>JAZGTL010000041.1:2400000-3047844 GCA_037349345.1 Oemleria cerasiformis | reverse complement strand
AGCCTCAAAATAAGCCACAAGAGCCTCAAAATAAGTCATCAAGAAAGCACAATACCGTGGGCCTTAAGAAAAGATTCAGTTAAGAAATTCCAAGTTCAAGTCATGACTTCTCATGCCTTGGCACAACTCAGGTTCTTTGAATCCCATCCTTCCTTGCTAAACCCCAAAGCTTAGCCCCATTACAACCTAAAAAGGAAGACCTAACTGATTTTATGGACAATCATGCTGAGGATTAAGGAACGTATCTATGTTCTTAAAGTTCAATTTCTTTCATGAGATCTTTATTTCCATAAAATGCTATTCTTCATTGTTACTCATTTGTGATTAAATTTGAATTTCATAACATAAACTCATCACATATGCTTGAAAATAGTGTAAGCCTAGGATTCTTGTGCGAATTGAGAGTTGCCTAGTGAGGATTAGAGTCGAGGCGAAATCTTTCTAGGGCACTTAGATGAAGTTGTTTTCAAACTTGATCACCTGAAAATATTGGCATTTATACACATACACCTTCACATGACACTCACGGCTATGTCATTCCTTTTAGTTCTGCAAAGCATATCTACTTACTTTGATTCTTATTAGAGTGTTAAGAGTACTATCTCTAGCATCTTTTTGTTTAAGTAAAACGTTTGTGGGTATCGTGCTATTATAACCCTCAGGAGGCAAAACTCCTCCTACTATGTTAACCTAGGGGTTTAAATGTTCTATCTTAACTAAAATTGAGTTTTTTCATTTTGTTAGCATTTGTTTTGCTCAGGGACTAGCAAAAGATAGGTTTGGGGGTATTTGATCAGTCGTTATTTATGCATCATTTTGATGTCTTTATATGCCTCTCTTACATGTCTTTTGAATGATTTCGTGCCATCAATAGTAGAAAATAATCAATCTTGTGAGACTTGTGCAGAGTTAGAAATTTAGGTAAAATCTGGAAAGAACGCAAAAAGAATGACTCAAATCGGAGTCCAGATGAAGGAGATATCCTCATTTCAATATCAGGTCCTGAGTGCGCCAGTGCGCCTATTTTAGGCCACTGGCCAAGTACCTCATATCAGGCCCTCCAGGTCTCAAACCTGTGTTTCATGACATCAAGGTCAAATCCTAGAAGTGCCAAGGTCGCGCCAAGGCAGGTCGAGGACATGTCCCAAGAACTCCCATCCGAGCCAAGATGTGCGCCTAAGCCGGGTCCCTGTTCCGCCAGCGGTAGATTAGAGGTTCTCCCTCTGCGCTAAGCCTGACAACATTTATGCCAAGCCTGAAAAAATATGCGCTTCTAATGTACTCATGATTTGCTTCAAAAGCGCAGTCCCAGATCCTGATTACGAAGACAGTCCAAAATCCAAGTTTGGCCAGCTTGCATTCCCATTTGCCAGCTTTCATTCACACTCCCAGCCGTGTTCTGATTGGTTCTAATAGATTTAAGGACTTTGTAATTAATTAAAAGTACAATAACTTTCCCTATCCTTATAGAACATGGTTTTACCAATCCTTATAGAACATGGTTTTACCAATCCTTATAGAACAAGGTTTTCCCTTTGTCTATAAAAGGGAGCCTTTGTTCAGTGTTTTAGGGGGAAATAATTAGCTAGAGGCGATTTTGGGAGATACAGAGACACCTTAGCCGTAGATAGTATTTTGTTTTTTTAGAGTTTTACGTTAAAGCTTGGTTCTTCCCGAAGTAGAGTGTGTTGGACGTGGAGCTTGGAGAAGAAGGCTCTGCCGTGTCTTCTGCTGCACATGTTCTTCACAATATCTTATGTACCCTTATTTTCATTATTGCAATTTACTTATGAATTCAATTATATTTGTTTTAATTTCAGTTATGTGTGAGTAGTCATTAGGATTAGGGCTGCTTGAAGCCCTAGCCATGTTAGCTTGTTGATTGGATTTCTGGCTCTTAATTATGATTGCTATGCATGCTGAATAAGTTGGATTACTATGCTTAATGACCTTAATTTATGCCTATAAGATTAGCTACCTTGTTTGCATATAATTATAGATGTAATTGCTTGAGTGACCGTCATATCATCTTGTGATTTGGAGCATCGAAAGTATTCTTACTTGTAATCTTAACTCATAACGACCTAGGATTGCATGTCACTTTGCTAGGCTAATGTGGTGTCATTAAATTCTCTTTAAACTTCATGCATCATCTTAAAAGGTAGGTGATAGACGTTCTAGGCATATGCCCTGTTTAGAACATGCTAAGTAAGAGGGAATAAGATGTGTCTAGTGAACCAACGCCAGGTCCTAGGCACGGGCACCTAATTAAGAAAATGCATAGTAATTTGGTCAAGGAAATCTGGTTAAGAGCTATAATTGGTTAGAGTGGATAGTAAGCCTTAATTCGCCTTAGTTAATAATCAATCAACCGTTAATTCTTGCATTGTTATTTTCTGCATTTTATTTTACTTATCTTTAAATTTCAGTTCTCACATCATAAACCCCCATGCGTGTGTGTGTGTGTGTGTGTTTTCACTAAGTTAATAAATCTGAACTAAAGTGGTCATAACGTTGATACAAGTCCTCGAGGGATCGACTCTTGCTGTGCTACTATACTATTCTTATCGATTTGTGCACTTGCAAGGATTTTATAACTGTTAGAATTGAATTGCATATTTCTTGCTCTTTAATTTTACCAACAATCCCTCCCAACTTTTTCCCTCGAAATCCGTGAGAAATCCTGCTACTGTCGTACTATACATGAAACTCAAAGCAAACCCCGAAATACCCTCACTCTACCAACCAAAAGTTAAGAGGATTCTACCGAAAATTCGGCAGAATCTCCCCTGTAATTCAAAGCGTCTTCCACCTGTCAGACGAAGGATTCAAATACTAGACCAATATCCAAATAGTCCAAATCAAATCATATTCAAACAACTCCAAGTCCAAAAACATCCAACTACGGAATAATTTACAAACAATCCCGAATGGTTAATTAGAGCAACTAGGTTGAAGGTTAAGTTTACAAGTCCAACAAACCCTACGTAGTGGTAGTAGTGGTGGTACCACAGCTGCAAGGTGATGCCTACGCCCAGGGGTGTGCCCTCGTCAAACTCAAAGGCCTAGAGGGGACGCATAACAAGGAAATTGTGAGCGGACAAAAAATACCATTTAAAACACGAATTCCAAGGAAAACAAGATTTTCCCTTATGTAAGTAAAATGTGTATGCATGAAGATAAATTCTTTTAAAATAGCTATTTAAATAATCATAGTTACGAAGAACTTACTGGAAAAGCAATTTACAATTTAAAACTTGGCGAGACCCATGAAAATCTGTGCATTGTAAAACATCACGTGGTCTACAACCATGCTTTGAAAACCCTCCTCGAAGGAGCTTCAAAATAATAAGAAAACCTAGACACACTTTACCATAAAACATCCCACCATCCCCTAATGAAATCGCGAGCCGTAGTTCGATATCCCGAGCCGTCGCCCATCATCCAGGGCAGTCCAACATAGGAACATGCCCACCTAACCACTGCCGAAAATACCTCAAAGCAATCGCTAGAGAACCGAGAGGTCCAACCCGGGGACCTACTCCCAGACACGCATATATGAAAATAGCTCAATGATATGCGGTTGGAAACTTGTACTACGTGTAGACAACCTCAACGAGCGTAAGACGGAAAATACATCGACGTCATACATCGGAGAAATAACCCTCAACGAGCACATGACGGAAAATACCTCGATGTCATGTGTTGGAGAAATAATCCAACCCTCAACGAACACATGATGGAAAATACCTCAACATTATGTGTCGGAGACATAACCATGATCTAGGGCTGATACAAATATATAGGAAACCGTAGTGTGAATTCGAAATCCAAAATGAAATCCTTTTTACTTGGCCTAAGCCAAAATCATAGCGACCCTGGGCCAAAGCCCAAAATCCAATAAAACCGAAATCCTGGGTCTAAGCCCAAAATCATATGCTCGGCCAAAGCCAAAATTCAACAAGTTCAAAATCCATAGAACCAAAATCCATGAAATCGGGATGTAGCCCCAAAATCCCATAAATCGGCCTACACCAAAAATTTATAACCGGGCTAAGCCCAAGTCCTTTCAAAACCGTTATTAAAATCCATGATTAATGGAAAAATCAAATAAAAATCATTATCCTGAATTTCCGAGGTTTAGAAAAATAATAAACACTTTATAACAATTATTCTTAATTTCCGAAACCACGACAATAATAAATCATTTTAAAATCATTCAATTTAATTCCCGAAATTCATGATCGATAAAAAATATTTAGAACATAAAAATATGATTGCTTTACAATTTAGAAAAAAGTCCACTCACCGGAAGCTCGATTAAACTCAACTTTGAGCTGTACGCTCCTCTGCTATCCCCGGAGCAATATCGCCTGCCAAAAATAACAACCGGGATTACTAAACGATAATTATAAACTTAAAATCTGACCCCCCCAACCCCCCCCCCCCCCCCCCCCCCCCCCCCCCCCCCCCCCCCCCCCCCCCCCCCCCCACACCTAAACCATAGGAGTACTCACGCACCATAAAGGCGTTCAAAGTAACTTAGGACGTCTAAAATAGCCCATAAACGAAATCCGATGGACCCGAAACCTACGCCAAAATATCCAAAAAGTCGAAAAGATTGACACACGAGTCTCCGGAGGCTGAGGAAGGGCGCCACGCTCCCTCACACGCCCCACATGCCTCTGACTCTCCTAGGAGGTGCGACTGCATAGTTCAGTCGCCCCTACCTCCCTCTTGCCGGCGCCGGCCGGATCATCCATTGTTGGCCAGTTTTGAAGCTTTTTCAAAAGCTTCATTTCTTTACCAAGTCCAACGTTTTGGTAGTCTAAATCTATCTACTCAAGCCTAAGAATGTAAATCTAGGGTGCCAAACGAGAATCATTACCTGTGGTGGCCGGAAATTGGCTAGGAAGATCGAAAATCCTTAGTACTGTTCACCTTTGTATCTGCCTCTTCCAACACTGTCAGCCCATTTGCTAGTACGGTTGAGCTTGGAATGAGGTAGGAAGATGATGGTGGTGTTGGTTTAACTTGGATTGGTCGAAATCGAAAATAACAAGAAGGGCTTCGATTTCACTAGAAAGAAATATAGAGTCTTGGGGTGAGATAGAGTTTTCCATATATTTTTCTGGAAAATAGAAAGAAAAATGGGATTTAAAATATCAAATTTTCTAAAATTACCAAACTGCATGAAGGTTCTAGAACCATAACTCTCTCAAACGAACTTCGATTTTCGCGTGCTGCTCGTCTACGAACTCGAGACCTATGCAATGGTTCAAGAAAAACCTCCAAAATTTTTTCCAAACAAAAAGTGACTCTCGAACCCCTCCTAAACCCCGAGGGTAAAATTGTCCTTTTTCTAAACCAATTTACAAAATTCACTAACTAAATATACGAGTCGTTACAGTGAAGCAATTAAGCCTTCTTCCGAAGAAGCACTTAAGCATTTCTCTGGAAGGCATTCAAGCTTTCTTTCGTAGAAGCATCTAAGCCTTCCTCTATGAAGCAATTAGCCTTCTTTCATAGAAGCAATAAGCCTTGTTTCATAGAGGCACTTAAGCCATCTGCTGCGAAGTAATTAAACCTTTTTCCATATAAGCATCCAAGCTTTCCTCCGCGAAGCAATTAAGCCTTCTTCTAAAGAAGCACTTAAGTCTTTCTCCGGAAAGTATTCAAGCCTTCTTCCGTATAAGCATCTAAACCTTCTTGCGCGAAGCAATTAAAACTTCTTCCAAAGAAGCATCTAAGCCTTCCTCCACGAAGCAATTAAGCCTTCTTCCAAAAAAACAATTAAACCTTTCTTCAGAAAGTAAGCCAAAACCCTCTTCCAAAAGGAAAAGTGCCAACTTACTTCATGAGGCAAGTTAAATCAAAAGCCAAATATTGGACGTCCATGACTACAACGAAGGCAATTTGATAAACTTAAAGCCCTTTTCCAGCAAGAGGCAAAACCAACATCCAAGACAACTTAGAAAAATCCCCGCGATATCTAAGTTTGAAGGAACGTTCAAAGCTGAAAGGGGTCCTACTCCTAGGCAAAACTGGAGTCCTACTCCAACAACAAAAAAAAGGATTCCTAATGCAAAAAAAGGACGGATTACTTGGACCACAATAAAAATTACATCCCTTAGGATTCCCTGAATTCCTAAGCGATGTGAGGACATTTTTGGGACCATAAAATAACCAAAAACTTTGGAGCTGCCACGTAGCCCATTATTCATATAATGTCCATATTACGTCTAGTAAGGAGATTAGTGACATGGAATCATCTGCGCATTTATTAATATATTTACCACTTAAATATATTAAGGATAAACTACATAAAAGTACACAAATTATAGGGATCATTTCAAGTTCATACCCCAACTATGAAAATTTTCATCTAGGTACCCAAACTATCAAAACAGATCAGTTTACCTTCGGTCAGTCAACTGTTAGTCAATCCGTTAGTCAATGCTTAGGTGACATTTTTTAGTCAATTATTTTATGATAAGAAATCCACCTAGACCAAAAGATTAATAAAATATATATTTATTTGTTAAAATATCAAAAATTAGAAATAAAAAAAAAGACAACCAAAATTTATAAAAAAATCCAACCCCTAACATATTAATCCTAACCTAATATATATTTATTTGGCCGCCTTCAACCCTCTCTCGCAACAATGGCCATCACCTGCTCCAGCCGTCGGTGGAAATGATGATGATTTAGATCTGTTTGGTGATGGCCATGACCATGGTGTGCGAGTCAAAGCCTGACGGACTTATCGATGGCCAGCGGAGTCCAGTCTCAGATGGTGGCGATGAGATCATCGATGAAGTTGAGGAAGGCAGAGGAATCAGCTGAGTCGGACCAAATCGGATGATCGGCGGCAACGTACTGCGAGATCTGACGCTCAAGTAGTTGGAGCATGAGTTCGAGAGCCGCCCCTGCTTCAAATTGGGTTTGGACTTGCAGTTGTAGTTGTCTGATTGGGTTTTCAATTAGGGGTAATGCATGTTTGAAGATCAAAATTCCCAAAATAGACCAATTGTCTCCGTTCAGCTACATGGCATGATTTAGAACCAGCATATTAAACATAGAGATCAACAAAAGGCGCATATGAAAAAAACAATAACAACACAATTACAGTAAGAAATTACCATATGTACCTAAGGTTCACCACTGAGCTCCACTCGTAGATTATCGTATGGGTACACTTTAGGAGCAAATGGAATCTTTGAGGCCTTGTCGTTCCACTCGACCAACAAACCCAAACCAGCAAAGCAACTTTAACCATCACAGAGCCAAGCCAAAGCTTCGTACTTTCCAACTTGTCTGCTATGCGATCTATGCAGGGTTCGGGAAACGACGTGTCGTTGTCCCACAAATTCATGATTTTGTATTTGTTTTTGTTTTTGTTTTATTTTTTTGTTTATTTATTTTAATATTTTATTAATTACTTTTAATAATATTCAAATTTTATTATTTTTTTTGTCTACATGGCATCCATGTTAGCATAAAAAAGGACCCCACAAATGCCACTTAGGCACTTTACAGATTTTTTTAATAGATTGCTAACGGTGAGTACTTAGATGTTATGTTTTGATAATTTGGGTACCTATATGAAAATTTTCATAGTTGGGGTATGAACTTGAAATGACCCTTATAGTTCGGTTACTTTTATTTAATTTATCCATATATTAATTGGTAGATTTAATCCCCAATAATAAATAATATCTTCCTGAGAATAATTTATTATTAAAAGTTAATTAATAACTAATATTTTTCTAAAAAAGTTATTTATTGATTGCAAGTTTCTCCAAACCAATAACATGTAATTACTTCAATGAATAATTACTTATTCATGGGAGATTCTCTTCAAGTCAATAATAGGTAACTACTTCCAAGAAAAATTACCTATTCAATGCAACTCTCTTCAGTCAATCAGACGCTCTGATGACCTTCAAGACTTCGACTGTAAATAGTAGGTTTACAATAATCATTCGTACTTTTACTCTGTTAGTTTATTCTACCGATTAAACTAACTTAAGCATCAAAGTGTTTTTGATTGAATTGCATCTCAGAATTCAACCTTAACACTGTTATCTCTTTTTCTGTGTATAGGGATCTCGGCATTCAGCCTTAATGTTGTTGTCTCTTTTTCTGTAGATAGGAATCAAGAAGAAATTTAAGATCCGGATGCTTTCTGCATCAATAATGAAAACAATGCAATTGAGATTAAAGGGTCTCCTTGCCCAACATATAGAACTTGCCGGAGCTTCAAATCCCCAAAATTGAATGTGTACTGGACCCAGCACATATTTTGGACACAAATTGAAATGGGCCTGACTATATGGAATTGTTTCAGGTCCTGTTGTAACATAGATGGCAATGCCAATTTTTTTATTTATTATTATTATTTTTTTTTAAGCGGATCCCGGGTATGTTTTATGGTCTCACTGAAGTCATATTCGGCTATCCATTGGGTTCTTTCTTTTTAGGAAAAATATTTCGTAAATATTTTTAACTCCAATTAAGATCCTCCTAAATGTACAAACTAGTGAAGTTGTTTTCACTCACCAGTTTTATTTTCTCACATTTTCCATATAACTTAGTGTAACGGATAAATCAAAATTTTAAGAGAAAAAAAATTCAGTTAGTTGCTATTTAAATTTGTAATTCATACATATTTAAATTTGTAATTCATACATGATTTAACAATCAAATTTCACTGGCCCTCAAAGAATTGGCAGGAAGGTCATTGAAGGGTTCATATTATTAGCTAAATTATTTCTCAGAGTTGCACTTATTCTCGTTCCTAACCAGCCATTACATGAACATAGTGTCACAAAAGTAATGACACCAACCATCCAAAAAAGAAAGCACTCACATTATTACAATATATTATTGGGTACATCTAATTTTGAGGCAACTGAATAACATTGAGTCCAGACCCAAAAGGCTTCTGGTTGTAGCAGTCCAGGTTGTTACCATAGCCAACCTGAAGCAAATCACAGTACCTCTTATAAAACCCAATGCGATCCTCCACCTTAGCATTCCGACCCTTTCCACATTCAAGTCCACCATTGATGATGTTTGTGGTGACCCCATACCCTGGAACCCGACCAGCCGACTTGTCAGCTCCGGACGGGTTCCATCTCCCAGTGATGACATCATGGCATGATGGCTTGGGTGACTGAGGAGTCATCCAGAACCAGATTGCTGTCTTGAATGAAATGATAGGGTCTGTAGCAACAAGGTCTGGGTTCTTCAATAGGTCCACCCCTAAGGCTTTTCCACACTGTCCATAGTTGTAGTTCCTAAATGTCCAACAAATTAAGTTGCATACGTTGTCACATAGTTTGCCAAGAGAACACACACACACACATATATATATATATATAATTTACATCGATCATACAAATTAAGAAAGAATTGAAATTTGAATTTAGATGTGGTTTGAGTGAGTTGGACTTACCAAGAAAGTTGAATTGGACCACGGCCATAATACTGCTTACCAGAAGCACATGGATAATTAGGATCCCATGCACAATAAGAAGATCCTGGGTTTTGCTCCTTGAGATAGCAATATCCCCATGAGTATGGTCCATCAGGTGCACTAGCCCAACCCCCTGAAAATTTACATATAATAATGATCACCAATCAACTAACTTAATTTGTTAAGGCACAACAAAATAAATATTTATGATCAATTGAGTTGTAAAAGACGAGAAAGTTTTGGGTGTTTCCACTAAATTGACATGTACCTACGTACGTAATGTTAATAATTTTATCGTACACTTAAAATCATGTAATTATTTTGACAATGGGATATGGTACGTAATTTGTAAATCCAAATTTTTAACTTAATGACTTAATTACCTGTCGTTTCATGTGAAGTTTGGGCTAAGAAAGCAGCAATTTCCCTTTTGCGAGTGGCAGCATCTCCAGCCTTAGCAAAGTTAGGGAAGGCCTTGGCAGCTGCAATGAAAGCATCATAAGTGTAAAACCCTTTGGCAGGACAACCACCATCATTCCTATGCTTAAGCATCTGGTTGAACGTGTCACGGGACACAAGACTGCCAATGTCGCCACCGCCTCCACCACCACACTGGCTTTGGCAACCGGTGCTGCAGTACTCAGGTGCGGTGCCACACCACCCATACTTGCTGCAGCATTGCCCTCCCGGGCAAACAGCACCTCTTGCTTGGCTTCCACACTGCTCTGCTGTGCCTCCTTGAATGGAGGACAATAAAATAGAAACAAATGCCAAACCAAAGCACCACATTTTTGTGTCAATTTGTTTTATGTTTGAATGGGATTACCGGGTGCGTGGGTGGTGTATATATAGGTGGTGGAAGACGATAGGAATCAAGATATATATTTTTTTTTTCTTTTGTAATTCATGTGAAATGTCATTAAAAATTACAGAAAATTCGAAAGTGACAGTTGATAACATTTTTTAACCGAAATTATCAGGTATTTTTTTTCAGCAGTTAGCCAATAATGGTGGGTAGTGTCAATTTTTCTGATCTTATCCACTAAATCACGGCTCTGAAGTCTACATGGGTGGCTTTTGGGTACATTTTTTTTAGCCCCATGTTCATGAATGCTGTTTAAGTTCTAATTGATATTCGTGTCTCGTTGTATATAAAGTTCACCATATCCCAAGAAGAGAGACATTACACCGAATTTCAGAAATCGTAAAATAAAAGTAAATTAATTAAAATCATATATAGAAATCTAACTCCCAAAACCTCTAGATTTTTGTTTTTTTAAAACATTCCAAATAAGTACTTAACTTAATTGAAATTTCACATTCGTTAAATTTTAGTTAGTTTGACCATTAAATATCTAGTTGGAATCAATTCTCACTCATATGTCATTGGCTTATTAGTTCAAATGCTCATATACAATTGGTCTTATTACTTAACTTTAGAAATCATGAATCATCTCACTTTACTCCTAAAAACCATGCTCCATCTATCACCGTGCACCAAATCCGTGGACTCCATCTAGATTCATTTAAGTTGGCTTAAGTGGCAAAATTAGCCTTAGCCAAATTCTGTTAAGTTTCATAAAGAAAATTGATTGACGAGGGAGATAATACTTATTTATCCTTAATAATATATTTTATTTATCCAATAGGTAGTTTTTTATTTTTATTTACATTGCGTAGTTTTTTATTTGATCCTTATAAATGAACGAGTATAATATCGAATTTGTATAATCTTTGTTACCTATGCCGTCGTATTAAACAAAAGTCATATTCGACCTCATTTTTTACGAATGTCGAGAAATAAAAATTATATCGAAACTCATCACTCTTTACGATTATCACACTTCAAATTTGACAACTTAAGCTTCGTTTTATTTATATATTATGTAGATTATCGTCCTGGTCATCACGTGTCATTGTAACAATAGAGATCAGTTCCGTTTGTTGCAAGGAATATATTCCCCTTTATATCCAAGTAGACCAATTCATGAGGGGTCGTTGGTGCCACAAAGTTTAGAATTAGGTTTTGATGCCTTGCACTTAGACCACTTATCCTTAATTAATAACCCTTGAATTGATGCATGCCCTCCCTTCTATATAAAGGAGCTTTTAAAAGTGTTAGAAACTAATCAAGATCACCTCGATCAATTTTCTGAAGTAAGTTTAGGATAGAATTTTCATGATAATGATTTGACATATTCGAAATAAACATGTGAATCAATAATTGCTAGTGCATCTTTCTTTTGAATTTTATTTTTCAAATCTATACACTGGTAATAGTATATGTATTATAATCTGAATAAAAAGTACATCATAATCTTACTCTATAATTAAAAAATATAAATACACATATTAGAATATGAAAAAAATGAAATACGGCCATTATTTAAGGAGTTAAGCTTTGTTTTTTGATATAACGGCATTAAGAAAATATATATATATATATATATATATATATATATATTTATATATTATATATTATATATTGGATATCAACTTCGCTCTTTATAAAATTTTTATCAAAGATTTAAAACGTCACACGTATAACACATTAAACGAGAATACTACTAAAATAATATTGCGTTTGGCTAGAGTAATTAATACTTAAACCGTGAAAATGACCTAGTGTTTGTCACCTTTGCAACAACGTTTTATGTTTGTTTCTTATTAACGCAAATTGAAGGAAAGCGATTTCATTAAAAATTGGATAAAATGAATCATCTTTTGCTTTTGATCATTTACTTTCCAATGGGTTGAAGAGTTAACATCCGTGTCAAAGTTCGTTTTGAGGTCGGCCATTTACCACATTCCACATACAGAGTGATGGACAATATATAGTAAAATATATGAATTTGAAGGTTGGAAAATAAAGTCCCACGTCCTTAGCCAGTTAGGCATATGGCCCATATATATCTTCACATTATGATCGTCACACTCACACTCAAACCTATAAATTGACATGCCATTGAGTAATGATATGATTTGCATATACTTGGGATTATTCCTTCCAAACCTTAGTCGGGTTCCCAGTGGATGCTTAATTACTTACTAGACTTGTTTCTCAGCCCATTGGGAACATACTACATAATTATATATGAATATATATATATATGAGCCTTTTCATGGAAGCTGACTAAATTTTGATAAATGATTTTTAGCAGCTTATTTCTTGTTTTGAATCTTGAAAATTGTAAGGTGATAGTTATGGAAGAGGCAGACAAACGATGCAAACATGATTTTTTATTATGATTGTTCAATGATGCAGAGGAACAGCAACATGCAGATTGGTAATTGATTCTTCATTCACAACAAGAAGAAATTTGAGGTTGCCCGACAAACTTTTGTCCGACGAAGTAATTTTCGCCGCATAAATACATTTTGCCTTATGAAAATGAAGGCTCGCCGGGCAAGGTGTTGGCGGGAAAAACAAGTTGTTGGCACGTAAAATAAGAATGGTTAGCCCGACGTTCTGTTCTATCAATGAGGCAAGATTAGCTCTAACGACGAATATTGGCCGTCGGGCAACACTTGGCGTTGACTATAGTTTGCCCGACGAATCACTAAACTTCGCCCTACGAATATGCTTCGTCGGGCAAAAGTCTAAACACACTAAATAACTCAGACGCTCATTTCTTCTTCTTCCTCTCTGCCTTCATCAGACTCTCACTCTCTCTCTCTCTCTCTCTCTCTCTCTCTCTCTCTCTCTAGCTACAATCACCAATATCAATTTTGAAGGTGTGAGAAATTTAATTTTTTTAGTTTTGAAATTTTGATTTTTGATTGGAAACTAATTATGTTTTGTGTTTTAGGAAATTTGTGGTTGGTTTGAAGGTATACTTATAAAACGGTAGGTGCGTTTGCCTCTCAATTTAATTTTGTTAAGAATTTTGGATATAATATGTTAGGAAATTGTGTATTTATTGTGGAAAATGTGTAGAAATTGTTTAGAATTTGTGGAAATTCGTGTAGGAAATTAGAAAATTTGTTAGGAAAATATGAAAATAGAAAATATGTTATGAAATTAGGGAAATAGAAAATATGTTAGGAAATTAGGAAATTAGAAAATATTTTAGGAAAATAAAAAATATGTAATAAAATTATTGAAATTAGAAAATATGTTAGGAAAATAGAAAATATGTACGGAAATTAGAAAATTGTAAACTCTGTGACATGCAAATTAATATATGTTTGTATTTGTGAATTTGTTGTGATATTTTTTCTAAAGCGCTTTATGTAGTTCCGACGGAATGAAATATATTCATATTTCATAACCGTTTATGCGAAGTTAATCGGGTTGATTAACTTCGTATAATGAAATTCAATGAAAAACCTTAGACTCGTTTGAGAGTCAGTGAATCGGGTTGATTGACTGACTCTTGAATTGTCCATTTATTCGGACAGTTTGGGGGTGCACAACTATGTGTTGTGTAGTTGGCGGTCTACGAGGCTAGGTTTCAATTGTGGGAAATTCGGTTTGTATCCCCTCAATGTTCTCTGAATGCATACTAGATATTTGTTTATAATATCTACGTCGTGCATTTGGGGAACTGTAGGGAGATGCTGCCGAAATTTCCCTAGATCAAAACTTAGCCTCGTAGGTCGCAAACTACACAGCACAGAACGTGCACTCTCGAATGGGATAGGGCCAAATCACCGGAGGCATAAGGAGACGAGCTGTTTTTTATATTAACTTGTTCTAATTACGGGACAATACTAACTCAATTACTTACGTTGACTCTATGTTGTGAAAGCAGGCACAATGGACAGAGGCTGGATGCAAATGTTGGATAGATCTTCTTATCAGTATTTGGATGGGATCGACAGCTTCATTGCCTTTGCACGTAGTCATTGTATGAAAGACGTATCAGGTGTCCATGCCGTAAATGTAACAACTGCAGTTGGATGCCGTTGAATGAGGTCCAAACTCATCTGGAATGGAATGGGATCGTACACAACTACTCTAATTGGATCTATCACGGTGAAGAAATATTTTTCGAATCGACATCTTCGGTTCTCGGGACCCGTCGAGACGAAAGTGCTTTGGATGGGCGATGTGATAATGATCATGTCATTGAGTTATTAACCGATGATTTTCCTCCCGCATCGGATGATATGGACGATGAGGTGTCCAGGTTTCAACCCGAAGACTCTGAGCTCCATTACGAGAGATTGTTGAAAGAAGCTCAGTGCGAATTGTACACCGGTTGTAAATCCTTTCGGTTCTAGGGGCAGTTGTAGAGTTGATGCACATGAAAGTTGAGTATAATCAAACGAAGAAGCATTTTGATCACATGATGAACATCATCATCTGAATGCTCCCTGAAGACAACCGTCTGCCTAAAGATCATTATAGCTCGAAGAAGCTGTTGAAGGGCCTCGATTTAGGGTATATCAAGATTCATTCATGCAAAAACAACTGTGCATTGTGTTACAGTGAATTCGAGCAGCTTGAAAAATGTCTCGTGTGCAATGAGCCTAGGTTTCAAAAGAACAAGATTCCGAACAAAGTGTTGCGTTTTTTTCCACTAAAGCCAAGGTTATAAAGATTCCACATGTCGTCACACACAGCCCGTGATATGAGGTGACACAAGGATGAACGCATTGATGATGATGTACTGAGGCATTTGACCATTGGATAGGCTTGGAAGGAATTTGATAAGATGTATCCCGAGTTTGCTACAGAGCTAAGAAATGTTAGATTATGGCTTGCTACTGACGGGTTTAATCCGTTTGGGAGTTTTTCAAAGCCCTATAGCACTTGTCTGGTGATTATGGTTACGTATAACTTGCCTCCTTGGAGATGCATGAAGAAAGAATTCACAATCCTCAGTACTTTGATACCGGGGTCCAAATTGCCGAGTAATTCCATCGATGTGTATTTGCGGTCGTTGATTGACGAGCTCGTGGATCTGTGGGAAAATGGTGTCCGAACATACAACAAGTAGAGTGGAGAAATGTTAACTCTACGAGTGGCCGTAATGTTGATAATTAATAATTTTTCTGCTTATGGTATGTTGTCGGGATGAAGCACTATTTTGGATATGTGAGTTTTATAAATTTTGGATATGTGAGTTTTATAAATTTTGGATATGTGAGTTTTATAAATTTTGGATATGTGAATTTTATGATTTTTGATATTATTATTGTATGTTTGGATTAATTTGTAAGTTTGGTTTTATTCCCGAAATTTGGATTTAGAAATTTAGGTATGTTGTGAATTTTGAGTTTGGTAATTTAGGTTTAAGTTTGTTTGGATTAATTAGTATTTTAGGTTTAATTTTGGTTTGTGTTGGTTTTATTTTAAAAAATTAGAATTTGATGGTTTTATTTTTTATTGGCCAATTTACTAATTTTCAATAAAAAAAATTGCATTTTATTTATTTATTTATTATTCGAATTAAAAATGTTGGTTAATTTTATATGTGGTTTTGTTTTTATTTTGTGAATTTAATATTTAATATTAAAAATGTTTGGTTTTTTTTTTTATTAAATTAAAACATGTTGGTTAATTTTATATTAATTATTTTAAATTTCTTATTGTAGATGTCGCATCGCACCTTGACAACGTCTAGGACCCTCCCCCACTCTGATCCCATTGATCATGCGACGGAGAAGCTAGCCCCTACCTCGGTAGCCTTCACAGCGGCATCCGTTCTAGCACCAATATCGGATCATCAGTGACCCGGTGCGCGATCTGCTCGTCGACAGCACAGCAAGAAACGGGGGGAACCCAATACCGACCCCAGCCCCCACAAGACGACGCCGGAGCAGAAGAACCGGAGACTGTTGCCGGAGCACTCCCTAAGGGTAAGTTGATTATTTTG
Source organism: Oemleria cerasiformis (assembly GCA_037349345.1). NCBI lineage: Eukaryota > Viridiplantae > Streptophyta > Magnoliopsida > Rosales > Rosaceae > Oemleria > Oemleria cerasiformis. The sequence goes on along the minus strand of JAZGTL010000041.1, from coordinate 3,031,536 downwards.
TTTATTTAAACAACCATTTTTATTTGTTACTCATATTATGTACGAATGTTCATCGAATTTGCAGGGAAGTCGGTGAACATGCGTAGGATCAACCGGGGTTTGACATCCCAGCGGATTTGCAGGACAACGAATGCAAAGATCCCGATGGTGTATGTGCCTCGCCTCCGGACAGCAGCCGTAAAAATCCACAGCCTAGTGGTGCATGACATGGGCGCGATTCTTAGCACCAAGTCCATGATGATGGGGGATACTTTTAGGAACCAACCCCTGGAGGAGATCACGCGTTGTTGGGGAGAGTTATCGGTACGTGTTTCTCCCTTTTTTTATATTATTTTCCTTATTTTTAATTATTTTACTGATTTTAATAATTTATTGCATATCAATTTTGAGTTCAACCTAGAGGACACCGACGTCAGTAAATACCTGAGAAACCACTATCAGTTACGGTACGCCGACTGGAAGTACGAGCTCCACAAGTACTACAAGAGCTGGCCTTCCCCAGAAGAAGCTCGGGCAAATCCTCTAAAGGAGTTGGTTGGGCCGAAATTGGAAGGGTGGCTGCGGTTGTGAGACCATTTCGTGTCCCCCAGCTATGTGGTACGTACTATCCACCTAGTTAAATTATTTATTTATTTTTTATGTTATTTTCCATTTGAAAGTATAATTATTGTTTTTACTAATGAACATCGAAAATAGGTTGCCAATACATCAAACCGGGGAGCAAAAAAATTCAACCACCACGGGGGGTCGCGATCCTTATCGGCCCGGCAGGAGGATCGGCGCATCGCCGGGTCGATGTTCCCGGAGATGGATGTCAGGGGGCAAGTGTACGCTGGCTGGGGCAACCAAGAGGCTGACAATATTCACGTAAGTTTATTTTTTGCAGATTAAACATTAATTTTTAATTTGATAATTATATTTCTAATTAATATTTATTCGAATTTGTAAGCGGCGATGGAGCAAGACGTCCATCAAACACAGGCTGAGCTGATGCAACAGCATCCCGACGTGCTTTTGGTGCAGCGGCTACCGGATCCCGAGAGGTCGATCGCCATCCTGGAGCGACGACTTGGTAGGCGTTGAGGGAAGATCGTCCGGGGGGCGGGCGACGGGATAGTTCGGGATGTCTCCAGTCGCTCTTCGAGTTCTTCCTGGGGAGCCAATTCCGAGGAGATGTCGGAGCTTAAAAGAAACTTTGAGACCCTGCAAGCCGAAAATGCGGAGATCAAGGCCCAAAACGAGCAGATCTAGGCCCAAAACGATCAAATCAAGGCCGCCCTCGCAAAGGTGCTTGACCGCTTGGGTGAACGTGAGCTAGATGAGCTTCTGTCACAGCCTCAGCCCCTGGCCCAACAGCCCGCCCAAGACCCCGACCACCCCAACTCGTCACCGAGTAGTTAGAACTTAATATGTAAAACATTACTTTAGTTTTAATTATGTAAAAACATAACATTAATTTTTATAAATATTTTTTTTATTTTCATTTGATTTGTTTTATTATTTTAATTGTATTTTAAAAAAATATATTTTTATTTTAATTATATATTTTTATTTAATTAAATAAATTATTAAAATTATATTTTTAAATGTTAAGCTTTTGCCCGACGCACAATCATTTCGTCAAGCAAAGTAAGACAATTCAGTAAAAACCCACTGAATTTCTGTATCTTTACCCGGTGAAAGGAGTTCGTCGGGCAAACTTTGTTGACTTTTGGATTGCTCGACAAATCATTGGCGACGAATGGATCTGCCAGACAAGCTTTCAATTGCTTGACGAACTCACTGTTTTTGTCGACTAACATCAAGCCCGACGGCGGTGGCCCAATGAACTTTGCCTGACGAAGGATCGCCGGGTTTAATGTTGCCTGACGACTAGTGAACTTTGCTCGACGAATATGTTTCGCCAAGCAAGCCTGCTTTTCTTGTAGTGATTCTACGTAATACAAAACAATATTGCCAGCACTGTTTCAATTGCTCAACACGTATCGATTGATAATCTGATAATATATTTATTCATGCCATTGCCAATGCCAATACCATTCAGTTTTCAATCATTGATTATTTTCTTGAGACAACAAGAATCTTGACAACTATCAACTCTGATATTCACATGTGGTTGTCCAAAATACTGTATCAAGTTGATACATATTAGAGGATGTGACTATTGTATACACATATATTGTCTATGTTTTTCATGTACAAAATCGAAAATCTTATATATCTTGTGAGTAAGGTTTTTGAGGAGGGAGACTCTTGTTTTGATCAATTGCCTAAATAAGCATTCAACTCCTTGTTCTTGATCTTCAATGCATGAATCAAGCTTCTGAAGCTGCTTCTGTGCATTTTCTGCATTGCTTGTCTTGTTGTATCCAATGAATGACTGCAATGCAGCATCCACTTGTGCAAATTCATTTGATGATTTTGTTCCTTCCACACAAGCTACTTTCTTTGAGGGCATAATCTTTGACACCAATGACCAGCTTCTTGGCTGTGATTTAGGCCCTGAGATGAAGGACAGAAGTGATTCAAACACAGCGACGGTGACTGCTTCAACTTCTCTCAACTTGATAATGATGTCAGTAGTCCCGTTGTCATCCTTGTTGACAGAAGAGGAAGTTGATCTGTTTCCCCTTGCCCTGTTGGTTGTCTTTTGCACCATCTTCCTAGATGTCAAGTATTTGCTGACCTCACTTGTGAGATCTCCGCGCCTTCTTATGATGGATTGAAGATCCTTTACGCATTCCTTGGTTTTCAGGAGGGAGTCTTTGGCAGTGCCACAAACATCCAAGAGCCTAGGAGACCCATCTAGTAGTTCATTAGCATGTTTCTCATTCTTCTCTTGGGCCAAGGCTTGTTGTGTCAGAGGAAATTCTAGCAATCTATCAACACAATCATACAAGTCTTGGAGGCCACTTAATTTTTGGCCTATTGATGATGATGAATATGTGGAGGTGGCCTCAGAAGACCTCAATCGGCACAAACGTTCATCAACTTCTTGAACGATCGGGTGTGGCCTTGAAGGGAAGCTGTTAGATCGAGTGTGGAAAGACATTTCTTCTTTGTGTGTTTTGAAAAGAATGGAAGATAGAAGAGAAGAGATTGTAGTTGATGTACAATTGAGATTGATGCGTTTCTTTCCATATGCATACATATGCTTAATATATAGTGTTGGTTGAGGAAGGGGACATCAGTGAGAGATAACATGATTTCGATTTGGATCCATATTTTCTCAAGCCAATGTTTTTGCAATGTCTCCTGCCACACCAGCATACCACCTCATGAGCTGATTCATTTTGCATATAAAATCATCTCAGAGTATCATAAATTATTCATTGACATCTAATACAGGGAAAGGCAAAAGCGGTCATAGCCATGCATCCTTGGTCACTTGTGAATTATATTGTGATTAATATATGTGATTAGTCTTACAATTAAATGCATGAACTCAATCAATTTGGATTTATATATATTTTTCGTAGGCGATGTTTGTACAATTTCTCTTCCCACACCAGCATACCAGCTCATGAATCATCTTCTAAAGTTTCATTCACTCATTCACTATGAACACATTGGACACTGTTCTATATATTAAATACGAGGTAGCATGAGTGGCATTGGAAAACCATTTAGCTCAATTATGGTGATAAACATGTGTGCTTAGTCAACTCTATAATCTTATTTCGCAGGACCCTGATCACATGATTGTTTGCCAAGGAGGAAGCATGATCTTCAAATATGGAATATATGTTTGTTGGAAGTAATTCCAATCCTAATATGAATTCCTAGTCGATAAAGATATTGATTTGATTCTGATTGGGATTTCATTATGAATTCAACCAGAGATCTTAGATTACTTGTGCAATAATTCATAAATATAAGATAAGAGGGATTCTTACGTAATATTAGTGGATAAATGACTTAGATTCTAAGGCATAAAGATACCATATTGAGTTACTTGATGGGCAAGACTCTCTAGGGTTTAAAGCCTATATAAGACAAGGTCCCTTCTCATCCGGACATCAATCACAGACAAATTCACTACCCCATCTAGCACTGTGTTAAGGCCCGGCATTGAGAAGAAGTCGCTTGGCACGTCCCCTGTGTGACTAGTCATCATCACAGCGTGACTACTTATCATTATAGTTCAATCTGATGACATCAAGAGCACCAAAACCTCTCGGTAGTCCAATTGATTTAAAGGCCACACAAGGTATGCTCATCATGTGTCCTTAATCATATAAACATTAAGGCTAACATGTGGTATCAAAGCATGTTTATATGATTAAAGACCTCAAATTTAAAAGCCATGCCGTAACACATATAGGGCAATTTTAATTTTCTGCACGTGTATATCATATGTGTAAGGTGATGCTCACTCTTATTTTATTTTGATTTATGAACTTACATATTTTTCTCGAGCTTCTTGAGCGATGGAATCAATGATGAAGACAACAAAGGTCGATTTGGAGTCAACATGGCCAATGACCAAGATGTTGATCCAGAATATTCGCAGCCGTGCTTAATGTTGAAACGCTGAATTCAAAAGAAAACGGGATTGTTTATGGTGGAAATTTACTAGATGCTAATTGTTGTGGGGAAATAAACGACAAACCCTTGGTGAAAAGGACTCCAACTGTTGCTGCATTGTCTTGTGAGCTTTGGCAACATACTTAATGTCACCCATGGAGTTTGAATTTTTCTTTCATTTTTGTTTTCAGAGCTTGAAACCCCATTGGCTTATTGATGATTGTTTTTTTTGGTATTATTGTTTTCTTTTAACCTTATTACAGATCTAAGACTCAAACATAAGGTTCAACCATAGGGGACTTGATAATCTCTCCAGTGGATTCATGACCGGCCTAAACACCAAATGTTATCACGCTAGTGGAGCAATAGAATAAGGCCGTGCTAAAGTGCAGACCATCCCGGTCCGACCGCCTTGGAAAGCAGGCCATATAGGCGGTAAATTTGGGAATACTCGCGGCCTTCCTGGAACAGGGACACCAGGCCTAGACTCAAGCTATGTCGGCTTGAGCAAAAAACGACAATCTTACCGATGCCATTGATGACAATGATGAAGGAGATGATGAGTCGTTACCACCGTACGAGCTGGTAACAAAGGGGTCGGGAATTCCACTTGGACCACATTTTCGGTGCTGAAACTCGTGGAGAGGGATCTGAAAGTGAATTTGATTTTTGTTATTTTTCTCCTCGGAGGAGGATGAAGAAGCTACTGTCATCTCTTCTCAGCAACACTGTACGTTTTTAGCTTATGTTCCATGTTTAGAGAAAACTGGGTATCAAAATATGCAGGCATATATTCACTTGCCATAATTATACATGTTCATTGTTCTTATGGTTGTTTTCATGAATTTCTGGATTATAAAAATATATGACAGGCGGCAACATATATAGATATTGTTGTAAATTATTATTGTTGATCAGGGCTACATTACATATATGCCTATGTATCTCACACCCATTTTGTCTAACTAAATTTCTCTGTTTAGTATAACTTATTTTCTCTGGTGATCTGATCATATAAAATAAAAAATGCGGATGAGGCAGTGAAAGCTGAGAAGGTAGTTCTGTTGAACTTCTGATTCTCTGGTGATCTGATCATATAAAATAAAAAATGCGGATGAGGCAGTTAAAGCAGAGAAGGTAGTTCTGTTGAACTTCTGGGAGGGTAGATGGAACGAGAAAGATCCAACTAACGAGGTTTTGAAGTTAATTAGCTTATTCTCTTGTGAATGAAGCTTGTGCTCACGTTCTCGTAGTAAGGTTATGTGTGCTTAAGTTGAGTAGGTTTTTTGAAATATGAATCTATGCATGTTATATTCACATAATGTCTGCATTATATATCTTGTTTTTTTTTTAAAACTAAAATTGAGAGCTTTGATCTTTAACAGTTTTCCTATACAAAACAGCCCACCGTTTTCTCATTTTCTGGAATTTTTCTGTAGCTGTTTTTGCATTTTGGTCAATATAATGTTCTTCAATTTTTCGTACTGAATTCGTACATATAAAGATCTCAATTTTTGACCAAGTAGTAAAAGAGAAAACCACTAAACTTCACAGCTAGTTCATAATCGATAATGACAGTTTTTTCTGCAGTATTGCATGCCTGTTTGTTAGTTTTCTATGATCTTTCAGGAACTGTTTTGGGATTTTGGACATGCCCATGATCTTCATTTTTCTTTCCTAAATTCGAGCATATAGAGAACACAAATATGCACTTTGTATTTTGAGAGGAAAAAGTCAAGAGTCACAGGTATGTCAAAACTTGAACATATATGTCTTGCTGCATATTGCTAAGGATTAAGGATTTATGGGTGACAAATGCCTGTCAATTTTAAGCATCAAGTCTTAAATAAAACCCTAAAAGCTACAGCTATAAAGTTCAAAAGCATAAGGTTTACATCTAATTTGTTTCTTATTTGTTAAACATGCTTGATATAAGGTTTTTTCAATCATGTTTGAATTAAGATCAACGATTTGTAAGAGTTTTTGTGTCAACTAAGCAAGCTATAGCGGCTTGGTTGACTCAAGGGTTATTCTGAACTCTGTGATCTTGTTGCACCTATTGGTTATGACAAGTAAAGCAATTCTCTTGTCTACAGACGTGAATTGTTTTATTTGGTCCGACCAACTGGTGGCATAGTACAAGGCATAAACTACATAAATTAGTGGGAGTTTTCTTCTTCTACAGACGTGGAAAACTTTTCATAGAAGAAATTTATGTAGCCTTATGCCTTAGTACTACAAACATGATTAACTTCATGCCTACATGTGTGAGTTAATTGTGTTTATGAAGTTTTGGGGAAAAAGTCTATAAATGTTACTTCTATTGAGAACACCACTGGAAGTATTGAGTAAACCAGTTTCGAGAAGTGGAAGCATATATGAAAAGGAGACTATTTTGGTCCAAAGGATATCGACCGGCATGCCATTTTAAAGGTATATATTAAAGATTATGATGAACTGCTTTCATTTGAGCATAATTATTGATCCATTCTATCTTGTAAAGGCATATCATGTTATGGTTTTTTATTCCTATACGGATGGTGGATTGACATGTATGTTGCTTCTAATATGTAAGGATGATCATTAAACCTTTAACATATAGTAATGTTGTTTTATCACTTGTTGAAAGGATGATCGGCCACCTAAGGGAATTTTTAGTTGGATTTGTGATGTACTGTAATTCATTGTTGCATATGACTTTTAGACAATTGAAGAAAAATGCAATTATTTTTTTTTGAAGTACAAATTTATGACTGCTCATCTTTCTGTTTTTGACCTCTTTCGGGCTCGGGTCTGTTTTTACATTGTTATGGTTCAAATTAATTTGTGAGAAAATTTTCTGACAAATTGCACATCTTAAGTTTTCTCCAGGCATCAATTTCTTGAAAACACATTGAGAATTAAATTTTTGGTGCAACCATAAATGTTGAACAGATGCACAGAAATTTTTCTGACAACTTTTATATCATATGTGAAGATTGGTGAACGACCCACTTAAAGACCACAAAATAATCTGATTTATATATATATATTATACCTGTATGTGTCTTGTTACATACTGCAATATTTCGAGATTTTATTATATGGATTTTATTTATGGTGAATTTCGAAGTAGCCTGTGCTAAGGACTAAACTTATATTGCAGATTCTATAGGGTAAGTTTGGACATCCTTTTTCAGCTATTAATTGAATGTAAAAGGACTCTATATTTTAGCTACATGAAGATGATTGTCTCTCGTACAATGGTTTGTAGTTTGGAGTCAATCATGCTTACAATTTAATTATGGTGATTTTTCGTGTTTAAGTCATCATGTTTTCATTTATTAATTTGTTTTTCAAATCAAAAGTTCGCTACATTGTGTTTTTAAACTTTTGATGCATTATCTTGAAATATTACAAGTAAAGAGTGTTTGCCAAAGTGGGAGAATTTGTGAACGAAATTTGGACTTCACACTCATTGTCTTATCCTGTAAATTATTAGTGGGAGTTATATTTCATGTTTATATACAAATACATGAAGTTTATTATACTTGGAATTAATTTGGTGTTTAAGGAAAGGTTAAATAAAGTTTTTGTATATACCTTTAAGCCGTACTCTATCTTGGTTGCTTTCATCATGTAAAGATTTATTTTGGTAAATGCTAATTGATAAAAGGCATTAAAGGAATAGTGCACAGTTGCAGATTTATTGAACAAAGGGCTTCCCAATGCAGATTTTCTAAAACATACCATTCGTATATGGGTTTTTTATCAACCTTTTTAATATGCTAAGTTAGTGGGAGCAATATTTTTGCATTTGAGAGACATTCTTTGTCTTACTATTGCCTTGTTTGATTGTTTCAATTTGTTTGATCCATGGCTAAAGTTCATATTGCGGCTTATTTTGATCTATAGTTAAATTTGAGGCAATTTTCAACTGAGTTTGAAGCAATCTGATTTATTGTTTTACTCGTTTCAAGTGACATTAAGTTAATATTCGGTTTGTGGTCTAACTAGCTTAAAGTTTTTTGTTAATTGAATATCATTCACGAATAAAGTGTTGTGTTTGCTCTCAACAAAGACATAGTTTCGTTGGGAAATGAAGTAGAGGTTCACTTTTACCTCATAAAGGTTGGACCAAGGAATGATAAGTGTTAACATAGCACAAGTACATAAACACTTTAATCATTCTGGTGCATCTATCTTGACGGTGCTTCATGTGATTTTAAATGACTACATTTGTGATTGTAAAGACCTTAGATATTTATGTCTAGATCGGCTTAATAGTTCAATGTAGAAGTTTAATATTGACAGAAGCTTGATAAGAATTGAAGTTCAATTGAAATTCCAAAGTAATCAAAATCAAATCAATAAGACTAGTCATTCAAATGGGAGAATGTTGGAAGTAATTCCAATCCCGATATGAATTTCTAGTCGATAAAGATATTGATTTGATTTTGATTGGGATTTCATTATGAATTCAATTAGAGATCTTAGATTACTTGTGCAATAAGTCATAAATCTAAGATAAGAGGGATTCTTATGTAATATTAGTGGATAGATGATTTAGATTCTAAGGCATAAAGATACCATATTGAGTTACTTGATGGGCAAGACTCTCTAGGATTTAAAGCCTATATAAGCCAAGGTCCCTTCTCATCCGGACATCAATCACAGGCAGATTCACTACCCCATCTAGCACTGTGTTTAGGTCTGGCATTGAGAAGAAGATGCTTGGCACGTCCCCTGTATGACTAGTCATCATCACAACGTGACTAATTATCATCATACTTCAATCCGATGATATCAAGAGCACCAAAACCTCTCGGTAGTCCAATTGATTGAAAGGCCACACAAGGTTTGCTCATCATGTGTCCTTAATCATATAAACATTAAGGCTAACAATGTTTTGAATTAATGAATTTGTGACCATGCATTGTTTTCATAAATTATAATGGAGAAAAATGGCAAGTTGCTGGCTATTAAGCAAACTAGAAGAACTGGACTGTTCCCCAACCCTGAAGAAACCAGCACCTGCTATATATCATACTCATAAAAATCAGAACGGTGTAAGATCTGGGTTTGCCATGTGAGCATCCCTAATCAGTAGCACCCATTATTTTTTTATTTTATTTCAGAATTTCTTTTATTACTTGTGAATATATATCATTTGTTTCTGTTATTTCTTCCTCACCACAAGCCACTTTCTTCAACTTCTCTCAAATTGCTAATGCTTGTCATAACAAAGAAGCACCCTGACCGCAGGTAGGTTCTTACCTGCATTTCCATTTAGATATAACCGCCGTAATGAGGCCATCTGGGATTTCTACTACATTGGTGTAACAGAGGTTTAGTGTTCAAGTTTTCTACTACATCTGGGATTTCTACCAAACAACACCAACCCATTGAGAAAGCTAGCTGAGGCAACTTCTCAAGTTTGAAACAGGCATCAAAGCTGAGAGTTTGAAGACTGTTTAAATATTAAATGCTGCTTGGAACATTCTCAAGCTCGCTGCAACGATGGAGATATAATGATTGGAGGCCAATTAGATTTCCAATTGATGTCGACAGCTCTTTAATCCTTGTTAACAATAAATCAAGAAACTAGGACGTTCCGTAGGCTCCAAGATCTCTGGGAAGTTTTAAAGTTTAGAGCAACCCCTGAGATAAGTATGACAAGAGGTTCCAACTTGCAAATGACCGTCGGGAGCCTCTCAAGCCTCTTGCAATTTTGAAGTCTAATTTCAACAACACCAAAAAGACATCCCTATATTGATGCTGAGGGTAATACTTTTATGGCCATATCACTCAAATCAATTGAGGATATCAAATCAATGTAGATTTGATTTCTAACACTGGCCTCCCACTATATGTGTATGGAAAAAACCCGATGACACATGCATGTTAGAAGTTGACGGATGAGACACATAAACGGTTCTAGCTTTGGATGCGTACAATGACAAGATCAAACATCTTCTCGAGCCTGAGTCCTGAGAACGAGCACCCAGGTTCTAGCTTCTAGAAAAAATATTGAATTTAACTTATCAAAGATATATATATATATATATATATATATATATATATATAGTGCAATTTATTTTAAATATGTAGAGGGCAGTCACAATTTATCTTATACGTGTAGAGTAGTTATGTACGGTCTATCTTACATATATAGAGCAGTTACAGTATATCGGTCTTACACATATAGACATATAATAGCCTTAGGGTATTTCCATTTATATTGAATATGTATAGGGCAATTACGATTTATCTTACAAATTAAAGTAGTTACAGTACATATCTTATACATATAGAGTAGTTACGGTATATCTTAAACGTGGAGGTGTAGAGCATCTCCATCTATTTTGGACATATATGGCACGATCAAGATCTATTTTGGTACATGCATAATAAGTTAAGGTTTATCTTGGATAACAGTGCAAAATTGACATATATTTGACATACATATGAAATTATAAGTTATCTTGGTAATATAAAGCAATTACAGCTATATTATATATATATGTAATTTTTTCATATTAAAATCCAATTATTATATATATATATATATATAAGTGTGAATGTTTATGCTCAAAGGATTGGAATTTCATTAATAAATTGGAACCAGTTAAATATACAAAGTGTCCAATAATAGACTGTAGATAACAGAGGTTAACTAAACAACAGGCTAATAAAATCCTATATGATCATTGGAATAGCACAAGTAGGGTGGACGTGGGAGAACAGAGGCTAATCAGGACTGGGACAATGGTTTGGCATTATCCATTTATCCACACGTGCTGTACGTACGTAGTCGCAACAGTAAGCATGGAAATACATTAGTACACAGAAGAATAAGGGCAATATTGCGTTGCAAATTGTTTGAGGGACTTGGGAATAAAAAAAGGATTAGTTGAAGGAGTTATTATTTTTAATAATAAAGACTAACAGGTTTTAAGTAAAAATATATAGGTGCAGTCAAGTAGCACGGTGTAATTTACATATAATTAAATCATGGTGTTAGATGGCGTAATTTTGGATTTTGGGTTAGGGGTTTGGGAGTTTATTGAAATTACTCTTGGGTACAGTTCAGTATGATTCGGCATTTGGTTGATACTGAAATTATACTGAAAATTTTAATCAGTTCGGTAATGATTCGGAATTCCACAATTTAAAATTGAAACCGAATCATACCTTACCGATTATGTTCGGTATGATTTCGGTTTAGTTCAGTTTTAGGTCAATGGCTTTTTTAGTTGAGCTTGGAGCTATTTTGCTGAGCTTGCTTTGTTGAGCTTGTTTTGATGAACAAATATAACATACATTACAATCCCCATATAATACGATGTTGTAAATGAATTAGTTAAATGGCTATTTACATGTAAAGGGCATAAGTGTCATTATACACATATGCCAAAACCCTAACTATATAATGTTTATTTATTATTATTTCCTGATCTAATATATACACTATTAAGAGCCTTCAAAACATTATTGTTTTTCATTCTACGAATTCTATCAGTACGACGTTCTAACTAAGGATTTAGAAATCGTTCATTCAAGAGGAGGATTATTGCTCTGCAAAATCAAGTAGGTTTTTCGCATTCCAAATTCAATTTCAATTTCATATTTATGATTTATTTTATTGTTAATAAAACCTAGAAACATGTGAATTCTAGGATTATTTAATATTGATAATTGCATGAAATTGATTCTGGATGATAATTGAATTGATAATTAAATTGACGCTTGCGGCAAGAAGGACAATTTTGATAATCATGCTCGCTGTCATGATAATATGTTGATAATTGGAATTGGATTGAAGATGGATGATGACGGATGATATTTGATAATTGACCATGATAATTGATTTTGATAATTGCTTATGATTTTGGCTTCTCTGTTTGATGTTGTTGGAATTATAAGAAATGATGATGATGAGAATTGATATGTTTGATAATTGCTGGCTGTTTGCGTCTAAGTGAATGTTTGCGTCTATGAGAATTAATATGTTTGATAGCATGTTGATGATAACATTCTCTTGCGGCATACTTGAATTCATGCTTGCGGCTGCCCAGTTTCATGGCTTGCGGCTGTTGAAGCTTGCAGCTTCTTTGTGTCTTTCAAAATTAGGGCAAGCCCAGAACAGAGCCAAACCCAATCCCAGAACTAATTGATATTTAGGGAAAACCCAAGCCCAGAAGGCTGCCCATCAAACCCAAAGCAGAATTAATTGATGTTTAGGGAAAACCCAAACCCAGAAGGCCGCCTAAAAGCCCAACCCGTGGCAGCAGATCAGCACTGCCCAAAAGTCCCAGTAGCCCATTACCAAGCCCAGTAGGCTTGGCTTGGTCCAGCAGACCTTGAGGGTTTGAAGCCCATTGAATCAGCCCAGAAGGCCCAACGGCTGCACAAGCCCAGCAGCCATCCAGAAGCGGCTCGGCCTGGAGCTTGGCTCGGCTCGGTCCAAAAAAAAAAAACAGAGAAACAGAAAGCAATTCAACAGAAACAAAAAGTAATTCTTTGCATGAGATGCACGAAGCAAGCAAGTACCTTAACTATAAGGCCACTTGTACTTTTTTGATATAAAAATCACACCTCATAATTAAACCTTCAATGCAAGAAGTATTTGTTTAACATATCAAACCATATAATGCTAGAATCATTTATTTAAATTATTCCTACATGTTATGTAGTAATTATTTACATTGTTTAACTGTCAATATTTCCTTTTATTTTCTTAGGCAATGTATTGAATGTATTTAAAAGAATAAATGAACTAGAAGTTTATAAACGAACTTGAAGTTCATAAATGGACCAGTAGTTCATACTGAACACTGAACTCGTAGTTTCGATAATGCCATAAAATAAAAGGAACTCTAAGTTTCCTTTATAAATTCACCAGACATGATAAAACCAATAGATTTTACATGTTTAAATCCAATTTATTATACCAAGTTATAGAACATGGAGTTCTTATTTGTTGCTTATAGATGCGTTTACCCAAAGCACTAAATGCGATTATTTCTTTCCTACAAAGGCTCTCGAATAGCAGTTTAATTATCATATGGACGTCTTCTTGCCTGAAGCAAGAAATGACTAGCATAACATCTGTAAATGAATATAATTCGGAGATAATGCCGAATCCGGTCACTTCTCAAATTTTGTGTGGAGGAGCTCACCGAAGTTGACCTCCTTGAGAAGATTTTTCTCCACTTTCCCTTCCTTTTGATCCTGCAGAATCAATACAAGGATATGCAATTTACCAAATTCGCGAAATCGATCACTACCCAGTTGCTTGCCGAAACGAACAACAGTTTGCTACTGCAAAATGATCAATCCCGACTAGTTGGTACTAGAGCAACACCATTGCCTGAAGCAAATGTCGTTGCTCATCGCGATTCAAACAACGAAAGGAGAAACCGGGGTCTTGGTAGAGGCAAAAGGCCCAACCTCCTGAGACGTGGAAGGGAACCCCTATGACCGGGATCAGCACAACCTTCGCACATGCGGCTAAAGGCGCCTATGAACCAAGTACCCGTGATTGAGGTACATGTGGTGGGTACACGCTCTCTCAGTCCCCAAGGTATGATATAAGAGAAACACTGGTCTGGCCCGTCGCCATTAGAACCAGAACCAGAATCAGGAAGATCTGTGTTATAGATGTGGAGGAATAGATCACTGGTACCGCACCTACTGTGCACCAGCGCAAGTTGTAGACGAGTATCACGCCAGTTGTAGAACTCGAGAGACAAACTTAGTCGAATGATCAGTTCTCACATACGGATTAATTTGGTGATTTATGTTTTTGAATTTAAAAATGTGGTTCTTGCCCGAATATGATTTAATTCAATAAAAATATTTATAGTCATGCATGTGATCCATTGAATTAAATTCATGAATAGGCATGTCTTGTGGGGAAGTTTGTTGTCTGGCTGACACTGCTACTACGCACACTATCCTCCGAGATCGGAGATTTTTTTTTACAAACTTGTTGCCTACTCATACCTCTGTGACAACCATATCAGGCCAATCCAACCTGACTGAGGGCCATGGCAAAGCTCACTTGATTTTGTCCATTGGTACTGAATTTACCATTAATGAGGCCTTATATTCTCCACGTTCCAGAAGAACGTTGTTGATTTTTAAGGATATTCGAGCTAATAGTTGTCACGTTGAAACCACAAAAGAAAAGGATGTGGAATACCTTTGCATAACCTCCAACCTATACAGTTGGAAGCGTACATTGGAGAAATTGAAATGTGTCTCGAGTGGTCTCTATATGACCCCCATTAGATCGATTGAGGAAAATCACATGGTTAGCCATAAGCTACCTAACATGAGCAACTATTTATTATGACATGACCGGTTGGGACACTCAGGTCAAGGTATGATGCGCCGTATCCTCAATTCATCACTCGGGCATCCCCTTACTAATGAGGACCTTGTGTTTAGTGAAACACTATGCCAAACTTGCTCGATGGGAAAGTTGAATACTAGACCATCATATGCAAAGATGATTAAAGAATCCACCCATTTCTTGCAAAGAATACAAGGGGATATTTGTGGACATATCCAACCACCATGCGGACCGTTTAAATATTTCATCGTTTTGGTTGATGTATCAACAAAGTGGTCACATGTTACACTATTGTCCACACGCAATGCTGCGTTTGCTAAACTCCTCGCCCAAATCATTAAATTAAGGGCCCCACCACCTGGATTATCTTATACAATCTATAAGACTCGATAATACCGGAGAGTTTACATCGAAATCTTTCAATGACTATTGCATGTCCTTTGGAATTGATGTTGAACATTCGATTCCCCATGTTCACACCCAGAATGGTCTCTTAGAAACACTTATTAACCTTGGTAATGCGCACCAAGCTTCCAGTTTCTACGTGGGGCTATGGAATTTTGCATGCAGCCATATTGGTCCGATTGAGGCCAACTGCCACCCAACCCCATTTCGCGTTACAGCTGATGACTGGGTACGAACCTGATGTTTTGCACTTACGCGTTTTCAGGTGTGCAGTTTACGTGCCAATTGCACCGCTACAACGTACAAAATTGGGTCCTCAATGCAGGAGGGGCATATATGTCGGTTATGAATCCCCCTCCATTATATGCTATTTAGAGCACTTGACATGCGATCTCTTTACCGCTAGATTTGTGAATATTCACTTCGATGAGACAATCTTCCCGCGGGAAAATAAGAACGTAAACGTTCATGAAGAACGATGTGAATTGATGTGGAATGTCCCTACTATGTCTCATCTCGATCCCCGAACTGTACAATATGAAAATGAAGTGCGGCGAATTCTAGATCTACAGAGTGTAGCTAATAACATGCCAGACGCTTTCTCTGATCTAGCTAAAGTGACGAGATCACATATACCTACTGCAAATGTGCCTACAAGGATAGACGTCCCCATAGGACGAGTAGTCCCAGACGGACGAGGTACGACCATGGCGGCTAACCAGTCATATGTCCTTGCCCAGAAACGAGGTAGACCAATAGGTTTGAAGGATTCTGATCCCCGGAAGAGAATAAATTTGGCGCAATCGAATCCCTTAGACATCTTAATATCAACTAATCCATCTCATGAGATAATTCCGGATTATGGGTCTGTCTTAGAAGAGACGACGTCGGGGGACATTCCAACATCTGAACCCACTCCCGAGAATAGAGAGATCTCGGTAAATTATGCAAGCATAAGTGAGATATGGAATTAGAATGATATTATCACCGATGATACATTTGTATTCGCGGTAGCTACCAAAATAATAATTAGTGATGAAATCGAACCTCACTCCATTGATGAATGAATGCCAACGTAGAGAAGACTGGCCAAAATGGAAAGAAGCAATCCAGGTCGAATTAGATTCCTTGACAAAAAGGAAGGTGTTTGGGCCTGTCGTTCCTACACCTCCCCATGTTAAACGTGTAGGATTTAAATGGGTATTTTGTAAAAAAGTGTAATGAGAAGAACGAGATTGTAAGATACAAAGCTCGTTTAGTGGCACAAAGATTTTCTCAACGTCTTGGGATTGATTACGAGGAGGCGTATTCTCCCGTAATGGACATCATAACGTTCCGCTACTTTATCAGTTTGGTAGTTTCCGAAAAACTGAGCATGCAGCTTATGGATGTGGTCATAACTTATCTCTATGGGGATCTGGATACAAAGATGTATATGAAAGTTCCGGAAGGACTTAAGATACTTGATCCAAATAGTTCCAGACCACGGAACACGCTCTCCATTCGTTTGAGGCGTTCACTTTACGGATTGAAACAATCCGGACGGAAGTGGTATAACTGTCTAAGTGAATATTTGATCAGGATGGGATATGTGAATAATGAACTATGACCATGCGTGTTTATTAAGAAAACAAGTTCCAGGTTTGCTATTGATTTGTACTCCAGAAGAGATCAAAGAAAGTACTAAGCACCTGAAGTTAGAATTTGAAATGAAGGATCTTGGGAGACTGAACTTCTGTCTCTACCTTGAGCTCGAGCACTGTGCAGATGCGATTTTAGTCCATCAATCGAATTACATCTAGAAGATGTTGAGACGCTTTAATGAGGATAAAGCGAAACCTTCAAGCATGCCCATGATCATCCGTAGTCTAGATCCTAGAAGGACCCGTTTCGTCCAGCAGACAATAATGAAGAGATATTGGCGTCTGAGTGCAATATGCACATTATTGTACTTGGCTCAATGCACTAGACCGAACATTTCATTCGCAGTGAAATTGCTAGCTAGATTTAGCTCTGCACCAACACGCTTCCACAGGAATGGCATAAAAGACATTCTCCGCTACCTCAGAGGTATGACGAATATGGGTTTTATTCTATCCCTATGCATCGAGGAATGGATCAAACCCTCTTGATCCTCGGAATGATGTACACCTTGTTGGGTATGCTGACGCGGGTTACTTATCAGACCCAGACAAGGCACGTTTCCAAACTAGTTATGTCTTTACCATTAGGAACACAACAATATCTTGGAGGTCTACGAAACAGACCCTGGTTGCCACCTCTTCGAATCATGCAGAGATTCTAGCTATTCACGAAGCAGTTCGTGAATGTATATGGTTAAGAGCCATTACGGGGCATATTCGAAGTACTTGTGGACTGTATTCCACCAATAATGAACCGACGATTATCTACGAAGATAATGCTGCATGCATCAAGAAGATGAAGACCGATTTCATTAAAGGTGACAACACTAAGCATATTGCACCGAAGTTTTTCTTCAACCAACGGCAACAAGAGCATTAGAAGATTTAAATCAAGTCAATAAGATCTCAAGACAAGGATGCAGACCTTTTTGCCAAGTTATTACCAAATTCTACATACCAGCAACATGTTCGAGGTATCGGCTTACGTAGATTGGCTGATCTACCTAGTATGTAGTTTTCAGGGGGAGTATCCTGAAGTATACCAAGTATCCCGAAGTGTATTGAGTATCCCGAAGCATACTCAGTTGACCATCGTGTACTCTTTTGTCCTACAACCAGGGTTATTTTATCCCATTGGGTTTTGTTACCTGGCTAAGTTTTAATGAGGCACACTTTGATATGGTCACCCCATTGACACTGCATCTAGAAGATGCCATGATTCGACTCATATGCATTTGCTCATCTTTTCCCTTCGACCATGGGTTTTGCCCATTGGGTTTACCGGGAAAGGTTTTGGTGTAGCAACTGTAATGCATCATATCCCATGCAAGTGCTATCTGCTCATTATCCATAAGAGATGACTTCATTATACAGGGGAGTGTTGTAAATGAATTAGTTAAATGGCTATTTACACATAAAGGGCATATGTGTCATTATACACATGCCAAAACCCTAACTATATAATGTTTGTTTACTATTATTTCCTGATATGATATATACAATATTGAGTGCCTCCAAAACATTCTTGTTTTTCCTTCTACGAATTACTCAAATTACAACATACAATACATTCTCTGGTTTCAAAATTATAATACAATCCATACAAATATACAATCCATACAAATATCCTATTCTCTGCCAATAAGCCAATAATAATGTGTTATTAATGTTAAAAAATATATATTAAAAAAAAACTCTAATTTGGTATGGTACGGGATGGTACAAGATTTCAAAACTCAGAACTGAAATCATATTGAGCCAAATCAGTTCGGTTCGGTTCCGTACCAAATTTTAATTCGGTTTACTTATGCGATATTTTTTGGGTTCGATTTAATATGAACGGTTTGGTTTCCGTATTTCGATTACATATGCCCAAGTTTAATTGAAATTGATGTGGGGTATTCTCACATTTTGTTATTTGTTTGCATAATTTTGTTTGGTGTTGGACAACAAGCGCTTGATTCACTGTTCTACTTATGGAGTGTATGGTACAATCATTGGAAGCTCTCATCTTAAAGATATCCCTCTTCTTCAAGTAAGTACTTGTTGGAGCATAATTTCTTACAAGAAGAAATATTTCCACAGGTTCATCACCAAAATTTGTATGCTTATCAAAATCATAGAGAAAAAGAAATCTCCTTTCGCCAGGGGAGCCTACCTTCAAAAGACACTTCGACGCCTAAATTAAATATTTTTTTGAGTGGATTTCCTTTTTCAGTCTCTAGGGTTGCATATACATGTCTCTTCTTTCTAACCTTCTTTAAATTAGGGATGCGACGCCCCTTGCTCTATGCTTCTCCCCAACGTGAGGTAACCGTGGCAATAATGCGCGTTTACGAAGGAAATGCGCACTTCGTGCAAAAATGTTTTCAACTTCATTCGCACTCCACTTCTACTCCTTGGGTTTTGTATCTCAAGTCGCCGGCCTATTTCCTCTTTCACTGAGAAATATTGTAGCTAAGACCTTCGGTCCTTTGCTAAACACTAGTACACACGTGGGCATAACCCCCATACAACACATTAAGAGCCAAATGCATTCACTACTCACTAGTGCTAGCTCGCTTGAAGAAAAACAATAATTTTTATCTTTACAGAATATTGGTACTTCAAAATATTCACATTTTTACTTAATCTCTTCTCGTTTGCAGGGAACTGCAATTGTTGAAGCCATTTTGTTTAACAGGTCTAAGATTAACAACGTACACTTGAATCATGCAGACTTGGGACAGATGTGTGATATGAGGTTCCTATATGTTCATAATTCAAGCTATGTACCGAAAAATTTGGGGGGCCTATATATTTATAATTCAAGCTATAAGAACTGCAAATTATACGTTTCTTTTCCCAATTCTCTCCGTTATCTTCACTTGGAGGGGTACCCTTTGAAATCTTTGCCATATCAATTTTCTCCAGAATTTCTTGTGGAGCTCCAAATGATGAAGAACGGTGTTACCGGGTTCTCTCATATCACCTCCGACCAGCATTCCGGAATGTCCGATCCCAAACGGGGTACAATTCCGATTCAGATTGACAAAGAACTGTTGGACTATAAGTTGTCCAATGGTTCACTGCTAGCTGGTAAGTCAATAGCTGAGCTGGAGAGTGGAGGCACACCTGGATTACTACATAGTAAAGTGTGTGTGAGTTGTAAAGATTATGTTTTAACAGAATGAGAGATGTGTGACTTTGCCTTAGTGTGCAAGAAAGAAGTGTAACCGTGAGAGGGTGTGGATGATGTCATAGCATCATCACACTAACATATTGTAGAATGAGTGAGATAAGTGTGTGTGCAATCTGTAATCTCCAACAACCATAATTGAAGAAATCAATCTCAGTTACAGCTGTAAGATTCCAATTCAGAAATTCAAAGAAGAAACTTATCAAACACTTGGTGTGCAAAACAATATCATAGTATTTTTGCAGAAATTTAACTAAGTGCATCACCCGAAGGATTCAATCCTAAAACTAAATACTATCAATTCAATCCTAGTCTAATCCAAATCGATTTCAATCAACGTTTAGAGTTGAACATCATACCTGAAGCTTGCAACTTCGTCTTCGACTAACCTGAACTCCAGATACCAACATGGTATCAAAGCTGATATGATCCGTGAGCACTGACTTGGGGGCGTCAAACTGTGAAGGTCAATTTGTGAAGAAGTGATTGTGTCTAACATGGCAGGAGCTGGAGGAGCTGAACTAAGAGCTCCGATCTTTGATGGAACTAATTACGAGTTATGGAGCATCAAGATGTGCACTATACTCAGAGCGCATGATCTCTACGAGTACGTGGATGTTGGCCTGAATGAAGAAGCAAGGAATGCTGCTGGTGAAGTGGTTGATCTGTTAACACGAGCAGACTACATCAAGGATGCACGAGCCTTGGGATTGATTCAGACTTCTGCAGCTGATACAATTTTTTCTAAGATCTCAAACGAGGAGAGTGCCAACACAACTTGGGATATGTTAAAGAGAGAGTATAGAGGAGATCATAAGGTAAGAGCTGTGAAGTTACAATCATTGAGACGTGACTTTGAATACACTCGGATGAAAGAAAATGAATCACTGTCTAACTATCTGACGGTGAAGATGTCACTGAAAAAAGGCTAGCACAGAAGATATTGATCAGTTTAACTAAATCATATGATTCTATAGTGTCTATTATAGAAGAGACCAGAGATATGGATACTGTAAATGTTGAAAATGTGGTAGCATCCATTAGAGCTTTCGATCAAAGACTAGAAATTCATGATAGTAATGTGGATAAGGCGTTTGCTAGTTTATCTATGCATGCTAAGGGACAGCAGGGCAATGTACAAGGAAAATTAAAGAAGCAATTCAAAGGCAACAATAACTGGAATCAGAAATACAATTCTGGAAACCCTAATTACAATCATAATGTAAGTACTGGTAAAGCTGAAAGTAGTTGTGCTAAATGCAAGATCTGTGACAAGTTACATTATGGAGAATGTTGGTTCAAGGGAAAAACTAAGTGCTATTAGTGCAATAAATTTGGTCACATGACCAAGGATTGTAATGGGAAGCAAAGTGCAAATGTAGCAAAGCAAGCAGATGAAGAAGGTACAATGTTTTATGCATGTCACTCTGCTACAACCAAATCAGATACTGATATTTGGTACTTAGACAGTGGATGTAGTAATCATAGGACCTCAAACGAGGCTTCATTGATTGATCTGGATAAAACACTAAAGTCCAAGGTGAAAATGGGGACTGGTAAACTTGTGGAAGCTAGTGGTAAAGGCACTTTGGTGATCAAAACACAGAATGGTGACATATTGATAAAAAAAAGTTATGCTTGTGCCAGGATTGGATGAAAATTTACCCAGTGTAGGTAAAATGGTTGAGCATGGATACAATCTGGTATTTGAAGACAAAATTGCTAAGATCTATTATCAAGGGTATGAAGTTGCATATGTTCCAATGACTAGGAATAGATGTTTCCCACTCTCATTCAATCAAGTTATTCCAGTAGCAAGAATTGCCACTGAGGAGGGATGTTCTTGGTTATGGCATAGAAGGTTTGGTCACTTGAATCATTCTAGCCTAGCTACTCTATACACAGAGGACATGATTGTGGGGATACCAAAGCTACCTAAGAAAAGGGAAGTGTGTGAAGGCTGCATTGTTGGAAAGCAGCATGTGGAGAGCTTTGACAAGGACAAAGCTTTGAGAGAATCAAAGTTGCTTTAATTGATTCATTCAGATGTCTGTGGTCCCATGCAGACTGAGACAATGGGAGGGAACAAATATTTCCTAATATTTATTGACGACTATTCTAGGATGTGTTGGGTCTACTTTCTAAAACACAAGTCTGGTGTGTTCAATGCATTCAAGAAGTTCAAGGCAATGGTTGAACTACAAACTGAGAACAAGATCAAGATGTTAAGAAGTGATAGAGGAGGTGAGTTCACATCACAAGAACTTCTCAATTTCTGTGAAGAAATGGGAATATAAAGGCAGCTTACTGTGGCATACTCACCATAGTAGAATGGAGTTGCAGAAAGGAAGAATATAACAACTGTTAAAATGGCAAAGTCAATGCTACATGACAAGAAAATGCCATATCATTTTTGGGCTGAAGCTGTTAATACAGCAGTCTATCTTCTTAACAGATGTCCTACAAAGGCTATTCTAAAGAAGACACCATTTGAGGTGTACAGTGGGAGGAAATCAGGTGTGAAACACTTGAGAGTGTTTGGTTATGTGTGTTATACTCATGTGCCCACCCAACTTAGACAGAAGTTGGATGAAACTGCTACAAAAGGTGTATTTTTAGGCTATGGGAGTTGTGAGAAAGGATATCGAGTCTACAATTTGGAAACCAAGAAGATTGTGATTTCCAGGACTGTGACTTTCAATGAGAAGACAATGTGGAGTTGGGACGCAAATGTAGAAGTTAGAGTTCATATTCCAAATGGAATTGACACTAAGATTGAAGCTGAAGTTCCTATGGTTCAAGAACCAGATCTACAAGCACATGACTCACAATCAAGTTCTAGCAGTATCTCATCCTCATGACCATTATCTAAATCAGGGAATACTCCAGTGAAAATGAGAAATATAGGGGACATCTATGCTAGATGAAACCTAACTTTGTTGAGCCTGAAGGCTTTGAAGAAGCAGTGAAAGACAATGCATGGAAGAAAGCAATGGAGAATGAAATTGAAATGATCGAGAAGAACTCAACCTGGGAGTTGGTTAACATGCCATCTGATAAACCAGTGATTGAAGTTAATTGGGTATACAAAACCAAGCTGAACTTAGATGGATCTATTCTGAAACACAAGGCAAGGCTTGTAGCGAAAGGCTATGCACAGAAGCCTGGGATTAATTTAATGAAACATTTGCACCTATTGCAAGGCTAGATACAATCAGAACCTTGATTGCACTAGCTGCACAGAAGAAATGGTGTTTATACCAGCTTGATGTTAAATCAGCCTTCCTAAATGGTGTATTAGAAGAAGAAGTTTATGTGGATCAACGAGATGGTTTTGAAGTGCAAAGTGAAGAAGGGAAGGTGTACAAACTCAGAAGGGCCCTCTAAGGTTTGAAACAAGCTCCTAGAGCATAGTATGGACAAACAGACTCCCATCTACTGTTCTATGGATTCCAGAGAATTTCTAGTGAGGCTAGATTGTACATGAAGTCAAATCATGACAATGAAGTACTCATAGTATCTATCTATGTCATCTACACTGGAAATAGTGAAGAAATGATTACAAGTTTCAAGCAAGACATGATGGGAAAGTATGAGATGACAAACTTGGGACTCCTACACCATTTCATAGGCATGGGAGTGATTCAAACCAGTAAATCTATTTTCATTCACCAGAAGAAATATGCGCTGACTCTACTTGAGAAGTTTGGTGTCAGGACCCGTCCCGAATTTCCCCTCGAAATCCGGGAAGAACCCTGATCCCGTCTGACAACCTAAGGAAAGGTTCCCAAATACCCTTCAATCCTTATAAAATTATAATAATAATAAATAATTTCTCTTGTCAGACAAGGGATTTAAGCACTTAAAATTCCCGTAAGTAAATACCAACCAAATACAACATATCAGAGCATCTAAGTAGGATCAAGATACAAATTAGATATCCTACTCAAGTACAACTACACAGCGCAGCCGAGAGTGCTAATGCCTTTGCCTCGAGATAATGTCCGCGCCAACTTTACTGCCTGAAGGGGGTTTAAACACAAAAGTTGTGAGTGGACAAAAATAATCATTTATAAATCATTTTCCAAGGAATATTACCTTTTCCCCCCTCCATTTATAAAACTATGCATGCATCACATAAACAGTTCATGTTATAAAAACATCATCTTTAAATCACCGGCATTTCCCTTTCTCTTTAAAACCACTCAGTAGGACTCACACAAAATCCATATAAGGAAAACACATTGTGATCCACAATCTGGTTTGAAAATCATCCTCAAAGGAGTTCAAAATCATTTCATTCAACCTAGACACATAATATCTCAAATCCACTGTTCCCGACACATCCACTAGCCACCAGGGTATCCCTTGGGGTGTACTAGTCCTGTATCACAACTCCCTGTACTATGCATAGAAACTCTCGCGACCCGACGGAGTCAAAACTCTACAATGCCAGAGTCGGAGCACTCAACAAACCAACGGAGCAAAACTCTCGACGCTAGTAGGAGAATCAGTCACCAATTATATTGGAGGTTCACCGGGTTCACCGCTAATAACGGATCCTCGTCCCGAGTCCTGGCCTCCCTCAAATCAGAGTTTATCTTGGAGGTTCACTGGGTTCACCGCTAATAACGGATCCTCGTCCCGAGTCCTGGCCTCTCTCAAATCAGTGTTTATCTTTGAGGTTCACCGGGTTCACCGCTAATAACGGATCCTCGTCCCGAGTCCTGGCCTCCCTCAAATCAGTGTTTATCTTGGAGGTTCACCGGGTTCACCGCTAACAACGGATCCTCATCCCGGGTCCTGGCCTCCCTCAAATATGACCAAATCCGATAAACTCATACAATAGGGTCAAAACCCAAATCATTGACTCAATAATTTCCTCGTCAAAACGATATCAAAACTGAGTCCAAAAACCATGATATTTCTCAAATCACACTTTAATCGAAGTAGTGGAAAACATGTGTCTAGTAATCATTTCTAAAATCCAGAAATTCAATGCCACAATACATAACAGTATTTACACAGATATTTTGATGCATGCATTTCAGTTTATAAAACAAAGTCCACTCACAAACTTGTTCAAGCTAGCTCAATCCCGTCTTGCTCGTTCCTCTGAGGTTCCCGGAACAATATTGCTTGTCAAAAACAACAATCGGGATTACCGGCTAGTAATAAGACTCTTATATAACAACTTCCTAATCCTCGGGAAGTCTACCCTTGCTGTTTCTAGAAAACACAGCAGCTTTGGACACTCAAAACGACCTCTAAACAATGTCCGATCAACCTGAAACCTGTACCAACAGATTCAGAACGTCGAAAACTAGTTACCACGTGCCGCCGTGACGTCAGCCTCGGCCCCACGCGCCGCCACGCGCCGTCGGAAGGTCGGCACATGCGCCCACGCGCCCTCACGCGCCGGCCACTCGCCTGCTACAGTGTTCACGCGCCTGAACCGGTCCAACTCGGTTCGGCTCAACCTGACCCGGTCCAACTCGACCCGATCGGTTCACTCAACCCGACCGGTTCAACTCGACCCGACCGGTTCAACTTGACTCGATCAGTCAACTCGACCCGATCGGTCAACTCGACCCGACCGGTCACCGGTGACTAGCCGGAGAAGATGACCGGACTGCCGTCGCCGTCGCCGGAAGCTGGCCGGAGAAGATGACCGGACCGCCACCTCCGCCGCCGTCTGGTTCGCCGGAATCCGCCATTTCCGACCGAAAATCCAAGCTTTACAACTTCCTCAAAACTCAACCGTTTTACACAAATTTTACGTCTAAATCTATCTACTCGAACCCAGGAATCCAAATATAACCCTCAAAACATCAAACATGTACCTGTATAAGCCGAAAAATCGATCGAAAGATGTGAAAATTCCTTTACTCGGTTCGGCTTCCACCGTGGTCCTCTGCTTCGATGGTTGGTACGGTTGTGATCGTGGGAAGGAGTAGAATACGATTAGTTGATCCAAATGGGAAGCTAAAGCCTTGAATCCAACGTTGACTTTATGGTTTTTCATTTCGTTTTTCGCACGGTTACGGGTGGGTGTGTTTGTGTTTTTGTTACAAAGAGAGTGAATGAGTGATAAAGATGAAATGAAGATGACATGGATCAGATAAGTCTGATTTGGGGGGTTAAAATATCTTCTCCCAAAACCAAATTACCAAAATGCCCTTGCACATCTAGACCCATAACTTCCGTCCACGAACTCCGTTTTCTGCGTGCCGCCTGTCTACGAATTCGTGAGTTCGACACCTACGCAACGGTACCCAAAACACCACCAAAAGTGTCTCGAAACAAAACTTGATTTCCAAGCCCTTTACCAACCAAGGGTAAAATCGTCATTTTACAAAAATAATTGCGTAAACCCAATAATTAAAATTCCGGGTTGTTACAATCTACCCTCCTTAAGAAATTTCGTCCCCGAAATTCATTCCTAACCATGAAATAAATGAGGATACTGTGCCCGCATTAGTTCCTCAGTTTCCCACGTGGCTTCCTCCACGTTATGATTCCTCCACAACACTTTAACTAGAGGAATAGTCTTTCTGCTAAGCACCTTTTCCTTCCAATCCAGAATTTGCACCGGTTGGTCCTCAAACGTCAAATCGTCTTTCAGCTCAAGTGGTTGCTTTTCCAACACATGAGACTCATCAAACAGATATTTCCGGAGCAAAGATACATGAAAGACATCATGAACTCTGGATAATTCCGAGGGTAAAGAAATACGATATGCCACTGGTCCTATCCTCTCCAAAATCTCATACGGACCAATGTAGCGAGGACTCAATTTTCCTCGTCTACCAAAACGTACCACTCCTTTCCATGGAGATAGTTTCAAGTAAACCCAGTCACCTACCTCAAACTCAAGGTCTCTGGTTCGATGGTCTGCATAGCTCTTCTAGCGATCCTGGGCTGTT
The DNA here is from genome assembly GCA_037349345.1 of Oemleria cerasiformis. Classification (NCBI taxonomy): domain Eukaryota; kingdom Viridiplantae; phylum Streptophyta; class Magnoliopsida; order Rosales; family Rosaceae; genus Oemleria; species Oemleria cerasiformis. The sequence goes on along the minus strand of JAZGTL010000041.1, from coordinate 3,004,518 downwards.
TTCAACCTTTCTCTGATGATTTTAATCTTTTCCTAAGTCAAATCCACTAACTCGGGTGTTAACAGTCTTCTTTCACCTATTTCACTCCAGCACAAAGGTGTTCTGCACTGCCTCCCATACAGTGCCTCGAAAGGTGACATCCCAATACTCGACTGGTAACTGTTATTATATGCAAATTCCATCAGAGACAAGTGTGAATCCCAGTTCCCTTTAAACTGTAGTACACAAGCCCCCATCATATCCTCCAAAACCTGGATTGTTCTCTCAGACTAACCATCCGTCTGAGGATGAAAGACTGTACTAAAATGCAATGTCGTGCCAAAAACCTTCTGCAAACTCCACCAAAATCTGGAGGTAAACCTAGGATCTCTGTCCGAAACAATAGACTCTGGAGTCCCATGCAGCCGTATGATCTCATCCACGAACAATTTGGCATACCGACTCATCCGAAAATCTTCTCGCACTGGCAAGAAATGTGCAGACTTCGTAAGTCAATCAACAATTACCCATATCCCATCATGTTCCTTCCGTGTCCTTGGAAGTTTATACACAAAATCCATCGTAATGTGATCCCACTTCCATTCTGGGATAGGTAATGGTTGCAATGTCCCATAAGGTTTCTGTCTCTCCGCTTTCACTTGCTGACATGTCAGACATCTACTCACAAACTCATCAATTTCTCTTTTCATCCGAGTCCACCAATAATGTTTCCTTAGGGTATGATACATCTTGGTACCTCCTGGATGCATAGCGTAAGCTGAACTATGAGCCTCATCAAGAATTTCCCTCTTTAGCTCCAGCTCATTCGGTACGCACAACCGTCCATCCTTAACCAATGCTCCATCATCCCTAACCGCATAGTCCTGCCGGTTTCCAGCTTCCAACTCTATCCTGATAATGCACAATGTAGGATCCTGGAGTTGAGCCTCAATAATCCGATCAATCAGAACAGGCCTCACATGGAAACTAGCCAACAAAGCCCCCTGGCTATCCATGTCCAGTACAATCCCTGCTCTACGGAACTCTACCAGCAACGGTAAGTAAACTGTATGCAAATGGGCCAACGAACCCATAGACTTCCTGCTCAAGGCATCTGCCACAACATTGGCTTTTCCTGGGTGGTACTCAATAGTACAATCATAATCCTTTATCAGCTCAGGCCACCTTCTCTGCCTCAAATTTAGGTCCTTCTGGGTGAACAAGTACTTTAAACTCTGATGGTCGGTGAAGATCCGACACGTCTCCCCGTATAAATAATGTCACCATATTTTCAGTGCATGCACCACTGCAGCCAACTCCAAATCATGTGTGGGGTAATTCATCTCATGGGGTTTAAGTTGTCTGGAAGCATACGCTATCACTTTCCCATGTTGCATCAGCACACAGCCAATACCCCGCAATGATGCATCACTATATACCTCAAAACCCCCGTTACCATCTGGAAGGGTTAACACTGGAGCAGAAGTCAACCTTCTCTTTAGCTCCTGAAAGCTCTGCTCACAATCAGCATCCCAGTCAAACTTGACTCCTTTCTTAGTCAACCGAGTCAATGGACCTGCTATCGTAGAAAATCCTTCTACGAACCGCCGATAATATCCTGCCAAACCCAGAAAACCCCTCACTTCTGTCACTGTCCTCGGTTGCTCCCAGTTTGCCACTGCCTCCACTTTTTGGAGATCTACGCTAATACCCTCAGCCGAAATTACATGACCCAAGAATCCAACTTCGGTCAACCAAAACTGGCATTTACTGAACTTGGCAAACAAATGCTTTTTCCTAAGCATATTCAGCACCAACCTCAAGTGCTTCTCATGTGCCTTGGCACTCCTTGAATACACCAAGATATCGTTGATGAACACAATTACAAATCGATCCAAATACTTTTGGAACACTCTCTTCATCAAATCCATAAACGCTGCCGGGGCATTAGTCAACCCGAAAGGCATCACCAGGAACTCATAATGACCATACCGAGTCCTGAAAGCTGTTTTCTGAACATCCTCTTCCCGGATTCTCAACTGATGGTACCCGGATCGAAGGTCAATTTTCAAAAAATACTTTGCCCCTTTCAGTTGATCAAATAAATCGTCAATCCTTGGCAGAGGATACTTATTTCGCACCGTCACTTTATTTAACTGCCGGTAGTCGATACACAATCTCAGACCACCATCTTTTTTCCTCACGAATAATACCGGCGCACCCCATGGTGAAACACTTGGGCGAATAAATCCCATATTCACCAAGTCCTGCAACTGAGTCATTAACTCTCGCAATTCTGCCGGTGCCATTCTATACGGTACCTGTGAGATAGGTTGAGTACCTGGCAAAAGCTCGATAGTGAACTCAATCTCACGGTGTGGTGGTAATCCTGGAAGATCATCTGGAAACACATCAGAGAACTCACTCACCACAGGAATATCCTCCACTCTCATCGGAGTATCCCGAGAATCAAACACATGAGCCAAGTAACCCTCACAACCTTTTCTCAACAATCTCTCAGCGGTCAACGCTGATATCACTCCATAGGGTAGTACCCTACGATCTCCCCGAAATGTAAGTTCCGGTAATCCTGGACTCCGAAAAACTACTGTCTTGTCGTAACAGTCTATGGAGGCATTATGCATGGACAACCAATCCATCCCCAGTATCACATCAAACTCAAAAATATCTAATGGGATTAAATCTGCCTCCAAACCATGGCCTTCAACCATCACCGGACAACTGCGAATCACTAGGTTCGCCACTAACATATCTCCGGAAGGAGTACTAATACCCATGTCCCAACCAATCGGAGACAATTCTCTATCCGCAAACAGTGTAAAACCCCGAGAAATAAAAGAATGAGTTGCTCCCGGATCTAATAAAAAACAAGCATTACGGTTAAAAATAGATAACGTACCCGTGACCACCTCCGGTGCTACTCGAGCCTCCTGTTGCGTCATGGCAAAAACTCGAGCTGGTGTACCCGAAGATCGACCACGATCCCCATACCTATCTCTAGCACTGCTGGTCCCACTAGCTCTACCAGCCCCACTGAAATGGGTCTGACTCCCAGTTGCAGTATCAAACATCTGTCCTGTCCTCGGGCTAGGATCAGTCGCACCACGACCAAAGGAACTACTTCCCGGACGACGTTGTGGACAGAATCTCTTGATGTGACCAGTCTCCCCATAGAAATAACAAATGGAATCACTGAAGCCACTAGATCTGCCACCCTATCTTCTGTTGAACTGCACTGAGGCACCGCTAGACTGTGCATATGATTGTCATGCCTGACCAGCTCCGCCACTGCCTGTACTAGATCTCGCATTCCCAGAAGATCCAGAACTATGACTGCCTCTTTTGGATGGTCCCTGACTAGAGTTTCCGGCAGTCCAGTGATCTCGACGTCTCCTGTACCCACTGTACTACTGTGGAATTGGGAAACCCAAACTCAACTCTACTCGAGCTGCAGCATCAGCCAAAGTCCTCAAGGAAGTGTGGTCCATAGACGTAACTGCTGACCGAATCTCACTCCGCAGTCCACTCTCAAATCTGTGGCACTTGTCTGACTCGGTCGCCATCAAAGTCGGTGCAAAGCGACCCAGCGCTATGAATCTCTGTTCATACTGGGCCATAGTCATGTCTCCTTGCTGTAAATGCAAGAACTCGGCCTCCTTAACATTCCGGTGTGAGCGAGGGTAAAACTGCTCCAATAAGCGTTCCTGGAAAGTCTGCCAAGTAAGCGTATGGACATTGCAGCTTGACCCCTCCAATGAGTGCCACTAGTGGTAAGCAAACCACCTAGCAAAAATGTAGCCAACAACAATCTCTCCTATAGAGGACATCTCATAATCAAAAACACCCGCTCCATGCAAGTAATCCACTCCTCAGCCTCATCTGGGCTAGAGTCGCCCATAAATATCGTCGCCCCCAGTCTCTGGGCTCTCTCGATATCAGAGACTTCATGAGAAGCTCTATCCTGGAGTACAAAAGCTAATGTCTGACCCAGATGTTCCAGTGTCTGCCTCAAATCAGGCTCCACTGCAGGTTCATGGTCATCTCCACCATTCCCCGACCGTTGACGGAACTCTCGTCTCGGAGGCATTATACGCTGAAAAGAAGTTGTAAACCATTAATATCAAAATTTCACCTGTACACTAGATGTAGGGTCTACAGGAATTTAACCTAGTGCTCTGATACCAATTGTCAGGACCCGTCTCGAATTTCCCCTCGAAACCCGGGAAGAACCCTGATCCCGTCTGACAACCTAAGGAAAGGTTCCCAAATACCCTTCAATCCTTATAAAATTATAATAATAATAAATACTTTCTCTTGTCAGACAAGGGATTTAAGCACTTAAAATTCACGTAAGTAAATACCAACCAAATACAACATATCAGAGCGTCTAAGTAGGATCAAGATACAAATTAGATATCCTACTCAAGTACAACTACACAGCGCAGCCGAGAGTGCTAATGCCTCTGCCTCGAGATAATGTCCGCGTCAACTTTACTGCCTGAAGGGGGTTTAAACACAAAAGTTGTGAGTGGACAAAAATAATCATTTATAAATCATTTTCCAAGGAATATTACCTTTTCCCCCCTCCATTTATAAAACTATGCATGCATCACATAAACAGTTCATGTTATAAAAACATCATCTTTAAATCACCGGCATTTCCCTTTCTCTTTAAAACCACTCAGTAGGACTCACACAAAATCCATATAAGGAAAACACATTGTGATCCACAATCTGGTTTGAAAATCATCCTCAAAGGAGTTCAAAATCATTTCATTCAACCTAGACACATAATATCTCAAATCCACTGTTCCCGACACATCCACTAGCCACCAGGGTATCCCTTGGGGTGTGCTAGTCCTGTATCACAACTCCCTATACTATGCATAGACACTCTCGCGACCCGACGGAGTCAAAACTCTACAATGCCAGAGTCGGAGCACTCAACAAACCAACGGAGCAAAACTCTCGACGCTAGTCGGAGAATCAATCACCAATTATATTGGAGGTTCACCGGGTTCACCGCTAATAACGGATCCTCATCCTGAGTCCTGGCCTCCCTCAAATCAGAGTTTATCTTGGAGGTTCACCGGGTTCACCGCTAATAACGGATCCTCGTCCCGAGTCCTGGCCTCCCTCAAATCAGTGTTTATCTTGGAGGTTCACCGGGTTCACCGCTAATAACAGATCCTCGTCCCGAGTCCTGGCCTCCCTCAAATCAGTGTTTATCTTGGAGGTTCACCGGGTTCACCGCTAACAACGGATCCTCATCCCGGGTCCTGGCCTCCCTCAAATATGACCAAATCCGATAAACTCATACAATAGGGTCAAAACCCAAATCATTGACTCAATAATTTCCTCGTCAAAACGATATCAAAACTGAGTCCAAAAACCATGATATTTCTCAAATCACACTTTAATCGAAGTAGTGGAAAACATGTGTCTAGTAATCATTTCTAAAATCCAGAAATTCAATGCCACAATACATAACAGTATTTACACAGATATTTTGATGCATGCATTTCAGTTTATAAAACAAAGTCCACTCACAAACTTGTTCAAGCTAGCTCAATCCCGTCTTGCTCGTTCCTCTGAGGTTCCCGGAACAATATTGCCTGTCAAAAACAACAATCAGGATTACCGGCTAGTAATAAGACTCTTATATAACAACTTCCTAATCCTCGGGAAGTCTACCCTTGCTGTTTCTAGAAAACACAGCAGCTTCGGACACTCAAAACGACCTCTAAACGATGTCCGATCAACCTGAAACCTGTACCAACAGATTCAGAACGTCGAAAACTAGTTACCACACACTGCCGTGACGTCAGCCTCGGCCCCACGCGCCGCCACGCGCCGTCGGAAGGTCGGCACACGCACCCACGCGCCCTCACGCGCCGGCCACTCGCCTGCTACAATGTTCACGCGCCTGAATCGGTCCAACTCGATTCGGCTCAACCTGACCCGGTCCAACTCGACCCGACCGGTTCACTCAACCCGCTCGGTTCAACTCGACCCGATCGGTTCAACTTGACTCGACCGGTCAACTTGACCCGACCGGTCAACTCGACCCGACCGGTGACTCGCCGGAGAAGACGACCGGTTTGCCGTCTCTGTCGCCGGAAGCTGGCCGGAGAAGATGACCGGACCGACACCTCCGCCGCCGTCTGCTTCGCCGGAATCCGCCATTTCCGACCGAAACTCCAAGCTTTACAACTTCCTCAAAACTCAACCGTTTTACACAAATTTTTCGTCTAAATCTATCTACGCGAACCCAGGAATCCAAATATAACCTCAAAACATCAAACACGTACCTGTATAAGCCGGAAAATCGATCGAAAGATCTGAAAATTCCTTTACTCGGTTCGGCTTCCACCGTGGTCCTCTCCTTCGATGGTTGGTACGGTTGTGATCGTGGGAAGGAGTAGAATACGATTAGTTGATCCAAATGGGAAGCTAAAGCCTTGAATCCAACGTTGACTTTATGGTTTTTCTTTTGGTTTTTCGCACGGTTTCGGGTGGGTGTGTTTTTGTTTTTGTTACACAGAGAGTGAATGAGTGATAAAGATGAAATGAAGATGACATGGATCAGATAAGTCTGATTTGGGGGGTTAAAATATCTTCTCCCAAAACCAAATTACCAAAATGCCCTTGCACATCTAGACCCATAACTTCCGTCCACGAACTCCGTTTTCTGCGTGCCGCCTGTCTACGAACTCGTGAGTTCGAGACCTACGCAACGGTACCCAAAACACCACCAAAAGTGTCTTGAAACAAAACTTGATTTCCAAGCCCTTTACCAACCAAGGGTAAAATCGTCATTTTACAAAAATAATTGCGTAAACCCAATAATTAAAATTCCGGGTTGTTACAATCTACCCTCCTTAAGAAATTTCGTCCCCGAAATTCATTCCTAACCATGAAATAAATGAGGATACTGTGCCCGCATTAGTTCCTCAGTTTCCCACGTGGCTTCCTCCACGTTATGATTCCTCCACAACACTTTAACTAGAGGAATAGTCTTTCTGCGAAGCACCTTTTCCTTCCAATCCAGAATTTGCACCGGTTGCTCCTCAAACGTAAAATCGTCTTTCAGCTCAAGTGGTTGCTTTTCCAACACATGAGACTCATCAAACAGATATTTCCGGAGCAAAGATACATGAAAGACATCATGAACTCTGGATAATTCCGAGGGTAAAAAAATACGATATGCCACTGGTCCTATCCTCTCCAAAATCTCATACGGACCAATGTAGCGAGGACTCAATTTTCCTCGTCTACCAAAACGTACCACTCCTTTCCATGGAGATAGTTTCAAGAACACCCAATCACCTACCTCAAACTCAAGGTCTCTGGTTTGATGGTCTGCATAGCTCTTCTAGCGATCATGGGCTGTTTTCAACCTATCTCTGATGATTTTAATCTTTTCCTCAGTCAAATCCACCAACTCGGGTGTTAACAGTCTTCTTTCACCTATTTCACTCCAGCACAAAGGTGTTCTGCACTGCCTCCCATACAGTGCCTCGAAAGGTGACATCCCAATACTCGACTGGTAACTGTTATTATATGCAAATTCCATCAGAGACAAGTGTGAATCCCAGTTCCCTTTAAACTGTAGTACACAAGCCCTCATCATATCCTCCAAAACCTGGATTGTTCTCTCAGACTGACCATCCGTCTGAGGATGAAAGGCTGTACTAAAATGCAATGTCGTGCCAAAAACCTTCTGCAAACTCCGCCAAAATCTGGAGGTAAACCTAGGATCTCTGTCCGAAACAATAGACTCTGGAGTCCCATGCAGCCGTATGATCTCATCCACGAACAATTTGGAATACCGACTCATCCGAAAATCTTCTCGCACTGGAAAGAAATGTGCAGACTTCGTAAGTCTATCAGCAATTACCCATATCCCATCATGTCCCTTCCGTGTCCTTGGAAGTTGATACACAAAATCCATCGTAATGTGATCCCACTTCCATTCTGGGATAGGTAATGGTTGCAATGTCCCATAAGGTTTCTGTCTCTCCGCTTTCACTTGCTGACATGCCAAACATCTACTCACAAACTCAGCAATTTCTCTTTTCATCCCAGTCCACCAATAATGTTTCCTTAGGGTATGATACATCTTGGTACCTCCTGGATGCATAGCGTAAGCCGAACTATGAGCCTCATCAAGAATTTCCCTCTTTAGCTCCAGCTCATTCGGTACGCACAACCGTCCATCCTTAACCAATGCTCCATCATCCCTAACCGCATAGTCCTGCCGGTTTCCAGCTTCCAACTCTATCCTGATAATGCACAATGTAGGATCCTGGAGTTGAGCCTCAATAATCCGATCAATCAGAACAGGCCTCAAATGGAAACTAGCCAACAAAGCCCCCTGGCTATCCATGTCCAGTACAATCCCTGCTCTATGGAACTCTACCAGCAACGGTAAGTAGACTGTATGCAAATGGGCCAAAGAACCCATAGACTTCCTGCTCAAGGCATCTGCCACAACATTGGCTTTTCCTGGGTGGTACTCAATAGTACAATCATAATCCTGTATCAGCTCAAGCCACCTTCTCTGCCTCAAATTCAGGTCCTTCTGGGTGAACAAGTACTTTAAACTCTGATGGTCGGTGAAGATCCGACACGTCTCCCCGTATAAATAATGTCTCCATATTTTCAGTGCATGCACCACTGCAGCCAACTCCAAATCATGTGTGGGGTAATTCATCTCATGGGGTTTAAGTTGTCTGAAAGCATACGCTATCACTTTCCCATGTTGCATCAGCACACAGCCAATACCCCGCAATGATGCATCACAATATACCTCAAAACCCCCGTTACCATCTGGAAGGGTTAATACTGGAGCAGAAGTCAACCTTCTCTTTAGCTCCTGAAAGCTCTGCTCACAATCAGCATCCCAGTCAAACTTGACTCCTTTCTTAGTCAACCGAGTCAATGGACCTGCTATCGTAGAAAATCCTTCTACGAACCGCCGATAATATCCTGCCAAACCCAGAAAACTCCTCACTTCTATCACTGTCCTCGGTTGCTCCCAGATTGCCACTGCCTCCACTTTTTGGAGATCTACGCTGATACCCTCAACCGAAATTACATGACCCAAGAATCCAACTTCGGTCAACCAAAACTGGCATTTACTGAACTTGGCAAACAAATGCTTTTTCCTAAGCATATTCAGCACCAACCTCAAGTGCTTCTCATGTGCCTTGGCACTCCTTGAATACACCAAGATATCGTCGATGAACACAATTACAAATCGATCCAAATACTTTTGGAACACTCTCTTCATCAAATCCATAAACGCTGCCGGGGCATTAGTCAACCCGAAAGGCATCACCAGGAACTCATAATGACCATACCGAGTCCTGAAAGCTATTTTCTGAACATCCTCTTCCCGGATTCTCAACTGATGGTACCCGGATCGAAGGTCAATTTTCGAAAAATACTTTGCCCCTTTCAGTTGATCAAATAAATCGTCAATCCTTGGCAGAGCATACTTATTTCGCACCGTCACTTTATTTAACTGCCGGTAGTCGATACACAATCTCATACCACCATCCTTTTTCCTCACGAATAATACCGGCGCACCCCATGGTGAAACACTTGGGCGAATAAATCCCATATTCACCAAGTCCTGCAACTGAGTCTTTAACTCTCGCAATTCTGCCGGTGCCATTCCTATACGGTACCTGTGAGATAGGTTGAGTACCTGGCAAAAGCTCGATAGTGAACTCAATCTCACGGTGTGGTGGTAATCCTGGAAGATCATCTGGAAACACATTAGAGAACTCACTCACCACAGGAATATCCTCCACTCTCATCGGAGTATCCCGAGAATCAAACACATGAGCCAAGTAACCCTCACAACCTTTTCTCAACAATCTCTCAGCGGTCAACGCTGATATCACTCCATAGGGTAGTACCTTACGATCTCCCCGAAATGTAAGTTCCGATAATCCTGGACTCCGAAAAACTATTGTCTTGTCGTAACAGTCTATGGAGGCATGATGCATGGACAACCAATCCATCCCCAGTATCACATCTAACTCAAAACTATCTAAGGGGATTAAATCTGCCTCCAAACCATGGCCTTCAACCATCACCGGACAACTGCGAATCACTAGGTTCGCCACTAACATATCTCCGGTAGGAGTACTAATACCCATGTCCCAACCAATCGGAGACAATTTTCTATCCGCAAACAGTGTAAAACCCCGAGAAATAAAAGAAAGAGTTGCTCCCGGATCTAATAAAACACAAGCATTGCGGTTAAAAATAGATAACGTACCCGTGACTACCTCCGGTGCTACTCGAGCCTCCTGTTGCGTCATGGCAAAAACTCGAGCTGGTGTACCCGAAGATCGACCACGATCCCCATACCTCCCTCTAGCACTGCTAGTCCCACTAGCTCTACCAGCCCCACTGAAATGGGTCTGACTCCCAGTTGCAGTATCAAACATCTGTCCTGTCTCGGGCTAGGATCAGTCGCACCACGACCAAAGGAACTACTTCCCGGACGACGTTGTGGACAGAATCTCTTGATGTGACCAGTCTCCCCACAGAAATAACAAATGGAATCACTGAAGCCACTAGATCTGCCACCCTGTCTTCTGTTGAACTGCACTGAGGCACCGCTAGACTGTGCATAAGATTTTCGTGCCTGACCAGCTCCGCCACTGCCTGTACTAGATCTCGTATTCCCAGAAGATCCAGAACTATGACTGCCTCTTTTGGATGGTCCCTGACTAGAGGTTCCGGCAGTCCAGTGATCTCCACGTCTCCTGTACCCACTGTACTGCTGTGGAATTGGGAAACCCAAACTCAACTCTACTCGAGCTGCAGCATCATCCAAAGTCCTCAAGGAAGTGTGGTCCATAGATGTAACTGCTGACCGAATCTCACTCCGCAGTCCACTCTTAAATCTGTGGCACTTGTCTGACTCGGTCGCCACCAAAGTCGGTGCAAAGCGACTCAGCGCTATGAATCCCTGTTCATACTGGGCCACAGTCATGTCTCCTTGCTGTAAATGCAAGAACTCGGCCTCCTTAACATTCCGGTGTGAGCGAGGGTAAAACTGCTCCAAGAAGCGTTCCCGGAAAGTCTGCCAAGTAAGCGTATGGACATTGCAGCCTGACACCTCCAATGAGTGCCACCAGTGGTAAGCAGAACCACCTAGCAAAAATGTAGCCAACAACACTCTCTCCTCTAGAGGACATCTCATAATCAAAAACACCCGCTCCATGCGAGTAATCCACTCCTCAGCCTCATCTGGGCTAGAGTCGCCCTTAAATATCGTCGCCCCCAGTCTCTGGGCTCTCTCGATATCAAAGACTTCATGAGAAGCTCTATCCTGGAGTACAGAAGCTAAAGTCTGACCCAGCTTTTCCAGTGTCTGCCTCAAATCAGGCTCCACTGCAGGTTCATGGTCATCTCCACCATTCCCCGACCGTTGACGGAACTCTCGTCTCGGAGGCATTATATGCTGAAAAGAAGTTGTAAACCATTAATACCAAAATTTCACCTGTACACTAGATGTACGGTCTACAGGAATTTAACCTAGTGCTCTGATACCAATTGTCAGGACCCGTCCCGAATTTCCCCTCGAAACCCGGGAAGAACCCTGATCCCGTCTGACAACCTAAGGAAAGGTTCCCAAATACCCTTCAATCCTTATACAATTAAAATAATAATAAATACTTTCTCTTGTCAGACAAGGGATTTAAGCACTTAAAATTCCCGTAAGTAAATACCAACCAAATACAACATATCAGAGCGTCTAAGTAGGATCAAGATACAAATTAGATATCCTACTCAAGTGCCGAGAGTGCTAATGCCTCTGCCTCGAGATAATGTCCGCGTCAACTTTACTGCCTGAAAGGGGTTTAAACACAAAAGTTGTGAGTGGACAAAAATAATCATTTATAAATCATTTTCCAAGGAATATTACCTTTTTCCCCCTCCATTTATAAAACTATGCATGCATCACATAAACAGTTCATGTTATAAAAACATCATCTTTAAATCACCGGCATTTCCCTTTCTCTTTAAAACCACTCAGTAGGACTCACACAAAATCCATACAAGGAAAACACATTGTGATCCACAATCTGGTTTGAAAATCATCCTCAAAGGAGTTCAAAATCATTTCATTCAACCTAGACACATAATATCTCAAATCCACTGTTCCCGACACATCCACTAGCCACCAGGGTATCCCTTGTGGTGTGCTAGTCCTGTATCACAACTCCCTGTACTATGCATAGACACTCTCGCGACCCGACGGAGTCAAAACTCTACAATGCCAGAGTCGGAGCACTCAACAAACCAACGGAGCAAAACTCTCGACGCTAGTCGGAGAATCAATCACCAATTATATTGGAGGTTCACCGGGTTCATCGCTAATAACGGATCCTCGTCCCGAGTCCTGGCCTCCCTCAAATCAGAGTTTATCTTGGAGGTTCACCGGGTTCACTGCTAATAACGGATCCTCGTCCCGAGTCCTGGCCTCCCTCAAATCAGTGTTTATCTTGGAGGTTCACCGGGTTCACCGCTAATAATGGATCCTCGTCCCGAGTCCTGGCCTCCCTCAAATCAGTGTTTATCTTGGAGGTTCACCGGGTTCACCGCTAACAACGGATCCTCATCCCGGGTCCTGGCCTCCCTCAAATATGACCAAATCCGATAAACTCATACAATAGGGTCAAAACCCAAATCATTGACTCAATAATTTCCTCGTCAAAACGATATCAAAACTGAGTCCAAAAACCATGATATTTCTCAAATCACACTTTAATCGAAGTAGTGGAAAACATGTGTCTAGTAATCATTTCTAAAATCCAGAAATTCAATGCCACAATACATAACAGTATTTACACAGATATTTTGATGCATGCATTTCAGTTTATAAAACAAAGTCCACTCACAAACCTGTTCAAGCTAGCTCAATCCCGTCTTGCTCGTTCCTCTGAGGTTCCCGGAACAATATTGCCTGTCAAAAACAACAATCGGGATTACCGGCTAGTAATAAGACTCTTATATAACAACTTCCTAATCCTCGAGAAGTCTACCCTTGCTGTTTCTAGAAAACACAGCAGCTTCGGACACTCAAAACGACCTCTAAACGATGTCCGATCAACCTGAAACCTGTACCAACAGATTCAGAATGTCGAAAACTAGTTACCACGCGTCGTCGTGACGTCAGCCTCGGCCCCACGCGCCGTCGGAAGGTCGGCACACGCGCCCACGCGCCCTCACGCGCCGGCCACTCGCCTGCTACAGTGTTCACGCGCCTGAACCGGTCCAACTCGGTTCGGCTCAACCTGACCCGGTCCAACTCGACCCGACCGGTTCACTCAACCCGACCGGTTCAACTCGACCCGACCGGTTCAACTTGACCCGACTGGTCAACTCGACCCGACCAGTCAACTTGACCTGACCGGTCACCGGTGACTCGCCGGAGAAGACGACCGGATTGCCGTCGCCGTCGCCGGAAGCTGGCTAGAGAAGATGACCGGACCGCCACCTCCGTCGCCGTCTGGTTCGCCGGAATTCGCCATTTCCGACCGAAACTCCAAGCTTTACAACTTCCTCAAAACTCAACCGTTTTACAAAAATTTTATGTCTAAATCTATCTACGCGAACCCAGGAATCCAAATATAACCTCAAAACATCGAACACGTACCTGTATAAGCCGGAAAATCGATCGAAAGATCTGAAAATTCCTTTACGCGGTTCGGCTTCCACCGTGGTCCTCTCCGTCGATGGTTGGTACGGTTGTGATCGTGGGAAGGAGTAGAATACGATTAGTTGATCCAAATGGGAAGCTAAAGCCTTGAATCCAACGTTGACTTTATGGTTTTTCTTTTGGTTTTTCGCACGGTTTCGGGTGGGTGTGTTTGTGTTTTTGTTACAGAGAGAGTGAATGAGTGATAAAGATGAAATGAAGATGACATGGATCAGATAAGTCTGATTTGGAGGGTTAAAATATCTTCTCCCAAAACCAAATTACCAAAATGCCCTTGCACATCTAGACCCATAACTTCCGTCCACGAACTCCGTTTTCTGCGTGCCGCCTGTCTACGAACTCGTGAGTTCGAGAACTACGCAACGGTACCCAAAACACCACCAAAAGTGTCTCGAAACAAAACTTGATTTCCAAGCCCTTTACCAACCAAGGGTAAAATCATCATTTTACAAAAATAATTGCGTAAACCCAATAATTAAAATTCCGGGTTGTTACAATTGGCTTAAAAGATTGTAAGCTTGTTAGCATTGGCAACCAATGACAGACTAAGTAGGGACGATGGTTCAGAGGCTGCAGATGAGATGATCTATAGAAAAATGGTAGGTAGCTTACTCTATTTGAGTGCTACCAAACCTGATATAATGTTTGCTGCTAGTCTACTTGCTAGGTTTATGCACAATCCTACTAAGAAGCACTTTGGCACAGCCAAAATTGTGCAATTTACATTCAGGGTACTGTCAACTATGGTATTGAGTATGAGAAGGGAATGCAAGCTACTCTAATTGGGAATTGTGACAGTGATTGGAGTGGAAGCTTAGATGATATGAGGAGTACTGATAGAAGAAATACTGAACACAATATTTATGAACTTTATTTCTACTAAGTATAACTTTGCAAGTGCACAAAATCGTTGGAGATAGTATAATGACAAGCAAAGGTCGATCCCTCGAGGACTTGTTCAATGATTAACCCAATTAAGTTCAGATTTGTTAACTTATAGAAAAACACACACACACACACACATCAAAGAGGGGGTTTATGATTGAGAGTTGAAAATTAAAGACAAGTAAATCATAGTGCAAAAAATAACCATGCAAGAATGAAAGGTTGATTGTTTGTTAACTAAGGTGAATTAAGGCTTATTATCCACTCTAACCAATTATAGCTCTTAAAACCAAATTATCTTGACCTAATTACTATGCAGTTCTGAATTAGGTGCCCATGCCTAGGACCTGGCGTTGGTACACTAAACATATATCATTCTCTCTTACTTAGCATGTTTTAGACAGGGCATATGCCTAGAACGTCTATCACCTACCAGTTAAGATGATGCATGAAGTACTAAGAGAATTTAATGACACCACACTAGCCTAGAAGAGTGGGATGCATTCCTAGGTTATCATGAATTCCGACTACAAGATTGTTTCTTAACCTCAACCTCTCGAAGCTAATGAATCACAGGATGATATGGCGGTCACTCAAGCAATTCCATCAATAATTTTTGCAAACAAGGTAGCTAATCTTATAAACATAAAAGAATGGTAGTTAAAGTAGTAATCAGAGTTATTTAGCATGCAGAGCAATTAAGAACAAGAATAAAATCTACTTAATGAGCTAACATGGCTCGGGCTTCAAACAACCCTAATTCTGAAAGGAACTACTCACTCATAACTGAAATTGAAACAAATATAATTGAATTCATAAGTAAATTGCAATAATGAAAATAAGAGTACATAAGAGATTGTTGAAGAACAGGCACATCAGAGCCACGACAAAGCCTTCTTGCCCAAGCTCCACGCCTAATAATCTGTGTGTAAAATATTATCTCTAAAAATCTACTCTCTAATTATCCCATCCCCCAAATACTGAACAAAGGCTCCCTTTTTATAAACAAAGGGAAAACATTGTCCTATAAGGAAAAGGTTTCCTAAACATTTAAGAAATCTAATTAAAAACCTTTCCTAAATATAAAAGGAGTAAAAACAATATTCTAAAATTAAATAAGCTTGAAATCCCTATGCAATGTGGAAACAAGTGTGAATGCAAGTTGGCAAGTGGGAACACAAGCTGGCCGCGGGCAGCCCGCGGTCTTCCCGCGGTCAGACGCTGGAACTTAGAACTTGGCCCTTCGCATGTCTTCATCATAGGGGTCTGGGACTGCGCTTTTGAGGTACACCACAAGCATAGTAGAAGCGCATCTTCGCTCAGGCCAGGCGCACAGGTTGTTAGGCTTAGCGCAGAGGAGGAACTTTGATCCACCGCTGGCGGAACAGGAACCCGAGTTTAGGCGTAGAGGCTGGGCTCGGATGGGAAGTTCTTAGGACATTTACTCGACATGTCCTGGCAAGACCTTGGCACTTATAGGACATGAACTTGATGTCATGAGACCCAGGTTTGGGATCCGGATGGCATGATCTGAGGTACTTGGTCAAGGACTCAAAATAGGCGCACTGGCACACTCAAGACCCAGTTCAGGACCTGATATTGAATTGAGGACATCTCCTTCATCTGAACTCCGATTTGAGTCATTCTTTTCGTGTTCTTCTCATATTTTACCTATCTTTCTAAATCTGCACAAGTCTCACAAGATTGATCATTTTCTACTATTGATGGCACGAAATCATTCAAAAGACATGTAAGAGAGGCATATAAAGACATCAAAATGATGCATAAATAATGACTGATCAAATTCCCCCAAACCTATCTTTTGCTAGTCCCTGAGCAAAACAAACTTTAACAAAATAAAAAGACTCGATCTTAGTTAAGATAGAACATTTAAACCCCTAGGTTCACCTAGTAGGAGGAGTTTTGTCTCCTGAGGGTTATACCAACACGAAACCCACAAACGTTTTACTTAGACAAATAAGATGCTAGAGATAGTACTTTTAACGCGCTAATAAGAATCAAAGTAAGTAGACATGCTTTGCAGAACTAAAAGGAATGCCATAGCCGTGAGTGTCATGCGAAGGTGTACGTGTATAAGTGCCAATATTTCGAAGTGATCATGTTTGAAAACAAGTTCATCTAAGTGCCCTAGAAATATTTAGCCTCTACTCTAATCCTCAGTAGGCAACTCTCAATTCGCACAAGAATCCTAGGCTTTCACTCTTTTCAAGCATATGTGATGAGTTTATGTTATGAAATTCAAATTTAATCACATATGAGTAACAATGAAGAATAGCACTTTATGGAAATAAAGATCTCATGAAAGGAATTGAACTTTAAGAACATAGATACGTACCTTAATCCTCCGCATGATTGTCCATAAGATCAGTTAGGTCTTCCTTTTTAGGTTGTAACGGGGCTAAGCTTAGGG
The DNA here is from genome assembly GCA_037349345.1 of Oemleria cerasiformis. Classification (NCBI taxonomy): domain Eukaryota; kingdom Viridiplantae; phylum Streptophyta; class Magnoliopsida; order Rosales; family Rosaceae; genus Oemleria; species Oemleria cerasiformis. Next base: position 2,987,452 of record JAZGTL010000041.1, on the reverse strand, counting down.
GTTTAGCAAGGAAGGATGGGATTCAAAGAACCTGAGCTGTGCCAAGGCATGAGAAGTCATGACTTGAACTTGGAATTCTGAACTGAATCCTTTCTTAGGGCCCACGACATTGTGCTCTCTTGATGGCTTATTTTGAGGCTCTTGGCTCACTTGGCTCAATTCACTTTGTTTTTCACTTTTTCTCAACATTTCTTTCTTTCTTTTGATTTGAATGTTTTTTTTCTGTTCTTTCTTTTGTTTTCTTTATTTTTTTTCTTTTCTTCTTTGAATTGAATTGAACCAAGATCATGCAATGATTTCCTCAAATTTTCGTGCAGCTTGCAACTTGTAAAGCTTTTCTTTACTTTTGAACTTTGAATTGATGCCAATGTCCTTTGAATTGGGCAGCATCTTCTTTCACCTCTCATTCTCACCATGAATCTCATTTACGGCAACCTTAGCACAAAACTGAGGTTATAGGGTATGGCTGTGATGAATGGCTAAGTATTTCGGTTAGGTTATACTTTGGGTGATGAAAGAAAAGGTTGAGTGTTTGGCTTCAAAATTGGCTTAGGGAGTATGCAATAGGGAAGGTAAAGCCTTCAGAGGTTAAAGCACACATAGCCTACATCACTTCTTATGGCAAAGCACACATTAAATCAAGAGTATCTAAATGATGTTAGTTCTTTAAAATTCAATGCAAATATGATGTAATGAGATCAACAATTAAGAACAAAAGCGATGAGTGTTTAAGAGTAGAAACAAGTATATCCCTCAGAAAGAATGGCAATTAGGCTCAAAGATCTCACAGGGTAGTCTCCCCTAATTTTCTAAGGTTCACTCAAATTCAGTTATTTTGTTCACTTAATCACTTAAAACATGGCATTGTGAAGTGCAGATTATGAACTAATTGACCATGGCATGACTCTTAGTAAGGCTAAGATAGCTAACTTAGCATATACATCCCTATTAACAAGTTTTCATACTATTCAAAAGCAAAAAATTAAGTAACTAACTAAACACAAAAAACTAAGGCTGAAAATTCAAAAGTCCTGGCCGTGTATCACCCCCAAACCTACTTGTTTCTATATGTAAAATTTTAAATCCACACCCCCAAACCTAAACTGAACATTGTCCTCAATGTGATAAGCAGTAAGCATGACAACAATAGAGAGGTTTGAGAGATATAACGGGCAGAAACAGCAAAGCAAAAGAGAAATACAGACCAGGGCTAGGCTGCCTCCTTGGAGCGCTTTATTTAACGTCTAGGCAAGACGGGGCTGGCATGCTAGGTACTTGGCGCATGCAGGGTTGCAGGGTCGGTTGGGCCTGGATTGGGAATAGCCTCGAAGTAGTGTTTGAGGCGATGGCCATTTATTTTGAACGGATTCGTCCTATTCGGGTGTTGGATGTCAACTGCACCATGAGGAAAAACGTTAGTAACAATGAATGGTCCAGTCCATCTCGAAGGCAACTTACCTTTAAATAATTGGAGCCGAGAATCAAATAGGAGGACTTTCTGTCATATTTGAAATTCCTTGGCCTGAATGTGCTTGTCATGAAAATCCTTGGTCTTTTCCTTGTAAATCCGAGCACTTTAGTAGGCCTCGTTTCGAAGCTCTTCTAATTCACTTAGCTGCAACTTTCTGTGCACTCCAGCATCATCGATATTCATATTCATCTTCTTAATTGCCCAGAATGCTCTATGCTCCAATTCCACTGGTAGGTGACATCCTTTTCCGAAAACAAGCCTGAAAGGAGACATGCCAATTGGGGTCTTGTATGCTGTCCTATAGGCCCACATGCGTCGTTCAATCTGCGGGACCAATCCTTGCGGCCAGGGCTCACTGTTGTCTCTAATATAGCCTTTACTTCTCGATTGGAAACTTCAGGTTGGCCACTCGTTTGCGGGTGATAAGGTGTTGAGACCTTGTGGGTTACACCATACTTCTTTATTAAGGCTTCAAATGAACAATTGCAGAAGTGTGCTCCGCCATCGCTGATGATTGCCCTAGGCGCTCCGAATCTAGCTAAGATGTGACTCTACAAAAAGCTCACAACTACTTTGGCATCATTAGTTTTTGTGGGAATTTCTTCCACCCATTTAGACACATAATTGACATCTAATAAAATATAGAGATTGCCAAAAGAGTTCGGAAAAGGTCCCATGAAATCAATGCCCCATACGTCAAAGATCTCGACCACGAGGATGGGGTTTAATGGCATTTGATTTCGAGGGCCTATGTTACCTTGCCGTTGGCATCTGTCACAAGTGAGAACAAACTCGTATGCATTCTTAAATAATGTTGGGCAATAGAATCCACTTTGAAGGACCTTGAGTGCCGTTTTCTTAGCTCCGAAGTGGCCTCCACATGCCAAGCTATGGCAAAATATCAGGACAGATTCCATCTCAGCTTCAGAAATGCATCGTCGAGTGATTTGATCAGGACAATGCTTCCATAAGTAGGGCTCGTCCCAGATGTAGTACTTAGCCTGTTTAGGTAGCTTGTCCTTTTGATGCCTGCTTAAAGGGGAAGGAAATTGTTTAGTGACAAGGTAATTAATGAGATCAGCGTACCATGGATCGATTTCTTGGAGTGCAAAGAGTTGTTCATCTGGGAATGTCTCCATGAGAGGCAATTGGTCAGCCTTTTTGTTGGATCCATGTATCAAGCGGCTCATATGATCAGCCGCTATGTTTTCACTTCCCTTTTTTTCTCGAATTTCGAGGTCAAACTCTTGGAGAAGTAGCATCCATCGCAGCAACCTTGGCTTGGCATCTTTCTTAGTGAGTAGGTACTTCAAGGCCGCATGATCGGTGTAGATGATGACCTTGGTCTGAATCAAGTATGATCTGAACTGCTCAAGAGCGAAGATAACAGCAAGGAGCTCTTTCTCAGTGGTGGAGTAGTTCAGTTGGCCGTCATTCAGGGTTTGACTGGCATAGTAGATGACGTGAGGAAGCTTGTTGACACGCTGTCCTAGAACAGCTCCTACAGCGAAGTCTGAAGCATCACACATAAGTTCGAAAGGTAAGTCCCAATTCGGTAGCATAATGACGGGGGATGCTGTGAGCTTTGCTTTTAGTGTATTGAATGCCTCACGGCAGTCCTTGTAGAAGTCAAATGCGGCTTCTTTAGCTAGGAGACTGCATAACGGCCTTGTGAGTTTTGAGAAGTCTTGAATGAAGCGTCGATAAAAACTGGCGTGCCTTACGAAAGATCGAACATCCTTGACTATTGCAGGGTACGGAAGTCTTTCCACTATGTCCAACTTAGCCCTGTCCACCTCAATTCCATGGCTAGAGATCACATGGCCCAAGACAATTCCTTGCTAGACCATGAAGTGGAATTTTTCCCAATTAAGCACTAAGTTACTTTCTTGGCAGCGTTATAGTACTCGGGATAAGTTTGCTAAGCACAGTTCGAATGAATGGCCAAATACAGAGAAGTCTTCCATAAATACCTCAATTATGTCCTCCACCATGTCAGAGAAGATGCTCATCATGCAGCGTTGAAAGGTTGCTAGGGCGTTACAAAGACCAAAAGGCATCCTTCTGTCGTCAAATATGCCATAGGGGCACGTGAATGTAGTCTTTTCCTGGTCTTCCGGGGCGATAGCAATCTGATTATACCCTGAGTAGCCATCCAAGAAGCAATAATGTGAACGGCCAGCCAACCGCTCAAGCATTTGATCGATGAATGGAAAGGGGAAATGATCCTTGCGGGTGGTGGTATTTAGCTTCCGGTAGTCAATGCAAACCCTCCATCCGGTTTGAACTCTTTGGGCTCATCATGCTCATTATTTACCACTGTAATCCCACTTTTCTTTGGAACTACTTGGACCGGGCTTACCCACTTAGAGTCACTTATAGGTTAGATAATGCCCATGTCTAGGAGTTTAAGGACTTCCTTCTTCACGACCTCCTTCATAGATGGATTTAATCTCCGTTGCGCCTCTCTTGATGGTTTGGTATCGTCCTCAAGAAGTATTCGAAGCATGCATTTGGCAGAACTGATCCCTTGTATATCGGCAATTGTCCATCCTATCGCCGTACAATGAGCCTTCAGAACTTGCACCAATTGCTCCTCTTCTGCCGCACTTAAGTTAGAGGCAATGATGACCGGAAGGGTCAGAGCTTTTCCTAAGTAAGCATACTTTAAATGTTCAGGTAGTTGTTTTAGTTCTAGTTCTGAGGGATGGATGGTGGACAACAAGGTCTTGTGGTCCCTGAGAGGTAGCGCCTCAAATGCTGGTTGTTTGTTCCATGAATGAACAGGAATGGCATCAAGTATTCTAACTTCCTCTATCACCTTATCGTCAAGTGGCTCAGTAGTTGGTGAAGCGATGGCCGTTTCAAGAACATCTGTTATGCATGAACTGGTGAGTGCCTTATGTAGCAGTAAGTCCATGGTGTTTAACGGGAAGTCCACAATTGGCTTCGCAGGATATTAGATGGCATCATGGATGGAGAATGTTCGAAGTTTGTCTAAGACCTTGACGGAACCTTGGCCATTTTTGACGTCGATAATGCAATCAGCCATGGCTAGCAGTGGTCTTCCAAAGAGGAGTGGAGGTTCCCCATTCTTGTCAATTATGTCCATCTTGATTGCGTAAAAGTCTGCAGGGATGCATGTGTCTCCAATTTGCACAAGTACGTCCTCTAGAACGCCCATTAGATTAGTAATAGAGGCGTTAGCTAATCGAACACATAGGTGTGTAGGTTTGAGTGCCCCTAGGTTGAGTGACCTGTAGATGTGGAATGGCATGATCTTTATCAATGCTCCCGTGTCGCAGAGGCAATGCGCGAATCTTTTTGATTGAATGATACACGGAAGTGAAGGAGGCCCAAGGTCGTTGGCTTTAAGGGGCATGCGCAAAAGGGCATCAGAGTATGCCTTAGGGATTTCAATGATGCAGTAGAGCTGAAACCACGCTTTCCTGCGACTAAGTCCTTCATGAGTTTTGCGAATATAGGCATGTGCTTGACGATTTTATGGAAAGGCAGTGTGATTTGAAGCTTCTGCAACATGCTGATGATTTCCGCCTCAAAGTCCTCCTTTTGCTTATGCCTGTTTTGGAACCTGCGAGGAAATGGAATTTCAACATCATTAGCTAACTCAGAGGTTACAGTTTTAGTTGCTTTAAGATTGGACTTTTGAGGTTTAGAGTTAGAATTATTTGAGGGCTGGGAATCGGCTTTAGGAACAGGTTGGATGTCGACCGTGGAAATGGCGCGTCTTGTGATAGCGGCTGGGAAATGGCTCTCGGCATATCTATTTTAGGCGCTGTGTCAGGTCCTTCTTATGTTCCACTCAGTAGAGTCATCAGCATTGGCAGTAGGATTGTGAAATCCCTTAGGATTTACCAGGACTTGACTTGGTAATTTTCCGTGCTCCCGCTGATTTAGTTGATTTTCCATTTGTCCTATTTGACGATTCTGGTTTGCCAGATGACTCTGGGTGTCTTGCATGAATTGCATGAGTTGGCTTTGCTGTTGAACCACGGTATTTAGGGTATCCTCCATAGACTTGCTACCTCCACTCTAATTTGAGGACGGGTCGTGAGAGTTCCCTTGAGGGGCTGTGGCTTGATGCTGAAATCCAAGGGGTGGCAAAGGATTGGCTGTAGTCTGATTGTTGCTCCAGCGGAAGTTTGGATGATTTTTCCACCCCGGATTGTAAGTATTTGAATATGGGTCATTCCGGGGTGATGAATTGTTATTGAAACCTGCAACAAAATTGGCATCTTCCACCATTGGGCAGTCTTGGGATGTGTGGCCCTGAATTGAACATACTTTGCAGGTTTGAACTCCTTTTGCCTTCTCGTTACACAATTGTTTCACCAGTACCATGAGTTGAGCAATGGCATCATCATTGTGATTTGTGTACGTATCACCAGTAGCCATAGAGGAAGGACCTCTGTAACTGAATTGTTTTTCCCTTTGAGCGATGTTCTCAAAGGCGGTCCTTGCTTCCTCGGCCGAGCCTTCTAGAATCCCTTGGGATTGAGAGTCTACCATTGTCCGATCACTAGTCTTCAAGCCTCCGTAGAAGTATAACATAAGGTGATGGTCTTCGATATGGTGGTGGGGGCACGCCCATAGCATCTGGTTGAAACGTCCCCATAACTCATAAAAGGACTCCTCCATGTCTTGTCGTGGGTTCATTACTCTGGACTTTAATTCGTTCGTCTTTTCCACAGGGAAATATTGTGTTAAGAATTTGGACGTCAAGTCCCTCGACGAGTGAATGGAAGCCGGCGCCAGCAAATGAAAGCATACCTTTGCGTGATCCTTGAGACTGAAGTAAAAAAGGCGTAGGCAGATTTCAGATTCTGTCATGCCATTAATGCGCAGCGTTGAGCAGACTTCAACAAATTCCTTGATATGAAAGTGCGGGTCCTCGCCGGAAAGTCCATGAAATGTGGGCAGCATGTGAATCCTTCCAGATTTTAATTCGAAATTCGCCACTGTTGACTCAGGAAAAACAATGGGGAATTGATCCTCTGAGACATGGGGAATGGAAAAGTCTTTAAGGAGCCCTCGGGCTTGTGGTACTAGGTTACGGTCTCATCCTTGCTCTTCTCTTTGATCCGCCATCCTTCTGGGACTTGGTGGTGGTGAGCCTTTTACTGAAGATTCTCTCGAAGACGGCCCACTTGACGAGCCGTGCACCGAGCCTTGGAATGACATACACGGGTACCTAAAAAGAAAGAAAAACTAAGTTACAAATTCAAACTTAAATGGGCACCGTTAAGGGACAAGTCCCCGGCAACGGCGCAAAAAACTTGATAGAAGAAATACTGAACACAATATTTATGAACTTTATTTCTACTAAGTATAACTTTGCAAGTGCACAAAATCGTTGGAGATAGTATAATGACAAGCAAAGGTCGATCCCTCGAGGACTTGTTCAACGATTAACCCAATTAAGTTCAAATTTGTTAACTTATAGAAAAATACACACACACACGCACTAAAGGGGGGGTTTATGATTGAGAGTTGAAAATTAAAGACAAGTAAATCAAAGTGCAGAAAATAACCATGCAAGAATGAAAGGTTGATTGTTTGTTAACTAAGGCTAAGGCGAATTAAGGCTTATTATCCACTCTAACCAATTATAGCTCTTAACCAGATTATCTTGACCTAATTACTATGCAGTTCTGAATTAGGTGCCTATGCCTAGGTCCTGGCGTTGGTACACTAAACATATATCATTCTCTCTTACTTAGCATGTTTTAGACAGGGCATATGCCTAGAACGTCTATCACCTACCAGTTAAGATGATGCATGAAGTACTAAGAGAATTTAATGACACCACACTAGCCTAGAAGAGTGGGATGCATTCCTAGGTTGTCATGAATTCCGACTACAAGATTGTTTCTTAACCTCAACCTCTCGAAGCTAATGAATCACAGGATCATATGGCGGTCACTCAAGCAATTCCATCAATAATTTATGCAAACAAGGTAGCTAATCTTATAAACATAAAAGAATGGTGGTTAAAGCAGTAATCAGAGTTATTCAGCATGCATAGCAATTAAGAACAAGAATAAAATCTACTTAATGAGCTAACATGGCTAGGGCTTCAAACAACCCTAATTCTGAAAGGAACTACTCACTCATAACTGAATTTGAAACAAATATAATTGAATTCATAAGTAAATTGCAATAATGAAAATAAGGGTACAGAAGAGATTGTTGAAGAACAGGTACAGCAGAGCCACGGCAGAGCCTTCTTCCCCAAGCTCCACGCCTAATAATCTGTGTGTAAAATATTATCTCTAAAAATCTGCTCTCTAATTATCCCCTCCCCCAAATACTAAACAAAGGCTCCCTTTTTATAGACAAAGGGAAAACCTTGTCCTATAAGGAAAAGGTTTCCTAAACATTTAAGAAATCTAATTAAAAACCTTTCCTAAATATAAAAGGAGTAAAAATATTATTCTAAAATTAAATAAGCTTGAAATCCCTATGCAATGTGGAAACAAGTGTGAATTCAAGTTGGCAAGTGGGAACACAAGCTAGCAGCGGGCAGCCCGCGGTCTTCCCGCGGTCAGACGCTGGAACTTAGAACTTGGCCCTTCGCATGTCTTCATCATAGGGGGCTGGGACTGTGCTTTTGAGGTACACCACGAGTATAGTAGAAGCGCATCTTCACTCAGGACAGGCACACAAGTTGTTAGGCTTAGTGCAGAGGAGGAACTTTGATCCACCGATGGCGGAACAGGAACCCGGGTTTAGGCGCAGAGGCTGGGTTCGGATGGGAAGTTCTTGGGACATGTACTCGACATGTCGTCGCATGACCCTGGTACTTCTAGGACATGAACTTAATGTCATGAGACACAGGTTTGGGACCCGGATGGCATGATCTGAGGTAGTTGGTCAAGGACTCAAAATAGGCGCACTGGCGCACTCAGGACCCAATTCAGGACCTGATATTGAAATGAGGACATCTCTTTCATCTAAACTCCGATTTGAGTCATTCTTTTCGCGTTCTTCTCATATTTTACCTATCTTTCTAAATCTGCACAAGTCTTACAAGATTGATCATTTTCTACTATTGATGGCATGAAATCATTCAAAAGACATGTAAGAGAGGCATATAAAGACATCAAAATGATGCATAAATAATGTCAAATTAAGTACCTATGGTTATGCATTTTCTCTAGGAAGTGAAGTGATTTCATGGGCTTCAGTAAAGCAGCACAGTGTAGCACTGTCTACTGCAGAAGCAGAATATGTGAGCGCTTCTGAAGCAACAACACAAGCAAGATGGATGAGGTTTGTACTAGAAGACTTTGGAGAAGAACAAACTGAACCTACTCCTATTATGAGTGACAACACATCTGCTACAACCATGTCAAAGAGCCCTGTTTTCCACCAGAAAATAAAGCACATTTACAGACGTTTTCACTTCATCAGAGAAGCAATTCAATCAGGTGAGGTGGATCTATTCTACTGTAAGTCAGAGGAACAAATGACTGATGTATTTACTAAGGCCCTACCTAAGCATAGGTTTAATTACCTAAGAAGTATACTTGGAGTGAAACAAATGAAGAACTTAGGAGGGACTGTTGGACTATAAGATGTCCAATGGTTCACTGCTAGCTGGTAAGTCAGCAGCTGAGCTGGAGAGTTGAGGCACACCTGGATTACTAGATCGTAAAGTGTGTGTGAGTTGTAAAAATTATGTTTTAACAGAATGAGAGATGTGTGACTTTGCCTTAGTGTGCAAGAAAGAAGTGTAACCGTGAGAGTGTGTGGATGATGTCATTGCATCATCACACTAACAGATTGTAGAATGAGTGAGATAAGTGTGTGTGCAATCTGTAATCTCCAACAACCATAATTGAAGAAAGCAATCTCAGTCACAGCTGTGAGATTCCAATTCAGAGATTCAAAGAAGAAAATTATCAAACACTTGGTGTGCAAAACAATATCATAGTAGTTTTGCAAAAATTTAACTAAGTGCATCACCCGAAGGATTCGATCCTAAAACTAAACCCTATCAATTCAATTCTAGTCTAATCCAAATTGATTTCAATCAACGTTTAGAGTTGAAGATCATACCTGAAGCTTGCATCTTCGTCTTCGACTGCCCTGAACACCAGATACCAACAAGAACGATCCGGAACTTCAAAGAAGATAAGTGTAGTCGGCAGTCCTGCATCCCTTTTAGCAATTCAACCTAATTCCATACCGAAACTAACAAATTCAAAATTGATCCTGCAATCAATAATCCTAAATTTCTAATTGATAACGGTAAAAAACCAAAAAATTATAAATTCGTAATTGAAATTGGAATTAGTAAAAGAAAAAAAAAAGATCAAAGAACAAATCCTAAACCTGTTAGTAAATCCTAATTCCATGCCTTATGTGAAAAAAAACATATCCTAATCCTACTAGAAGTTTAGAAATTTTTATTTTTTTTGGTTTTTAAGGAGTAGGTCAAAGGTTAAAGTAATTTCTTTTTCTTTGGGGATTAGAGTTTTTTTGTGTAATATCATTCTTTTCATGCTGCTTTGGTACTTCGCTAAACAAAATCCTTTGTGTTTTTTTTTTCTCAATATATACCAACACTTCCTATTCCCCCCATCACACATCCATTACTTTTCAACATTCAAAATTTTCCTTAAAAGTTTAAATAAAACAATTGAGAATGGTATTGGGTAAAACTTAAAAGAACAAGAAGAGAAAAGAGCTAGAAGAATTCTTTGAAGATGTTGAAGAACATGATGTTCATTCTGTTAGACAATCTGCGTCCATCAAGTCTGATTTCTCAATCAACTCTAGTCAATCTAATTCTAATCTCCCTGTATCCTCTAGGATCCGTATATCAAGGTAATTGCCACTAATTGGCAATCCTTGCTGCAATACTTTAGGTAGTTTGTTAATTGATTGATTAGTTATCAATTCCTATACTTTGGCTCCAAGCCATACGGTTGTACATGTTGTGTATATAAGGACCAATTAATATCAATGAAAAGTAAGCTTGAAAGCATATCAGTTCTATAATCTTACATCTTATCAAAGCCCCTTGCTAGCCCTCCCTTGTCTTCTTCTTCAATCCTTCTTTCCTTGCTTCTGCTCCTTCTTTCTTCTTCTTTTTTTCTTCCTTCTCACTATGTCTTCCTCTGATGCTCCATCTGTTGAGTCTGCTTTGCCCAATGTCTCCCATGTCCTAACTGTCAAACTCGATCGCACTAACTATCCTCTTTGGTTGGCCCAAATCCTGTATGTCCTTCGCAGCCGTTGTCTGTCTGCTTTGTCGATGGCTCATCTTCCTGCCCACCTCAATTCCTTGCCGATGACGCGGACACGGAAAAATCCACCTCTGTGGAACATCCTGATCATCCGTTTGGATCCAACGTGATCAGTTGGTGCTTTCTTAAATTTACGGCTTTCTTCATCACACCGTTCTTTCTACTGTCACTAATCTCTCTACCACTCGAGCAACCTGGTTGGCCCTTGAGCGTCGGTTTGCTTCTCGCAATCAGAATCGCTTGCTATAGCTTCGTAGTGAGCTCTTCCGTACTCTTCGTGGTGATCTCTCTATTGCTGATTATCTCGACAAGGTTAATTCCATTGCCAACTCTTTGGCTCTCTCTTGTTCTCCTATTTCTGAATCTGATCTCATCTTTGTCATCATGTCCAATGTTGGCCCTATGTATGAGAATACTATGGCCTCTGCTCAAGCATATGACACCCAAATCTCCTATGCCGACTTGGAGGCCCTTTTTCTCAGTGCCGAGTAGCAATTGCAGCTTCATGCTCGTTCTGGTGCTGACTCCACAGTCACCGCCCTTGCTGCTTCTCGTGGTCGAGGTTTCTCGCGTGGTGGTTCTCGTGACTCTCGTGGTGGTGCTCGCGGATTTCTGGTGGGTACAACACCAGCTCTAGCGGCACGGGTTCCTCGCACAGTCCTCGCGGTGACGGTCTCTTGGGTTCAGCTCCTCATGGTGGCACTGGCAGTGGCACTCCTCACGCTGGCTCTGGTGGTACGGGTTCTTAGTCCTCCTCCTTTAGGCAGCGTGTGCATTGCCAAATTTACGGTCGTCCTGGCCATTCTGCTGTTGATTGCTACAATCGTCTCAACCTAGCTTTTGAAGGACGCGTCCCTCCTTCGCGTCTTACTGCTTTGGCGGCCCAGCAGGCCTAATCGCCCCCCTCCCCTAGTTCTTCGCATTGGGTTATTGACTCTGGAGCTAATGCTCATATCACGAATGAGTTGCGCTCTTTGACTCGTGTTAGTGAGTATCGTGGTTCCGATTCGATGGGCAGTCTTTCTGGTGGCACAGGTTTTCCTATCCATCATATTGGTTCTTCTTCATTTTCTTTTCGCAATCTCCCTTTTTCTCTCAATAATGTCCTTCATTGTCCTACTGCCTCTCATTCCCTTCTTTCTGTTAATAAATTTGCTTGTGATAATCATTGTTCATTTACCTTCTTTCCTGATTCTTTTATGTCCAGGATCTGGCAACGGGGAAGATCCTTTTTCGGGGAACGAGTGATAATGGTCTCTATTTCTTTCCTAGTTCTTCTACTTCTCCTTTTTCTACTCGTGTTGCTCTCCATGGTGTTCGCGTTGCTGAGAATGTCTGGCACTCGCGTATCGGTCATCCATCCTCTTCTATTTTGCGTTCTTTCTTTTCCTGGAATCTTCTACCCATCACTCGCTCTTCGACTTCTAGTCAGTTTGTGTGTCATTCGTGCCCTCTAGGCAAGAATGCTCAGTTGTCTTTTATGTCTTCCGATTCTATTAGTACTTGTCCTCTTGAACCTATTCACACCGATGATTTAAATTGAACAAACTGAGGACAAGTACTCCACACATCGGTGTGAATAGGTTCAACCAAATATTATGCTTTGTTTGTTGATGATTTTTCCCGTTACACTTGGATCTATCCTATGCATTTAAAGCCTGGGCTTTATTCTCATTTTGTTCAATTTAAATCATTGGTTGAAAATCTATTTTCGTCCCATATTAAATCTCTCCAATTTGACGGGGGTGAGGAATACACTAGTACCCTCTTCAAAGCATTTTTGTCTTCCCATGGCATCGTTCATCGTTTTTCCTGTCCCCATCATCCCAAGAAAAAGGGCCTTGTTGAACGCAAGCATCGTCATATTGTTGAAACCAGCCTCACTTTGCTTGCTCACGCATCTATGCCTTCGGCTTATTGGGCCGAACCATGCATACGACGGTTTATTTAATCAATCGTCTTCCTTTCTACGTGTTGGGTTCTCTTTCTCCCTATCAAACATTATTTCATCTGTCTCCCCAATATGATTTTTTCAAGGTTTTTGGGTGTGCTTGTTTTCCGTATTTATGCCCTTATAATAATAATAAATTACAATTGTGTTCCATTAAATGTGTCTTTTTGGGTTATTCTTTGAATCATCAAGGTTATTGTTGCTTGGATCTTTCCTCTAATCGTGTTTTCTTATCTCGTCATGTTATTTTCGATTAATCTTTTTTGCCTTTTGAGAACAGGATTGCTCATCCACCGGGAAGGTCTTCACCGCCTTCAGATCCCCCTATCATCATAATCGGGCCTCTTGATCTGCTCCTACCCACGCCATTCTCCCTATTGCCTCTAGCCCAGTCGTCCGTGGCCCATCATGACCCGCCCAACTCTCCCCCTATTTCGAGCCCAGCCCCCTCTCCCTTAAACTCAGAGACCTGCCTTCCTGTCTCTACTCCAGCGCCTCCTCCCGCTCCTCCTACCCTTGTGTACCAGCATCGCCCTCACTCAACCTCCACCACACCCACCGCTCCTCCTTTCCTTGTCTACCAGCGTCGCCCAACTTCGACCACCACCCTCCCCACCCTTGCCGAGCCTAGCCAGCCTCCTCTATTGCCTTTCTCATCGCTGCCCACCTCTCTGGCGCCGGTCTCCGAGCATCCTATGCTCACTCGTGGTAAGAGTGGTCTTCGCAAACCTAATCCTAAATTTGCTAATGCTGCTATGCTTTAATCTCATGATCTTGTTGAGCCTACTTGCTTTACTCATGCGAACAAATCTGAGCACTGGCATCTTACTATGGCCGAGGAATTTAATGCCTTTCAGCGGGCTGGTACGTGATCTCTTGTTCCTCGCACAACTGCAATGAATGTGCTTCCTAACAAGTTGGTGTTTCGCATGAAACGGAACTCCGACGGTTCAATTCAGCGGTATAAGGCCCGCCTCGTTGCCAATGGTTTTCATCAGCAACCGGGTCTTGATTTCGGTGAAACTTTCAGCCCCGTGGTTAATCACTCCACCATCCGTCTCATTTTGGCTCTACCCGTCCAATTCTGATGGCCGGTCCGTGAACTTGATGTTCAAAATGCCTTTCTCCACGACTTTCTTGATGAGGAGGTTTATATGCGCCAGCCCACCGGCTTCATTGATAACCAGTTCCCTGACCATGTGTGCAGACTTTGGCGTTCATTGTATGGCCTTAAGCAGGCTCCTCGTGCTTGGTTCCACTGCTTTTCCTCTCATCTTGAGGATTTGGTGTAAGGACCCTTCCCGAATTTTCCCTCGAAACCCGGAAAGAACCCTTATCCCATCTGACAGCTCTTTACTTCAAAATTTAAACACCAGAAATACCCTTTGTTCTGGAATAATTTTTATTAAACCTTACAGAGTTCCCGACAGAACCTCTGTACTTACTGACCACTCATACCTGCCAGACGCAGGATAGTATACTGGTCAAAACCAAAACCTCGGAATAGTGGTGGTCCAAATAGGAATACCCTATGTCACCAAACGTCATTAGGTCAGACACTGCTGACATCTCTACTGGAATACCACAAGACAACAGACTAGTCAAATACTTGTAAACCAACCATAATTCGTCCCTCTGGGTCACCGCCCACACCTACCCACTGACCCGGCTGACGAAGTATTTTCATAGGTTGATTAAGCCCATGACCATTGTCGTCTGTTTCATATTAGAGCCGGATATATACTCGGCTATCATATCGTATCATCAGTCGGTATAACCTTCGGCTACCATAACATATCAGCCGGCATATCTCTCGACTATCCTGTGCCTAGCCACCAGGGTATCCCTTGGGGTGTACTAGTCATGTATCATATCATATCAGTCGGCATAGATCTCGACTATCATATCATATCAGTCGGCATCTCTCGACTATCATAACATATCAGTCGGCATATCTCGACTATCATATCATATCAGTCGGCATATCTCGACTATCATATCATATCAGTCGGCATATCTCGACTATCATATCATATCAGTCGGCATATCTCGACTATCATATCATATCAGTCGGCATATCTCGACTATCATATCATATCAGTCGGCATATCTCGACTATCATATCATATCAGTCGGCATATCTCGACTATCATATCATATCAGTCGGCATCTCTCGACTATCATAACATATCAGTCGGCATCTCTCGACTATCATAACATATCAGTCGGCATCTCTCGACTCTCATATCCCTAGCCACCAGGGTATCCCTTGGGGTGTGCTAGTCATGTATCATATCATATCAGTCGGCATATCTCTCGACTATCATATCATATCAGTCGGCATATCTCGACTATCATATCATATCAGTCGGCATATCTCGACTATCATATCATATCAGTCGGCATATCTCGACTATCATATCATATCAGTCGGCATATCTCGACTATCATATCATATCAGTCGGCATATCTCGACTATCATATCATATCAGTCGGCATATCTCGACTATCATATCATATCAGTCGGCATATCTCGACTATCATATCATATCAGTCGGCATATCTCGACTATCATATCATATCAGTCGGCATATCTCGACTATCATATCATATCAGTCGGCATATCTCGACTATCATATCATATCAGTCGGCATCTCTCGACTATCATAACATATCAGTCGGCATCTCTCGACTATCATAACATATCAGTCGGCATATCTCGACTATCATATCATATCAGTCGGCATATCTCGACTATCATATCATATCAGTCGGCATATCTCGACTATCATATCATATCAGTCGGCATATCTCGACTATCATATCATATCAGTCGGCATATCTCGACTATCATATCATATCAGTCGGCATATCTCGACTATCATATCATATCAGTCGGCATATCTCGACTATCATATCATATCAGTCGGCATATCTCGACTATCATATCATATCAGTCGGCATATCTCGACTATCATATCATATCAGTCGGCATATCTCGACTATCATATCATATCAGTCGGCATATCTCGACTATCATATCATATCAGTCGGCATCTCTCGACTATCATAACATATCAGTCGGTATCTCTCGACTATCATAACATATCAGTCGGCATATCTCGACTATCATATCATATCAGTCGGCATATCTCGACTATCATATCATATCAGTCGGCATATCTCGACTATCATATCATATCAGTCGGCATATCTCGACTATCATATCATATCAGTCGGCATATCTCGACTATCATATCATATCAGTCGGCATATCTCGACTATCATATCATATCAGTCGGCATATCTCGACTATCATATCATATCAGTCGGCATATCTTGGAGGTTCACCGGTTCACCGCTAATAACGGATCCTCGTCCCGAGTCCTGGCCTCCCTCAATATGACCAAAACACACTTTAACCGAAATAGTGGAAAACATATATCCAGTAATCATTCCTAAATTCCGGGAAATCATTGCAACAATACATAACAATATGTAAACAAAGATACATTGATACATGCATTACAGTTTATAAACAATAGTCCACTAATATACATCAACCAACCCTCAATTCAAGGACGCTCTAGCCCAAGCAACACATGCACAATAATGTCCCAACTACCTGGACTTCCCGAGCTCAAAACCCGCTAATACGGTCAACTATTACCGCTGGGATTGCCCGAAACCACCTCTAAACGACGTCTGATCAACCTCAAACCTGTACCAACAGATTCGGAACGTCGAAAACTAGTTCCCACGCGTCGCCGTGACCTCAGTCTCGGCCCCACGCGCCGCCACGCGCCGCCGGAAGGTCGACACACGCACCCACGCGCGCTCACGCGCCGGTCACGCGCTACTACAGTGTTCACGCGCCTGGACCGGTCCAACCCGGTCCGGCTCAACCTGACCCGGTCCAACTCGACCCGACCGGTTCGTTCAACCTGACCGGTTCAACTCGACCCGACCGGTCACCGGTAACTCGCCGGAGAAGACGACCGGACGCCGTCACCGTCGCCGGAGGCTGGCCGGAGAAGATGACCTGACCGCCACCTCCGCCGCCGTCTGGTTCGCCGGAATCCCCCATTTCCGGCCGAAACTACCAGTTTTCTAACTTCTTCATTTCTTAACCATTTTTCACGATCTATACATGGAAATTTATCTACTTTTCACCAGGAATCCAAATATGAGGTCAAAGTTCCGAGATCGTACCTGGTTTGGCCGGAAAATGGCCGAGAAGTTTCGGTTCACCTCCCTCCTCCGTCCGTCGCCTACGGCGGTGCTCCCGCTCCAATATCTACCCCAAAATGCTCGTGGGGTCCCGGGGATGATCCTCCCGACCTTGGTTTCACTCAACTCGGATCGAAATCCGTCCGATGAAAATCAAGCTTTGTGTTCACACAGGGGGGGGGGGTTTCGGGTAGGAGAGAGAGGGGCCATACTGACCAATCTGCCGAGGAGAGAGAAAATATCTATTATATAGTTCCAACTTCTCCAAAATTACCAAACTGCCCCTGAAGCTTCTAGACCCGTAACGAACTCACCGGGTCTCCGTTTTCTGCGTGCCGCCTGTCTACGAACTCGTGATTTCGAGACCTACGCAACGACTTTAGAAAATTTCCCAAAAGTCTTGCCAGTCAAAAAGTGACTCCCGAACCCGTCCAAAACTGAGGGTAAAATTGTCAAATCCTCAAAATAGTTTAATTTCTGGTCCGGGTCGTTACAATCTACCCTCCTTAAGAAATTTCGTCCCCGAAATTCATTCCTAACCATGAAACAATGAGGATATTGTGCCCGCATTAGTTCCGCGATTTCCCACGTGGCCTGCTCCACGTTATAATTCCTCCACAATACTTTAACTAGAGGAAAAGTCTTTCTGCGAAGTACCTTTTCCTTCAAATACAGAATTTGCACCGTCACTTTAGTTAACTGCCGGTAGTCGATACACAACATCAGACCACCATCCTTTTTTTTTTCCTCACAATTAATACCGGCGCACCCCATGGTGAAACACTTGGGCGAATAAATCCCATATTCACCAAGTCCTGCAATTGAGTCTTTAACTCTCGCAATTATGCCGGTGCCATCCTGTACGGTTCCTGTGAGATAGGTTGAGTACCTGGCAAAAGCTCGATTGTGAACTCAATCTCACGGTGTGGTGGTAATCCTGGAAGATCATCTGGAAACACATCAGAGAACTCACTCACCACAGGAATATCCTCCACTCTCATCGAAGTATTCCGAGCATCTAACACATGAGCCAAGTAACCCTCACAACCTTTTCTCAACAATCTCTCAGCTGTTAACGCTGATATCACTCCATAGGGTAATACCCTACGATCTCCCCGAAATGTAAGTTCAGGTAATCCTGGACTTCGAAAAACTACTGTCTTGTCGTAACAGTCTATGGAGGCATGGTGCATGGACAACCAATCCATCCCCAGAATCACATCAAACTCAAAGATATCTAAGGGGATTAAATCTACCTTCAAACCATGGCCTTCAACCATCAGCGGACAACTGCGAATCACTAGGTTCGCCACTAACATATCTCCGGTAGGAATACTAATACCCATGTCCCAACCAATTGGAGACAATTCTCTATCCGTGACCACCTCCGGTGCTACTCGAGTCTCCTGTTGCGTCATGGCAAAAACTCGAGCTAGTGTACCCGAAGATCGACCACGATCCCCATACCTGCCTCTAGCACTGCTGGTCCCACTAGCTCTACCAGCCCCACTGAAATGGGTCTGACTCCCAGTTGCAGTATCATACATCTGTCCTGCACTCGGGCTAGGATCAGTCGCACCACGACTAAAGGAACTACTGCCCGGACGTCGTTGTGAACAAAATTTCTTGATGTGACCAGTCTCCCCACAGAAATAACAAACGGAATCACTGAAGCCACTAGATCTCCCACCTGTCTCCTGTTGAACTGCACTGAGGCATTGGGAAACCCAAACTCAACTCTACTCGAGCTGCAACATCAGCCAAAGTCCTCAACGAAGTGTGGTCCATAGACGTAACTGCTGACCGAATTTCACCCCGCAGTCCACTCTCAAATCTGTGGCACTTGTCTGACTCGGTCGCTACCAACGTCGGTGCAAAGCGACTCAGCGCTATGAATCTTTGTTCATACTGGGCCACCGTCATGTCTCCTTGCTGTAAATGCAAGAACTCGGCCTCCTTAACGTTCCGGTGTGAGCGAGGGTAAAACTGCTCCAAGAAGCGTTCCCGGAAAGTCTGCCAAGTAAGCGTATGGACATTCCAGCCTGACACCTCCAATGAGTGCCACCAGTGGTAAGCAGAACCACCTAGTAAAAATGTGGCCAGTAGAACTCTCTCTTCTAGAGGACACCTCATAATCAAGAACACCCGCTCCAAGCGAGTAATCCACTCCTCGGCCTCATCTGGGCTAGAGTCACCCATGAATATCGTCGCCCCTAGTCTCTGGGCTCTCTCGACATCAGAGACTTCATGAGAAGTTTTATCCTGGAGTACAGAAGCTAAAGTCTGACCCAGCTGTTCCAGTGTCTGCCTCAAATCAGGCTCCACTGTAGGTTCATGGTTATCTCCACCATTCCCCGACCGTTGACGAAACTCACGTCTCGGAGGCATCTTGTTAACCGAAATCCATAAATAATTTGCACACAAGTGTGCAGTCTGCAGGAAGTTAACCTAGAGCTCTGATACCACTTGTAAGGACCCTTCCCGAATTTTCCCTCGAAACCCGGAAAGAACCCTTATCCCATCTGACAGCTCTTTACTTCAAAATTTAAACACCAGAAATACCCTTTGTTCTGGAATAATTTTTATTAAACCTTACAGAGTTCCCGACAGAACCTCTGTACTTACTGACCACTCATACCTGTCAGACGCAGGATAGTATACTGGTCAAAACCAAAACCTCGGAATAGTGGTGGTCCAAATAGGAATACCCTATGTCACCAAACGTCAGTAGGTCAGACACTGCTGACATCTCTACTGGAATACCACAAGACAACAGACTAGTCAAATACTTGTAAACCAACCATAATTCGTCCCTCTGGGTCACCGCCCACACCTACCCACTGACCCGGCTGACGAAGTATTTTCATAGGTTGATTAAGCCCATGACCATTGTCGTCTGTTTCATATTAGAGCCGGATATATACTCGGCTATCATATCGTATCATCAGTCGGTATAACCTTCGGCTACCATAACATATCAGCCGGCATATCTCTCGACTATCCTGTCCCTAGCCACCAGGGTATCCCTTGGGGTGTACTAGTCATGTATCATATCATATCAGTCGGCATAGATCTCGACTATCATATCATATCAGTCGGCATCTCTCGACTATCATAACATATCAGTCGGCATATCTCGACTATCATATCATATCAGTCGGCATATCTCGACTATCATATCATATCAGTCGGCATATCTCGACTATCATATCATATCAGTCGGCATATCTCGACTATCATATCATATCAGTCGGCATATCTCGACTATCATATCATATCAGTCGGCATATCTCGACTATCATATCATATCAGTCGGCATATCTTGGAGGTTCACCGGTTCACCGCTAATAACGGATCCTCGTCCCGAGTCCTGGCCTCCCTCAATATGACCAAAACACACTTTAACCGAAATAGTGGAAAACATATATCCAGTAATCATTCCTAAATTCCGGGAAATCATTGCAACAATACATAACAATATGTAAACAAAGATACATTGATACATGCATTACAGTTTATAAACAATAGTCCACTAATATACATCAACCAACCCTCAATTCAAGGACGCTCTAGCCCAAGCAACACATGCACAATAATGTCCCAACTACCTGGACTTCCCGAGCTCAAAACCCGCTAATACGGTCAACTATTACCGCTGGGATTGCCCGAAACCACCTCTAAACGACGTCTGATCAACCTCAAACCTGTACCAACAGATTCGGAACGTCGAAAACTAGTTCCCACGCGCCGCCGTGACCTCAGTCTCGGCCCCACGCGCCGCCGGAAGGTCGGCACACGCACCCACGCGCGCTCACGCGCCGGTCACGCGCTACTACAGTGTTCACGCGCCTGGACCGGTCCAACCCGGTCTGGCTCAACCTGACCCGATCCAACTCGACCCGACCGGTTTGTTCAACCCGACCGGTTCAACTCGACCCGACCGGTCACCGGTGACTCGCCGGAGAAGACGACCGGACGCCGTCACCGTCGCCGGAGGCTGGCCGGAGAAGATGACCTGACCGCCACCTCCGCCGCCGTCTGGTTCGCCGGAATCCCCCATTTCCGGCCGAAACTACCAGTTTTCTAACTTCTTCATTTCTTAACCGTTTTTCACGATCTATACATGGAAATTTATCTACTTTTCACCAGGAATCCAAATATGAGGTCAAAGTTCCGAGATCGTACCTGGTTTGGCCGGAAAACGGCCGAGAAGTTTCGGTTCACCTCCCTCCTCCGTCCGTCGCCTACGGCGGTGCTCCTGCTCCAATATCTACCCCAAAATGCTCGTGGGGTCCCGGGGATGATCCTCCCGACCTTGATTTCACTCAACTCGGATCGAAATCCGTCCGATGAAAATCAAGCTTTGTGTTCACACGGGGGGGGGGGTTTTCGGGTAGGAGAGAGAGGGGCCATACTGACCAATCTGCCGAGGAGAGAAAAAATATCTATTATATAGTTCCAACTTCTCCAAAATTACCAAACTGCCCCTGAAGCTTCTAGACCCGTAACGAACTCACCGGGTCTCCATTTTCCGCGTGCCGCCTGTCTACGAACTCGTGAGTTCGAGACCTACGCAACGACTTTAGA
Source organism: Oemleria cerasiformis (assembly GCA_037349345.1). Lineage (NCBI taxonomy): Eukaryota > Viridiplantae > Streptophyta > Magnoliopsida > Rosales > Rosaceae > Oemleria > Oemleria cerasiformis. Next base: position 2,965,938 of record JAZGTL010000041.1, on the reverse strand, counting down.
AAATTTCCCAAAAGTCTTGCCAGTCAAAAAGTGACTCCCGAACCCGTCCAAAACTGAGGGTAAAATTGTCAAATCCTCAAAATAGTTTAATTTCTGGTCCGGGTCGTTACATTTGGGTTTTACATCCTCCAAACCTGGTTACTCTCTGTTCACCTGCTTTCACGGTGCTATTCGAGTGTATCTCTTGATTTACGTTGATGACATCCTGATTACCGGTAATGATTCTGCTCATATTGCTAATTTGGGTCGTTTGTTCTCTATGAAAGATCTTGGTCCTATACATTATTTTTTGGGCATGGAAGTTCAGTCTACCTCTACTGGTCTCTCTCACACTCATCATAAATACCTATGTGATTTGCTCCGTCGGTCCCATATGTTTGACACTAAGCCGATTTCCACCCCTGCTGTTGCCGGTTGCCGTCACAGCATTCATGACGGTGTCCCTTTATCTGGTGCTACAGAATATCGCAGTATTGTGGGTGTTTTGCAGTATCTCACTTTCACCCGTCTGGATATCGCCTTCGCCATCAACCACGTTTGTCAGTTCATGCATCGCCCTACCTCTGCTCACTGGATTGCCGTCAAATGTATCCTCCGCTATCTTAAGGGTACCCCTACGCTTGGCTTGTTCTATCGCCCTGGTTCCATCTCCCTGTGTGCCTATTCTGATGCAGATTATGCTGGTGACCCTGATGATCGTCGTTCAACTAGTGGTTATTGTCTATATCTTGTTCCAGCTTGGTCTCCTGTAGTGCTAAGAAGCAAGGCGGTGTCTCCCGTTCTAGTACTGAGGTCGAGTACCGTCAACTCACCTACACTGCTGCTGCTATCTCTTGGTTCCGGGCCATGTTCTGTGATCTTTGGCTTCCTTTGTCTTGTCTACAGCTATTTTGTGGCAACATCAGTTCCATCTCCTTGGCGTCCAATCCAGTTTTTAACGCTCGCACTTGCCATGTTGAAGTTGACTATGGTGAGAAGGTTGTTCGTGGTGAGCTGCTTGTTTCTTATGTCTCTACTCTTGATCAGAATACTGACATCTTCACCAAAGGTTTATCTATCTCCCGTTTTCGTTACCTGCTGTCCAAGCTGCCTGTTCTTGATCGCCCAGTCAGCTTGCGGGGGTGTGTTAGACAATCTGCGTCCATCAAGTCTGATATCTCAATCAACTCTAGTCAATCTAGTTCAAATCTCCCTGTATCCTCTAGGATCCCTATATCAAGGTAAGTACCACTAATTGGCAATCCTTGCTGCAATACTTTAGGTAGTTTGTTAATTGATTGATTAGTTGTCAATTCCTATACTTTAGCTCCAAGCCATACGGCTGTGCATGTTGTGTATATAAGGGCCAATTCATATCAATGAAAAGTAAGCTTGAAAGCATATCAATTCTATAATCATACACATTCAATATCAACTGATGATGAGCACAAGGATATATAACGATTATGTTGACGTTACTCAAGTAAGCGGTAACAGTCAACTATCAGAAGATAACAGCAACACCGATGCACCTCAATTGAAGATGAGTTCCAAACCCAAGCCATTAGATGTTGACATTGTTGTCATCACGGCACCAACTGGAAAAAATCCGGGGGGATAAAATATTTGGTCATGCAAACATTGTAAAAGTACATTCACTAATTCATATACTCGTATACATGTGATCAGTCGTTATTTATGCATCATTTTGATGTCTTTATATGCCTCTCTTACATGTCTTTTGAATGATTTCGTGCCATCAATAGTAGAAAATTATCAATCTTGTGAGACTTGTGCAGAGTTAGAAAGAAAGGTAAATCTGGGAAGAACGCAAAAAGAATGACTCAAATCGGAGTCCAGATGAAGGAGATGCCCTCATGTCAATATCAGGTCCTGAACGGAGTCCTAAGTGCGCCAGTGCGCCTATTTTGGTACACTGGCCAAGTACCTCATATCAGGCCCTCCGGGTCTCAAACCTGTGTTTCATGACATCAAGGTCAGGTCCTAGAAGTGCCAAGGACGCGCCAAGGCAGGTTGAGGACATGTCCCAAGAACTCCCATCCGAGCCGAGATGTACGCCTAAGCCCGGGGTCCCTGTTTCGCCAGCGGTGGATCAGAGGTTCTCCCTTTGAGCTAAGCCTGACAACATTTGTGCCAAGCCTGAACAAAGATGCATTTCTACTATACTCATGTTGTGCTTCAAAAGCGCAGTCCCAGATCCTGATTACGAAGACAGTCCAAAATCCAAGTTTGGCCAGCTTGCGTTCCCACTTGCCAGCTTGCATTCACACTTGCCAGCTTGCATTCACACTCCCATCCGTGCTCTGATTGGTTCTAATAGATTTAAGGACTTTGTAATTAATTAAAAGTACAATAACTTTCCCTATCCTTATAGGACATGGTTTTACCAATCCTTATAGAATAAGGTTTTACCAATCTTTATAGAACAAGGTTTTCCCTTTGTCTATAAAAAGGACCCTTTGTTCAGTGTTCTGGGAATCAGAGAGAGAGAGAGTTCCGTTTTAGTTTTCTGGAAAAAACAGAGACCTTGTCCGCAGATTGTAATTAATTTTTTAGAGTTTTACGCCAAAGCTTTGTTCATCCCGAAGTTGAGTGTGTTGGACGTGGAGCTTGGAGAAAAAGGCTCTGCCATGTCATATGCTGCACCTGTTCTTAACAATCTCTTCTGTACCCTTATTTTCATTATTTCAATTTACTTATGAATTCAATTACGCTTGTGTTTATTTCAGTTATGTGTGAGTAGTCGTTAGGATTAGGGCTGCTTGAAGCCCTAGCCATGTTAGCTTGTTGATTGGATTTCTGGCTCTTGATTATGATTGCTATGCATGCTGAATAAGTTGGATTACTGTGCTTAATGACCTTAATTTATGCCTATAAGATTAGCTACCTTGTTTGCATATAATTATTGATGTAATTGCTTGAGTGACCGTCATATCATCTTGTGATTTGGAGCATCGAAAGTATTCTTACTTGTAATCTTAACTCATAACGACCTAGGATTGCATGTCACTTTGCTAGGCTAATGTGGTGTCATTAAATTCTCTTTGAACTTCATGATTCATCTTAAAAGGTAGGTGATAGACGTTCTAGGCATATGCCCTGTTTAGAACATGCTAAGTAAGAGGGAATAAGATGTGTCTAGTGAACCAACACCAGGTCCTAGACACGGGCACCTAATTCAGAAAATGCATAGTAATTAGGTCAAGGAAATCTGATTAGTAACTATAATTGGTTAGAGTGGATAGTAAGTCTTAATTCACCTTAGTTAATAATCAATCAATCGTTCATTCTTGCATTGTTATTTTCTGCATTTTATTTTACTTGTCTTTAAATTTCAGTTCTCACATCATAAACCCCCTGTGTTTGTGTGTGTGTGTGTGTGTGTGTGTGTGTGTGTGTGTGTGTGTGTGTGTGTGTGTGTGTGTGTGTGTGTGTGTGTGTGTGTGTGTTTTCACTAAGTTAATAAATCTGAACTAAAGTGGTCATAACGTTGATACAAGTCCTCGAGGGATCAACTCTTGCTGTGCTACTATACTATTCTTATCGATTTGTGCACTTGCAAGGATTTTATAACAGTTAGAATTGAATTGCATATTTCTTGCTCTTTAATTCCACCAACAAGTTTTTGGCGCCGTTGGACTTGTCCCTCAACGGTGCCCATTAATTCAGATTTAGCTAACTAAATTTTGTATAGTAACTATTTAGATTTCTTTTAGATTTTTTTTACTAACTTAGCTTGTCAGCTTTCTCATGTACATATGAACAACTCATACGTGGATATGGGACCATGGAATTATCCATACATGGAGACAGGAGCTTGGAACAATCCATACCCAACTTCATTCAATCAGGGGTGGAGCAATCACGAAAACCCAGAACCATACAACCCGGGTTGGAACAATCACGAAAATCCAGAACCATACAACCCAGGATGGTGCCAGCAGCCTAATTTCACATGGAACTCCCCGCAAATAGTTCCTCACTCCGAACCCACTCCTGACCTCCTACCTTCGCTGAGGGCCTTGGAGCAATGCATGAAGGCTCGTAATCAATGCATGGCATCTTTTTGTGAAGAACAACGAGAGCAAAGCCATCACTTGGAGGAGATACTGGAAAAGAGCAAGAGGGTGTTTGAGTTCATCGTATGCCAAACAGAAGAAAGGGCACGTCCCCCACCAAGTGAGGCCGTGAATGAAGTGCATAATAAGGACACCACCATGCTAACACTTCGACAAGTGCTTGCTATGGATGCTATGAATTCCGCCCAAGGCCATGCCGTGACAGTGTCTCCCGATTCTGTTCAGATTGAGCAGTGGGACGCACCCAATTCATACCCTCCAGTATACTCTTCCTTTTATAATGATTCTGATTCTGATTTCATGTCTAACTATACTTCTTTGCCTTGCACTAACATATTGGAAAGAAAAATGGAAGAAAGTTGGGAGGAAGAGAATAGGACGGTTGATGGTGACAAGGACATCCAGGTCAAACCCATGCCCCTGCCCTATGTGCTGCCCAACAGCAACGCACTGCCCCAAGCCGTGTCCCACATCCATGGCCACGTTCTGCCTACTGCCTTGCCACAAACCCAGGATCCTGCTGAGTTCCAGGACTTGCTAAATGCCCTGCCGCAGCCACAACCCAGCGCCGCAGAACTTGGACATGTCCAGGGCACGCCTTCAACGCGCCAAGCTGCGCCAACTGATTCACTGCAGGGCAAGTCTTTAGCCGCTGCACCAGTACCTTCCCAGCACGCATCTGAGACGCGCAGCACTACAGCCACGCTTCAAGACACATCCATGGCCGAACCCAAGGACCAGCCCGTGCCTCCCAATCTGCTGTCAGTCGTGTCTCAGCCCCTGCCCAAGGACAAGGACCCGGTTTTGAAATTCAATGCGCCTTCTCAACTCAATCCTGAAACATTTAACTTTCATTTTAATAAGGCAAACTTGGATTTGAATTCTGATTTAGCTCCTAATACTGTTGAACTTTTCTCGTTCAGGTTCCACCATAAAAACACCAAGAATATGCTAAAGGCACTCAACTTGGTCCCCCTCTTCAAGTTCCGAAGGAAAAATCAATGGAAGGGACCAAGGATGAAGTCAAGAACGTCTAGGGCACAACCAAAGTTGTTCCCCCATGAGCATTGTCCAAGGAAGAGATTCCATAATGGACAGAAACTGCTCTCATTCAAATCACTCCTCAATCTCTTTCCCGATAAGTTACGTTCTCGTCGATGGATTCCTTTTTGTGTTTCTAACTTTTTTCTCCATGATGCAGCGCAGATTCTACAGCAAGATGCTCATAATCGGTTCCATGTTGACACTGAAATCCTGGGCACACCATCAAATGCCTAGCATGCCAGCCCCGTCTTGCCTAGACGTTAAATAAAGCGCTCCTAGGAGGCAGCCTAGCCCTGGTTTGTATTTCTCACTTCCTTTATCCTTTTCTGCCCGTTATATCTCTCAAACCCTTTACTATTGTCATGCTTACTGCTTATCACATTGAGGACAATGTTCAGTTTAGGTTTGGGGGTGTGGATTTAAAAATTTTCCTATAGAAACAAGTAGGTTTGGGGGTGATACACGGCCAGGACATTTAAATTTCTGCTTGTGATTAGTAGGATAACTTGTTAATAGGAATGTATATGCTAAGTTAACTATCTTTGCTTTACTAAGAGTCATGTCATGGTCAAGTAGTTCATAATTTGCACTTCACAATGCCATGTTTTAAGTGATTGAGTGAACGAAATAACTGAATTTGATTGAACCTTAGAAAATTAGTGGAGACTTCCCTGTGAGATCTTTGAGCCTAATTGCCATTATTTCTAAGGGATATACTTGTTTCTACTCCTAAACACTCATCAGTTTTGTTCTTAATTGTTGATCTCATTACATCATATTTGCATTGAATTTTAAAGAACTAACATCATTTAGATACTCTTGATTTAATGTGTGCTTTGCCATAAGAAGTGATGTAGGCTATGTGTGCTTTAACCTCTAAAGGCCTTATCCTACCCAATTGCATGCTCCCTAAGCCAATTTTGAAGCCAAACACTCATCCTTTTCTTTCATCACCCAAAGTATAACCTAACCCAAAATACTTAGCCATTCATCACAGCCATACCCTATAACCTCAGTTGTGCTAAGGTTGCCCTAAATGAGATTCATGGTGAGAATGAGAGGTGAAAGAAGATGCTGCCCAATTCAAAGGACTTTGGCGTCAATTCAAGGTTCAAAAGTAAAGAAAAGCTTTACAAGTTGCAAGGTGCACGAAAGTTTGAGGAAATCATTGCATGATCTTGGTTCAATTCAATTCAAAAGAAAAGAACAGAAAAAAAAAGCGTTCAAATCAAAAGAAAGAAAGAAACATTGAGAAAAAGTGAAAAACAAAGTGAATTGAGCCAAGTGAGCCAAGAGCCTCAAAATAAGCCACAAGAGCCTCAAATAAAGTCATCAAGAAAGCACAATGCCGTGGGCCTTAAGAAAGGATTCAGTTCAGAAATTCCAAGTTCAAGTCATGACTTCTCATGCCTTGGCATAGCTCAGGTTCTTTGAATCCCATCCTTCCTTGCTAAACCCCAAAGCTTAGCCCCATTACAACCTAAAAAGGAAGACCTAACTGATCTTATGGACAATCATGCTGAGAATTAAGGTACGTATCTATGTTCTTAAAGTTCAATTCCTTTCATGAGATCTTTATTTCCATAAAGTGCTATTCTTCATTATTACTCATATGTGATTAAATTTGAATTTCATAACAAAAACTCATCACATATGCTTGAAAAGAGTGAAAGCCTAGGATTCTTGTGCGAATTGAGAGTTGCCTAGTGAGGATTAGAGTCAAGGCGAAATCTTTCAAGGGCACTGAGATGAAGTTGTTTTCAAACATGATCACTTGAAAATTTGGCACTTATACATGTACACCTTCACATGACACTCACGGCTATGGCATTCGTTTTAGTTCTGCAAAGCATGTTTACTTACTTTGATTCTTATTAGCTTGTTAAAAGTACTATCTCTAGCATCTTTTTTTTGTCTAAGTAAAACGTTTGTGGGTATCGTGCTGCTATAACCCTCAGGAGACAAAACTCCTCCTACTAGGTGAACCAAGGGGTTTAAATGTTCTATCTTAACTAAAATCGAGTCTTTTCATTTTGTTAGCGTTTGTTTTGCTCAGGGACTAGCAAAAGATAGGTTTGGAGGTATTTGATCAGTCGTTATTTATGCATCATTTTGATGTCTTTATATGCCTCTCTAACATGTCTTTTGAATGATTTCGTGCCATCAATAGTAGAAAATGATCAATCTTGTGAGACTTGTGTAGAGTTAGAATGATAGGTAAAATCTGGGAAAAACGCAAAAAGAATGACTCAAATCAGAGTCCAGATGAAGGAGATGCCCTCATGTCAATATCAGGTCCTGAACGGAGTCCTGAGTGCGCTAGTGCACCAGTGCGCCTATTTTGGGACACTGGCCAAGTACCTCATATCAGGCCCTCCGGGTCTCAAACCTGTGTTTCATGACATCAAAGTCAGGTCCTCGAAGTGCTAAGGCAGGTCGAGGACATGTCCCAAGAACTCCCATCTGATCCCAGATATGCGCCTAAGCCCGGGGTCCTTGTTCCGCCAACGGTGGATCAGAGGTTCTCCCTTTGAGCTAAGCCTGACAACATTTTTGCCAAGCCTGAACGAAGATGCGCTTCTACTATACTCATGTTGTGCTTCAAAAGCGCTGTCCCAGATCCTGATTACGAAGACATTCCAAAATCCAAGTTTGGCCAGCTTGCGTTCCCACTTGCCAGCTTGCATTCACACTCCCAGCCGTGCTCTGATTGGTTCTAATAGATTTAAGGACTTTGTAATTAATTAAAAGTACAATAACTTTCCCTATCCTTATAGGACATGGTTTTACCAATCCTTATAGAATAAGGTTTTACCAATCCTTATAGAACAAGGTTTTCCCTTTGTCTATAAAAAGGAGTCTTTGTTCAGTGTTTTGGGAATCAGAGAGAGAGAGAGAGAGAGTTCCGTTTTGGTTTTCTGGAAAAAACAGAGACCTTAGCCGCAGATAGTAATTAATTTTTTAGAGTTTTACGCTAAAGCTTTGTTCTTCCCGAAGTTGAGTGTGTTGGACGTGGAGCTTGGAGAAAAAGGCTCTGTCGTATCTTCTGCTGCACCTGTTCTTAACAATCTCTTCTGTACCCTTATTTTCATTATTGCAATTTACTTATGAATTTAATTACCCTTGTGTTTATTTCAGTTATGTGTGAGTAGTCGTTAGGATTAGGGCTGCTTGAAGCCCTAGCCATGTTAGCTTGTTGATTGGATTTCTAGCTCTTGATTATGATTGCTATGCATGCTGAATAAGTTGGATTACTGTGCTTAATGACCTTAATTTATGCCTATAAGATTAGCTACCTTGTTTGCATATAATTATTGATGTAATCGCTTGAGTGACCGTCATATCATCTTGTGATTTGGAGCATCGAAAGTATTCTTACTTGTAATCTTAACTCATAACGACCTAGGATTGCATGTCACTTTGCTAGGCTAATGTGGTGTCATTAAATTCTCTTTGAACTTCATGCATCATCTTAAAAGGTAGGTGATAGACGTTCTAGGCATATGCCCTGTTTAGAACATGCTAAGTAAGAGGGAATAAGATATGCCTAGTGAACCAACACCAGGTCCTAGGCACGGGCACCTAATTCAGAAAATGCATAGTAATTAGGTCAAGGAAATCTGATTAGTAACTATAATTGGTTAGAGTGGATAGTAAGTCTTAATTCGCCTTAGTTAATAATCAATCAACCGTTCATTCTTGCAATGTTATTTTCTGCATTTTATTTTACTTGTCTTTAAATTTCAGTTATCACGTCATAAACCCCCCCTGTGTGTGTGTGTTTTTTTTCACTAAGTTAATAAATATGAACTAAAGTGGTCATAACGTTGATACAAGTCCTCGAGGGATCGACTTTTACTGTCCTACTATACTATTCTTATCGATTTGTGCACTTGCAAGGATTTTATAACTGTTATAATTAAATTGCATATTTCTTGCTCTTTAATTCCACCAACAACATGCATGATCGCTTTTTTGGTTTTACTGGTAGTGGAAAAAAAAACAATCAAAAGATGTCTAGCACTCACGAAAAATCGAGTGGAATATGATAGAATTTTAGAAAAGTAATGGAAGCAGAAAAGAAAGGGGTTAGTTCATCCCCAAAAAATTCTGCACTCACAATGCGCACATCATCAAAAGAGTCACCGCTCCAAGATATGCATTTAGAAAGATGGACCGAGATGAGGTTTACATGAAAGTAATGAGAGGGCTATGTGCTAATGGTATTCCTTTTAATGTGCTAAGAAATCTTCAATTTCATGAGATGGTAGTTTCAGCTATAAATAATGGACCCAAGGGTTCCAAGCTTCCATCTTTTGAAAAGGCAAGAGTTATTTTACTAGATGAGTGCAAAAGGAATGTTGAAAAAGATTTGATTCCGGTTAAAGATACTTGGTACTTTCATGGTGTGTCTATTGTATCAGATGGGTGATCCAATGTTAAGTATAATCCCCTCATCAATATTATCGCTGTAAATAGTCGAGAAATTTCTAGAAAAACTGGTTTAGAAATTTCTCAATATCTACTTGAAGCAATTAATAGAAGTAGGACCATCCAACGATTTACAAGTAGTGAGACTGACGTCAATGCATCAAATTGTAAGCTTGCTGGGACAGAAGTTGAGAAGATACACATGGAGACCAAAAAATATGTTTGTGTACAAAAAAATATGAAGATACACAAAAATATTGTTTGGTCTCCATGTGTATCTTCTCAACTTCTGTCCCAGCAAGCTTACAATTTGATGCATTGTCAGTCTCCCTACTTGTAAGACGTTGGATGGTCCTACTTCTTTAATTGCTACCATCATCGATTATGGAAATGTAATCGGCCTTCAATCATTACAACTCCATCGTTGCAGCAATTTTGAATGTGTCCCAAGCAGCATTTACAATTTAAACTGTCTTCAAACTTTGAGCTTTGATGGTGGTTTAAGACTTGAAAAAATAAAAAATATATCAGAAATCCCGGATGGCCTCATTACGACGGTTATATATGATTGGAGCTGCGATTGAGGAACCTACGTTTACACCTTCGGTCCCGCCGTCTCGGTGCTTCTTTGTAATTATTGAAATTAATGCACATTTGTCTAAAACTTTCTAGGCAATTCAAGAAGAATTGAGAAGAATGAAGAGAATTCTAGAAAATCTTAATCAAGTTTGGTTATGCTAGAAATCTCTAGCAAAGTCTAGGAAATCATGACTTTAGATTTTGTAATAGATCAAGCTAGAAGTGTAACAATTCAAGAAGAATTGAGATGAATGAAGAGAATTCTAGAAAATCTTAATCAAGTTTGGTTATGCTAGAAATCTCTAGCAAAGTCTAGGAAATCATGACTTTAGATTTTGTAATAGATCAAGCTAGAAGTGTATAGAAAAAATCACACATGTGTAGCTAAGAAACAGCCAAAGTCGGCAAGAATGCATGATGATGTAGTAATTGATAAGAAGAATTTACTAGAATTAGTAAATGTAAACAATTGTCCATGTCGGTGGACTTTGGTACAATATGGGCATTGCAACTCTATAAATAGCGTTGTTAGTAATGAGATGGATGTATGAACATGAAAAGAAATGAAGAAAGAGTGAATGCAAGAGTGTAAAGAAGAAAAATAAAGTGAGTGAAGTGTGAGCTCAATAAAAAGAGCATTGAGTCATTCTAGCCAATAGTAGTTAGGTCTTGTACTCCTATGTTATATTAATAAAATTGTGTTTGTGTCATATCCTTTCCTAAACCTCCTTCACCTCATAAACCCAACCTAGACACAATCTATAACTCAACAGTGGTATCAGAGCCTCCTACGCTCATTAGTTATGGCAAGCATTAATCTTGGAAATGAAGTTAAACTCCTCTTTGTGTCTAGGTGCTTCTTTTGGTTTTTATTTGGTTCGTAATTTGTTTCAAACAATAATTTAATTTGTACATCGTTGAGTTTATTTTTAAAAATTGAAATAAAAAAAAAACTAAAAAAAAAAAATGAATGGCAGTGATTAGGGAATGGTCACATGGCAAACTCAGATCTTACATCGTTCTGATTTTAACGAGTATTATGGTGGTTTCTGTAGGGTTGGGAACAATCCAGTTCTTCTAATTTGCTAACTGCCAGCAACTTGCCATTTTTGTTCCTTTATGAAATCAATGCATGGTCACAAATTCATTAATTCAAAATATATATTGCATATATCCAGATCATGCTTCTTCCTTGGGAAACAATCATGTCAAGGACCTGCAAAACAAAATGAGTAACTAATCACACACGTTTGAAACCATAATTGAGCTAAATGGTTTGCCAATGCCATTCGTGCTACCACGTGTTTAATATATTAGAACACTGCCCAATATATGAATGAAACTGTAGAAGATGATTCATGAGCTGGTCTGCTGGTGTGGGAAGAGACATTGTACAAACATCGCCTATGCAACATATATATAAATCAAAATTCATCAAGTTCATGCATGTATAATACTAATCACATACATTGATCACAATATAATTGACAATTGACCAAGGATGGCTTCGACAGTTTTTTCCTTTCCATGTATAATTTATGATACTCTTAAGATTATAAAGGTAAAAATAATCACTTCATGAGTTGGTATGCTGGGCTGGGAAGAGACATTGCATATAGATCCAATCGAAATCATGTTATCTCTCACTGATGATTGAAGTAGATGAGATTCCATGTCCCCTTCCTCAACCAACACTATACATTAAGCATATGCATGTGGAAAGGAACTCATCAAACTCAGTTGTACATTAACCACATCTCTCAAAGTCTTCTCTCAATTCTCAAATCACAAACAAGAAACGTCTTTCCACACTCGATCTAACAGCTTCCCTTCTAGGCCACACCCGATCGTTCAAGAAGTTGATGAACAGTTGTGCCGATTGAGGTCTTCTGAGGCCACCTCCACATCTTCATCATCATCAATAGGCCAAAAATTAAGTGGCCTCCAAGACTTGTACGATTGTGTTGATAGATTGCTTGAGTTGCCTCTCACACAAGCAGCCTTATCCCAAGAGCAGAATGAGAAACATGCTAATGAGCTACTAGATGGGTCTCTTAGGCTCTTGGATGTTTGTGGCACTGCCAAGGACTCTCTCTGGCAAACCAAGGAATGCATAAAGGATCTTCAATCCATCATAAGAAGGCGCGGAGATCTCACAACTGAGGTCAGGAAATACTTGACATTTAGGAAGATGGTGAAAAAGACAATCAACAAGGTAATGGGAAACAGATCAACTTCCTCTTCGGTCAACAAGGATGACAACGGGACTATTGACATCATTAGCAAGTTGAGAGAAGTTGAAGCAGTCACCGTCGCTGTGTTTGAATCACTTTTTTCCTTCATCTCAGGGCATAAATCACAGCCAAGAAGCTGGTCGTTGGTGGCAAAGATTATGCCCTCGAAGAAAGTAGCTTGATCGAGGAAACAGAATCATCAAATGAATTGCACAAGTCGATGCTGCTTTGCAGTTGTTCATTGGACACAACAAGACAAGCAATGCAGAAAATGCACAGAATCAGCATCAGAAGCTGGATTCATGCATTGAAGATGAAGAACGAGGAGTTGAATGCTTGTTTAGGCAATTGATCAAAACAAGAGTCTCCCTCCTCAACATCCTTAATCACTAGATATACGATTCCTGATTTTGTACATGAAAAACATATACAATGTGTATACAAAAGACAATAGTCACATTCTCTCATATATATCAAATTGATACAGTATTTTGAGTAAATATTCACTTCCTCTCTTACTTAGAATTTTTTGCACAACAATAATCTCTTACGACCATCTTCTAGGAAAACAATCTAGAAAATTTAAATATCATACAAATTAAACCCAATTGAATCTTTGATGATGAACATAATCTTCTCTGTTTTCCCCAAGAAAACTGGCACACGTAGGGATGTCAAGATTTAATCTGAGGTCACAGTAATTACCATGATAGTGAGAAAATGAAGGAGTAAAATTGATTATGAAGATCAATTATGAAGCTGAAATACTAAATCTCTATCTGAAAGAAGAGAGCTGGACACCACACGTGAATATCAGGCTTGATAGTTGTCAAGATTCTTGTTGTCTCAAGAAAAATAATCACAGGTTCAAAATTGAATGGCATTGGCATTAATATATTAGCAGATTGTCAATTCATACGTGTTGAGTAATTGGAAATGTGCTGGTAAGTTTTGTATTACAGGGACAATGGAAGAATAAATTGTCAATCTGTTGATGTTCACCTTGTTTACACCCCAAAAATACCTAAATTGGGCCAAGATTGGTCTCAGCAAAAGTAAAGGCCCAAATGGGATAAGTGAATCAGCCCAAAAGCAAACCAAGAAGAGTAATCAACAATGTAGACTATTTGGGGTGCCGCCCAAGTTATGTTTGAAAAGAAGAGAGGAGCAGCTAGGAGGTAGAAGAGGTTTTTTCTTCAGTACAATGATGTGCTTAGTACGTTGTTTTTTTCTGGGTTATGGCTGTAATCTTGCAAGATGCGCTTTTCTTTTTTTCTTTTCTTTTCGCCTTTCTACTTTCTTTCACTATCTTTCTTTCCCTTTTCTCCATTTTTTCACTTTCTTCGTTTTTCTTCTTTTGGTTTTTAGCAATTATGGAGATTCTTCATGTTCCCTTGATTTTTTCAAAAGAAAGTTTATTACTTCTGGTAATGTTTTAGGGTCTACTACGCTTTCATCATGTTGTTAAGAATTAACATAGTCTATCTTGTTTTCATTAATTGAAAAAGAAATGGCTTGAACTTTGTTTTCTTTGTTCTTCTCTTTCCTCATACTCAAGTTCTAAATCTATTGGAAAGTCTAAATCACATATTCTGTTAGCTAACTTGTTCAACAAGATTCCTTCCGAAAATATAGACATAGAGGAAGTGAAAGGGAAGCTTGAAGATGTGATCATCGGAGGGAAGGGGATGATGTTTGCCAACCCTACAAGAGAAATAATATCTCTGACCAATTTATAATTCAGCCCATCTTGAAGGGATCTTGATCAACAAGGCGATGATAGATGGTGGAGAGGAGCATTAGTTTATGTTTTTCCTTCCAGGATGCTCAAAAATTTGTGCAAAACGCTCAAAGATTGTATGCCCATTGATGCCATAATGTCCAACTTCAATGGAGGAATACCGAGGCCCATGAGGTATTACCCTTAGAGATTATTATAGGGTAAAAAAGGATGATGTTGGCATTCTTTGTAGTATATAGCACATCTAGCTACAATGCTCTTTTTGGGAAGAGTTTGGATACATATGAGCATGTGTATACCCTACATCGTACATCAACAAATAGCAATTTGGAACCCTACAGAAACTGCCTCAAAAGGAGGTTTATGAGAAATGATTCAAGCTTATGCAAGACCATTTCTTGCTACTCCAACTATAGCTAAAACAAGCTTTTACTAGGAATGAGGGTGGTCAGCTTTTTGACCAACATCTTAGAACCCGAATTTATTGACAATTCTTGGACAATATCCTAGAATCTAGTTTTGTGATTTAATTTAAATTTGATTGTGCTTCTCTCCTTCGCGGATTTATTGATCTGGTCCGGTAAACTTTCGACTAGGCTTAAACAGATAGCCTAGACATTAAATATAAAAAATCCAATGTGACCTCGTCAATGATGATTTGAAAAACTTCTGCCTGTTTACCTCTCAGCTTGACATTGCAGAATTTACGTACATTGTCAACCAAATGGTTGTTTTTCTTCTTTGGGTTGTGGTTAAGCTTGGTTGTTCTCTGCCTGCTCAAAAATTTAAACATTGTTCTAGGAAGATGTTTACGTATTAAATTTTAGGAAAAACTACATAAAATTCTCAAACTAAAGGGGTGATTTCAAGTTCATATCCTAACTATCAAAAATTTCAATTTGATACCTGTTGATGTAGAAATCGTATAGACTAGCAGAATTCCTTCTCGATTCCTACACACAGTTGAAAGAGACAAATGGGATTAAGGTTGAATCCCAAAGGGGGGGGGGGGGGGGGGGGGGGGGGGGGGGGGGGGGGGTGGGGGTGGTTCAATCAAGAACGCTCTGATGCTTAAGTTAGTTTAATCGACAGAATAAACCGGCAGAGTTTTTTAATTGAGTTTTGAATTACCTTTTGAAGTAAGGCGAGGCCTTCTATTTTTAATTGAGTTTTGAATTACCTTTTGAAGTAAGGCGAGGCCTTCTATTTATAGTAAAGTCTTGAGAGTCACCGGAGTGTCTGATTGGTTGAAGGAGATAATTTTTAATAGGTTATTCTACTGGGAGAAATCACTTATTATTAACTGTATAAATAATAATAAATAACTCGCAGGGAGATTATTTATTATTGGCATTGATCTAATTAATTAATATATTCAGCTTGTAAATATATAAATTAATGCGGAGACCGTGATATGCCGTCGTCGTCTATACCAGGGGTAATATCGATATTATAAGAATTATAGGCGACATGGCAGCTCCACAATTTTCAGATATTTATGGTTCCACAAATGCCCCCACATTGCTTAGAAATTCATTGAATCCTAAGGGATGTAAGTTTTTGGAGTCCCGATAAACCCCCTTTTTTATGGGAGTCCGCATTGCCTTGGGCCCTCCATGTTTTGATGTTGAAATTCCGTTGATGAGCCGAATGACACACCAATCTAAAATTGGAAACCCAAGCTTGAATTCTTGTTCTAAGTTGGCCCATGAAGCCCAATAGGTAATTAGGGTTTGCTGGTTTTTTTTTTAATTAAATGAAGGCATTGGTGGCCTTCATCCTCAACTAGGGCTATTAACCGATATGTACCGATTCCAACCGAATGAGGGTAGAATTGGAAAATGCTTCATTCTGTCTATTTTTCCCTCATTTCCGCTATCTTTTTCTTCTTTCTTTTTGACTTTTCTTGTTTTGTTCTTTTTCAATCAGTGTGTTGGTTTTTCAACATCACTGTTTTCCTTTTGTTAGGTTTCAACTATTGAGGTTTTTGATTAATGAGGATCTTATCTTTTTTGATAAGTTTCGGGCTAACTACGCTTTCAACATATTGTTTAGATTGGCATATTCAACTTCATCCTCATTATCTGAACTAATTGTCATTAAGTTATCATTTTGCCTATGTACTTCCCTTTATTCAGCAGCAATTTCTAGTGCAATAGGGAAGTCCAATGAGCTTCTTTGGTTGGCAAGCTTTCTGATTAACTCTACGGCTTCAATCTTCCGTGTTTCAGAGAAATTAAAGCTTGATGGGAGATTAGTCAAAAAAATTATTCGTCCATCGGTGCCTTTCAACAAATTGACGGAATCCACAAATTGTCTAGCAATATCGGATGTGTGGATTAGGCTGTTAATCCATTGTGAGATGGGATTAACCATTGTGAGATGGGATTGAGGCAGACAACAATTTGTTTTGATCCACCAAGGGCTTCATTTGAAACATCTTTATCGATTGTTGTTGTTAATAACCAAATCTTATAAGGCTGATAAAATTTTTCTCTTTCTCTCCATCCCATTGTGCTGGATATAGAGAAAGTAAGATACTTATTCCAAGTAAAATCTTTTACTACGCCATAAATCATTGCTTTGATAAAGCAAGGAAAATTCTTGAGATTGTGAAAGTTAAAGCTTTGAAAAATTACCTTGTTAGTAATTCCCCATTCAATGATTTCTACAACATTCCATTGCTCATTGTTTAGAACAAAAGAAAGCCTTGGGAAACTATCCTCCAAGTTTATATTCTCGTGGTTTCGAGAGTATAAATCCACAATTTTTTCCTGATGATAAAAAATCTTTGAGTTTATGTTGTTAAAAATATCAGGTGGTAAAATTGTCTTTGGTTTTTCAAAGATACAAATTCTTTTAATTTTCTTAAAGACAGGGTCAAAATAATCATTTTCAAGAATGTCTGTCATTTGAAGAAAATTATTTATTTTTTCGAAATTAAAATCCTCGTCCCAATTCATTTGTTTAATGATTTGGAAACATAGATTTTTTAGTAAAACAGTTTCTTGCTTTACAGAAGAAAATTCTTTTTCCTTTTCAATTATGATGTTTTCAAACATAGCTGTTTTTTCAACTAGTTTGAATGACAATTGGGTCATATGTTTTCGGAAACCTTTATTCTCCTTTTGGATATGGATTTTCCATATTACATTGATTTCCTCATATATATTTTCTTCTAATCCAGGATTACAGAAGCTTTTTACCTCTGAACTAGATTCTTCTGCCATTTGTTTGGCATTAAGATGATTATAGAAGGCGTTGGTTGCTGCCTCCACACTGTTAAACCCTTCATAACATGCTCCACGATATTTGTTTATCTGAGCATGGGAAGCTGACCAGTTTTTATAGATTCCTGGTTGGAATCCCTGGTATACAACATATACTTTCTGTTGTGGAGGGTTTTTCCTAACAACAGTGTTCCAAGGTGTTTTACCCTTATCCATTTCCTGCACAATAAGTTACTTGTTTTAGTGATCTTCTCTTCTAAGAAAATCTACAAGAATATTGTTAGTTCCCTTCAAGTGTTCAACTTCAAAAGTATATTGGAAAATAACATGATACCATTTTAAACGTCGACCATCAGTTATAGCTCTTTTATTAATTAAAAAATCTCAAATGACTTGATTATCAATTCTAAGAATAAAAATTTCTGGTGCCAAATAAATATGAAATTTTTTTATGGCAAGTTTAATGGCCAAAAGTTCTTTTTCAAAGGTAATGTATTTTACCTCATTAGGTTTAAATTTTCCTGAATTATAACTACAAATCAATTCTACTTTTTGAAGTTTTTTGGGTATTGTGGCCTTTAAAGGCTTAATACCATTTTCTTTTAATGATATATCTATGTTATTCCAATGTTCTTTTGGAATGGCTTTTCGAACACATCCCCAACATAAATCCGAGGCATCTGTTTCCAAAATTAGTTTATCTCCTGTTTTAGGAAAATAAACATGTGGAATCTGTTTTAGATCATTTTTTATACTTTTTATTATTTCTGAATCTTTTTCTGTCCAACTAAATCTTTGATCTTTTTTTAGTTTTTCTAAAAGAGGAATTTCTTTTTGTGACAAGTTAGTTATAAAACTTCGTCCATAGTTTAGGACTCCTAAAAAACTTTGTAATTGTTTTTTTATCTTTTAGTTCTTCGGGAAAATCTCTTATTTTAGAGATTATGTGTTCCTGAAGTTTTATTCCTGAATAATCTAGGGTTATTCCTAGAAAATCTATTGATTTTTTTTCTACCTCTATCTTTTTAGGGGATAGAATTATTCCATGATTTTGGAATGTTTTACAAAGGATTTGTAGATGACGCTTACGTTCTTCTCTGGTTTTAGAGAATACAAGGATATCATCTATGTGGACAATGTTACTAAAGATTTTGTCCATCCAACGTTAATAAACTTGTGGTGCTATGTTACTCTGAATAATGTTACTCTGACCAAGTAAAATGAAAGAGTAGTGGAAAATGAGAAAAAGAGTATATCATTATGTATTATATGAATCAGATATCAGAGGATATAACTATTGTATTTTGTATGCACATTGTATATATATGTTTTCATGTACAAAATCGAAAATCGAAAATCAAATATCTAGTGGTTTAGGATGTTGAGGAGGGAGACTCTTGTTTTGATCAATTGCCTAAACAAGCAGTCAACTACTTGTTCATGATCTTCAATGCATGATTCCCCCTTCTGAAGCTTCTTCTGTGCATTTTCTGCATTGCTCGTCTTCTTTTGTCCAATGAATGACAGCAATGCAGCATCCACTTGTGCAAATTCATTTGATGATTCTGTTTCTTCCTCACAAGCCACTTTCTTTGACTGCATAATTTTTGACACCAATGACCAGCTTCTTGGCTGTGATTTAGGCCCAGAGATGAAGGACAGAAGTGATTCAAAAACCACGACAGTGACTGCTTCAACTTCTCTCAACTTGCTAACGATGGCAGTGGTCTCATTGTCATCCTTGTTGACAGAAGAGGAAGTCCATCTGTTTCCCATAGCCTTGTTGATTGTCTTTTTCACCATCTTCCTAGATGCCAAGTATTTCCTGACTTCACTTGTGAGATCTCCACGCCTTCTTATGATGGATTGAAGTTCCTTTACAGATTCCTTGATTTGAGATAGGGAGTCCTTGGCAGTGCCACAAACATCCAAGAGCCTAAGAGATCCATCTAGTAGCTCATTAGCATGTTTCTCAATCTGCTCTTGGGATAAAGCTTGTTGTGTGAGAGGCAACTCAAGCAACCTATCAACAAAATCATACAAGTCTTGGAGACCACTTAGTTTTTGGCCCACTGATGATGAAGATGTGGAGGTGGCCTCAGAAGATCTCAATCTGCACAAATGTTCATCAACTTCTTGAATGATCGGGTGTGGCCTTGAGGGGAAGCTGTTAGATCTAGTGTGGAAAGCCATTTCTTCTTTGTGATTTGAGAGGAATTGAGAGAAGACTTTGAAAGTTGTGGTGCTAATGTACAATTGAAGAATTGATGAGTTCCTTTCCATATGCATCTGCTAAATATATAGGGTTGGTTGAGGAAGGGGACATGGAATCTCATCTACTTCAATCACCAGCCAGAGATAACATGATTTCGATTGGATCTATATGCAATGTCTCTTCCCACCCTAGCATACCAACTCATGGAGTGATTATTTTTACCTAAATAATGTCAGACTATCATAAATTAAAATGTAATCATTCATATTTTAATGTGATTAGTCTTCTACATTCATGAACTTGTTCAATTTGGATCTATGATTCTATATATATGTTGCCTAGGTGATGTTTGTTCAATGTCTCATCCCACACCAGCATACCAGCTCATGAATCATCTTTTATTGTTTCAATCATTATTCATTCATTATGAACATATTGGACACTGTTCTATAAATTCAGTACTCGATTACACGAGTGGCATTGACAAACCATTTAGCTCAATTATGGTAATAAACGTGTCTGATTAGTTAATTAATTCATCTTATTTTGCAGGTCCTTCACATGATTGTTTGCCATGGAGGAGGCATTATTGGTATTTG
Organism: Oemleria cerasiformis; assembly: GCA_037349345.1. Taxonomy (NCBI): domain Eukaryota; kingdom Viridiplantae; phylum Streptophyta; class Magnoliopsida; order Rosales; family Rosaceae; genus Oemleria; species Oemleria cerasiformis. Next base: position 2,945,786 of record JAZGTL010000041.1, on the reverse strand, counting down.
AAGCTCAGAGCTCAGTCGATGGTCGTAGTGTTTGCTGAGCTAAACAGGTATGATCTTTAACTCAAACCTTTAGCTGAAAAACGGATGAGCCTAGGATAGGATTATACTTCTTTGATTAGTTTAGGATTGAGATTTGGATGCTGATTTCTGTGTTGAATTCGTGTAATCTGCAATGTGATACAGAGTGCACTCTATGTGTTTGTGAAAATGCCTGGATGAATTTTCTGGATAATTTCTCAGCTATGACTGAGTTTTCTTACTTGATTCATTGAATGAAAAATGAGATCACAAGTTACACACACAAATATCTCACTCTCTCACAAATCGGTTAGTGTGATGACACTATGATGTCATCCACACACTCTCACGGTTCACTGAAATCCTTGCTCATCACGCAAGGCTCACACATTCTCTGCTTTTCTGTTATTCCAATTACAGCACACACTCACTCATCTAACTACCTCAGCTGTGACTCAGTTTCCAGAACAGGTGCCAAGTGTACAGCTTATGCACCAACCGGCATGATATGCAAATATTCAATATTAATTTGTCACCATGCATTGTTTTCATAATGGAAGATAATGGCAAGTTGCTGCCTGGTTAACAAACTTGATGAACTGGACTTTCCCCAGCAATTGATTTTGAAGATTATCTAACAACCCTATGATTTGCATACACAAATAAAAGAAAACGACATGATAGAGTCTGTATTTGTCCCTCTATTAGAAAGGAAGCATGTGAGCAACAAGTCTTCCTGTGAATGTAATTTAAATGTTGATTATTGATTATCTTCCTTGAGACAATTGGAATCTTAACAGCCTTGACAAATGATATGTATAATCTACACAAATCCCATGAAAAATTACCGTTCTATGCTTGGGAAATTCAGTTATAAGTTCACTTTCACCTTGTGTAATGGGACAGTAATAAAAAAAGAGTTTAATTTCTAATTGATTATACATAATTAGAACATTAGAAGACTAAAGGTAGAATGTAATCTGCAGTAGTTGCAGGAATTCATGATCAGTAATTCAGTATTAATTATGTGAGCTTTGAACAATTTCTTTTGGAGAAAAAAAGAGGCTAATCGACAATTTGAGCAAATGAGTATCATTTTGTATAATCATTTTGATATCAGAGGATGTATACACATGTATATTTTTCATGTACAAAATTGAAAAAGCTACTAATGATGTAGTGGTTTAGGATGTTGAGAAGGGAGACTCTAGTTTTGATCAATTGCCTAAACACGCACTCAAGTACTTGTTCTTGATCTTGAATGCATGAATCCAGCTTCTCAAGCTGCTTCTCTGCATTTTCTCGTTTGCTTATCTTGTGTCCAATGAATGATTGTAATGCAGCATCCACTTGTGAAAACTCGTTTGCTTCTGTTTCTTCTTCGCAAGCCACTTTCTTTGAGTGCATAATTTTTGACACCAATGACCAGCTGCTGGCATGTGATTTTGGCCCGGACATGAAGGAGAAGAGTGACTCGAACACTGCAAGAGTGACTTGTTCAACTTCTCTCCACTTGCTAACAATGGCATTGTCCTTGTTGAGGGAAGAGAAGGTGGATCTGTTTTCGATTCCCCTGAGATTCTTCATAGCCTTATGGATTGCCTTTTTCACTATCTTCCTAGAGGTTAAGTATTTCCTAATCTCACTTGTCAGAGATCCAGTTTCAACTCCCCGTTTTCTTCTTATGATGGATTGAAGATCCTGTATGCATTCCTTGGTTTGCAAGATTGCATCCTTGGCACTGCAGCAAACATCCAAGATTCTGAGAGATCCATCTAGTAGCTCATTGGATGACTTCTCATTTTGCTCTTGGGCTAAGGTTTGCTGAGTTTGAGGCAATAGAAGCTACCTATCAACACAATCATACAAGTCTTGGAGGCCACTTAGTTTGTGGCCTATTGATGATGATGAAGATGTGGAGGTGGCCTCAGAAGACCGCAATCTGCACAAATGTTGGTCAACTTCTTGAAGAATCGGGTGTGGCATTGAGGGGAAGCTGTTAGATCTAGTGTGGAAAGCCATTTCTTCTTTGTGATTTGAGAGAAGACTTTGATAGTTATGGTGTTAATGTACAATTGAAGAGTGGATGAGTTCCTTTCCATACGCATCTCTGCTTAATATATAGTGTTGGTTGAGGAAGGGGACATGGAATCTCATTGGCTTCATCATCAGTGAGAGATAACATGATTTCGATCAGATCGATATGCATTGTCTCATCCCACCCCAACATACCAACTCTTGAAGTGGTTACTTGTGCCTATATAGCCTCAGAGTATCATAAATTATAATGAAGTCATTCATATTATAATATGATTAGTCTTATACATTCATGAACTCTTCAATTTGGATCTATGATTTTATATATATATGTTGCCTAGGCGATGTTTGTTCAATGTCTCTTCTCACACCTATTAGCATACCAGCTCATAATAATATTTCATTGTTTCAAAATTCATTCATTATGAAAATATTGGTCACTGTTCTATAAATAAAAAATGACCGATTACACGAGTGGCATTGGCCCAGCAATAATACATGTAGAGGCAACAACAATTTAGCTCAATTATTGTGGTAAACGTGTGTGATTAGTTAATTCATCTTATTTTTGCCAAGGAGGAGGCATGATCTGCAAGACTGCAAATATTCAACATTAATTTCTGACCATGCATTGTTTTCAGAATGGAAGATTATGGAAAGTTGCTGGCTAGTTAGCATACTAGATGAACTGGACTGTTCCCCCAACTCTAAGCAAACCAGCATAATACTCGTTCAAATCAGAAGGGTTTGAGATCTGAGTTTTCCATGTGAGCATCCCTAATTACTCCCATGATTAATTAATAAATGAATTTTTATTTCAATCCTTGTTTGATAATTCAAAATTGACGGATTCAACATACATTTAACTCTATTGAAAATTTAATTTCCAGTGTTTAAATATATTTTGTATGAGTTAATCAGTAAAGTCATGTCAATCATTATCTCAGCTGCAAACTAAAGTTCTCCATTTTCTAACAACCCTTTGGTTTGCTTTACAAGAAAACAAGAAAGCAAAATAATATAGTCTGTATTTTTCCCTCTACAAGAAAGGCAGCATGTGAGGATCAAGTCTTCCTTTGATTATAATTTAAATGTTGATTATTGATTATCTTCCTTGAGACAATTGGAATCTTGACAGCCTTGACAAATGATATGTATAATCTGCACAAATCCCATGAAAAATTACCGTTCTATGCTTGGGAAATTCAGTTATTAGTTCACTTCACCTTCTGTAATGGGACAGTAATAAAAATAAAGTTTAGTTTCTAATTGATTATATATAATTAGAACATTTAGAACGCTAAAGGTAGAATGTAATCTGCAGTAGTTTCAGGAATTCAAGATCAATATTTGTTATGTGAGCTTTGAAACGAATTCTTTTGAAGAAAGAAAGAGGCTAATCGACAATTTGAGCAAATGAGTATCATTTTGTATAATCATTTTGATATCAGAGGATGTATACACATATATATTTTTCATGTACAAAATCGAAAAAGCTAATAATAATCTAGTGGTTTAGGACGTTGAGAAGGGAGACTCTTGTTTTGATCAATTGCCTAAACATGCACTCAAGTACTTGTTCCTGATCTTGAATGCATGAATCCAGCTTCTCAAGCTGCTTCTCTGCATTTTCTGCATTGGTCGTCTTGTTGTGTCCGATGAATGACTCCAGTGCAGCGTCCACTTGTGAAAACTCGTTTGCTTCTGTTTCTTCCTCGCAAGCCACTTTCTTTGAGTGCATAATTTTTGACACCAATGACCAGCTAATGGCATGTGATTTTGGCCCGGAGATGAAGGAGAACACTGACTCGAACACTGCAAGAGTGACTTGTTCAACTTCTCTCAACTTGCTAAAAATGGCATTGTCCTTGTTGAGGGAAGAGAAGGTGGATCTGTTTTCGATTCCCTTGAGATTCTTCATAGCCTTATGGATTGCCATTTTAACCATCTTCCTAGAGGTCAAGTATTTCCTGACCTCACTTGTAACAGATCCAGTTTCAGCTCCTCGTTTTCTTCTTATGATGGATTGAAGATCCTGTACGCATTCCTTGGTTTGCAGGATTGCATCCTTGGCACTGCTGCAAACATCCAAGATTCTGAGAGATCCATCTAATAGCACATTGGTTGACTTCTCAGTTTGCTCTTGGGCTAAGGCTTGCTGAGTTTGAGGCAATAGAAGCAACTTATCAACACAATCATACAAGTCTTGTAGGCTGCTTAGTTTGTTGCTTATTGATGATGATGAAGATGTGGAGGTGGCCTCAGAAGACTTCAATCTGCACAAATGTTCGTCAACTTCTTGAAGGATCGGGTGTGGCCTTGATGGGAAGCTGTTAGATCTAGTGTGGAAAGCCATTTCTTCTTTGTGATTTGAGAACTGAGAGAAGATAGAATAGAGAAGACTTTGAGAAATGTTGTTAATGTACAATTGAGTTCGGTGAGTTCCTCTCCACATGCATATGCTTAATATATAGTGTTGGTTGAGGAAGGGGACATGGAGTCTCATCTACTTCAATCATCAATGAGAGGTAACATGATTTCGATTTGGATCTATATTTTCCCTAGGCAATGTTCCCACCCCAGCATCCCAACTCATCATGAAATGATTCATTTTGCATATTATAATATAATCATTGGGCCATTGATTGGCATCTTATATATGGAAAGGCAAAAACCCTCATAGCCCAGCATCCTTCTTCAATGATCAATTCTTATGTGAATAAAAGCTCTATTATAATGCTGATTATTAATAATGTATGCTTGTTGTCCAAGGAGCAGCAGGCATGATCTGCAATCTGCATTAGTTTGAAACCATGATGTAGAAAAATGGTATGTGGCTTGTTAGTTATGGGAAGTCGATGCAATGTCTCTCCATCACTGATCATTTTCTTAGGATGATAATGCTAGCTCCATACAAGAAAAGGCAAGCCTAACTAATTTATATTGCATCTTCTTTATCCATATAAGCATATCTCTCTGTTTCATGAACTAGAAATAATGGTGACATATATGCACAAGAAAATTGATGAATCTTTGATGTATAAATAAAGATAAATTACATAAAAGTATCCAAATTATAAGGATCATTAAGTTTATATTCAAACTATAAAAAATTTCATTTAAGTACAAAAACTATCAAAATACAGCATTTAGGTACCTACCGTTAACAATCTGTTAAAAAAATCTGTTAAGTACTGAGTTAACAATTTTTAGTCAAATTGTTTATGCTAAGTTGGATTCCAAGTAGATACAAAATAATTAAAAATTGAATATATTAAAAACAATTAATAAAATTTTACAAAAAGTTATAAAACAAAATTATTTTAAAAAAAAAAAAACCCTAAACGCCTCACATCATTCATCCATGTATCTCCCCGTCCTCGCATCCAAAATCTCAGATCGATGTTCCGCACTACTCTCTCCGATCTCCTCGGCGATGGCATTTTCAATACCACGAATTCAACACTAAGTCCCTTAATAAAACCCTAAAATCCCAAATTGAAAACCCAAATCAACAATCCTCTTCTTTGCTGCAAGTCCAAACCCAGAGATGAAGAGGGCAATCTCCGCCACATGGTTGGATTGTGTTTAACTTTTAGGTCGCCCCTTTGTTGTTGGAGATGAAGAGATTGAATCTCTTGATCTCTTTTTTTTCTTTTTTTTTTTCCTGTTTATTTCTCTGGAAAATGGAGATGGGAATTGGTTTAGGGATGGGGAAATGGTAGGAGGAGAGTCAAAGAGTCTCGGGTTTATCTAGAGGAGAGGGTGGCGATGATGGGGCCAATGCGGGTATGGATTCACCACCTCGCAAGTGTCAGGTGGAGATGCACGTGCTGGAATTTGCCAATTTGAGATAAAATTTACCTTCTTTTACTCTGTTACTTTTGTTGCTTGGACCATTCCTTTTATTTTGGTTGGGCTTCAATCTTCAAAGTAAATGGCAAAAAGGAGCTCGAGCTCGAGACTCTGCCCAAAGCCTCCGCTTACATTTTGAGGGCCACTGGTTCAAGCATAAAGTATAAGGCTTTGCTTGAAGATGGCAACTCTTTGGAGGTTCGGCGAATCGGCGAGCAGAGCGTGGACCGGTTCAAGGACTTTGAGAACTAAATCAAGCTCGTCCCGGCGCCTGAGGACCACCAGAGCATCCCCACCACCGGCGGCGATTGAGTTTACTGGGATGAGTATTTTGGTAGACATGGTTCTCTGGGTTTCGGGTTTTGTTAGCAATCTCATCGAGTTTACTGGGATGGGTGGGCTTTGGGTTACGGGAGGACGAAGAAGACGAAGCAGGATCGAGAAGGAAGTTGGGTTTTGTTTAGGTTTTTTTTAATTTTTCTGTTTATTTATTTGAAGATTTTATTAATTACTTTTAATAATATTCAAATTTTATTATTTTTTTTTTGTCTAAATGACGTCTATGTCAACATAAAAAAGAACCCTACAAATGCCACTTAGGCACTTAACAGATTTTTTTAACATATTGCTAACGGTGGGTACCTAGATGTTGTGTTTTGATAATTTGGGTACCTAGATTAAAATTTTCATAGTTTTGGTATAAACTTGAAATGACCCCTATAATTTAGGTACTTTCATGTAGTTTATCCTATAATTAAATGGCATTTCAAAACTAGCTAGTTAGGTTTCTACAAATATGGCGATCAAGTTCATTTAGGTTTTATCACTACAGGAAAATGAAAGTTGCCCGACCAAAACATTTTGTTGGGGCAAAGTCGTAATTAGACGGGCCAAAAAATAAACGATGAAACCTCGTCGGGCCAATACTGTCGAGCCACTGTTGTCGAGCTACATTTTACCCGACGAAAAAAACCAAACCGTCGGGTAAACCCATGCTTACCCGACAAATACTATTGGTCGCGACGACGTCATCGAGCAATATTGGAAGTCAACGCAAGCTTACCCGACCAATTTTACTCAAATTTCGTCTGGTAAAATGGTTCATATATGGTATATGAGTATAATTGGCCCAATGAAAAGTAAATTTTCGTTGGGAAAATGTTGAGGGTTGCCTGTCGAATTACAGGTTTTCGTCCGGTAAGGTTCCTCTATTCAGACACATTTGCCCGACAAATATGTCAATTTTGTAGGGAAAACTTTATAATTTAGAAATAAAAAATAAATATTCTAATTATGTTTATAATAAAATATATATATATATATATATATATATATATATTATAATTAAAATAAAATATATTTCTAAACAAATATAATTAAAGTAAATATATAAATTAAATATCATTAAAAAAAGGATAATGTTTTACATAAAGAAAAAGAATTTACGTCCAATATATCTAAGATTCCGGCAGTTGTTCGGGGTGCTGGTCGAATTGCGAGGTTGGATGATGAGTATGCGGCTAGAATGGCGGAGGTAATGGCATCCCACTCACACGCATCGTCTCAAGCACAAGTTGGAGGCTGGACTGGACGGTCGCGTAGTCGGCCCTGTACTTCACGCAGTCAACTTCGACGATCGCGCACTTCTCTTGGACGTTCGCGTAGGCTTCTTTGACAATCGCGCACTCGGTCTAAACGGTCGATAATTCGGTCTGGAGGTTCGCGAAGTTGGTCTGAGGCTCCATGAACCTTTGGCTCTGCTCGTTGGATGTCCGAGAAGAACTCGAAGTGCCAGATGAGACATCCCGAACTATTGCATCTCCCGCCCTCGTACTATCTTCCTTGGACGCCCCCCCAGGTGTCTCTCCAGGATCTCCACCGACCTAGCGGGATCCGGTAGAGCCAGTTCCAACGGGACCCCTTGCTGCTACTACAATAGCTCATCCTGTACATCCTCCATGTTTCGTTGCATCCCCTCCTACAAATTCGAACAAATATCAATAAAAAATATAATTTGGAAATTAAAACTTATCATGTAATATGAAAAAAAAATTACTTACGCAAATCACGTCAGCCGCCTGGTTGCCATGGCCAGCGTAAACTTGCCCCTAGACCTCCAGCTCCGACTACATTGACCCGGACTTTCGCTTATACTCGTGCCCGTGTGCATAGAATCGCGACCCCCCTGTGGTGCTCGTATTTCTTCTCGTTCCGATTTTTTTGTTGGCACTCGATATCTATTGTTCATTAGTAAAACAATCTTTATATTCAAATTGAAAATTAAATTAAAAATTATGAAAATTTTCCTAACTCCGACACGTACCAGATACTAGGGGTCTCGAAATGCATGCACAACCATTTCCACTCCACCAACCGATGCGGCTCCGAGTACTCAAATGGAGGATTCGCAAGGGCTTCCGAAGGGGACGTCCAACTTTCGTAGTACTTATGGACTTCATACTTCCATTCCGAGAACCGTTTATGCCAGAGTTTGGTGAGATAGTCATTAACGTTGGCGTCCTCAAGATTGTACTCAAAATTGATCTTCAATAAAAAAAAGTTAGTAAAACATATAAAATAATGAAAATAATGATAAAAACAGAAATATACTTACTGATAACTCATACCAACATTTCCCCTTATGTTCGTCTTCGAGCTTCTTAAAAGTTGGAGCCATCATCCGACACTTGGTACGCAGAATAGCACCAATGTCGTGTACCACCAAGTTGTGGATTTTTTGCTCCGCTGCACGCAGATGAGGCTGGTAAACGACTGGGATCTTTGCCTTCGTTTTCTGGCATATCCAATGCGTTGCCAATCCCCTGTTGATCCCGTGCACGTTCATCGATGTCCCTACACATACGACACAAATTAGTATAAATATGAGCAAAAAACTAAAATATTCATTTAAATAAACAAAGTCATCAACTTACCAGAGGGGAGTATTCCGTCCCCAATCTCCTCTCCGCCTGATTTGGCGGGTCGATCGTGGTTCGACCCTGTTCTTTATGGCGTCGACGTGCTGATCGCGCCCCGGGTCGCACGGATTCCGAGGTGTTGGTCGAGCCCTGAATGGACTCTGCCATGGAGGCTACCGTGGCTGGGGGTGCCTCCTCCGCACAAACATCAACGAGGGCAATACGACGGCTCGTGGACGTAATCAGCGAGCGCGACGACATCTACATTAAAAAATTCAATGTAATTAAAATAATACCAACCTATTTTTAAATTTAATATTTAATTAAAAAAAAACCAAAAGTCAAAAGTCAAATACTAAAATCAAAAGTCACAAGATTACTAAATATAAAATTCACAAAATTACTAAAATCAAAATTCACAAAATTACTTAATTACTAAAATCAAAATTCACAAAATTAAACCTAAAATCAAAATCAAAATTCACAAAAATTACTAAAATTCACATAAAATCACAAACTCGAAAATCACAAAATTAAACCTAAAATTCACATAAACTCACAAAATCAAAATTCATAAAATTACTAAAATCACAAAATTAAACCTAATAAATTACTAAATCCTAACAAACTTATATCCAATTCCAATATTACTAAATGAATTCCAAATTAAAATAAAATTACCAATTTCCAAATTTAATATTTAATTAAAAAAACAAAAAACCAAAAGTCAAAAGTCAAAATACTAAAATCAAATGTCACAAAATTACTAAATATAAAATTCACGAAATTCCTAAAATCAAAATTCACAAAATTACTTAATTACTAAAATCAAAATTCACAAAATTAATACTAAAATAAAAATTCACAAAATTTCTAAAATTCACATAAAATCACAAACTCAAAAAATCACAAAATTAAAGCTAAAATCACAAAATTTATTTCCAAAATTCACATCCAACAATCCAACAATTCAACATTTCATATCCAAAATTCAAAAAAATTCAAATCCAACAATTCCTATCCAATATTCATCATCATCATTATTAATATTATCACCATTCAAACAAAATAAAATCCAACAATTCAACAATTCATATCCAAAATTCATAACAAATCAAGTCCAACAATTCATATCCAATATTCATCATCATCATTATTTCTATTATCACCATTCAAACAAAATAAAGTCCAACAATTCATCACCATTCAAACATCACAATTTCAACATTCAAATTCTAAATTTCAATTAATCAACTAATCCTAGAGAGAGAGGGACATACAGTGAGGGAGTCCGAGAAAGAGAGAGAGGCGGCTGCGATTGAGAGAGATGGAGTTCGAGAGAGCGGCGGCCTTCGCGGCTGAGAGAGAGGGAGTCCAAGAGAGAGAGGCGGATGCAGTCTTCGCGGCTAAGAGAGAGATGGTGAGGTTGAGGTTGCTGGGTTGCTGAGAGATATGGAGATGATAGAGGGAGAGTGCGTGAGAGAGACACGGGCGGCTGGGTAGCTGGGTTTGGGTTTGGGTTTTTTTTTGCAGAAACCGAAGCAGCGGAGGAAACAATGAGAGACAGTGTAGAGGAAAAGGATAGTCGCGATTGTTTATGTCTGAGTGAGGCCTTGCCCGACGAAACTTTCGTCGGGCACTTTTTAATGAATTCGCCGGCCTATAATAGGTGCCATTTTTTATTTTTCGCGAAATTTGGGCGAACGTTTTGATATTTCGCCAAAAAAAAAATTGCATGAGTTTTTACTCTTTCCTGACGAATTATTAGTATTGCCCGGCGAATTTTTGAAATTTTGCTCTGCAAATAATTTGAATTCGTTGGCCAAAACGGTTATATTGATGATAATATGATTGATTTAAAAATTAGGTCCGACGATAGAATTTTGAAGATTGGGATCGTTCACTTTGTGCTCTTACATGCCTAAAGCCCCACCGAGAGATATCGTCACGTTTTACAGAGCTTACGTGCCTTGACCATTAAGTTTGTGAATTTCAAGGGATTTTTTGAAGTTTTGGTTCAATTGATACCAACTGATAGAATTTTAAGAAATTGACCATTCACTTTGTGCATTTATGTGCGTAGACCTCACCCCGTCGAAAATCTTGAGATTTTGAGGTGTTAAAGTTGTCCGATCATCAACATACATTTTGTTACCGTTGAATCGTCATGCACAGTTACGTAATCTTGGAAATTCCAAATTGGCTAGTTTTTCGCGTAGGCGATCTATGAGTACGTACAATAAATGTGGACGGTTAGATCGGTCGATTTCATTTTGTAAATTATTGAAATTCATAAAATAAGCTTATTCACCAAATAGTTTAAACGCTTCAAGGAAACTTCAATACATTTTTCGAAGTTTTGGTTTAATTAATATTCAAACGATTGAATTTGACCGATCTAACTGTTCATTTTGTGGTTTTACATGCCTAGATCCCGCCCATAAAAAATCGTTAGGTTTTGAGGATTTAAAGTCGTCTGATCGTGAAGAAACATTTTGTAACCGTCGAAACGACCTGCACGATTACCTAATCCCGAGAATTTCAAATTGGCTAATTTTTTGTGTAGGCGATCTATGAGTGCGTGCAATAAATGTGGACGGTTAGATCGGTCAAATTCATTTTTTTAATTATTGAAATTCGTTAAATAAGCTTATTCATCAAATAGTTTAAACACTTGCAAGAAAACTTCAATAAATTTTTCAAAGTTTTGCTTCAATTGATATTCAAACGATTGAATTTGACCGATCTAACCGTCCATTTTGTGGTTTTCCATGGCTAGATCCCGCCTATCAAAAATTGTTAGGTTTTGAGGATTTAAAGCCGTCCGATCGTGAAGAAACGTTTTGTAACAGTCGAAACGATGTGGACTGTTACCTAATCCCGGGAATTCCAAATTAGATAATGTTTCGCGTACGTGATCTATGAGTGCGTACAATAAATGTGAACGGTTAGATCGGTCAATTTCGTTTTGCAAGTAATTTAAAACAATTTTTTAGTAATTAAATAAAAATTCAATCTGGTATATTTTGCCCTACGAACACTGATATATTCGTTGGGCAAAGTTGTTTCATATTCGGTGAGCATCCACCAAAAATTGAACACCTTGACCTGACCAATATATCAGTTTTCGTCGGGCAAAATGGTTCCATTTTCGCTGAATAACTTGTTATAAAATTAGTGATTTAAACGTTTTAATTAATAATATTTATTATTCTTTTTATCTTTTTACTATTTTTTTAGAATGTCAATTTTATTTAACTTGACTAATAATGTGTTTTATCGGTGGTTAATTATTCTTTTATACTCTCCAAAAACGTAACGGTTGTAATTAGATAATTTTTATTACAATCCATGAATAGAACTAAAAATAATGTTCTGTCTCTTTTGCATTTTTTTTATTAATCTAAAATATAAAATGCATTTTTTCGATGAAGAAAAAATATAATTTTTTTTATATAATATATAACACAATTTCACCGAATGAGCTATTTTCACCTATTGTGCGAGCTTTAGCGATTGATATTTATGTCGTATATTTTATTCAACACTTGACATCATACTATAATAGATTAATTGAAACATTCAAAACTTCAACTTTATTAATTTGCAGCTTCATATTACACATATAAATGAAATCATTTCTTTAACACTTTTATTCAGTGTCAGATTCGCTCTCCCCCTCCCAATCAGGCTCGTCGTCAGAGATGTGCACGCTACTTGTTTCCTCATAATCACAATTGGTTCTAAGTCCACGATATCAATAAAAATTGCATCAATCGCAATTGGTGGGATGATGTCGTTGGTCCGTACTCCGTCCACGTTTAGGGTGGATGTCGAGGAATCCTCCTAGTAAACAATTTGCTGGTCATCGTCTATTTCCCCATCTGCTTCATGGTTTTGGTCATCTAAATCCCAAATATTTCTTTGATTTATCATCTCAGCTACTCTCCAACCAGCACCGACTTTTGGATCATCCACATAGAATGCTTATTTCACCGTACTAGCAAGAATGTAGGGATCACTCTCATACCACTGGGTGTTTGTGTTGATAGATACACAAAAGTTATCTCGAATGACCCTGCCTGGAATATTTGGGTTTGTATCAAACCAATGACACTTGAACAAAACAACTTCCTTGTGCGATGTGTATAACACTTGAACCACACTTAACAATTTACCGAAGAACCCCGTAGCAATATTTTCCCCTTCCTCCGGCATGAAGACCTCGCTGTTTTGAGTAGACAACTAGTCATCTCGGTCAGTGCACATGAACTTTACTTCGTTAACGTGACAACCGGCGTACGTTTCTCCTTGAAATGGGCCAATGGCAAGCTGCATTAATTCTTGATTGACGTTTGGCGAGTTGTCATCTCTCAGCTGTGCCATCTATTAAAATACACATCATGAATTGGTCAACTTAAACCAAAAATAAGAAATTATGCAAACAAAATAATTGACTTACATGCTGGGAAAACCAACTTGGAAATAGTTGTTGGTCCATTTCTTCCCAATTTGAAGGATATTGGGCCTTCATCAATGCCACGTGCTGCTCGTGGAAGGGCCAGACTTCGTCACAGTTATTCAGTATGAACCAATGATCCACCTTCATGTCGCTATTGGGGAACGGCTGCAACACTGAACCAATGCCAAATGGTCGTGCTGGTTAGGCAAATATGGATAGGTTCTCGGCGCGTTCACCACTGCCGTCGTTCCGCGGGGCCCTATTGAAGGAAGTTTCAGCGTTCCGAAGGTACATTGCACAAAACGTGAATGACTCATTTGCAATGTACGCTTCAGCTATAGAGCCTTCATGACGTGTCTTATTGCAGATGTATCGCTTGTACCTACCTAACATTCTACAAGAAAATAGACATTATGAGTCACATTTATTAATAGGGTAGTAAAGAATAGTCTCAAAAGCAGGATGAAGTTTACCTCTCGATTGGGTACATCCAACGATAATGCACCGGGCCAGCTAGCTTTGCCTCATCTGGCAGATGAATTAGTAGGCGCACCATTACATCAAAAAATGTCGGGGGATATATTTGTTCTAACTGACACATGAGGTAGACAATGTCCTCGTTCATTGCAGCGACGTCCGTTTTTTGCAACGTTTTGGCACATAGTTGCTCGAAGAACCGAGACAAATAAACGATCGTCTCAACAATATCATGTTGCAAGTATGGCCAAATACCAATCAGAAGGAGCCGTTGTAGCAAAATATGATAGTCATGGCTCTTCAAACCAAACAGGGTGCCACCGTCGGTGCTTACGTTTCAGGAGATGTTTCTGGCGTACCCATTGGGAAATTTCACACTCTACAACCACTGCAAGAATATTTTCTTATTCTCTGACGTAAATGTATAAGTTGGATGACCCAGTATGTATTTCCCATTGACGAGCTTTGGCCGCAAGTTACACCGAATCCCTATTTCTTGCATACCCATACGAGTCTTTTTCGTATCCTTTGACTTACCTTCGATGAGCAAAGTCGTTCCCACATGACTCTCAGCTACATTCTTCTCGATGTGCATGAGATTCGCGATGTGTCTAATTTTCAATTTCGACCAGTATGGCAAACAGAAGAATATGCTCTTCTTCGTCCAATTTTCATGTTCTGCTGGTTTCGGACCTCGTGTGATGAACTCCTGGATATTGTTCAATTTGGACAATATCTCATCACTGGACCATTCCATTGGTTGTGTCCGTCTCTCTGTTTGGCCATCAAATTTGTCAGCCTCATTATGCCACCGGTGATCCCAAGGCAGCCATCTTCGTTGACCCAAGTAGCATACCTTCGATGCGTGCCAAATGGATATTGTGTCCGGTCCACATGTCGGGCAAGCAAGATAACCCTTGGTGCTCCACCCCGACAACATACCAAAAGCAGGAAAATCATTAATTGTCCACATTACGGCCGCTCGCAAAGTTAACATTTCTCCACTGTACTTGTCGTATGTTCGGACCCCATTTTCCCACAAATCCAAGTGCTCGTCAATCAAAGGCCGTAAATAAATATCAATGGAATTACTGGCATTTTGGGGCCTGATATCAAAGTAGTGAGGATTGTGAATTCTTTTTTCATGCATCTCCAAGGGGGCAAGTTATACGGAACCATGACCACCGGCCAAGTGCTATATGGCTTTGTAAAACTCCCAAACAAATTAAAGTCGTCAGTAGCAGGTCCTAATCTGACATTTCTTGGCTCCGCGGTAAACTTACATCTTATCAAAATCTTTCCAAGCCTCTTCTTCGGCCGGATGCATAAGAACATCATTATCAATGCGTTCATCCTTGTGCCACCTCATATCACGGGCTGTGTGGGTCGACATGTAGAATCTTTGTAATCTTGGCTTTAGTGAAAAATAACGTAATACCTTGTTTGAAATCCTATTCTTTAGAAACCTAGGTTCATTGCACATGGGACATTTGTCAAGCTGCTTGAATTCACCGTAAAACAATGCACAATTGTTCTTGCATGCATGGATCTTGACATACCCTAAACCGAAACCATTCAATAGCTTCTTTGAGCTATAATGATATTTGGGCAGATGGTTATCTTCAGGGAGCTTTCGAATGATAATGTCCATCATTTGATCAAAATGCTTATTCGTTTGATTATACTCAACTTTCATGTGCATCAACTCCACAATCGCCCCTAGAACCGAGAATGATTTACTACCGGGGTACAATTCACGTTGAGCTTCTTTCAACAATCTCTCTTAATGTTGACATGAGTCTTCAGGTTGAAACCGAGGAGCCTCATCGTCCATATCACCCTATGCGGGAGGAAAAACATCGGTTAATATCTCAAAGACTTGGTCATCATCAAAGTGCCCATCCGAAGCACTTTGATCCCCACGGGTCCCCAGATCCGAAGATGTTGATGCTGTAAATATTGGTTCACCGTGATGGATCCAATTAGTATAGTTGTGTACGATCCCATTCCATGCTAGATGATTTCCGACGTCTTTCAACGTCCCCAAATTGCAGTTGTTACATTTCCAACACGGACACCTGATACGTCCACTTTCACTGCAATGACTATGTGCAATGGCAATAAAGCTGTCGATCCCATCCAAATACTTATCAGAACACTTATCATTCAATTGCATCCACCCTTTGTCCATTGTGCCTGTTTTCACAAAATATAGTCAAAGTAAGTAATTGAGTTAACATTGCCCTGTAATTAGAACAAGTTAATATCAAAAGTCGCTCGTCTCCTTATGCCATCGGTGATTTGGCCCTATCCCATTCGAGAGTGCACGTTCTGTGTTGTGTAGTTTGCGGCCTACGAGGCTAAGTTTCGATCGAGGGAAATTTCGACAGTATCCCCCTACAGTTTCCCAAATGCACGACATAGATATTATAAATAAATATCTAGTATGCATTCAGAGAACATTGGGGGGATACAAACCAAATTTCCAATGTTCGAAACCTAGCCTCGTAGGTTGCAAACTTTACAACACATAGTTGTGCACCCTCAAACTGTCCGAATAAATGGACAATTCAAGAGTCAGTCAATTGTGCGGTCACGCATTAAGCGTCCACATGCACATCCAGCTGACTCTCAAATAGGTCTAAGGTTTTTCATTGAATATCATTATGCGAAGTTAATAAACTCGATTAAATTCGCATAAACGATTATGAAATATCAACATATTTCACTCCGTCAGAACTACCTAAATAAATAATGAAAATATTACAATAAATTCACAAATACAAACATATATTAATTACGCATAGCACAGAGTTTACAATTTTCTAATTTCTAACATATTTTCTATTTTCCTAATTTCCTAACATATTTTCTATTTTCTTATTTTCCTAACATATTTTCTAGTTAATTTCCTAATTTCCTAAAATATTTTCTAATTAATTTCCTAATTTCCTAAAATATTTTCTAATTTCTAAATTTCCTACAAAATCACATAACACATTTTCCACAATTTATACACAATTTTTTCCCAAACTATACACAATTTCTACAAATGTTTCACAATTTATACGCAATTTCCTAACATAATTATATATCCAAAATTCTTATCAAAATTAAATTCATAGGCAAACACACATACCTCTCTATAAGTATTCCTCCAAATCAATCACAAATTTCTTATAACACAACCAATAATTAGTTTCCAATCAAAAATAAAAAATTCAAAACTAAAAAAATTAAATTTCCTATAACACAACTAAAAATTAGTTTCCATAATTATATACCTCTTGATGGAGTTTGGTGTTTGAGAGAGAAATAGGGAGAGATAATTAATTGGTAAATAAAATGATGATGAGATGATGGTGTTAGAGAGAGAGAGAGAGCTGAGATGAAGCAGAAATAGGAAAGAAGAAGAAGAGGGGCGTGTGATTGCAGTTATTGTGTTTTAATCCTTGCCCGACGAAGAACATTCGCAAGGTAAAACTAAATGAATTCGTCTGACAAACTCTTAGAGTCGGGCAATCTTTGGTCAACACTAAGAGTTTGCCTGACGAAATATTTTCAATTTTGCCCGATGGAAAAAAAATTCGTAGGCCTAAGGTCCTTTTTTTAGGCTCCAACAACGTTTTTTTTTTTGCGCCAACAACTTTTATTTTTTTGCGCCGACAACTTTTTTTTTGTGCCAAAATTTTGCCCTACGAAATGCTCATCCGCAACCAAACAATTGTCGGGCAAATTTTAGAAAAATAGCCGCCAAAATAATATTGTTTCGTGTCAAAACGTTGCCCTACAAAAATAGGTTGCCCTACCAAAATGTTCCTCGGGCCTAGTTGGCCAGCGGCTGATGATTTTCGCCGGGCAAAATAATGAGTGTATATGCGTGGAAATCTTGTAGTGTATTGTGCTGAAAGTGGGACATACATACTGAGTGTTTATCTGAATACCTATTGCATACTTGTACTAAAAACAGAGCTGTAAGGCTGCATTCAATCGTCAAAAAAACAGGATTTAGTTGAGTTTTGAGAATTAAAGAATTGAATCGGAAATTGTTACGTTCAATGATCAAATTCATTTAGTGTATGGTTGGATGAGAAACTTCAAAGTTCCAAGCAATTTATACTATGTTACTAAGAAATGCACTATTAACAATTGAGTAGAGTTTTTATAAGCAAACTAGTAAGGTGTTACTTACAAATCTCATCTAAATGTCTTGCATCTATTCATTTTGAAATCTCATGATACTTTGAAGTTCCTCATATTAACTAATTTAGCCTAAAACCTTGATATTTTGAAGTTTCTCATCGAAACATACTCTTAGTGTCAGCCTAATAGTTGCATGCTACCCTTCAAAATCACATGAGGTCTCCAGCTCTGTATTTAGATAATTTCTTTTATTTATAATGTCTGACTGACTAATGTGGCCCCAAATTCAATCTCCAAACTACAAAGTATGAGTTTCATTTCAAGTAAAATGCCCATGAAGAAAGCTTACTGTTACGAAATAAACTCAAAAATCAAAACAAGAAAACAAATATTTACTCAAGAAACTGTATCAATTTCATATTGGAAGATGTATACATGTATTGCTTTCATATACAAAATCTAAACCAAAATGCTAATTTTTAATGGTTTAGGATGTTGAGAAATGAGACTCTATTTTTGATCAATTGCCTAAACAAGCACTCAAGTCCTTGTTCCTGGTCTTGAATGCATGACTCCAGATTGTCAAGCTGTTTCTGCCTTTTGTGGATGAGATTTGCTTGCTTTGTGTCGAACAAGTGAGCTCAGTTCAACATCGACGATTGCAAATTCATTTACTTCTGTTTCTTCTTCACAAGCTACTCTTTTTGACTGCATCATCTTGGAGATCAATGACCAGCTGCTTGGCCGTGATTTTGGCCCGGAGATGAAGCACAGTACTGATTCAAGGACAGCGAGGGTGACTGATTCTACTTCTTTCAACTTGCTGACGATGGAAATTGTGTCATTATCCTTGTTGAGGGAAGAGAAGCTGGTGGATCCCTTCAGATTTCCCATAACCTTGTGGATTGCTTTCTTCACCGTCTTCCTTGAGGTTAAGTATTTGTTAACCTCAGTTTTGAGTCCATTTTCAGATCACTGCCTTCTTCTTATGATTGATTGAAGATCTTGAACGCAATCCTTGGTTTGTACCAAGGCATCCTTGGCACTGCTGCAAGCATCCAAGATTCTTAGAGATCCATCTAATAGCTCATTAGTTGATTTCTCACTCTGCTCTTGGGCCAAGGCTTGCTGAGTAAGGGGCAGCTGAAGCATCCTATCAACACAATCATGCAAGTCTTGGAGAGCACTTAGTTTGTGGCCTATTGATGATGAAGATGTAGAAGTGGCCTCAGAAGACCTCAATCTGCACAAATGTTCGTCAACTTCTTGAACGATCGGGTGTGGCCTAGAAGGGAAGCTGTTAGATCTAGTGTGGAAAGCCATTTCTTCTTTTTGATTTGAGAGAAGATAGAATAGAGAAGCTAGAGTTTGAAAGTTGTGGTGTTAATGTAGAATTGAGATTGGTGAGTTTCTTTCCATATGCTTATGCTTAATATATACTGTTGGTTGAGGAAGGGGACATGGAGCCTTTCACCCACCTCAATCACCCATGAAAGATAACTTTGTTTTGATTTGGATCTACATGTTGTTCCCTAGGCAATGATTTTATATGCAATGTCTCTTCCCAGCCCATGCATTATTAGTATGAAGCTGGACATGTGGTTAAGTTTCATACATATATACAAACTCAATTGTGGTGATTAAATAATGTATTTGAGTACTTAATTCATCTTTTTTTGCATGTCTCCATGACATGATTGTTATGCAAGGAGCAGGCAAGTTCTGAAATTTCTTTGTTTAAATGTGGCAGACTAGAAATACAGACTGTTCCCCAAACAGAGAGAAAGCCAGCACAGTTTTCGCTAACCCATGAGTTTGATCATTGACCCTTCTTTGTTTGAGTGTTCCTTTACTGCTAGGATATGAAGGACCTGGTTTGTTGGACTATTTGTGGGAAAAATGTGTCTCTGGGTTATGGTTATGAGAGGATAAAAGAAGTGCTTCAAGGTATGTAGTAACTACACTATCATTAAGACTTTAATTGCCCTCACAATGGTGTGTGAAGGGGATATGCAAATAAGCCACGTGGATATAATGAAGCTCTAACTAAGAGTATGTTTGTCAATGTTTTGCACAGCCAAAGAAAACCCAGAAGACGTACAACTTAAAAATTTTAAAATTAGTTGCAATTTCAAATAATTTGCAAGTTTTTTGCAACTGATCCGTTATCAACTGTTTCATGTAAATTAATCCTCGCACTTTTTTTTTTGAGAAGATACGAAATTTCATTGATAGAACAAATATACAAAGCAAAGAGAAGCTAGACTGCAATAACTTGACAACAAACATAGGTAAATATCTTTAGTGATCATGCTCGACATTAGTCGAAATGATCGATTTATAAGAATAACGCACAAAATAATAACTTGAATCCCCTAACCATCATTAAGGTCATTACGGCCTAAACAACTAATATTTGTAATTCCACAGAAGGAAAAACCTAACACAACAAACTCGATATAAAAGCTGCTGGACTTATTTGCACAAAGAAAACCTAAAAAGAAAAAGAAAAAACCGAACAAAAGACACAAATGAGTCACCATCACCGTTGTCGTTGCCTATCACTACCGTTATTGACACATCCGCGGAATTCCGAAGACGACGAGAAATAATATCCATCACCATATCGCGGATGCTCCGATCCATCGTGATTGACACCACCATGCTCCACCAATGGAGGACCACGATTGCCATTTATACTAATTCTCTGGAGATCTCATCATAATTTTCTAGTATTGTCTTCAGCCTTGGTTTGGTTCTTGACTAAACTACTTTCAAACGTTTACAGTTTTGGATTTTAAGCCTGACTGGTTCTCAAACTTGATCGATTCTTTCTTTGACTTGATCATATCCTCTGGGTTTACAAACATTTTATTTCTCCCATATTAATTTTAAGCTATTCTTCAATTCCTTGGTTGACCCTGAGATCTTGTCTCCATTTACATTTGAGTTGAGACTATTTTACTCACTTGGTTCGAATGTACACGCAGGACTAACCTTCATATTTATTGTGTCAAGATGGTCCACACTCCAAAACTCATAGTTTGAGCAGGAGCATAGTATATATGAGTTGAATTTGGGCCGATCATGAGTTGAGATGCAGGCATCATCCAAGAGTGGGCGTGGTTTGAGGCGAATTAGGCAAAATTCGACTTAGGTCAAGATTTGAGTCAAATTGGGCCAAATCCAAGTTATTGAGTTAGGATTTGAGTCAAATTGGGTCGTATTTAAATTGAGTCGGCTGGAATTTCAAGTCGAGTTGGTCGGGATTCAAATTGGATCGACCTAAAATCCATAAACGAGTGAGACATGAGCTCGAGTTGCGTGCATGGGAAAAATTTGAACCAAGTCAGGCGAATTTGGAGTCTAATCGAGAAAGATACGCAATTCAAGACCCACCATTTATGAAACACACGAACCGTGAGATCAGACTGAGCTTCAAATTGAGTTGCACCGGTGCAATGTGTATGTGCTAGATTCACTTCCAAACAATTAGAAGTGACATATATGGGTTATTTACTGATAGGCCCTTAATAAGTTCAAATTTATTCAACAGTTCTCTGTATCCATTTTTGAATTCTCTAATCTCTTATGATTAAAGTATCACTTATAATAAAAAAGTTATGTGTTGCACGGGGGGAAATATTGGAGGGACTAGAGATTTGATAAAAAATGAAAATGAGGATTTTTGAACTTGTCAATGACTTATGAGTAAATAATACCTCTATATATATGATATCTGTTGTAAATAATTATATTAATGGCTATTACATGTAAAGGGGCATATGTGTCATTTTCATGTATCACTAAAAAACCCTAGCATACATATTGTTGTTGTTGTTGTTGTTGGATTATGACTTTCTATTTCTAATAGCCTCTAAAACACTCTTCTTTTCTATATACGTATTACTCAATTTCACGACAATATCAAGATTAGTTGAAAAATGCAATATTAACAAGGAAATTACACGGCAATAGTTTTTCTTTTTTTGTCAAAAGCATCCAATTTCATTAAATTCGAACCGAAACTCCAACATCTTCCACCAACAAATTAAAGGGCCATATTGGTTCGAGACCTTCCCACATATGGGAACCCCCTTCCCTCAAGGCAAAGGCAGCCATACAATGAGCCACCTTGTTACAAACTCTCGGAACATAATGAAAAGTAATTGAGCTAAACCTATGGCTAAGGAACTTAAAATCAAAGATCACACTAGCAATGGAAGAGTCACCTTCGTTCTCCTCAGTGATAGCCTTCCACAACAGCTGGGAATCCATTTCAACCTCCACCGCATCATAATCTGCACTCACACAGACCTCCAATGCCGCACGCACACCGTAGGCTTCAACTTGCAAGCTCGACCAGATTTCCAACAGCCTCACATTTCTCAAAGCAAACCATGAAAAATCTATCACTTGAAACCAGGAACCATTGGATTGTGAACTGAATTGCACCTGCCCATATTAAACCTTTCCAACACCTCAAGTACATATTTCTTCTGACAAATAAAGATACCCTCTGATCCTTGCATTACTTCAATTCCAAGGAAATATCTCATTTTTCCAAGGTCTGTCATATCAAACTCATACATCATGGACTTCTTAAAACCAATAAACATAAGCTCATCATTGCCCGTGAAAATAAAGTCATCAACATAGAGACATGCAATTAAAATTTTACATCCTTCCTTCGTTTTAATGAACAAGGTATGTTCATAGGGACACTTCTCAAAGCTTGCTTTCACAAAATAGGACTCTATACGACTATACCAAGCTCAGGGGTTTGTTTTAGTGCGTACAAGTCCTTTTTCAACCTGTAAACTTTATGCTCATCAACTTTCTTCTCATAACCAGGAGGTTGGTCGATGAAAACTTCTTCACTGAGTTCTCTGGGCAAGAAGGCTGACTTCACGTCTAAATGATAGATTGTCCACTTCTTTTGTGCTGCAAGAGAGATGACAAGTCAAACTGTATCTAGTCGTGCTACTGGTGCAAAGACCTCAGTGTAATCTGTTGGTAAAATTAGAGAACAAGCAATATGCAATCGAATTCTAACAGTTATAAAATCCTTGCAAGTGCACAAATCGATAAAAATAGTATAGTAGCACAGCAAGAGTCGATCCCTCGAGGACTTGTCTCAACGATTAATCCAATTAAGTTTAGATTTAATTAACTTAGATAAAAACACACACAGACACACGCCAAAGGAGGGGGGTTTCTGATTTTGAGAAACACGCACGAAAGTAAAATAGTAAATTAAAATGCACGAATGATAGATTGATTGATTATTAACTAAGGCGAATTAAGGCTTACTATCCACTCTAACCAATTATAGTCCTTAACCAGATTTTCTTGACCTAATTATTATGCAACTTCTGAATTAAGTGCCCATGCAAAGGTCCCGATGGTTGGCCCACTCCACATATATTATTCTCTCTTACTTGGCATGTTCTAAGCATGATGTGTACTCTAGAACGTCTATCACCTATCGTTTAAGACGATGCATGAAGTACAAAGAGAATTTAATGACACTACACTTGCCTAGAAAAGTGATGTGCATTCCTAGAGCGTTGTGAATTCCGACTACAAGATCGTTTCTTAACCTCAATCTCTTGATGCTAATGAATTACAAGATGATATAGTGGTCACTCAAGCAATTCCATCAATAATTTATGCAAACAAGGTAGCAAAGCTCATAGGCATAAAGGAATGGCAGTTAAAGCAGTAATCAGAGTTATTCAGCATGCATAGCAATAAAAAACAAGAGCCAAAATCTAATAAACAAACTAACATGGTTAGGGCTTCAGGCAACCCTAATCCTAACAAGAACTACTCACGCATAACTGGAATTAAAACATATATAATTGAATTCATAATTAAATTGCAATGAAATAAAAGTTTAGAGTAAAGACCATTGATGAACAATGGTGCACAACAAAGACTTGGCAAAGCCTTCCTCTCCAAGCTCCACGCCCAAAAAGTGCAGAAAATAAGAAACTATTTACTTTGAACTGAGTTACAATGTAAATTGCGGCTAGGGTGTCTAGATCTCTGAAATAATGCTCTTCTAAATAATCTCCCCAAAATACTGAACAAAGACTCCCTTTTATAGACAAAGGGAAAACCTTGTCCTATAAGGATTGGTATTAAAAACCGTAGCCTAGAATGTTCTGGAATAGTTATTATACTTCTAATTAATTACAAAGTCCTTAAAATCTATTAGAACCAATCAGAACACGGTTGGGAGTGTGAATGCAAGCTGGCCAGTGGGAACACAAGCTGGTCGCAGGCAACCCGCGGACTTCCCGCAGTCAGACGCTGGAACTTAGAACTTGGCCCTTTGAATGTCCTCGTCATAGGGGTCTGGGACTACGCTTTTGAGGCATACCATGAGCATAGTAGAAGCGCATCTTCGCTCATGCCAGGCGCACAGGTTGTCAGGCTTAGCACTGAGGAGGAACTTTGATCCACCACTGGCGGAACAGGAACTAGGGTTTAGGCGCAGAGGCTGGGCTCGGTTGGGAAGTTCTTAGGACATGTACTTGACATGTCCTCGCAAGACCTTGGCACTTCTAGGACATGAAATTGATGTCATGAGACACAGGTTTGGGACCCGGATGGTATGATCTGAGGTACTTGGTCAAGGACTCAAAATAGGCGCACTGGCGCACTCAGGACCCAATTCAGGACCTGATATTGAAATGAGGACATCTCTTTCATCTGAACTCCGATTTGAGTAATTCCTTTCACGTTCTTCTTAGAATTTACCTATCTTTCCAAATCTGCACAAGTCTCACAAGATTGATCATTTTCTACTATTGATGGCACGAAATCATTCAAAAGACATGTAAGAGAGGCATATAAAGACATCAAAATGATGCATAAATAATGACTGATTAAATACCCCCAAACCTATCTTTTGCTAGTCCCTGAGCAAAACAAACTTTAACAAAATGAAAAGACTCGATCTTAGTTAAGATAGAACATTTAAACCCCTAGGTTCACCTAGTAGGATGAGTTTTGTCTCATGAGGTTTATAGCAGCACGATACCCACAAACGTTTTCCTTAGACAATTAAGATGATAGAGATAATAATTTTAACAAGCTAATAAGAATCAAAGTAAGTAGACTTGCTTTGCAGAACTAAAAGGAATGCCATAGCCGTGAGTGTCATGTGAAGGTGTACGTGTATAAGTGCCAATACTTCAAGTGATCATGTTTGAGAACAACTTCATCTAAGTGCCCTAGAAAGATTTCGCCTCGACTCTAATCCTCACTAGGAAACTCTCAATTCGCACAAGAATCCTAGGCTTTCACTCTTTTCAAGCATATGTGATGAGTTTATGTTATGAAATTCAAATTTAATCACATATGAGTAACAATGAAGAACAACACTTTATGGAAATAAAGATCTCATGAAAGGAATTAAACTTTAAGAATATAGATACGTACCTTAATCCTCCGCATGATTGTCCATAAGATCAGTTAGGTCTTCTTTTTTCTGTTGTAACGGGACTAAGCTTAGGGGTTTAGCAAGGAAGGATGTGATTCAAAGAACCTGAGTTGTGCCAAGGCATGATAAGTCATGACTTGAACTTGGGAATTTCTGAACTGAATGTTTGGCTTCAAAGTTGAGTGTTTGGGTGATGAAAGAAAAGGCTGAGTGTTTGGCTTCAAAGTTGGCTTAGGGAGCATGCAATAGGGTAGGATTAAGCCTTTAGAGGTTAAAGCATACATAGCCTACATCACTTCTTATGGAAAACCACACATTAAATCAAGAGTATCTAAATGGTGTTAGTTCTTTAAAATTCAATGCAAAATGATGTAATGAGATCAACAATTAAGAACAAAAGCAATGAGTGTTTAAGAGTAGAAACAAGTATATCCCTTAGAAAGAATGGCAATTAGGCTCAAAGATCACAGGGTAGTCTCCACTAATTTTCTAAGGTTCACTCAAATTCAGTTATTTCGTTCACTTAATCACTTAAAACATGTCATTGTGAAGTGCAGATTATGAACTACTTGACCATGACATGACTCTTAGTAAGGCTAAGACAGTTAACTTAGCATATACATCCCTATTAACAAGTTATTATACTATTCAAAAGCAAAAAACTAAGTAACTAACTAAACACAAAAAAACTAAGGCTGAAAATTCAAAAGTCCTGGCCGTGTATCGCCCCCAAACCTACTTGTTTCTATATGAAAAAAGTTTGAATCCACACCCACCTAAACTGAACATTGTACTCAATGTGATAAGCAGTAAGCATGACAATAGTAGAAGGGTTTGAGAGATCAAACAGGCAGAAACAGCAAAGGAAACGAGAAATACAAACCAGGGCTAGGCTGCCTCCTAGGAGCGCTTTATTTAACGTCCAGGCAAGATGGGGCTGGCATGCTAGGCATTTGATGGTGTGCCCATGATTTCAGCGTCAACATGGAACCGATTATGAGCCTTTTGCTGTAGAATCTGCGCTGCATCATGGAGAAAAATGTTAGAAACACATAAAGGAATCCACCGACGAGAACGTAACTTATCGGGAAAGAGATTGAGGAGTGATTTGAATGAGAGCTGTTTCTGTCCATTCCAAAATGTCTTCCTTGGACAATGCTCATGGGGGAACAACTTTGGTTATGCCTTGTACGTTCTAGACTTCATCCTTGGTCCCTTTCGTTGATTTTTCCTTCGGAACTTGAAAAGGGGGACCAAGTTAAGGGCCTTTAGCATATTCATGGTGTTTTTATGGTGGAACATGCATGGGAAAAGTTCAACAGTATTAGGAGCTAAATCAGAATTCAAATCCAAGTTTACCATATTAAAATGAAATTTAAATGTTGCAGGATTGAGTTAAGAAGGCGCATTGAATTTCAAAATCGGGTCCTTGTCTGTGGGCATGGGCTGAGACACGACTGGCAGCAGATTGGGAGGCACGGGCTGGTCCTTGGGTTCTGCCATGGATGTGTCTTGAAGCATGGCTACAGTGCTGTGTGTCTCAGATGCGTGCTCGGAAGGTTCTGTTGCAGCGGCTAAGGACTTCCCTGCAGTGAATCAGTAGGCGCAGCTTGGCGCGTTGAAGGCGTGCCCTGGATATTTCCATGTTTTGTGGCGCTAGGCTGGGGCTGCAACAGGGCATGTGCAGCTTGAGGCTGGATTTGGGGTAGAGACTCAAGCACGTCATGAGGCAGAACATGGTCATGGCTATGGGACACTAGTTGGGCAGTGCGTTGCTTCTGGGCAGCACATAGGGTAGGGGCATGGGTTTGACCTGGATGTCCTTGTCACCATCATCCGTCCTATTCTCTTCCTCCCAGTTTTCTTCCATTTCGCTTCCCAATCTTTTAGTGCAAGGCAAAGAGGTATAGTTAGACATGAAATCAGAATCAGAAACATTATAAAAGGAAGAGTATACTGGAGGGTATGAATTGGGTACGTCCCACTGCTCAATCTGAGCAGAATCGGGAGACACTGTCACGGCATGGCCTTGGGTGGAATTCATGGCATCTATTGTAAGCACTTGTCGAAGTGTTAGCTTGATGGTGTCCTTATTATGCTCTTCATCTGTGTGATGGTTCTGTTTACAAGCCTCCATGCTTTGTATCCTGGTCCACAGCGAAGGTTGGGTGGACTTCGCGGCCTCCATTGTAAGCACTTGTCGAAGTGTTGGCTCGATGATAGCTTCATCATGATCATCATTCACGGCCTCACTTGGTGGGGAACCTGCCCTTTCTTTGGTTTGGCATACGTTGAACTCAAACACCCTCTTGCTCTTTTCCAGTATCTCCTCCAAGCGCTGGCTTAGCCCTCAGAGTTCTTCACAAAAAGCTGCCATGCATTGATTACGAGCCTTATTGCATTTCACCAAGGCCCTCATCGAAGGTAGGAGGTCAAGAGTGGGTTCGGGGTGAGGAACTATTTGAGGGGAGTTCCATGTGAAATTGGTCTGCTTGCACCATCCTGGGTTGTATGGTTATGTGCCGGCTGATTGTTCCACCCAGGGTTGTACGGTTCTGGGTTTTCGTCATTGCTCCACCCCGGGTTGAATGAAGTTGGGTATGGATTGTTCCACGGTCCCGTCTCCATGTATGGATAATTCCATGGTCCCATTTCCATGTATGAGTTGTTCATATGTACATGAAAAAGATGACAAACTAAACTAGTAAACAATCTAAATGAAATCAAAATAGTTAATATACAAAATTGAGTTAACTAAATCTGAATTAATGGCCACCGTTGAGGGACAAGTCCCCAGCGACGGCGCCAAAAACTTGTTGGTAAAATTAGAGAACAAGCAATATGCAATCTAATTCTAACAGTTATAAAATCCTTGCAAGTGCACAAATCGAAAAAAATAGCATAGTAGAATAGCAAGAGTCGATCCCTCGAGGACTTGCCTTAACGATTAATCCAATTAAGTTCAGATTTAATCAACTTAGATAAAAACACACACACACGCCAAAGGATGGGGGTTTATGATTTTGAGAAACACGCACGAAAGTAAAACAGTAAATTAAAATGCACGAATGATAGATTGATTGATTATTAACTAAGGCGAATTAAGGCTTACTATCCACTCTAACCAATTATAGTCCTTAACCAGATTTTCTTGAACTAATTATTATGCAACTTCTAAATTAAGTGCCCATGCAAAGGTCCCGATGGTTGGCCCACTCCACATATATTATTCTCTCTTACTTGGCATGTTCTAAGCATGATGTATACTATAGAACGTCTATCACCTACCGTTTAAGATGATGCATGAAGTACAAAGATAATTTAATGACACTACACTAGCCTAGAAAAGTGATGTGCATTCCTAGAGCGTTGTGAATTCCGACTACAAGATTGTTTCTTAACCTCAACCTCTTGATGCTCATGAATTACAAGATGATATAGTGGTCACTCAAGCAATTCCATCAATAATTTATGCAAACAAGGTAGCAAAGCTCACAGGCATAAAGGAATGGCAGTTAAAGCAGTAATCAGAGTTATTAAGCATGCATAGCAATCAAAATCAAGAGCCAAAATCTAATTAACAAACTAACATGGTTAGGGCTTCAAGCATCCCTAATCCTAACAAGAACTACTCACGCATAACTGGGATTAAAACATATATAATTGAATTCATAATTAAATTGCAATGAAATAAAAGTTTAGAGTAAAGAACACTGATGAACAATGGTGCACATCAGAGACTCGGCAAAGCCTTCCTCTCCAAGCTCTACGCCCAAAAAGTGCAGAGAATAAGAAACTGTATACTTTTAACTGAGTTACAATGTAAATTGCGGCTAGGGTGCCTAGATCTCCCGAATAATGCTCTTGTAAGTAATCTCCCCAAAATACTGAACAAAGGCTCCTTTTTATAGACAATGGGAAAACCTTGTCCTATAAGAATTGGTATTAAAAACTGTAGCCTAGAATGTTCTGGAATAGTTATTGTACTTCTAATTAATTACAAAGTCCTTAAAATCTATTAGAACCAATCAGAACACGGTTGGGAGTGTGAATGCAAGCTGGCCAGTGGGAACACAAGCTGGTCGTGGGCAGCCCGCGGTTTTCCCGCGGTCAGACGCTGGAACTTAGAACTTGGCCCTCCGAATGTCCTCGTCATAGGGGTCTGGGACTGCGCTTTTGTGGCATACCATGAGCATAGTAGAAGTGTATATTCGCTCATGCGAGGCGCACAGGTTGTCAAGCTTAGTGCAGTGGAGGAACTTTGATCTACTGGTGGCGGAACAGGAACTAGGGTTTAGGCGCAGAGGCTGGGTTCGGATGGGAAGTTCTTGGGACATGTACTCGACATGTCATCGCATGACCTTGGCACTTCTAGGACATGAACTTGATGTCATGAGACACAGGTTTGGGACCCGGATGGCATGATCTGAGGTACTTGGTCAAGGACTCAAAATAGGCGCATTGGCGCACTGGCGCACTCAGGACCCAGTGTCGGACCTGATATTGAAATGACGACATCTCCTTCATTTGAACTCCGATTTGAGGCATTCTTTTCGCGTTCTTCTCAGAATTTACCTATCTTTCAAAATCTGCACAAGTCTCACAAGATTGATAATTTTCTACTATTGATGGCATGAAATCATTCAAAAGACATGTAAGAGAGGCATATAAAGGCATCAAAATGATGCATAAATAATGACTGATCATAATCCACCCCATATTCTTGAGTGTATCCCTTTGCCACCAACTGATCTTTACATTTGTCCCCTTCACCATTTTCGTTGAGCTTTGCCTTGTAAACCCATTTCACCCCAACCTTCTTAGCTCCATAAGGTAAATCTGTCAATTGCCGTGTGTTATTCTTCTGGATAGCTTCTATTTCTGCATCCATTGTTGTTCTCCACTTCAAGCTCTTTACGACATCCTCAAACATAATCGGATCACTAGAAACCAACAT
The DNA here is from genome assembly GCA_037349345.1 of Oemleria cerasiformis. Taxonomy (NCBI): domain Eukaryota; kingdom Viridiplantae; phylum Streptophyta; class Magnoliopsida; order Rosales; family Rosaceae; genus Oemleria; species Oemleria cerasiformis. The sequence goes on along the minus strand of JAZGTL010000041.1, from coordinate 2,915,466 downwards.
AGCTAGATAAGCCATGTCCTCTTCCTTTTGAGAGACCTCTCCACTCACATAATCCTTTGTCCAAACAGGTCACCTCCTCTCTCTTTTTTCTGGTAAGGTAGGTGAAAGACTTTCACTCAAGCTAGAAGAACTCCAGTCAGTCGAGATCTCTGAGCCATCATTTTCACTTTCTTCTTCTGCATCGCCACGCTGATTGGTTTCACCCACATCTTTGTCAGCTGCTAGTGGTTCCTACTCGCTTTCTTCCCATTCCAGATCAGCAAGTACGTCATTCTCATAGCTATTATCCCAAATCCAACTATTTGCTTCTTCAAACACCACATCTCTACTCACTTTTATTTTTTGAGAAATGGGATCATAAAACCTATACGCCTTCGACTCCTCACTGACTCCAAGTAGAATACATCTCATGCTCTTGTCATCAAGCTTTGTCCTCTTGCAATCAGAAATATGTAAATGAGATACACACCCAAACACTCTGAAGTGTTTAACTGATGGCTAGAGACCGCACCAAGCTTCTTCTGGAGTTATGTTCTTCACTGCAAGAGTTGGACTCCTGTTGAGAACATGAACTGTCCAATTCACAACTTCAGGCCAAAAGGTCTTCGGGATCTTCTTTTCTAAAAGTATACTTCGAACCATTTTCATAATAATAGTTTGATTCTTCCTTTCCGTAACACCATTTTGTTGAAGGGTATATGCAGCTATTAATTGTCTTCGAGTACCATTATCATTGCAAAAGTTAGTGAATTCGTTGGATGTGAACTCTGTTAGACAATCTACGTCCATCAAGTCTGATATCTCAATCAACTCTAGTCAATATAGGTCTAATCTCTCTGTATCCTTTAGGATCCCTATATCAAGGTAATTTCCACTAATTGGCAATCCTTGCTGCAATACTTTAGGTAGTTTGTTAATTGATTGATTAGTTGTCAATTCCTATACTTTAGCTCCAAGCCATACGGCTGTACATGTTGTGTATATAAGGACCAATTCATATCAATGAAAAGTAAGCTTGCAAGCATATCAGTTCTATAATCTTACATGGTATCAATTCCCCTTACTAGCCCTCCCCTTGTCTTCTTCTTTGTTCCTTCTTTCCTTGCTTCTGCTCCTTTTTTTTTTTTTTTTTTTCTTTCTCTTCCTTCTAACTATGTCTTCCTCTGATGCTCCATCTGTTGAGTCTGCTTTGCCCAATGTCTCCCATGTCCTCACTGTAAAACTTGATCGGACTAACTATCCTCTTTGGTTGGCCCAAATCCTGCCTATCCTTCGTAGCCGTCATCTGCTCTGCTTTGTCGATGGCTCCTCTTCCTACCCGCCTCAATTCCTTACCGATGACACGGACACGGAAAAATCCACCTCTATGGACCATCCTGATTATGTCGTTTGGATCCAACGTGATCAGTTGGTGCGTTCTTGGATTAACGGCTCCCTTCATCACACCGTTCTTTCTATTGTCACTAATCTCTCTACCGCTCGAGCAACCTGGTTGGCCCTTGAGCATCGGTTTACTTCTCGCAATCAGAATATCTTGCTACAACTTCGTAGTGAGCTCTTCCGTACTCTTCGTGGTGATATCTATATTGCTGATTATCTCGACAAGGTGAATTCAATTGCCAACTCTTTGGATCTCTCTTGTTCCCCTATTTTTGAATCTGATCTCATCACTGTCATCATGCCCAACGTTGGTCCTATGTATGAGAATATTGTGGCCTCTGCTCAAGCCCGTGACACCCAAATCTCCTATGCCGACTTGGAGGCCCTTCTTCTCAGTGCCGAACAGCGATTGCAGCCTCATGCTCGTTCTGGTGCTGACTACATAGTCACCGTGCTTGCTGCTTCTCATGGCCGTGGTTTCTCGCGTGGTAGTTCTCGTGGCTCTCGTGGTGGTTGATCAGTTGTTATTTATGCATCATTTTGATGTCTTTATATGCCTCTCTTACATGTCTTTTGAATGATTTCGTGCCATCAATAGTAGAAAATAATCAATCTTGTGAGACTTGTGCAGGGTTAGAAATTTAGGTAAAATCTGGAAAGAACGCAAAAAGAATGACTCAAATCGGAGTCCAGATGAAGGAGATATCCTCATTTCAATATCAGGTCCTGAACGGGGCCCTGAGTGCGCCAGTGCGCCAGTGCGCCTATTTTGGGCCACTGGCCAAGTACCTCATATCAGGCCCTCTGGGTCTCAAACCTGTGTTTCATGACACCAAGATCAGGTCCTAGAAGTGCCAAGGTCGCGCCGAGGCAGGTCGAGGACATGTCCCAAGAACTCCCATCCGAGCCCAGATGTGCGCCTAAGCCCGGGGTCCCTGTTCCGCCAACGGTGGATCAGAGGTTCTCCGTCTGCGCTAAACCTGACAACATTTGTACCAAGCCTGAATGAAGATGCGCTTCTACTATACTCATGATGTGCTTGAAAAGCGCAGTCCCAGATCCTGATTACGAAGACAGTCCAAAATCCAAGTTTGGCCAGCTTGCGTTCCCACTTGCCAGCCTGTATTCACACTCCCGTCCGTGCTCTGATTGGTTCTAATAGATTTTAAAGACTTTGTAATTAATTAAAAGTAAAATAACTTTCCCTATTCTTATAGGACATGGTTTTACCAATCCTTATAGAATAAAGTTATAACAATCCTTATAGAACAAGGTTTTCCCTTGTCTATAAAAAGGAGAATCAGAGAGAGGATCATGGGGTTCCGTTTTGTTTTCTGAAAAACAGAGACCTGAGCCGCATATAGTAATTGATTTTTTAGTGTTTTACGTTAAAGCTTGGTTCTTCCCGAAGTCAAGTGTATTGGACGTGGAGCTTGGAGAAGAAGGCTCTGCCGTGTCTTCTGCTGCACCTGTTCTTCACAATCTCTTCTGTACCCTTATTTTCATTATTGCAATTTATTTATGAATTCAATTATACTTGTGTTTATTTCAGTTATGTGTGAGTAGTCATTAGGATTAGGGCTGCTTGAAGCCCTAGCCATGTTAGCTTATTGATTGGATTTCTGGCTCTTGATTATGATTGCTATGCATGCTGAATAAGTTGGATTACTATGCTTAATGACCTTAATTTATGCCTATAAGATTAGCTACCTTTTTTGCATATAATTATAGATGTAATTGATTGAGTGACCGTCATATCATCTTGTGATTTGGAGCATCGAAAGTATTCTTACTTGTAATCTTAACTCATAACGACCTAGGATTGCATGTCACTTTGCTAGGCTAATGTGGTGTCATTAAATTCTCTTTAAACTTCATGCATCATCTTAAAAGGTAGGTGATAGACATTCTAGGCATATGCCCTGTTTAGAACATGCTAAGTAAGAGGGAATAAGATGTGTCTAGTGAACCAACGCCAGGTCCTAGGCACGGGCACCTAATTCAGAAAATGAATAGTAATTAGGTCAAGGAAATCTGGTTAAGAGCTATAATTGGTTAGAGTGGATAGTAAGCCTTAATTCGCCTTAGTTAATAATCAATCAACCGTTAATTCGCCTTAATTTACCAACAAGTTTTTGGCGCCGTTGCCGGGGACTTGTCCCTCAACGGTGCCCGTTCAAGTTTAGATTTGTAACTTAGTTTTTTTGTTTTGTTAGGTACCCGCATATGTCATTCCAAGGTTCAGTGCACGGGTCATCAAGTGGACCATCATCGCAAGCATCATCAGTCCACGGCTCCCCGCCACCAAGCCCAAGGAGGATGGCGGACCACAGAGAAGAGCAGGGCCTGGAACGTGGCCTACTACCGCAAGCCCCACGGCACCTTAAGGATTTTGCCATGCCCCATATCCCGGAGGATCAATTTCCAATTTTTTTTCCCGAGTCAACAGTGGCAAACTTCGAATTAAAGTCGGGGACAATTAACATGCTGCCTACATTCCACGGCCTTGCTGGCGAGGACCCGCACTTTCATATCAAGGAATTTGTTGTGGTTTGTTCAACACTGTGCATCAATGGTATGACAGAATCTGAAATCCGCCTGCGGCTCTTTCACTTCAGTCTCAAGGATCGCGCCAAGACATGGTTTCATTCACTGGCGCCGGCTTCCATTCACTCTTGGAGGGACTTGACGTCCAAATTCTTAACATAGTACTTTCCCGTGGAAAAGACAAATGAGTTAAAGTCCAAGATCATGAACCCACGGCAAGACATGGAGGAGTCTTTCTACGAGTTTTGGGAGCGGTTCAATCAGATGCTATGGGCGTGCCCCCACCACCATATTGATGCCCATCATCTTATGCTATACTTGTATGGAGGCTTGAAGACTAGCGATCGGACAATGATGGACTCTCAATCCCAAGGGATTCTAGAAGGCACAGCCGAGGAAGCAAGGACCGCCTTTGAGAACATTGCTCAAAGGGAAAAACAGTTCAGCTACAGGGGTCCCTCCTCTAGAGCTACGGGTGATGCATCCGCCAAATACAAAGATGACGCCATTGCTCAGCTCACGGCAATGGTGAAGCAGTTGTGTAGTGAGAAAGCCAAAGAAGTTCACATCTGCGAGGTATGTTCAATTCAGGGCCACATATCCTAGGATTGCCCGGTTGTGGAAGATGCCAACTTTGCTGGAGGGTTCAACAACAATTCTCGACCCTGGAATGACCCATATTCCAACACTTACAATCCAGGGTGGAAAAATCATCCAAATTTCCGTTGGAGCAATAATCAAGCAGCTGCAAATCCCTTGCCACCTCTTGGATTTGAGCAGCAAGCCGCAGGCCCTCAGGGGAACTATCACGGTCCTTCCTCAAATCAGAATGGTGGAAGCAAGTCTCTTGAGGAGTCCCTTCATATCCTGACTCAACAGCATGCTCAATTCATAAAATTCATGCAAGATAGCCAGAGTCAGACGGGAGACATAAAAAATGCAATTGGAAACTTGGAGCGTCAAATGGGACAGGTGGTGAACCAACTAAATCAGCGAGAGCAGGGCAAGCTACCGAGTCAAGTCCTGGTAAATCCGAAAGGATTTCACAATCCTACGGCTAATGCCATCACGCTGGAGAGGGAAACACCACTTCAATACCCCACATATGCCACCCTCATAGGACCTGAAACCGAGCCTCAACCTACTCTGCCAAGGATCACCGACCAGGGCGCGCCGCAAAACATGCCACGGCCAACACCTCTGGCGCAGAACCAGTTCAATGAGTCACCAAGTGCCCTACCGCAAGGAGGACCTGACACTGCGCCTACTTCGGCCATGGTTGGCATGCAACCTGCTCCTCAGCCCAAGTCGCAGCACTCGAATACTTCTAACTCTAAACCTCAGAATTCCAATTCTAAAAAAGTCATTTTTTAGTTAGCTAATAATGTTGATTATCCATTTCCTCGCAGGTTCCAAAACAGGAATTAGCAAAGGGAGGACTTTGAGGAAGAGATCATCAGCATGTTGCAGAAGCTTCAGATCACACTGCCTTTCCATAAAATTGTCAAGCACATGCCTATCTTTGCAAAGCTGATCAAGGACTTAGTTGCAGGAAAGCATGGTTTTAGCTCCACGGACACCATTGACATCCCTAAGGCCTGCTCGGCTGCCCTTTTGCGCATGCCCCTTAAGGCCAATGATCCTGGGCCGCCATCCCTTCCATGTGTCATTCAGTCAAAAAGATTCGAACATTGCCTTTGCGACACGGGAGCATCAGTGAACATCATGCCATTCCACATTTACAGGTCACTCAACCTAGGCGCACTCAAACCCACGCACCTATGTGTCAGGTTGACTAACGCTTCTGTAACCAACCTAATGGGGGTTCTTGAGGACGTACTGGTACAAATTGGAGATACATGCATCCCTGCAGACTTCTACGTACTAAGAATGGACATAAATGACAAAAGTGAGGAACCTCCCCTCATCTTCGGAAGGCCCTTACTAGCCACAGCCGAGTGCCTCATCGATGTCAGAAAAGGCCAGGTCTCCATCAAGGTCCTGGACCAGCTTCGGACATTCTCCATCCATGACACCATCCAGTACCCTGCCGAGCCTATTGTAGATTTTCCATTAAACACAATGCACTTACTGCTACGGGAGACAATTGCTCAGTCTTGCATGACGGATGACCTTGAGAAGGCCGTTACTAGTAACCCACACACTGTGGATTCACTTACAGATAGCGTGATCGAAGAGGTACGAGCCCTTGACATCATGCCAGCCCTCCCATTCCACAGGCCTCCCTTCGAAGCGTTACCACTCACAAGTCAGAAAACCCTGCCGTCCATCATAAAGGCTCCTGAACTCGAGCTGAAGCCCTTGCCCGAGCACTTAAAGTATGCATATTTGGGCGACAATCAAACCCTACCAGTCATCATTGCATCTACCCTAAGTACGAAAGAGGAAAAGGCATTGGTTCACGTCCTTAAGGTCAATCAAATGGCAATTGGATGGACAATAGCTGACATCAAAGGCATAAGTCCCACAAAATGCATGCATCGGATACTGCTGGAAGAAGACTCCAAACCATCACGGGAGGCGCAGAGGCGATTGTATCCACCTATGAAGGAGGTCGTGAAGAAAGAAGTCCTAAAGCTTTTGGACGTTGGAATCATCTATCCAATTAGTGACTCCAAGTGGGTGATCCCAGTCCAGGTCGTGCCAAAGAAAAGTGGGATCACAGTGGTTAAAAACGAGCAGGATGAGCTTGTACCTCAATGGATTCAAATAGGATGGAGAGTGTGCATTGACTATCGAAAGCTAAATATAACCACACGCAAGGACCACTTTCCTTTGGCCTTCATTGATCAAATGCTCGAGCGCCCGGCTGGACAGTCCCACTATTGCTTCTTGGACGGATACTCAGGACACAATCAAATTGCTATTGCACCCGAAGATCAACAAAAAACAACATTCACATGCCCATATGGCACTTTTGCATACAGAAGAATGTCGTTTGGATTGTGCAATGCCCCAGCTACCTTTCAGCGTTGCATGATGAGCATCTTCTCCGATATGGTGGAAGATATAATTGAAGTATTCATGGACGACTTCTCGGTGTTTGGACATTCATTCGAACTGTGCTTAGTTAACCTAACCCGAGTACTGGAACGGTGCAGAGAAAGCAACTTAGTGCTGAACTGGGAAAAGTGCCATTTCATGGTACAACAGGGAATTGTCTTGGGTCATGTGATCTCTAGCCGAGGCATAGAAGTGGGTAAAGCAAAGTTAGACATAGTAGAGAGGCTGCCATACCCCACTACAGTCAAAGAGGTTCGATCGTTCTTAGGGCATGCTGGCTTTTACCGTAGATTCATCAAAGATTTCTCGAAAATCACAAGACCTTTGGGTGATCTTCTAGCCAAGGACGCCACATTTGAGTTCACTAAGGGATGCCGTGAGGCATTCAACACACTCAAGGCAAAGCTCACGGTATCACCCATCATCATGCCACCGAATTGGGACTTACCATTCGAACTAATGTGTGATGCCTCAGACTTCGCCATAGGAGCGATTTTGGGATAGCGTGTTGACAAGCTCGCTCATGTCATTTACTAAGCAAGTCGAACCCTGAATGATGCCCAGCTGAACTACTCCACCACCGAGAAGGAGCTCCTTGCTGTTATCTTTGCCCTTGAGAAGTTCCGCTCATATCTAATTCAAACCAAGGTCATAGTATACACGGATCATGCTGCCTTGAAGTATCTGCTCACTAAAAAGGACGCCAAGCCAAGGTTGCTACGTTGGATGCTACTGCTCCAGGAATTCGACCTTGAAATCAGAGACAAGAAGGGCAGCGAAAACGTGGTCGCTGACCATATGAGCCGATTGCTTCACAGTTCCAATGAAGAGGCCGATCAGTTGCCCATCCTCGAGACCTTTCCTGACGAACAGCTCTTCGCAATCCAAGCTATTGATCCATGGTATGCCGATCTCATTAATTACCTTGTCACTAAACAAATTCCTTCATCTTTAAATAGGTACCAAAAGGAAAAGTTGGGTAAACAAGCTAAGTACTTCATATGGGATGAGCCGTACCTATGGAAGCATTGTCCAGACCAAATCATTCGGCGATGTATCCTAGAAGACGAGATGAAATCCGTCTTGACATTTTGCCATAGTTTGGCATGTGGGGGCCATTTTTGAGCTAAGAAGACAGCCCTCAAGGTACTACAAAGTGGACTCTACTGGCCCACACTTTTCAAGGATGCACACGAATTTGTACTCACCTGTGACCGCTGCCAACGCCTAGGTAACATCGGCCCTCGCAATCAAATGACATTACACCCTATTCTTGTGGTCGAAATCTTTGACGTATGGGGCATTGATTTTATGGGGCCTTTTCCGAATTCCTTTGGAAATCTTTATATTCTGCTTGCAGTTGATTATGTCTCCAAATGGGTGGAAGCAATTCCCACCAAAACTAACAACACCAAAGTAGAGGTGCGTTTTTTACAGAGTCACATCTTAGCCAGATTCGGCGCACCTAGGGCAATCATCAGTGATGGGGGGGCACACTTCTGCAATCATTCGTTTGCAGCCCTAATGAAGAAGTATGGCGTCACCCACAAGGTCTCAACACCGTATCACCCTCAAACGAGTGGCCAAGCGGAAGTGTCCAATCGGGAAGTAAAGGCCATACTGGAAAAAACGGTAAATCCTAACCGCAAAGATTGGTCCAGCAAATTGAATGATGCGCTGTGGGCCTATCGGACCGCATAAAAGACCCCGATTGGCATGTCTCCCTTCCGGCTTGTTTTTGGAAAAGGCTGCCACCTACCAGTAGAATTGGAGCATAAAGCATTCTGGGCTATTAAGCAGATGAACCTGAACTTCGATGATGCTGGAATACATAGGAAGCTTCAGCTAAGTGAATTAGAGGAGCTGCGAAACGAGGCCTTTGACAGTGCTCGTATCTACAAGGAAAAGACCAAAGCTTTCCATGACAAGCGCATTCATCCCAAGGACTTTCACATCGGACAGGAAGTCCTCCTCTTTGACTCCCGGCTCAGACTAATGCCAGGTAAGTTGCGTTCAAGATGGACTAAACCATTTATTATTACTAACGTTTTTCCTCATGGTGCAGTTGAAATCCAGCACCCGGAACGGCAGGATCCGTTCAAAGTAAATGGCCACCGCCTCAAACACTACTTCAAGGACCTCTCTAATCCAAGGGCAGTCAACCCTGCAACTCCGCATGCGCCCAGCTCCTAGAATGACAACCCCGTCTTTCCTAGACGTTAAATAAAGCGCTCCTAGGAGGCATCCTAGCCCTGGTTTGTATTTCTCACTTCCTTTTCTGTTTCTGCCCGTTATATCTCTCAAACCTTTCTACTGTTGTCATGCTTACTGCTTATCACATTGAGGACAATGTTCAGTTTAGGTTTGGGGGTGTGGATTTAAAATTTTGCATATAGAAACAAGTAGGTTTGGGGGTGTGGATTTAAAATTTTGCATATAGAAACAAGTAGGTTTGGGGGTGTGGATTTAAAATTTTGCATATAGAAACAAGTAGGTTTGGGGGTGATACACGGCCAGGACATTTAAATTTCTGCTTGTGATTAGTATGATAACTTATTAATAGGAATGTATATGCTAAGTTAACTATCTTTGCTTTACTAAGAGTCATGCCATGGTCAAGTAGTTCATAATTTGTACTTCACAATGCCATGTTTTAAGTGATTAAGTGAACGAAATAACTGAATTTGAGTGAACCTTAGAAAATTAGTGGAGACTACCCTGTGAGATCTTTGAGCCTAATTGCCATTCTTTCTGAGGGATATACTTGTTTCTACTCTTAAATACTCATCACTTTTGTTCTTAATTGTTGATCTCATTACATCATATTTGCATTGAATTTTAAAGAACTAACATCATTTAGATACTCTTGATTTAATGTATGCTTTGCCATAAGAAGTGATGTAGGCTATGTGTGCTTTAACCTCTAAAGGCCTTATCCTACCCTATTGCATGCTCCCTAAGCCAATTTTGAAGCCAAACACTCAACCTTTTCTTTCATCACCCAAAGTATAACCTAACCCAAAATAGTTAGCCACTCATCACAGCCATACCCTATAACCTCAGTTTGTGCTAAGGTTGCCGTAAATGAGATTCATGGTGAGAATGAGAGGTGAAAGAAGATGATGCCCAATTCAAAGGACATTGGCGTCAATTGAAAGTTCAAAAGTAAAGAAAAGTTTTACAAGTTGCAAGCTGCATGAAAATTTGAGGAAATCATTGCATAATCTTGGTTCAATTCAATTCAAAGACGAACAGAAACAAAAAACGTTCAAATCAAAAGAAAGAAAGAAACGTTGAGAAAAATAAGGAAAAAAATTAAGTGAAAAACAAAGTGAATTGAGCCAAGTGAGCCAAGAGCCTCAAAATAAGCCACAAGAGCCACAAAATAAGTCATCAGGAAAGCACAATGTCATGGGCCTTAAGAAAGGATTCAGTTCAGAAATTCCAAGTTCAATTCATGACTTCTCATGCTTTGGCACAACTCAGGTTCTTTGAATCCCATCCTTCCTTGCTAAACCCCAAAGCTTAGCCCCAATACAACCTAAAAAGGAAGACCTAACTGATCTTATGGACAATCATGCTGAGGATTAAGGTACATATCTATGTTCTTAAAGTTCAATTCCTTTCATGAGATCTTTATTTCCATAAAGTGCTATTCTTCATTGTTACTCATATGTGATTAAATTTGAATTTTATAACATAAACTCATCACATATGCTTGAAAAGAGTGTAAGCCTAGGATTCTTGTGCGAATTGAGAGTTGCCTAGTGAGGATTAGAGTCGAGGCGAAATCTTTCTAGGGCACTTAGATGAAGTTGTTTTCAAACTTGATCACCTGAAAATATTGGCATTTATACACATACACCTTCACATGACACTCATGGCTATGGCATTCCTTTTAGTTCTGCAAAGCATATCTACTTACTTTGATTCTTATTAGCTTGTTAAGATTACTATATCTAGCATCTTTTTGTTTAAGTAAAACGTTTGTGGGTATCGTGCTGTTATAACACTCAGGAGACAAAACTCCTCCTACTAGGTGAACCTAGGGGTTTAAATGTTCTATCTTAACTAAAATCGATTCTTTTCATTTTGTTCGCGTTTCTTTTGCTCAGGGACTAGCAAAAGATAGGTTTGGGGGTATTTGATCAGTCGTTATTTATGCATCATTTTGATGTCTTTATATGCCTCTCTTACATGTCTTTTGAATGATTTCGTGCCATTAATAGTAGAGAATAATCAATCTTGTGAGACTTGTCCAGGGTTAGAAATTTAGGTAAAATCTGGAAAGAACGCAAAAAGAATGACTCAAATTGGAGTCCAGATGAAGGAGATATCCTCATTTCAATATCAGGTCCTGAACGGGGTCCTGAGTGCGCCAGTGCGCCAATGCACCTATTTTGGGCCACTGGCCAAGTACCCCATATCAGGCCCTCCGGGTCTCAAATCTGTGTTTCTTGACACCAAGATCAGGTCCTAGAAGTGCCAAGGTCGCGCCGAGGCAGGTCGAGGACATGTCCCAAGAACTCCCATCCGAGCCTAGATGTGCGCCTAAGCCCGGGGTCCCTATTCCGCCAGCGGTGGATCAGAAATGAGTTGGAGCAACTGCCCACCTTTCTGGCGCCGGTCTCCGAGCATCCTATGCTCCCTCATGGTACGAGTGGTCTTCGTAAACCTAATCCTAAATTTGCTAATGCTGCTCTGTGTTTATCTCATGATCCTGTTGAGCCTACTTGCTTTACTCAGGGGAACAAATTTGAGCACTGGCGTCTTGCTATGGCCGGGGAATTTAATGCCCTTCAGCGGGCTGGTATGTGGTCTCTTGTTCCTAGCACAACTGCGATGAATGTGCTTCCTAACAAGTGGGTGTTTCGCATTAAACGGCACTCCGACGGTTCCATTCAGCGGTATAAGGCCCGCCTTGTTGCCAATGGTTTTAATCACCAACCGGGTCTTGATTTCGAGGAAACTTTCAGCCCTGTGGTTAATCACTCCACCATCCATCTCATTTTGGCTCTGTTCGTCCAATTCCGATGGCCGGTCCGTCAACTTGATGTTCAGAATGCCTTTCTCCACGGCTTTCTCGATGAGGAGGTTTATTTGCGCCAGCCCGCCGGCTTCATTGATACCCAGTTCCCTAACCATGTGTGCAGACTTCGGCGTTCATTGTATGGCCTTAAGCATGCTCCCCATGCATGGTTCCATTGCTTTTCCTCTCATCTTGAGGATTTGGGTTTTATATCCTCCAAAGCTGATTACTCTATGTTCACCTATTTTCACGGTGTTGTGTGAGTGTATCTCTTGATTTATGTTGATGACATCCTGATTACTGGTAATGATTCTGCTAATATTTTGGGCATGGAAGTTCAGTCTACCTCTGCTAGTCTCTCTCTCACTCAGCACAAATACCTTTTTGATTTGCTCCGTCGGTCCCATATCTTTGACACTCGGTCGGTTTCCACCCCTACTGTTGTCGGTCGCTGTCTCAGCCTTCATGACGGTGTCCCTTTATCTAATGCTACGGAATATCGCAGTATTATGGGTGCTTTGCAGTATCTCACTCTCACCCGTCCGGATATTGCCTTCGCTGTCAACCACGTTTGTCAGTTCATGAATCACCCTACCTCTGCTCACTGGATTGCTGTCAAACGTATCCTCCGCTATCTTAAGGGTACCCCTACGGTTGACATGTTCTATCGCCCTGCTACGCTCTCCCTCCATGCCTATTCTGATGCAGATTTTGCCGGTGATCCTGATGAACTTCGTTGAACTGGTGGTTATTATCTATATCTTGGTTCCAACTTGGTCTCCTGGAGTGCTAAGAAGCATGGCGGTGTCTCCCATTCTAGTACTGAGGCTGAGTACCGTCAACTCGCCTACACTGCTGCTGCCATCTCCTGGTTCCAGGCCTTGTTTTGTGATCTTCAGCTTCCTTTGTCTTGTCCACAGCTATTTTGTGACAACATCAGTTCCATCTCCTTGGCATCCAATCCCGTTTTTCACGCTCACACTCGCTATGTTGACGTTGACTGTTATTATGTTCGTGAGAAGGTTGTTCGTGGTGAGCTGCTTGTTTCTTATGTCTCTACTCTTGATCAGATTGCTGACATCTTCACCAAAGGTTTATCTGTCTCCCTTTTCGTTACCTGCTGTCCAAGCTACCTGTTCTTGATCGCCCTGTCAGCTTGCAAGGGGTGTTAGACAATCTGTGTCCATCAAGTCTGATATCTCAATCAACTCTAGTCAATCTAGTTCTAATCTCCATGTATCCTCTAGGATCCCTATATCAAGGTAATTGCCACTAATTGGCAATCCTTACTGCAATACTTTAGGTAGTTTGTTAATTGTTTGATTAGTTGTCAATTCCTATACTTTAGCTCCAAGCCATACGACTGTACATGTTGTGTATATAAGGACCGATTCATATCAATGAAAAATAAGTTTGCAAGCATATCAGTTCTATAATCTTACACTCAACCCCACGGTCGGTGCGAAGGCTCTTTATGTACGAACCACTCTCCTTTTCAACACAATTCTTATAATTCTTGAATGTGACAAATGCTTCTGACTTCTGAACTAAAAAATAAACCCAAGTTTTTCGACTATAGTCATCAATAAAACAGATCATGTACCTTTTGTTGCGGTTTGACGTAGGCCCAATTGGTCCACATATGTTGGCATGCACTAATTCAAGAACTTGAGAGGCTCTCCATGTGCTTTCTGTAGGAAATGAGTCTCGCTGGTGCTTCCCCACCAAGAAATCTTCACACTTTTAACGGGGCTTCAAGGTGAGGCAGTCCCCTCACCATCCCTTTTTGTTGGAGAGTTTGCAGACCACTGTAGCTTAGATGTCCATACCGACAGTTCCAAAGCCGAGCTGGATGTTCCAAGTGAGAATTGAAGCATACTTGGTCCTTTGGTTCTATCATTGCATCTAGCTTGAACATTCTATTTGAGGACATCGTGATCTCCATGATTAATCCTCTCTCAGGATGATAAATTCTGCATTTTCCCCATTGTATGAGGATTGCGAGTCCCTGCTCAGCTAGCTGACCAACGCTTAGCAAGCTATTTTTCAGCCCTGGAACATAGAATACTCTAGTAATAATCTGCACAATCCCATTTGTCAGCATCCGTACATTGCCTTTGCCCATCACATCCATGCTTGAATTATCTCCCAAATTCACTTTCTCTCTGAAATTCCCATCAAAGGCTGAGAAAGCTCTTTCTTGCCACACATGTGATTACTGCATCCTGAGTCAAGATACCATAGTTCTTCGGTGCTAGCTTCCTTTTTATCCACATATGCCATCAACATCATCTCTTCCTTTTCTTCTTCACTTCCTGCTGCATAGTTTGCTTTTGTTTCTGTCTCCTTTGATAGACATTCATACTGAAAATGTCCAAGCTTATGGCAGTGATAGCATTCGACAGTGGATTTGTCAAAGCTACGCCTGCCTCCTCCTCTTCCGCGTCCTCTTCCTCCTGAGGACTCGCCATAACTCACCTTCAATGCTTGCTCTTCCACAACATGAGCATTCATACGTTGTTCATGGACCAACTAGGTTTAACTCACCAATTGAAAGAGCATCCAGATCATGTGACTCCTCAATAGAACACACCACGTAATCAAACTTGGAAGTCATGGATCTCAGGATCTTCTCAATGACTGCTAAGTCATCTATCTTTCCATTATTGGCCATCAGCTTGTTGACAACAGCAAGAGTTCGAGCAAAGTACTCGTTCACGGACTCACCCACCTTCATGTTCAGAACTTCAAATTCTTTTTGGAGAGCTTGGCATTGTGCACGATACACTCTTGTTGTCCCCTGATACTTTTGCTTCAAGGAATCCCAAATGCTTTTGTCTGAATCATTGTTCAAAATGGTCTCTAGGATTGATCGGTCAATCACTTGGAAGAGATAATTCTTCGCCTTCAAGTCTTTCAACTTTATATCTTCAATCACCTTCTTTTGTGCCTCATAGAGTTGGGATTTGTCCCCTGCTGTTGGGATCCCATCCTCTATCAAACCCCAGTATTCCTTCGAACGAAGAAAGTTCTCCATAAGCATACACCAATGGTCATAGTGACCGTCAAATCTGGGAATCAAAGGTTGCACAAAGCTGCTCTCATTCGCCATATCTTTGCTTCTCTCGCTGCTCCTCACGTTCAATCAGGCTCAGGCCACTGTGATGAGGCTCTGATACCAATGTTGAATGCTCTGTGTCTGTTTGCTACTAGATTGCAGAAAGTAGAGAATGCTTTCTTATTGAATTGAAACTAACTTGGAAGGCTATATAGCCTTTATAGATCAACAAGAAAAATAGAAAACTACAGCCTACGTTTTACAAGCCTATTAACGAGGTAGGTAACTAGGAAACAATCAAACTTAAACAACACTTCCCTAAACTATAGGGATTATTTATCAAACCACTAATCCACAAACTAAAGACTCCTAAAGACTTGAAACAACTAAAATTTTAACATGCACCGCCTCTTGACCTCCCGGCTTGTCCCTGTAAAGATTCATGACATGATCCCAGGCATCCCTAAACTCCATACCACACGTCATATTCGTGTCAAGCTGTAGAGGACTTCCAAACCAAAATATTTTTGCAAAATGGCAAGTAAACAAAAGATGCCCTTGCGTCTCCTCGACATCCTCACAAACTGGGAAGAGTGGATTGATCTGCAGCCTCCTTCACACTAGGTTATGGCGAACCGCCAGACAACAGTGAACACAACGCTAAGAAAAATGGCGGAGCTTTGTAGGGACACCCAACTTCCAAACCTTCTTCCAGCATGCTGAATGAGAAGCCTTAAAACTACCCTTCCTCTTGAACTCACCATTCTGCATCATCTCCATGGCCAATCCATAACCTGACTCAACCGAGTACTCTGCCTTCTTAGTAAAATGCCATATAATTTTGTCTGAGCAACCAAACCTGCTCAAGCGGATGGCAGTAATGCACTTTGACTCTTCACTACCCACGACATTCTCCACCCTCTCAACATTCCAGGTCTTGGTGTCAGCATTCATCAAACTCTCCACGAAAACTGGGGCTAGATTTGTCACAGTTTAAGCTTAATTGGTTTTCAGTCATTATTTATGCATCATTTTGATGTCTTGATATGCCTCTCTTACATATCTTTTGAATGATTTCGTACCATCAATAGTAGAAAATGATCAATCTTCCGAGACTTATGTAGATATGGAAAGATAGGAAAATTCTTAGAAGAGCGCAAAAAGAATGACTCAAATCAGAGTTCAGATGAAGGAGATGTCCTCATTTCAATATCGAGTCCTGAACTGGGTCCTGAGTGCGCCAATGCGCTTTATTTTGGGTCCTTGGCTAAGTACCTCAGATCAGGCCACCCGGGTCCCAAACCTATGTCTCATGACATCAATTCCATGTCCTAGAAGTGCCAAGGTCATGCCAGGTCGTGTCCCATGACATGTCCCAAGGACACCCTATCGAATTCCAGCCGAGAGCCTCAGGCCATGCACTAAATCCGGGCCCTGCGCCAAGTTCCTGTCCTAGTCACGCCACGGCAAGACATGTCCCGTGACATGTCCTTGCTCTTCCAAGCTGCGCCAATCAGGAAGTCATGTGCCAATTCACGCCATGCCAGGACGTATCCTGCGCCACGTCCCTATTCCCTCAAGGATGCGCCAGCTGTAGAACATAGTTCATGCCCAGCTCTAATTCTATATCCTATGCGCTTAGTGTTGGTAAAATTAGAGAACAAGCAATATGCAATCTAATTCTAGCAGTTAAAAAATCCTTGCAAGTGTACAAATCGATAAGAATAGTATAGTAGCACAGCAAGAGTCGATCCCTCGAGAACTTGCCTCAATGATTAATCCAATTAAGTTCAGATTTAAGTAACTTAGATAAAAGCACACACACACGCCGAAGGAGGGGGGTTTATGATTTTGAGAAGCACGCATGAAAGTAAAATAGTAAATTAAAATGCACGAATGATAGATTGATTTATTATTAACTAAGGCGAATTAAGGCTTACTATCCACTCTAACCAATTATAGTCCTTAACCAGATTTTCTTGACCTAATTACTATGCAACTTCTGAATTAAGTGCCCATGCAAAGGTCCCGATGGTTGGCCCACTCCACATATATTGTTCTCTCTTCCTTGGCATGTTCTAAGCATGATGTGTACTCTAGAACGTCTATCACCTATTGTTTAAGATGATGCATGAAGTACAAAGAGAATTTAATGACACTACACTAGCCTAGAAAAGTGATGTGCATTCCTAGAGTGTTGTGAATTCCGACTACAAGATCGTTTCTTAACCTCAACCTGTTGATGCTCATGAATTACAAGATGATATAGTGGTCACTCAAGCAATTCCATCAATAATTTATGCAAACAAGGTAGCAAAGCTCATAAGCATAAAGGAGTGGCAGTTAAAGTAGTAATCAGAGTTATTCAGCATGCATAGCAATCAAAATCAAGAGCCAAAATCTAATAAACAAACTAACATGATTAGGGCTTCAAGTAGCCCTAATCCTAACAAGAACTACTCACGCATAACTGGGATTAAAACATATATAATTGAATTCATAATTAAATGGCAATGAAATAAAAGTTTAGAGTAAAGAACACTGATGAACAATGGTGCATAGCAGAGACTCGGCAAAGCCTTCCTCTCCAAGCTCCACGCCCAAAAAGTGCAGAAAATAAGAAACTGTTTACTTTGAACTGAGTTACAATGTAAATTGCGGCTAGGGTGTCTATATCTCATCTCTAATCCTATTTTGTCTAAAAATAATGGTCCTCCAAAACACTGAACAAAGGCTACCTTTTATAGGCAAAGGGAAAACCTTGTCCTATAAGGATTGGAATTAGAAACCCTATCCTAGAATGTTCTAGAATAGTTATTGTACTTCTAATTAATTACAAAGTCCCTAAAATCTATTAGAACCAATCAGAATGTGGTTGGGAGTGTGAATGCTAGCTAGAAAGTGGGAACACAAGCTGGCAAGTGGGAACACAAGCTGGCTCTTGGAATGTCTTCGTCATAGGGGTATGGGACTGCGCTTTTGAAGCACACCATGAGCATAGTAGAAGCACATCTTCACACAGGCTAGGCGCATAGGTTGTCAGGCTTAGCGCAGAGGATGAACTTTGATCCATCGCTGGCGGAACATGAACTAGGGTTTAGGCGCAGATGCTGGGTTCGGATGGGAAGTTCTTGGGACATGTACTCGACATGTCCTGGCATGACCTTGGCACTTCTAGGATATGAACAAGATCTCATGAGACACAGGTTTGGGACCCGGATGGCATGATCTGAGGTACTTGGCCAAGGACCCAAAATAGGCGCATTGGCGCACTCAAGACCTAGTTCAGGACCTGATATTGAAATGAGGACATCTCTTTCATCTGAACTTCAATTTGAGTCATTCTTTTTGCGTTCTTCTTAGAATTTACCTATCTTTCCAAATCTGGACAAGTCTCACAAGATTGATTATTTTCTACTATCGATGGCACGCAATCATTCAAAAGACATGTAAGAGAGGCATATAAAGACAATAATGACTGATCACTTAGCAAGGCCAAGCCGCGCCTTTAACAAGCCTATGGTGGGCCACGAAGGCGTGGTCCCAGATCCCTATAAGGACACTTCCTCATGATCTGTCTTGGTGCGCCCGAAAGAAATGTTTGCGCCCTAATTAGGGCGCAGTTTTGCGATCTCCTGGTTCTGCAAACTTTTGAGCACGACCAAGCCCAGAACTATGTTTGACACATCATATGGGAATGACTGGAGTGGGTTGTCTGTATTGGATTGATCAATTACATAAAAGTCCAATTTTGATGGTTTTAAGCCCAGAATCTGGCCCAGCCGGGTTTCAGACACTTACAGGAGGCCCAGCCCAATTCTTGACGTCCAAGAAACATCCAGAAGATTCTAGAAGCTGCCTTGGCATGCAAGAAAGTTCAGAAGACTTAGTTCGCAGTATTACCGCAAATCCTACTCCAAATCCAACAAAGATTGCTTTTTCTAGTCCTTTTTCAATTCAAACTAGGAAAGGAAGTTTAAGCCAATTTTTAATTAGGATTTTTTCCTAAACTATCTCCTACATTGTAAAGGTTTAGTGGCCTATTTAAAGGACCTTAGGGTTCACGGGTGAGGACCTCTAGACATCCAAGCCGCAATTTTCATTGTAATTCAGCTTTTAAATTCAAACAGTGTTATTTTCCAAGTTGGGAGAGAGTTGGACGTGAGCATTGGAGGACAAGAAATGTCGTGGTCTTCTGTTGTGTTTCATCTTCAATAATCTCCTTTGTATCTTTACTTTTATTGCTTTTACTTTAATGAATTCAATTATGTTTATTTCAATTTCCATAATGCGTGAGTAGTCGTTTTAGGATTAGGGCTGCATGAAGCCCTTGCCATGTCAGTTGTTTGATTAGATTTTGGCTCTTAATTTTAATTGCTATGCGTGCTGAATAATTCTGATTACTACTTGAATTGATATTCTTTTTTGCCTATGAGATTATCTACTTTGTTTGCATAAATTATTGATGGAATTGCGCGTGTGTGTGTTATTTTAAGTTAACAAATCTGAACTTAACTGGATAAATCGTTGAACAAGTCCTCGAGAGATCGACCTTTGCTTGTCGTAATACTATCTTAATCGATTTTGTGCACTTGCAAAGTTATAACTAGTGGAAATAAAGTTCATAATTATTGTGTTCAATATTTCTTCTATCAAGTTTTTGGCGCCGTTGCCGGGGACTTGTCCCTCAACGGTGTCCATTTATTATGGATTTATTAACTTAGTTTTTTTTTTACTTTTTGTTAGGTACCCTTTTTTGTCATCTTGTGGGTCTGTCCAAGGCTTTGTCCTAGGATCATCAAGTGGGCCATCTTCAAGAGGATCTTCAGTTAACGGCTCACCACCACCAATCCCTGGAAGAATGGCGGATGCAAGAGATGAGCAACGCTGAGAGTGTGCCCTAGTGCCCAACCCCCCATGACTTCTCAGGGATTTTGCCGCACCACTTGTTCCGAAGGACCAATTCCCCATCATTTTCCTGGGTCTATGGTGGAGAATTTCGAATTGAAGTCTGGAACAATTCACATGTTGCCCACTTTTCCCAGACTTTCCAGAGAGGACCCGCACCTTCACATCAAATAATTTGTTCAAGTCTGCTCAACATTGGGCATCAACGGCATGACGGAAGCTGAAATTTGACT
Source organism: Oemleria cerasiformis (assembly GCA_037349345.1). NCBI lineage: Eukaryota > Viridiplantae > Streptophyta > Magnoliopsida > Rosales > Rosaceae > Oemleria > Oemleria cerasiformis. Next base: position 2,895,287 of record JAZGTL010000041.1, on the reverse strand, counting down.
AAGGATTTTTCACTTCAGCCTCGAAGATTATGCTAAGGCATGGTTTCATTCATTGACGCCGGCCTCAATTCACTCATGGAGGGACTTGACGTCCAAATTCCTGACGCAATACTATCCCGTGGAGAAGACAAACGAGTGGAAGGAAAAAATCATGAACCCACGACAAGGCATGGATGAGTCCTTCTACAAACTTTGGGAGCGCTTCAATGAAATGCTAAGGGCATGCCCTCACCACAACATCGACGAGGATCACTTGATGTTGTACTTTTACGGAGGATTGAAGACCAGCGATCGAACCATGGTGAACTCGCAATCCCAAGGAATTCTAGATGAAACTGTTGCAGAGGCAAGGACGGCCTTTGAGAACATCACTCAATGGGAGAAGCAATTTAGCTACAGAGGTCACTCCAGATGGCTATTGGCGAGGTGTACGCAAATGACAAGGATGACGCTATTGCTCAACTTACGACAATGGTAAAGAAGCTCTGCATTGAGAAAGCTAAAGGCATGCAAATTTGTGAAGTATGCTCAATTCAAGGACATACTTCGCAGGAATGTCCACTAATTGAAGAAGCTAACTTTGCGGGAGGTTTCAACAACAATTCACAACCCCGGAAAGACCCATATTCAAACACTTTAAATCTGGGGTGGAAAAATCATCCGAATCTCCGTTGGAAAAACAACTAAAACACTAGAAACCCCTTGCCGCCCCCCTGGATTTCAGCAGCATGCCGCAGCCCCTCAAGTGAACCCTCACGGCCCTTCATCAAGTCAGAGTGGCGGAAGCAAGTCTTGGGAGGATTCCCTCAATGCCATGATTCAACAGAACATTCAATTCATGCAGAACACCAATGCCTTCATTCAAGAAAGCCGGGATCATATGGCAAAGACGGATAATGCAATTGCAAACTTTGATTGTCAAATGGAACAAATTGCAAATCAACTAAATAAGCGGGAGCAGGGAAACTACGAAGTCAAGTCATGGTAAATTCTAAGGGATTTCACAATCCTACAACCATTGCCATCACTCTGCGGAGTGGAACACAACTTCAAGGTCCTACATACGCTGCCCTCGAAGGAAATAATGAAAGACTTGACACTGAGGTGGATGACTTACCCGTGACATCATCAAGGCACCATCCTGCCGTGACCAACTCCATGACACACCCACAGAAGGCCATGCCTTATGGCATGTCACAGACTTGGACCAGCCCTGCACTGCCAACAATGTTCCAAGCTCCACCGAGAGCCCTGCCGTAAGAAGGACCTGACCATGCGCCTCAATCAGCTCTGCTGAGGACCATAGACCAAAGCGTGCCACTGAACATGCCACAGCGGCAGGCGCAGAATCAGCCGCTGGCGCAGAATCAGCCGTAGGCGCAGAACATGCCTAGCGAGCCACCAAGCACCTCACCACAAGCAGTCCCTGAAACTGTACCTAATCTAGCTCTGTCGAGAACCATATCCAAGCCGCTATCGAAAGACGCGCCAAGTGTCATGTCCAAGGCACTGCCACAAACCTCAGCGTACCAACCTGCGCCCAATAGCGCCGTATTGTACCAAACTGGGCCTAACCACCAGGATCAGGCCACGGTTGACATCCAACCTGCTCCTAAAGCCAATTCGCAGCACTCAAATAATTCTAACTCTAATACTCAAAATTCCAATCTTAAAACAACTAAAAAAGTAACATTTGAATTAGCTAATGATGTTGAAATTCCATTCCCTCGCAGGTTCCAAAACAAGAATAAGCAAAAGGAGGAATTCGAGGAGGAAATCATTAGCATGCTGCAAAAGCTCCAAATCACGCTGTTATTCCATAAAATCGTCAAGCACATGCCTATCTTCGCAAAGCTCATCAAGGACTTAGTTGAAGGAAAGTGTGGTTTCAGCTCAATTGACATCGTGGAAATTCCCAAGGCATGCTCTGCTGCACTTCTGTGCATGCCACTCAAAGCGAGTGATCCCAGGCCTCCATTACTTCCTTGTATCATTCAATCGAAACGATTCGAGCATTGCCTCTGTGACATGGGAGCTTTAGTCAACATCATGCCATATCACATTTACAAGTCACTCAACCTAGGTGCACTCAAACCAACACACCTTTGTGTTAGATTAGCTAATGCCTTTGTTACTAATCTAATGGGAGTTCTAGAGGACGTACTTGTGCAAATTGGAGACACATACATCCCTACAAACTTTTACGTTCTCAAGATGGACAAAATTGACAAGAACGAGGAACCTCCATTCATCTTTGGAAGGCCTTTGCTAGCCGCGGCTCGTGCCTTATTGATGTCAAAAATGGCCAAGTCTCCATCAAGGTCTTGGACAAGCTTCAGACATTCTCTATCCACGACGCCATCCAATATCCAGCAGAGCCTATCGTGGACTTCCCATTAAATACAATGGACTTACTGCTGCAGAAAACAATTGCCAATTCATGCATGAAAGATGCTCTTGAGACGGCCATCACTAGTCCTTCACCAAACACGGAGCCACTTGACGATCAGGTACTAGAGGAAGTCAGAATACTTGATGCTATGCTTGTTCATCCATGGAACAAACAACCAATTTTTGAGGCTCTACCTTTCACGGATCACAAGACACTACCATTCACCATTCAACCTCCAGAGCTCGAGTTAAAGCCACTTCCAGAACACTTGAAATATGCGTACTTAGGCAGAAATCAGACCCTTCCGGTCATCATTGCCTCTAATCTAAGTGTGTCAAAGTCGTGCCAATGAAAAGTGGAATCATGGTAGTTAAAAATGAACATGATGAGCTTGTTCCTCAATGAGTTCAGACGGGATGGAGGGTCAACATTGATTACCGAAAGCTCAACACTACCACACGCAAGGATCACTTCCCCTTGTCCTTCATCGATCAAATGCTTGAGAGATTGGCAGGCCATTCCCATTATTGGTTCTTGAATGGATACTCCGGCTATAATCAAATTGCTATAGCTCCCGAGGACCAAGAGAAAATGACATTCACATGTCCATATGACACATTTGCTTACAGAAGAATGCCTTTTGGTCTTTGCAACGCCCCGACTACCTTCCAACACTGCATGATGAGCATCTTCTCCGACATGGTGGAGGATATAATTGAAGTCTTCATGGACGACTTCTCTGTGTTTGGACATTCATTTGAGCTTTGCCTAGCCAATCTATCATGAGTGCTGGAACGTTGTAAAGAGAGCAACCTAGTGATAAATTGGGAGAAGTGCCACTTTATGGTACAATAGGGAATCGTCTTGGTGATCTCTAGCCGTGGAATTGAGGTGGAAAAAGCTAAGTTGGACATAGTGGAAAGGCTGTCGTACTCTACAATAGTCAAGGAGGTTCGTTGTTTCTTAGGGCAGGCCAATTTTTATCGAAGCTTCATTAAAGACTTCTCGAAGATCACAAGGCAGTTGTGCAACCTCCTAGCTAAAGATGCCACCTTTGAATTCAACAAGGAATTCCGTGAGGCATTCAACACTCTCAAGGTCAAGCTCACGGCATCCCCCAACTTTATGCCACCAAATTGGGACTTACCATTCATACTTATGTGTGATGCTTCAGACTTCGTTGTAGGAGCTGTTTTAGGACAGCGTGTAAACAAGCTCCCTCACGTCATCTATTATGCAAGTTGAACTTTGAATGACGCCCAATTGAACTACTCCACCACTGAGAAAGAGCTCCTTGCTGTTATGTTCGCTCTTGAGAAGTTCATATCGTACTTAATACAAGCCAAGGTCATTGTCTATACTGATCATGCGGCCTTGAAGTACTTACTCACTAAGAAGGACGCAAAGCCAAGGTTGCTACGATGGATGCTACTTCTCCAAGAGTTTGACCTCAAAATTCGAGATAAAAAGGGGAGTGAAAACGTAGTAGCTGACCATATGAGCCGCTTGATACATGGATCCAACGAAAAGGCTGATCAATTGCCGCTCCTTGAGACATTCCTAGCTGAACAACTCTTCGCTTTCCAAGCCATCGATCCATGGTATGCAGATCTCATTAATTACCTTGACACTAAGCAATTTCCTTCATCTTTGAGCAGGTATCAAAAGGATAAGCTAGCTAAACAAGCAAAGTACTATTTCTAGGACAAGCCCTACTTATGGAAGTATTGTCCCAATCAAATCAGTCAACGATGCATCTCGGAAGATGAGATGAAACCCATTCTAACATTCTGCCATAGCTTGGCGTGTGGATGCCATTTTGGAGCTAAGAAAACGGCACTCAAGGTCCTTCAAAGTGGCTTCTATTGGCCTACATTGTTTAAGATGCATATGAGTTTGTACTCACGTGTGACAGATGCCAATGCCAAGGTAACATACGCCCTCAAAATCAAATACCATTAAACCCTATCCTCGTGGTGGAAATCTTTGACGTATGGGGCATTGATTTCATGGGACCTTTTTTGAACTCTTTTGGTAATCTCTTCATTTTATTGGCCGTTGATTATGTGTCTAAATGGGTGGAAGCAATTCCCACCAAAACTAACGATGCCAAAGTAGTTGTGAGCTTTTTGCAGGGTCCCATTCTAGCCAGGTTCGGCGCACCAAGAGCCATCATTAGTGATGGGGGCACACACTTCTGCAATCACTCATTCAAAGCCCTAATGAAGAAGTATGGCATCACTCATAGAATCTCAACGCCATACCATCCTTAAACGAGTGGTCAAGCTGAAATTTCTAATCGAGAAGTAAAGGCCATTTTGGAGAAAACGATGAACCCAAACCGCAAAGACTGGTCCAATCGTGTAAACGATTCTTTGTCGGCCTATAGAACGGAATACAAGACCCCTATTGGCATGTCTCCCTTCTGCCTTGTCTTCGGGAAATGATGTCACTTACCGGTAGAATTAGAGCACAAAGCATTTTGGGCCATTAAGAATATGAACATGGAATTAGATGCAGCTTGACTTCATAGGTAGCTTCAACTCAGTGAAATAGATGAGCTTCAGAATGAGGCATACGAAAGTGCAAGAATTTACAAGGAAAATACCAAAGCTTTTTACGACAAGCACATTCAACCCAAGCACTATCAGACTGGACAGAGAGTCCTACTCATTAATTCACACCTCAAGTTATTCCCAGGTAAGTTACGCAATCGTTGGTCTGGTACTTTTGTGATTACTAATGTTTTCCCTCATGGTGCAGTTGAAATTCAGCACCCAATTAAGCAACAACCATTCAAGTTAAATGGCCATCGCCTAAAACCCTACTTCGAGGCGCTCCCTAGTTCAGTCACGGGGGCATTTAACCTACCACCTGCGCTAAGTGCGCCAAGTGCTCGGCCTATGCCAACTACATAGCTGGATAGCCCAATCTTGCCCATACGTTAAATAAAGCGCTCCTGGGAGGCAACCTAGCCCTGGTTTGTGTTCTCCCTTCCTTTACTGTTTCTACCCTTTTTATCTCTCGAACCCTTATGCTGTTTTGTCATACTTATTGCTTATCACATTGAGGACAACATTTAGTTTAGGTTTGTGGGTGTGGATTTAAAATTTTTCATATAGAAACATCTAGGTTTGGGGGTAATACACGGCTAGAAAGTTTTCAACTTGTTTAGTTAAGTTTTGCTAGTGCTAGTATTATAACTTGTTAATAGGGATGTACATGCTAAGTTAACTATCTTTGCCTTACTAAGAGTCATGCCATGGTCAAGTAGTTCATAATCTGCACTTCACAATGCCAAGTTTTAAGTGCTTAAGTGAACAAAATAACTGAATTTGAGTGATCCTTAGAAAATTAGTGGAGACTACCCTGTGAGATCTTTGAGCCTAATTGCCATTCTTTATAAGGGATATACTTGTTTCTACTCTTAAACACTCATCACTTTTGTTCTTAATTGTTGATCTCATTACATCATATTTGCATTGAATTATAAAGAACTAACACCATATAGATGCTTTTGATTTGATGTGTGCTTTGCCATAAGAAGTGATGTAGGCTATGTGTGCTTAACCACTAAAGGCCTTATCTTACCCTATTGCATGCTCCCTAAGCCAACTTTGAAGCCAAACACTTACCCAAAATATAACCTTACCTAAATATTGAGCCATTCATCAAAGCCATGCCCTATAACCTCAGTTTGTGCTAAGGTTGCCCTAAATGAGATTCATGGTGAGAATGAGAAGTGAAAGAAAGTGCTGCCCAATTCCTATGACATTGGCGTTTTTATCAAAGTTTGAAGTTCAAGTTTTGAAGAGTGAAAAGCCCCACAAGTTGCAAGTTGCATAACAAGAATGAGGAATTCATTGCATGATCTTGGTTCAATTCAATTCAAAAGAACGAAAAAAAAAATCAAAGAAAAGAAAAGAAAAAAAAGAAAGTGAAAAACAAAGTGAATTGAGCCGGGTGAGCCAAGAACCTCGAAATAAGCCATCAAGAGAGCACAATGCCGTGGGCCATGAGCAAGGATTTAGATAAGAAATTCCAAGTTCAAGTCATGACTTCTCATGCCTTGGCGTAGCTCAGGTTCTTTGAATCCTATCCTTCCTTTCTAAACCCCCAAGCTTAGCCCCATTACAACCTAAAATGGAAGATCTAACTGATCTTATGGACAATCATGTTCAGGATGAAGGTATGTATCTGTGTTCTTAAAGCTCAATTCCTTTCAAGAGATCTTTATTTCCATAAAGTTCTATTCTTCATTGATACTCATATGTGATTAAACTTGAATTCCATAACATAAACTCATCACATATGCTTGAAAGAGTGAAAGCCTAGGATTCTTGTGTGAATTGAGAGTTGTCTATTGAGGATTAGAGTTGAGGAAAAATCTTTCTAAGGCAGTTAGAAGAAGTTTTTTTCAAACATGATCACTTGAAACTATTGCACTTATACACTTACACCTTCACATGACACTCACGGATATGGAATTCCATTTATTTCTGCAAAGCATGTCTACTTATTTTGATTCCTATTAGCTTGTTAAAAGCACTGTTTCTAGCATTGTAGTTGTCTAAGTAAAACGTTTGTGGGTATCGTGCTGCTATAACCCTCAGGAGACAAAACTCCTCCTACTAGTTGAACCTAGGGGTTTAAATGTTCTATTTAACTAATATTAAATCTTTTGATTTTGTTTAAGTTTGTTTTGCTCACGGACTAGCAAAACATAGGTTTGGGGGCATTTGTTCAGTCATTAATTATGCATCATTTTGATGTCTTTATATGCCTCTCTTACATGTCTTTTGAATGATTTCGTGCCATCAATAGTAGAAAATGATCAATCCTGTGAGATTTGTGCAAATTTGGAAAGATAGATAAATTCTTAGAAGAAAAAAAAAAGAATGACTCAAATCGGAGTTCAGATGAAGGAGATGTTCTCATTTCAATATCGGGTCCTGAACTGGGTCCTAAGTGCGCCAGTGCGCCCTATTTTGGGTCCTTGGCTAAGTACCTCAGATCAGGCCATCCGAGTCTCAAACCTGTGTCTCATGACATCAAGTCCATATCCTAGAAGTGCCAAGGTCATGTCAGGTCGTGTCCCGCGACATGTCCCAAGGAAACCCTATCGAGTTCCAGCCGAGAGCCTCAGGCCATGCACTAAATCTGGGCCCTGCACCAAGTTCATGTCCTAGTCAAACCACGGTAGGATATGTCCCTGCTCCGCCAAGCTGCACCAATCAGGAAATCAGTCGGTAATTCACGCCATGCCAGGACGTATCGTGCGCCACGTCCATGGTCCCTCAAGGATGTGTCAGCGATAGAACAAAGTTCATGCCCTGATCCAATTCTACATCCTATGCACTTAGCAAGGCCAAGCCGCACCATTAACAAGCTAATGGTGCGCAACAAAGGCGCGGTCCCAGATCCATATAAGGACACTTCCTCATTATCTGCCTAGGCGCGCCCTATAGACACGTTTGCGCCCTAATTAGGGCGCAATTTTGCGATCTCCAGGTTCTGAAAGCTTTTGAACAAGACAAAGCCCAGAACTATGTTTGACACATCATTTGGGAATGCCTAGATTTGTTTGTCTCGATTGGATTGATCAATGACATAAAAGTCCAATTTTGAAGGTTTTAAGCCCAAAATCTAGCCCAGCCGTGTTTCAGACACTTAGGGGTGGCCCAACCATTTTTCAGACACTTAGGGAGGCCCAGCCCAGTTCTGGACGTTCAAGCAACATCCAGAAGATTCCAGAAGCTGCCTTGGCTTGCAAGAAAGCTCAGAAGACTTAGTTCACAGTATTGCCGCAAATCCTACTCCAAATCCAACAAGGATTGCTTTTTCTAGTTCCTTTTCAATTCAAACGAGGATAGGAAGTTTAAGTCAGTATTTAATTAGGATTTTGTCCTAAACTAACTCCTACATTGTAAAGGTTTAGAGGCCCATTTAAAGGACCTTAGGGTTCGCGGGTGAGGACCTCTAGACATCCTAGCCGCAATTTACATTGTAATTCAGCTTTTAAATTCAAACAATGTTATTTTCCAAGTTGGGAGAGAGTTGGACGTGAGCATTGGAGGACAAGTTGTGGCGTGATCTTCTGCTGTGTTTCATCTTCAATAATCTCCTTTGTATCTTTACTTTTATTGCTTTTACTTTTATGAATTCAATTATGTTTATTTCGATTTCCATAATGCGTGAGTAGTCTTTTTAGGATTAGGGCTGCTTTAATTGCTATGCATGTTGAATAATTCTGATTACTACATGAATTGATATTCTTTTATGCCTATGAGATTAGCTACCTTGTTTGCATAAATTATTGATGGAATTGCTTGACGGACCACTATATCATCTTGTAATTTATTGGCAACAAGAGGTTGAGGATAAGAAACAATCTTGTAATCGGAATTCATGACATCCTAGGAATGCACATCACTCTTCTAGGCTAGTGTGGTGTCATTAAATTCTCTTAGTACTTCATGCATCATCTTAAACGGTAGGTGATAGACGTTCTAGAGTACACATCATGCTTAGAACATGTTAAGTAATAGAGAATAAAATATGTTTAGTGTGCCTTAGTCGGACCTAGGCATGGGAACCTTATTCAGAATTTTCATAGTAATTAGGTCAAGGAAATTTAGTTAATAACTATAATTGGTTAGAGTGGATAGTAGCCTTAATTTTCCTTAGTCATAAAATCAATCAACCATCATTATTCTCTGCGTTTATTTGCTTGTTTCAATATTCAAATTTTGATTACTTGCATCTTTAATTTATGTGTGTGTGTTTTATTTTAAGTTAACAAATCTGAATTTAATTGGATTGGTCGTTGAACAAGTCCTCGAGGGATCGACCTTTGCTTGCCGTAATACTATCTTAATTGATTTTGTGCACTTGCAAAGTTATAACTAGTGGAAATAAAGTTCATAATTATTGTGTTCAATATTTCTTCTATCAAATGCACTTCTCAGGGGTAACCAAGGGTCATCCTTCACCCTCACCTACGCTCCATTCCCAATTTGCCAACACAAACCAACTTTGAGGACCACCAAAGCTTCCATAAGGCCCTTCTAGCCCCAAGAGGAACCAGAGCCCATTTTTGCCTCCAAGAATTGATGTCCTTCAAAATACTTCGCCTGAAAGACCCTGGCTAGCAAGGACTCAAAATGATGAAGTATTCGCCAGCATATCTTTGTCAACATGGTCAGATTAAAAGCTCTTAAATCCTTGAAACCAAGTCCCCCACGTGGTTTTGGTCTAGCCATGGAAGCCCAGACACCCATTGAATTCCCCGACGTCCAAGCATTCCCCCCACCAGGATCGAGCTAGGGAATTCTCAATTTCCTTACAAACCCCTGATCGGGAGCTTAAAACATGACATAGCATAAGTGGGCAAAGAGAGGGCCACTGCTTTAAGAAAAACTTCCTTTCTTGCTGGGCTCAAAAACTGCTCCGCCCAGCCATGGATTCTTGTCTCCACTTTATTTCTAAGGTCCCCAAACACCTGCTTTTTAGAGGCTCCAAAATCTGCTTGTAGCCCAACGTATTTCCCCATCCCTGAAGATCCCCACTATCTGCTCCTTGCTTCGTTTAGAACATGCACTACTAAAAAAACACCGAGCTCTTGTCAAAATTAATGATTTGACCTTACCCCTCAGAGTAACATTGTAGTACCTCCTTAATACAAATTGCCTCATCCTGAGTAGCTTGGCAAAAGAAGACAGAGTCATCATCAAAAAATACGTGGAATATACTGAACGCATAAGATGCTTTTTTGATACCATGCAACATCCTCTCCTCCTCTTTCCGGCGCAGCAATGCTGAGAGTCCCTATGCACATAACACAAATAAGAACGGTGACAAGGGGTCGCCCTGCCTTAAACCTCTCGAGGGGTGTATATAACATGAAGCCAAACTATTCACCAAAACACTATATGTAGGGGTAGAGTTACATTCATAGATCCACTCACAAAGTCTGCCATCAAATCCCTGTGCCTGCTTGACTAAAATTAAAAACCTCCATTCAACTCTATCATAAGCTTTGGACATATCCAATTTGACTACCATATCTTTCCCATCCCCCCCTCTCTTCTTCTTCATTGTATGCAAAATTTCATGGACAGCCAAAACATTATTAGTGATTAGTGTTAAGGATTTTGGGCTTTGGCCCGTGTTTTGATGATTTTGGCTTAGACTAGGTAAATGGATTTCTGTTTTGGGTTTTTAGTTCACACTACTACCTTCCACTAGATGTATAATTCCAGGTTATTATTGTTATTTCCGGCCACGTTGGGTTTAAGGATGCACTCACATTAACCAGAGGGATATTGTCTCTAACACGTGATGTAGAGGTATTTTCCATCATGTGCTCATCGATGTACTCCGATGCATGATGTTGAGGATTCCACATGTGCTCCTCGAGGCACTCTGACGCATGATGTTGGTGTATTTTTGGTCATGTGCTAGTCGAGGTTTGGATTACTTTCTCCGTCACATGACTTTGAGGTACTTTCGGTCATGTGCTCGTCGAGGTATTAGCTTCAGTCGGGATTTCTCCGGCCGCATGACTTTGAGGTATTTTCGGTCATTCTTGTTCTTCGAGGTTGTCTACGCGTGTAGTACAGAATTTCAGCCGCATATCTTTGATGTATTTTTGGATATGCGTGTGTGGAGAGTAGGTCCTCGGGTTAAACCTCTCGGTTCCTTAGCCATTGCATTGAGGTATTTTCGGTAGTAGTTAGACGACACGTCACTATGTTGGATTGCCCTTCCCAGAACATTGGGGGATGGTTGGATAATTTATTATCAGTAGTGTGAGTATGTGTTTTCTTGTGCTTTTAAGCTCCCTCGAGGAGGGTTATCAAAGCATTGGTGTAGACCATGGGACACTTTCCATTCGAGGAATGCGTGAGTCCCACCGGGATTTTAAAAAGGCTTTTCCGGTACTTTCTTATTTATATATTTATCTCTATATATATATTTATGGATGTTATTTATGCATGCATAGTTTTTCAATTTGGAGGGGATATTATGATTTTTCCTCGGGATTTATGATTTAAAGATTGTTCTTTTTATCCACTCACAACTTTTTCTTGTTTTGCGCCCCTCCAAGCCGTAGAGAGCGACAAGGAGACGACCCTAGGTGGATTTTTAAAGTTTAATTATGCTCTGATTACCCTTACAGGTTTCTTGATAAGATATTTATGTGGTTAATTTGGATGGATTTGGAATCTTTGAGGTTGTTGGTTTCGGTTTTGTCTGACAGGTTAAGTTTTGGGATGACACTTTTATTGGTGAGGTTATGCCGAATTTTCAATCTTTTGGTTGCTAGTGTAAGATTAATCTTTGAAGGGTTTCAAACTTTCAAGATTAGTAAGATGAAAAAAGGGCTTCTCACAGATTTTAAGGGGAAATTCAGAAGGGATCCTATCATGTGGCTACTTATTTAACTTGATTCCTGTGTGTTTGTTGATGGATGGGTGTTGGTTGAGAGAGAAAGTGAGGGTCCAGGGGAAGATCCGTTCAAGGCTTGCCATTTGAGAATGACCACTGCCGCCAGATTACCATATTGCCCCTCCACCGAGCTACTTCTACTCGGGTGCCCCTACGCGCCCACCTCATCTTCGCGACCATAGGTCATACTCACCTTCACCGTGCATCTCTTCATTCCCAGCCTCATCTCCGAGTCCATCGGCTTTGCCACCGCTGTACCATTACATTGTGAAGATGATGTGTTGACGTTGGGATGGATGGCCAGATCCAAAATCAACCCCTCTCTTGTCGTTTCCTAACTCCAGACACCGCCTCACACAAGAACTAGATCGATCTAGAAATCCTGGGCGATTTCACGGACTAGACGCCGGAATGGGAGCTTTCGGATCATGAGTTCAACTCTTCTGGTACTTACGGATCTCTCGAAGTGCGATTGTTCGAGGTGAAACTTGTGCGGCTTCTTTACTCCTCCGGTCGTCCGATCAGACTTGTGAGTTGCCTTCGTGGCGAACTGCTTGCTGGGACCTTTTCCATCGGTGGATTTGCGAGCAGTTTGCTTGGTGCGAGCCATTGATTGAATCAGAGATTGAAAGACGAATAGGGTTTCAGAACTTTGAGGGATTCTTGATTGATTTGTGGGTGTATCGTTAATGGGACCTGGTGCTATTCCATTGACCCAATTTTTCAAAACAAGTAACTAACTGGGAACTTGGATAATTCTAATACCTATTTATGCTGGGGCAAAATTGCAAATAGTAAAATATAAAAAATTATTTGGGGGTTGATTATATTGAAAGTTGGTAGAATATGTTAATTTTTATAGTAAGAGGACATTTTAGCTAATTTCCTAAAAAATTAAATTGGTTTATTGGAAAGTTAAAAAATAATATTTAAATGAAACACAACTTAATACATCTCCTACATTATAATTTCTTTCCTTTCAATTCATTGCCTTTCTCTTTCTTTTTTGCTTCTTTTTTCACTAGAGAACACATCATTGTGAAGATCTTTACCTTATTTTCTTTGCTTAAAAGCTGATGTATAAAAGATATCCACAAACAAACACCATCTGAGCTTAAACAAAATGCAGAGTTTCAAAGCATAGCTTCATCAAACTCAATTGTCCCACTTTGCTTCTTTTTCAGGTCCATATACTATTTCATGTATTCTTCTGTTTTTTTTTTGCTTATGAGAAATGAGTTTAGTGCTTGAAGTTTTGAATTTCATGATGGAGATGTTGCTCAGATATAGCAGCTATTTCCATATTTCCCCACTGATCGAGCTCTACCTCCCGGAGCATATGAATGGAAAAGGGGCGCTTGGGATCGGGCTTTTAACTCCTCCTCAATAACATATGGTTCACTAATCAAAGAAATTGGTGTAAGAAAATTTTTGGATTCTCTCTCTCTCTCTCTCAATTAATATTCTTACTTTGTTATATGTGGAATTTTATTTGGAGGCTTGGTGTTCAGTTTCAAAGCAGTTTCAGAAACCCATAACTTACAACGGAAGGAAGGCCCTGACGGTCATTGGATACAAAATTCAAGCAAGATTGTACTTTAAAATTTTTAACTTGATTTTTTTTTATCTGAAAATATTCATTCATAAAACCAAGCCAAAACTAGCCCAAAGTACAGAGACAGGAAAATTAAGACATAAAGTATTTAGGAATGAAGGCGTAAAGACATATGACAAACTCAGTGACGTCCATACCTCCAAACCACAACAAAAGAAAATTAATTTGGAGGACAGGGTAATCTGTTATTTTTTAGAACAAACACTAAGAAGGAAGGAAGGCGATCGATCTAGATCTCCCTGCTCATTCTTCGTCGCACTAGGTCAGCTAAGGTATCGGCTACCTTATTTGCAGACCTTGGGATCCATTGAAACAGAACTTCGTCGAAAGCAACACATCAAGCTTTCAATCTGGATAAGAATGGAAATAATTCCCAGTTACCACGTTCAATGTTACCTGATAAGCAGCTAATTAAAACTTTAGAGTCTGACTCCACAATTATGCGTGCCTGTAATTTCTAGCCTGCGCAAGCAGACATCCATCTAAAGCAGCCTAAGCTTCAGCGATCAAGACAGACTTAGCTTTCAGCTACGCACATTTCGTAGCAAGGAAGGACCCTTCGTGGTTTCGAATAACAACACCAGTCCCTGCTAGTCCCTACCATAGCATCAGTTCCGGTCCAAGACGCGTCACAGTTTATCTTCACTGAAGGGGACACCGGGGCCTCCAAGTGCAGCAAGGGCTATCAGAGTGCCTTGTAGGGAGAATAGGGCACTGCACCGCCAGCTGGACAGTCCAAAACTCCCCTACCTGATATGAGATTGATCTAATGATATTTTGGGCGTCAAACTTTACCCCTTCAAAGATGAACTTGGAGCGGTGCTTCCATGTCTCCCAAGAAGAAAATGCAATGACAGAGCATGTCCATTTGGGATCACTGTTACTTTGAGGATTTTTCCTGCAGCATCAATGAACCAGCTTTCGAACGATGAAACTTGTTGTAGATTGATTCAATAATTAAGTAATCCACCGAACCACACGCAGATGGCGCCCTGACACTGGAGCAGAAGGTGCTCAACCGTTTCTGGGAAGGTCTCACAGAGAGAGCTTGATCCCAAGTGTCGCCTAAACAGATTTGCTTGTGTCGAGAGGCAACCTCTTGCAGCTTTCCACATAAAATTCCTAATCCTTGGATTCACTTTTGCCTTCTAAATGAATTTCCAAAGTTCCTCCGGCACAGTAGATGAGGAAGAGGCTCTTGTGTTGATGTGAGGGCGCAAAAGTTTTTGGTTTTTATCCAGGTGTACCCAGACTTCACACTGTAGGTTCCTGGTTTGGTAAGGGGCCATATAATTGTAACGACCTGGACCAGAAATGAATTTAATTGAGAATTTACTTAAGGAAAAGATGATTTTACGCTCAATTTTGGAAGGGTTCGGGAGTCACTTTTGTCTAGCAATACTTTTAGAAGTTTTTCTTGGGTCGTTGCGTAGGTCTCGAACTCACGAGTTCGTAAACAAGTGGCACGCAGAAAACGGAGACCCGGTGAGATAGTTGTGGGTCTAGAAGCTTCAGGGGGAGTTTGATCATTTTGGAAAAGTCCAAAATTTGGGGGATATTTTTATCCTCTTTTCGAACTCTACCCATACCCGACCCAGGACCATTCTCTCTCCTCCCCCGAATCCTTTCTCTCCCCGTGCGATCACCGATCCACCCTCACCTTCATCGTCCTAATTTGGGACCGATTTGAGCCAAACCAAGCCCAGATGCAGCATCCTCTCGAGATTGCGAGCTGCTGGAGGTCATTTTTTAGGCGAAAGCACCGCCGCAAGCAGCGGACCGAAGGGAGGATTTGTTCGAAGCTTCTCTACCGTCTTCTGGCCAAACCAGGTATAGTTTCGAAGCTTTGACTTCAGATTTGAGTTCTTGGTGTTGTGTAGATGGATCCACATGTGTAGATGGTGAAAAACGATCGAGAAATGAAGAAGTTGGAAGCTCACTGGAAATGGCGATTTCTAGCGAGAATTTCCAGATTCTGGCCACCAGAGACGGTGACGACGACGGCAGTCCGGTCATCATCCCCGATGAGCTCCGATGACTAGTTCGAACTGCAACGGCTGACGTGGCATGCCAGGTGGCAGCCACATGGTGCTAAGTGGAGCCGCGTGGCGACCAGTCAACAGCTGACTCAGCTGCCACGTGACGACCTATCAGCAACTGACTCAGCTACCACGTGGCGACCTATCAGCAGCTGCCACGTGGCAGCACCGTCAGCGGTCCACGTTGGGTCAACAGACGCTGTCAGGGTTTGACGGAATATGCTGACGGCATTAGCATATTCTGTCAAAAGGTAACGGTGTTATGATGGAACCCTAATGCAGTTAGTTTGGACGGAATCTTCCGATTACATCAGGATACTCTGTCAGATTCGACGGAATATTCCGTTAGAGAGACGAAATATTCTACCATGAACATTACATGGAGCGTGGCGGTGCTAAGGATGAGCTAGGATAACGAGTTATGACTCGGGGTAAGTCAGTGAGACTCAATTCTACCAAGTCTTGTACCTTAGTCATCTGGGTCAGTGGGTTGGTGTGGGCGGTCACCCAGATTGACTGGTGGTTGACGGTTCACACGAGGGTGACACGTCAGTTGTCTTGTTTTATTGCGGAGGAGGACCTCCGAGGTAGTTTGTGAACTACAAGGCTATCCTGCGTCTGATCGGTAGGTGAAGTCAGTCAAGTACAAAGGTGATTCTGTTGGAACCCCTGTAAAGTTTATTTAATGTTTCCCAAGATTAAGGGTATTTCATGTATTACATTTTGTGGTTAAAAGCTGTCAGACGGGAGCAGGGTTTTTTGCGGATTTCAGGACGAAAATCGGGAAGGGTCCTGTCATAATTCTATCATCCACATTTTCCATCCCAATGAGAATACATCTGATGGTATCACAGTTAGCAAAAGAGATAGAAGGAGATATAGTATCCATATTCCAAGAATGGGATGATCTGTCAATCAGGTCAGAGACTGTGATACTCATATCTAGCGCATTACTATTATATGGGTGAAGTAGGCCATCCATTGAGTTTGGGATCCAGCGATCCAACCAGACCAAGATGTTTTTCCCATTAAGCACTTGCCATCTCGCTCCCTGCATGATGACTCGCCGCCACCACACCCCCCCCCCCCCCCCCCCCCCCCCCCCCACCCCCCTCTAAAATACTCATCAATGGCTATGACGCCCTGCTTCCCTTTCCTGCATCCCAGAACTCACTATCAGGGAATTATCTACTTTTTCGCATTTGCACCTAGAAGGAATTAGGTTCGTGGATAATTCTCCAGCATTGTTTTTCCAGAAGAGAATCATTGAATTCCTCCATGTTCCTTAAACCCATGGCCCCCCTGCCAGTGATAATAGTTTCTACTTCCAACCCTGGTTTTCTTCTCAATTCTATCACGAACAAACATCAACGCCTCCTTTTTCGATCTTCCCCAAAAAGTTGGCAGCCCAAGGTACATATATATCAGGATTATCAGAATGTCCATGTGTAGGATATCATTGAGGGAGTTACGTAGTTCCAGCGGGGTGTTAGGGCTGAAAAACATACTTGATTTGTCGTAGTTGACTAGTTGACCAAAAGCAATACAATATTCCTGCAAAAATCTTCTCAATATTCCTGCCAATGTCGTAGTAGTTGTTATCAGTGGCCTTCATGAACAGAAGAGCATCGTCTACAAATAGAAGGTGTGAGAGCATTGGCCCATTTGAACTAAACTGGATGACCTCAAGAAGGCCCACGTTTGGTGCCTTATTAAACATGCCAGATAGCACATCACTCACAATAATGAAGATGTATGGTGATAGTGGATCTCCCTAACGAATTCCACGGGTTGGCTTGAAAGGTTTCCCTGGTTGCCCATTAATCAAGACAGAGAAGCTTACTGAGGAAATGCAGTTCATTACCAGAGAGATCCAATTTGGTTCGAAGCCCATCTTTGGCAAGACAGCGGCAAGAAAGTCCCTTTCAAACACTCCTTGATAGAGCAAAATTGTCCTGAGCACTGATTTTTGTGTCAACAAAATTCAAGATATTTCCCCAATTTCTTTCTCCACCACTGGTGAAAATGGTTTTGAAATATGCATCCACCGAATCACAGACTTCAGACTCGGAAGTTTCCCAATTGTCGCTGTTAATTCTCACACAAGTGAGGAGATTGTTCCTCCTTCTTTGGACTGTCAAATGGTGGAAGAAAGCTGAGTTGTTATCACCCGCAAGCAACCAATTAATCTTAGACAGTTGGTGCCAATACCGTTCCTCAAGTTTCCACAAGCTACTGATTTCCCCTTTCACTTCATTGATTCTTCCTTCATTCACTTCACAGTCCAGTTAAAGCCCATCTAAATCATCAATTAACCCTTCCATCATCCTTTTGTTATTTGGGAACTTCGAATGGCTCCACTCGAATAGATTCCTTTGAAAAATCGAGAGTTTCCTCTCCCATCCATTCTAGAAATGCAGGTTTGAGGAATTCCAGCATGCATCCATTATTTCTTTGCATTCAGGGTCATCGGCCCAGAAAGCTTCAAACCTGAACATCCACCTTGGTTTTCTTGAGGTTGGGCATTGGTTTACTAGGATTGGGGAGTGATCCGATCCTAGTACGAGTAAATTTGTAGCCACCGTTTCAGGCCAATGTTCCTGCCATAGATCATTGACTAGTCCCCTCTGTCTAGTCTTTCTTGCACCACAACACCTTCAGCCCTTTTTCCCACCCATGTGAACGGTTGTCCTTTAAATCCCAGGTCAACAAGTTCCATCTCATCCATAAATGAACCAAGAAACCTTCTCCTATTAATAGAATCCGGTCGGCCTCCCTTCTTTTCATGAGCCCAAAGAAATTATTATAGTCTCCCACACATATCCATGGAAGATTTGATGGGTGCAGAGCGCTGCTCAACCAATTCCACATATTCACTTTTTCCTCCATGTATGGGATCCCGTAAATCCAGGAGATGTGGAAGTGATTACCAGAAGCACGGTTGTAAATCGTGGTGTCAATAAGAAATTTTGAAGAAGTGAGGAGATTGACATCAACCAAATCATTCCATAATAAAAACAGGCACCTGTAGTGCCAATGGGATCAACGTAGTGATACCCAACATAGTTCAAATCCTTACACAAACTAAGAAACCTACTAAACTTCATCTTAGACACCATAATAAAAGCAACAGATGGAACATATAACTTCAGATCATTCTCCGAAGGTTCTTCCCCATTAGGACCCCACCGAGGCCCTGATAGTTCCAGCTCAGAAATTTCATTTTTCCCCAGCCGCCAAATCTGTCTGGTAGCCATGAGATGCAACATCTCCTTGTTCATCGGTAGCACCAATATCTACTGGAATGTCGATCAACTCCTCATCGTTAAAAACCTACTTGAACAGCTTGGACCCCTTCATCCCTTTGCAACGCCCCAGTAATTAGCACAAGATTATGTACTTTTAAATTCAAGGAAACAGGTTTTATACACAATTCAAGCAAGCTATTGCAGATACATAAATTTCTTGGTTATTGGGTATGGGTTATGCTAAATTTCTTTTGGGAGTTTGTTGAGGCTCTGCCTTTTGCTTCGGTAGGCATTCTTGGTCACTAGGTTTTGGTTTTGTTAATTTTCTTTGTTATTATTCTAAAACCAGTGAAGATGAGAAATCAAAATTCAGAGTAATATCATTTCAAGATCATGCCTAATATTTTATGAGGTTAATTCATGTCTTTTTAAAAAATTATTAGGGGCATAATAGGTATTGAAAAGTTTCATTAAACCTTCCGTGTTTTCTTTTTCAAGTTGCTTTATACAACCACAATTTTTGAAAGCATAGGGGACTAACTTTTATAAACTCCTATAAAAAGGTCCTTACTTTAAAAAGAAAAAGACTTTTTTGATATTTTACCGGACATATTTTTTGTTAGAATTTTTAATCAAAGCAGTTTTTTTTCAAAAAAAAAAAAAAAGACCACAAACGCAGCATAAGAGTCACACCTCTTCGTTAAGAATCGCACCTCTTCACTAAGAGGCACGCCTCTTTATTTGTACATTTTGAAAAGATTCCTACATATGATTGAAACCCATGAATAGGTTGAATGGTTGATCATAACTGGATGAAATTTTAATCATGTTATGGATGATATTTTAATTTTTTAAGCCGCAAGAAGAAAGAAAATGGCAATTTAAGTAGAAGAGTATATGATTATGTATAAGATTTTGATATCAGAGGATGTATATATACATGTATTTCATGTACAAATTAAATAAAAAAGCGAATATCTAGTGGTTGAGGATGTTGAGTAGGAAGACTCTTGTTTTGATCATTTTCCTAAATAGCAACTCAACTCCTCCTTCTTGATCTTGAATGCATGACTTTAGATTGTCAAGCTGGTTCTGCGCAATTTCTGCACTTATTGTGTGTTCAGATTTGCTTGTCTTGTTTCCAATGAGTGAGTGCAATGCAGCATCCACCTTCGCAAATTCATTTCCTTGTTTTTCTTCCTCACATCCTACTCTCTTTGAGTGCATCATCTTTGAGAACAATGACCAGCTGCTTGGCTTTGACTTTGGCCCGGAGATGAAGGACAACAATGATTCAAGCACCGTGAGTGTCGCTGCTTCTACTTTTCTCAACTTGCTATCAATGGCAACAGTCTTATTGTCATCCTTGTTTAGGGAAGAAAAAGTGGATCCCTTAATATTTCACGTAGACTTGTGTATTGTCTTCTTCACCTTCTTCCTTGTGGTTAAGTATTTGTTGACCTCACTTTTGAGTCCAGTTTCAGATCCCTGCCTTCGTCGTATGTTTGATTGAAGATCTTGTACGCAATCCTTGGTATGCACTAGTGCATCCTGGCAATGCTGCAAGCATCCAAGATTCTGAGAGATCCATCTATTATCTCATTGGTAAATTTCTCATTCTTCTCTTGGGCTAAGGCTAGCTGAGTTTGAGGCAATAGAAGCAACATATCAACACAATCATACAAGTCTTATTGTCAATCAGGCTCTGGAACTCAGGTGCAGAACTTCAATGGCAGCAAAACAAGTAAATCTTCTTAACTCAAAACTCTAGCTTAAACCGATTGAATAAGGGCTAGCCTGTGATGTACTTACTTTGATTATTTCTTCTCTTTTCAATTTGGATTGAATGCTGTGATTGAATTTGAGTGATGATCACTATGATGATCAATGCACTCTAAGTGTTTGTTAAAATGCATAAGTCAATTTTTCTTAGTTTATACTCAGCTATGACTGAGATTTCTTCATTAGATTTTGATTGAATTGAAATGGATGCATACATACACACACTCACTCACAATTTGGTTAGGCTTGTGATGATGTGACATCACAGAGGCCAATTACAGCTTGACACCTAGTCTAGCTAATTTTAACAAACCTCCTTGCAGCTCACGCAAGGCTCACACACTCTAGGCACACACTCAGTTCGGTTACACCTTCATAGCTCATCACAACTTTCATTTAACACCTCACTTGCCTTGTAGACTTCTAGCTGGTAGCTTAATCAGCAACACTCTCATCTAAGCTAGTAGCTGGTTTAACACCAAGAAGAGTTCGTAGATGTCCCAACATGTCTTTAGGCAAAGCTTTGTTGAAGATGTCAGCCAATTGATCCTCTGATATGTAGTATATAAGAGTAATCAAATTCTTTTGCAAAGCTTCCCTGATAAAATGGTACCTTCTATGGATGTGTTTTGTCTTTTGATGAAACACATGATTATTGGCCATTGCTATGGCTAACATATTGTCACATAGCAATGGTGTAGGCTCACCTTGTTCCTCTCCAAAGTCGTTGAGTACAAATCTCAGCCACATTGCATGTGTAGTAGCTTCTGCTGCACTAACATACTCAGCCTCAGCAATGGACAAAGAAACACTGCTTTGCTTCACAGAGGCCCAAGAGAACACCCCACTGCCTAGATTGAAAGCATAGCCCGAGGTACTCCTCATGTCATCTTTTGAACCACCCTAATCACTGTCAAGTATAGTAAGCTGCCAACAATCTGCCTATATAGCTGCTCATCTATAGCATCACTGCCATCTTCTTTCCTCAATCTGTCTCCTGGAACTAGTGGTGTGCTCACTGGTTTACAGTCCTTGAAACCAAACTTCTCAATTAGTGTAGATGCATAACACCCATCCCTAGGAAGTGATAAAGTAAGCCTAAGTCTGTCATTTCATACTTACTCATCATCACATGCTTGAACTCCTTAACCATAGCCTGTGAACTTCCAATATACACAATATCATCCAAATAGATAGATACAATTAGAATCCCACCAACTTCATCATATTTGATGTAGAGTGTGGCTTCACTAGGACTTCTTTTGATTTCACAGCTAAGCAAGTAGGAATCAATTTCACCATACCAAGCTCTTGGTGCGTGTTTGAGTCCATAAAGTGCCTTCTTAAGCTTGTACACCTTTCCTTCTTCAATTTGGACTTCAAAACCCTCAGGCTGGTTAATGTAGACCTCCTCCTCTAGTACACCATTTAGGAATGCAGATTTCACATCAAGCTGGTATAACTTCCAGGTCTTTTGAGTTGCTAGGGCAATGAGTGTTCTGATAGTGTCCAACCTTACCACATGAGCAAAGGTTTCATTGAAATCAATGTTAGGCTTTTGAACATAACCCTTGGCCACCAATCTTCTGGATTGAACCATCAAGGCTTAGTTTTGTCTTGTAGACCCACTTAACCCCAATCATAGGTCTGTTAACAAGCTCCCTTGTCTCATTCTTTTGAATCATGTCAATTTCAGCTTCCATTGCCTTCCTCCAAGCCTTATCTTTAGTAGCTTCAGAATACTTCTCTGGTTCAATGATGCACATGTGACATCTAGCATAGATGTCACTCATGCTTCTAAGCTTCACATGTGTTCCATTAGAGTATTCATCTTCTGGCTGAACAGCAACAATCTGATTCTCAGTTTCTTGTAAAACAGCAGTTGAACTCTCAACTTGAGAATCAGCTTGCTCATTTCTGATTTCAAAACCATAGTTGAGTGTAAGAGACCCACTAGCACTAGACTTTGCTTCATTCCAATCCCACTTTGCATCTTCATTGAACACAACACTCCTAGATATCACAATCTTGCCAGTTTATAGATTGTATAGCCTATAACCCTTCTCACAACTTCCATACCCCACGAACACACACTTTGTTCCGTTTTCATCTAGTTTCTGTCTTAGCTGGTATGGAATGTGTGAGTAGCAGATTGAACCAAAGGCCCATAGGTGTTTGACCCTGGTCTTGTACCACTGAACTGCTCAAATGGTGTTTTACCATTCACAGCTTTTGTAGGACATCTGTTATGCAAATACACATCAGTTCTTATTGCTTCACCCCAAAAATTATAGGGTATTCCTTTATCATGCATCATAGCCTTAGCCATTTCTACAATTGTCCTGTTCTTCCTCTTAGCTACTCCATTCTGTTGAGAATAATAAGCCACTGTGAGTTGCCTTTCAATTCCAGCTTCATCACAAAACTTCTCAAACTGCTTGGATAGGTACTCACCTCCGCTATCACTTCTTAGTTTCTTTACTTTGTAGCTACTCTGTAATTCAATCATGCTCTTGAATTTCTTGAACACATTTAGGACACTAGACTTGTGTGAAAGAAAATATAACCAGCACATCCTTGTAAAATCATCAATAAAGGTCAAGAAATACTTGTTACCTCCAGCTGTCTCAACTTGCATTGGACCACACACATATGTGTGAATAAGTTCCAATGGTGTAGATGCCCTCCATGCCTTCTCTTTATCAAAGGACTCTACATGTTGCTTTCCTGCAATACAACCCTCACACTCATCTCTTTCACAGGTTAACTTAGGCAGTCCCACCACCATGTCCGTCTGTTGTAGTGTCTTCTAGCTTGCATAGTTCAAGTGACCATATCTTTTGTGCCACAGCACTAAATCTTCAGTGATAGTAGATTTCATTGCCACAGGATTCACACACTCTAATGACATAGGAAAACATTTATTACCTGTCATAGGCACTTTAGCTACCTTGTAAGTCAACTATTTGTCTTCAAAAATGTCCACTGTGTGATCTCCAAACACCAGAAAATATCCATACTCTATCATATGTCCAACACTTTGAAGATTTTCATCCAATCCAGGTAAGAGCATGACATCCTTGATGTATCTTTCTCCTTGCTTGATGTGAATCACAAGTGTACCTTTCCCTTCAGCTTGAACCAGTTCACCATTCCCCATTTTCACTTTAGCTTTAATGCTTTTGTCCACATCAATTAGTAATGATTCTCGTGCTGTCGTGTGATTACTACATGCACTGTCTACATACCACACATTGTTATCTTTCACAGCAGCAACATTACATGCATATAATAGGTTTTCAGTGGTCTCAGTCACCTCCCTAGCCATGTTTACAGTCTTGGATGCACAGTCCTTAACCATATGTGCAAACTTGTTGCACCTATAGCACTTGGTCTTCCCTTGGAACCAACACTCACCATAATGCAACTTGTCACACACCTTGCACTTTGAACCACTGCTTTCAGATTTATTAGAACCTACATTCTGATTAAAATTAGACTTTCCAATATTGGATTTCTGATTCCAATTTTTGTTGCCTTTGAACTGCTTATTGAATTTCCCTTGTGAATAGCCCTGTCCCTTAGGAGTCACAGGAAAACAAGCAAAGGCCTTATCTACATTTCCATCAGCATGCATTTCTATCCTCTGGTCAAAAGCTCTAATTGATGCTACCACATTCTCAACAGTCACATTTTCCATATCCCTTGTTTCTTTTATAATAAACACAATGGGATCATAAGGTTTGGTTAAGCTGATTAGGATCTTTTGAGCTAATCTCTTTTCTAAAATTTCTTCAGCATAGGTTCTCATGTTATCCGCAACAGCATATAGTCTAGACATATATACTAATAATGATTCATCTTCCTTCATCCTAGTATACTCAAAGTCTCTCCTAACAGATTGAAGTTTCACGGCCCTTACCTTTGAGTCTCCTCTGTATTCTCTTTTCAGGATGTCCCATGCTACCTTGGCACAAACTTCTTTCTTAATTGAAGGGAAGATATCATCAACCACTGCATTCTGAATCATATTGAGAGCCTTGTCATTCTTCACACGATCAGCATGTGTTGGCTGATTCACAACACCACCAGCATCTCCTTCTCTAGTTGCCTCAGGTAAGCCTTCATCAACATACTCCCATAGATCATATGCAATCAGCACAGTTTCCATTTTCACTCTCCATAAATCATAATTGCTTCCTGTGAAGATTGGAGTCTTTAACTCCCCTCTACAGTGTGTTGCCATTTTTCAGATTAGATCAAACACTCAGTAGCATTGTGATACTACTCAGCACTTTAGCACATATTCAGCGCCCCAGATATTAATGATGATCAGAGTCAAGCTCTAATACCATATTGGGAATCAGGCTCTGGAAACTCGGGTGCAGAACTTCAATGGCAGCAAAACAGGTAAATCTTTTTAAATCAAAACTCTAGCTGAAACCGATTGAATCAGGGCTAGCCTGTGATGTACTTACTTTGATTCTTTCTTCTGTTTTCAATTTGGATTGAATGCTGTGATTGAATCTGAGTGATGATCAATGCACTCCAAGTGTTTGTTAAAATGCTTAAGTCGATTTTTCTTGATTTATACTCAGCTATGACTGAGATTTTTTCATTAGATTTTGATTGAATTGAAAAGGATGCCTACATACACACACTCACTCACAATTCGGTTAGGCTTGTGAAGCTGTGACATCGCATAGGCCAATTACAGCTTGACACCTAGTCTAGCAAATTTTAACAAACCTCCTTGCAGCTCACACAAGGCTCACACACTCTAGGCACACACTCAGTTCGGTTACACCTTCACAGCTCATCACATCTTTCATTTAACACCTCACTTGCCTTGTAGACTTCCAGCTGGTAGCTTAGTCAGCAACAAGTCTTGGAGGCCACTTAGTTTTTGGCCTATTGATAATGATGAAGATGAGGAGGTGGCCTCAGAAGACCTCAATCTGCACAAATGTTGGTCAACTTCTTGAAGGATCGGGTGTGGCCTTGAGGGGAAGCTGTTAGATCTCATGTGGAAAACCATTTCTTCTTTGTGTGTTTTGAAAAGAATGTAAGATAGAAGAGCAGAGATAGTAGATGGTGTAGAATTGTGATTGATGAGTTTCTTTCCATATGCATATGCTTAATATATATATATAGTGCTGGTTGAGGAATGGGACATGGAATCTCGTCTACTTCAACGATCAGTGAGAGATAACATGATTTTGATTTGGATTTGTACGTTCCCTAGGCAATGTTTAGGCAAAAGTCTCTTCTCCCACCAGCACACCAACTCATTTTGCATATAAAATCTCACTAATATGTTATCGTAATGTAACAACCATTTACCCATCATACTTAACGTGCGTTTTCGATTAGGGAGATCGGTAATTTAAATATGTGGTTACACGAGTTGTATCTAGCTAGCCATCCTTATTTGCCTTATTTTAGTCATCTTATTTTGCAGGCAACCTGCAATATGCATTCATTTGTCACCATGCATTGTGTTTCCATAGTTATTAGTTAAAGAAGAGAAGCGTTTTAGCAGAATAGATAAAGTGGACTGTTCCGCTAAGGCCCTAACAGAAAGAACACCAATACAATTGTCATTATAACTAGAGGGGTGAGATCTGAGTCTGCCATATGTGATTATCATTAGTTCATTTGTTAATTTTAATCCGCGTTAGGCAGAGAACACGAGCTTGGCAATTAAAATTTGCGGCAGCAGCCATTTCCTTCTCAATCCAGAGAAGACAAGGTTTTTCAGTTGAATGTACACTCATTTCCTTGTAGTGAGTTACCTTTCTTCCACCGGTCTGGGGCAAAATGCCTAGCTGCATCTGCATAATCTTCACAAGACTCAAAGAGGGGAACAAAGAAAACCTCTCAACCAATGTTCCATACAAGATGGTTTTGATTTGGCCGGCCAACTCTTATCTCAGAAAATGTCTCCCCAATATTATTTTCAATCTTTTTTAATATCGTATCACTCAAGTTATCTTAACCTTAAGATAAGGCTCCGTACTGACGCCATGCAATATTATATCTTCAATTTCAACTTCAACAATGGTGACAAAAAAGAAACAAGGGGCACGAGTGGATTGACCCCTTTTCCTCATACCCACGAAAAGGCAACACCTATTCTTTAGTGTATTTCCCATGTGATATTTATACATTTCTTTTTCCAGTCTGCAGCAGCAATAATTGTGCGTGACGTGCTTGCACGTGAAAACAAATATGATTGTATGCTAATAGCCGTTGTAATCCAAGAAACTGGATCTAAAAATACGGCGGAGATGAAGCTTCATGTGTGCAGCCTTCATTAATTAACATTAACGTGGTTTACAATTACATCAGTAGCAACCAGAATGTAAAGTTCCTTCTATCTGCCTATCTGGTTGTGGTTGTTGTATTATATATGCACCCACTAGCCAAACAAAACCGTTTTCATTTTAGTTAGAATCTGCTAATTGATGGTTATTCATAGCTAAAATTACAGCGAATTCGGGTTGGTCTGCTTACTGTATTTGTCATCGAAAAATAAATCAGTTTCTGGTTGTTAAGAGAGTACAGAAAACTATCATGAATTGGATCCACAACTTGCATAAATTTCTGTTCATCCTTTAACCAACCAGCAATTTAAATAAGTTTCATACTCATCCCATGATTGGGTGCGGTCAAAAAACGGCATTTAAATAAAACTTTGACTGATAAATTAAGATCATATGGGTTTCAAAATGATTGTTTGGAGAAGCAAGCGACTTCATAATCATATATCTTAGACTCCACCTCATTTTAGTCTCTTGTTTTTTTTTTCTTGAAACGTGGTTTTAGGTTGAAGAGTCGATAGTATGAGATGCAGAGCTAGCATGCCGATTTATTGTTAGGTCATAGTTCTTACATATATTTCATGTAATTTCATGCCTCTTTGCTTGTCTTTTACTTAATTTCTGGCCATCCATAGTAGAAAGTGATGCTCTTGTGAGACATGTGCAGGTTTTAGAAAGATAATGCAATTCTAAGAATGCAGAAAAAAGATTCACTCAAATCGGAGTTCAAATAAAGGAAATGTCCTCATTTCAATAACGGGTCCTGAACCAGGCCCTGAGTGCGTCAGTGCACCCTATTTTGGGTCCTTGACCAAGTAACTCAGATCAGCCCATCCGGATCCCAAAGCCGTGTTTCAGGACATCAAGTTCATATCCTAGAAGTGCCAAGGTCATGCCAGGACATGTCGAGGCCATGTCCTAAGATCTTCATATCCGAGTCCCTGGTCGTGTCCGGAACACGCCCAAGGCATCGAGTAGACGTCCCAGAGGAGACAAGTCCCAGTTGAGGTTCCCACTATCGAGACCAGGCGCGACTGCGCCGCAGACGAGTTCCAGAGTGACACAGCTGTATAAATTCTAGTATCACGTCAGATCCTTGACATGACCCGATAAGATCCAATGAATATATTTTCAAGCCTACAGCCATTTGATTGAGACATGGAGTGCGCTTAGACACTTTGACATATATTAAAGCCATTCAAAGTCCAAGTCGCACTGTGGCGCGACAAAGGCATCCTTAGAACGAAATTCCAAGTTTTCAAGCCCTGACCGAAATTCCGTAGTGTAGTGTCATTAAATCCCTTTAGAACTTAATGCTTCATTTTATGTTTAACTCGGAAACCGTGGGACTCAGTTGAGCATAATTTGATAGATGTCTTAGGTGCCCATGAGGGCTAAGACATACTAAGTAAGAATAGATAAGAGGTGCGAGGGTGAGCTTAAGAGACCCCTTTCATGGGCACTAAACCAGGAAGGAACATGATAGTTGAATCTTGCAAATTGTTCAGTTATTATTTAAGCATCATTTTAGTGTCTTTAAGTACCTCGCTTACATGTCTTTTGAATCATTTCGTGCCATCAATAGTAGAAAATGATCAATCTTGTCAGACTTGTGCAGATTTGGAAATATGGGTGAATTCTGAGAAGAGCGCAAAAAAAAAAATGGCTGAAATTGGAGTTATAAAGAAGAAGTTATATGAAATTGAAAATCGAGTCTCAAAAGCTAGCCGGAGGCTTGTCCTTGATATGTCCTTGACACGCCATAGGAGACATCCTACCGAGCCCAGAGACATGACCTGTTGTGTTCTTCTGCCGAGCCTCATTGTCAACAATCCCCCTTTACTTTATGCTTTTATTTCGTTGTAATTATAAAATGAGAATTTACATTATGTCTTTATTTTCAGTTATGCGTGAGTAGTCGTTTTAGGATTAGGGATGCTTGAAGCCCTAGCCATGTTAGTTGTTTGATTAGATTTCTGGCTCTTGATTATAATTGCTATGCATGCTGAATTTGTTGGATTACTTTGCTTAATGACCTTAATTTATGCGTATAAGATTAGCTACCTTGTTTTCATATAATTATCAATGTAATTGCTTGACAGACCATCATATCAACTTGTAATTTGTAGCATCAAGGGTAGGTGGCGAGACACCTATTCATAATCTAAATTCATGACAACCTAGGATTGCATATCACTTTTCTAGGGGTAGTTTAGTGTCATTAAATTCTCTTTGTACTTCATGCATCATCTTAAACGGTAGGTGATGGACGTTCTAGGTACACATCATGCTTAGAACATGCTAAGTAAGAAAGAATAACATATGTGGAGTGGGCCTTAGTCGGACTTTTGCATGGGCACTTAATTCAGAGAATGCATAGTAATTAAGTCAAGGAAATCTAGTTAATAACTCCAATTGGTTAGAGTGGATAGTAAGCCTTAATTTGCCTTAGTTAATAAGTAATCAATCAATCTTTCTTGCATTGTTATTTCCTGCACTTTAATTTACTTTTCTTTCATATGAACAACTCATACATGGCTTTGGGACGTTGGAATGATCCATACATGGAGATGGAAGTTTGGAACAATCCACATGGGTGGAGCAATCAGCTGGAATTCCATTATCAATAATACCCAAATCCATACAATCAAAGATGGGGAAATCCGCCTAATTGCACATGGAACACCGCTCAACCAACTCCTGACCTCAAAGCTGCGCAACAGGCCTTAATGCACATTGATCAGTCATTATTTATGCATCATTTTGATGTCTTTATATGCCTCTCTTACATGTTTTTTGAATGATTTCGTGTCGTCAATAGTAGAAAATGATCAATCTTGTGAGACTTGTGCAGATTTGGGAAGATAGGTAAATTCTGAGAAGAACCCAAAAAGAATGACTCAAATCGGAGTCCAGATGAAGGAGATGTCCTCATTTCAATATCCGGTCCTAAACTGGGTCCTGAGTGCGTCAGTGCGCCAGAGCGCCTATTTTGAGTCCTTGGCCAAGTACCTCAAATCATATCATCCGGGTCCCAAACCTGTGTCTCATGACATCAAGTTCATGTCCTAGAAGTTCCAAGGTCATGCGAGGACATGTCGGGTACATGTCCCAAGAACTTCTCATCCGAGCCTAGCCTCTGCGCCTAAAACCTAGTTCCTGTTCTGCCAGCGGTGGATCAAAGTTCCTCCTCTGCGCTGAGCCTGACAACCTATATGCCTAGCCTGACCGAAGATGCGCTTCTACTATGTTCGTGGTGTACCTCGAAAGCGCAGTCCCATACCCCTACGACGAAGACATTCGAAGGGCAAAGTTCTAAGTTAAAGCGTTTGACCGCGGGAAGACCGCCGGCTGCCCGCGTCCAGCTTGTGTTCCCACTTGCCAGCTTGCATTCACACTCTTAACCATGTTCTGATTGGTTCTAATAGATTTTAGGGACTTTGTAATTAATTAGAAGTACAATAACTATTCTAGAACACTCTAGGCTATGGTTTTTAATTCCAATCCTTATAGGACAAGGGTTTCCCTTTATCTATAAAAGGGAGACTTTGTTCAGTGTTTTAGGAGACCATATTTTTAGATGGATATTTTTTACACACATTATTAGGAGAGCATTATTTCGGAGATCTAGACACCCTAGCCTTAATTTACATTGTAATTCAGTTCAAAGTAAACAGTTTCTTATTTTCTGCACTTTTTGGGCGTGGAGCTAGGAGGGGAAGGCTAGTCTCTGCTATGCACTATTGTTCATCAGCGTTCTTTACTCTAAACTTTTATTTCATTGCAATTTACTTATGAATTCAATTATTTCTGTTTCAATTTCTGTTATGAATGAGTAGTTCCTTTTAGAATTAGGGTTGTTTGAAGCCCTAGCCATGTTAGCCCGTTAAGTAGATTTTTATTCTTGTTCTTAAATGATATGCATGCTGAATAACTCTGATTACTGCTTTAACTACCATTCTTTTTTATGTTTATAAGATTAGCTACCTTGTTTGCATAAATTATTGATGGAATTGCTTAAGTGGCCGCCATATCATCATGTGGTTCATTAGCATCAAGAGGTTGAGGTTAAGAAACAATCTTATAGTTGGAATTCATGACAGCCTTGGAATGCATCTCACTTTTCTAGGCTAGTGTGGTGTCATTAAATTCTCTTAGTACTTCATGCATCATCTTAACTGGTAGGTGATAGACGTTCTAGGAATATGCCCTATTTAGGACATGATAAGTAAGAGAGAATGATATATGTTTAGTGTACCAACGCCAGGACCTAGGCATGGGCACCTAATTCAGAATTGCATAGTAATTTGGTTAAGATAATCTGGTTAAGAGCTATAATTGGTTATAGTGGATAGTAAGCCTTAATTCGCCTTAGTTAACAAATAATCAACCTTTTATTCTTGCATTGTTATTTTCTGCATTTGATTTACTTGTCTTTAACTTTCAACTCTTAAACATAAACCCCCCCCTTGGCGTGTGTGTGTGTGTTTTTCTATAAGTTAACGAATCTGAACTTAATTGGGTTAATCATTGAACAAGTCCTCGAGGGATCGACCTTTGCTTGTCATTATACTATCTCCATCGATTTTGTGCACTTGCAAAGTTATACTTGGTAGAAATAAAGTTCATAATTATTGTGTTCAGTATTTCTTCTATCAAGTTTTTGGCGCCGTCGCGGGGGACTTGTCTCTCAACGGTGCCAATTAATTCAGATTTAGTTAACTCAATTTTGTATATTACCTATTTCGACTTCATTTAGGTTGTTTACTAACTTAGCTTGTCATCTTTCTCATGTACATATGAACAACTAATACATGGATATGGGACCATGGAATTATCCATACATGGACAAGGGAGCTTGGAGCAATCACGAAAACCCAGAACCATACAACCCGGGGTGGAGCAATCACGAAAATCCAGAACCATACAACCCAGGGTGGAGCAATCGGTCGGAATTCCATTATCAAGAACACCCAGAACCATACAACCTAGGATGGTGCCAGCAGTCTAATAGCACATGGAACTCCCCTCAAATATTTCCTCACTACGAACCAACTCCTGACCTCCAACCTTCACTGAGGGCCTTGGTGCAATGCATGGAGGCTCGTAATCAATGCATGGCAGCCGTTTGTGAAGAAATCTGAGAGCTAAGCCAGCGCTTGGAGGAGATACTGGAAAAGAGCAAGAGGGAGTTTGAGTTCAACGTACGCCAAACTGAAGACAGGGCACGTTCCCCACCAAGTGAGGCCGTGAATGATGATCATGATGAAGCTGTCATCGAGCCAACACTTCGACAAGTGGTTGCCATGGAGGCCGCAAAGTCCACCCTACCTTCGCTGTGGACCAGGATAAAAAGCATGGAGGCTTGTGATCAGAACCATCACGCAGATCAAAAGAAAAATGAGGACACCATCAAGCTAAAACTTCGACAAGTGCTTCCCATGGATGCCATGAATTCCACCCAAGGCCATGCCGTGATAGTGTCTCCCGATTTTGCTCAGATTGAGCAGTGGGATGCACCCAATTCATACCCTCCAGTATACTCTCCATTTTATAATGTTTCTTACTCTGATTTCATGTTTAACTATACATCTTTACCTTGCACTCACAGATTGGGAAGCGTAATGAAAACAAACTGGGAGGAAGAGAATAGGATGGATGTTGGTGACAAGGACATCCAGGTCAAACCCCTGCCCCTGCCCTATGTGCTGCCCAGCAGCAATGCCCTGTCACAAACCCAGGATCCTGCAGAGTCCCAGGACTCGCCAAATGCCCTGCCGCAGCCCCAGCCCAGCGCCACAGAAACTGGACACGTCCAGGGCACGCTTTCAATGCGCCAAACTGCGCCAACTAATTCGCTGTAGGGCAAGTCCTTAGCCGCTGGACCAGAACCTTCCCAGCGCGCATCTGAGATGCACAGCGCTGCGGCCACGCTTCAAGACACATCCACGATAGAACCCAAGTGTAAGGACCCTTCCCGAATTTCACCTCGAAATCCGCGAAAAACCCTTATCCCGTCTGATAGCTCGTTTTCCCAAAAATTTAATACCAGGAATACCCTTTACCTTAAATATATTAATTATACCATATAGGATTTCCGACAGATCCTTTATGTACTTACTAACCACACCTACTTGTCAGACGCAGGATAGCTTCCTGGTCATAGCCGAGACCTAGCCGAGACCTCAAAATAGTGGTGGTCCAAAAAGATAACACGCTCTGACACCAAATGTCAGTAGGTCAGACACTGCTGAAACCTCTACTGGAATAACATAAGAGAACTGACTGGTCAGCCATCTATGAACCATCAATAACTCGTCACTCTGGGTCACCGCCCACACCAACCCACTGACCCGGATGACGAAGGAACTAGACTTGATTAAATTGGGTCTCACTTACTCGGCTCAGGTCAAACTCGATATCCCGGCTCATCCTTAGCCCCCGAGTGGTAACTCAATATCTCTACACCTCCAGAGCACCCCGAGTGATAACTTGATATCCCTGCTCGTCTTGCGCCCCCGAGTTGTAACTCGATATTACTGCTCCTCCAGAGCACCCCGAGTGATGACACGATATCCCTGCTCATCCAGAGCACCCCGAGTGATAACTCGATATCCCTGCTCCTCCAGAACACCCTGAGTGGTAACTCGATATCCCTGCTCCTATAGAGTAATCTTGGACCTCTACGATATGGCGGAGAAAGATCCCTAGAACACCAATATTGGAGAACCCCTCGACGATCTGGCGGAGACATACCCTCTAACGCCAATCTGAGAACCCTCAACAATGTAGCAGAGAAAAACACCATCCACGCCATTCATCGGGAATCCCATGGTATAACCCAATACCTAGAAGTATGCATAACCATATAATCTCAGAACCTTAGTCCGTTCACAGCGCACATAAAATACCAAATCATGGACGCCCTAGCCCCAAGGAACTCTTGACACATTATTGACACAACTACCTTGACCTCCCGAGCGCAAAACCCGCTCCATGGTCAACCATTACCACTGGGATTGCCCAACCGGGGCTCTAAAAAAACTCCTATGGCCTCAAAACCATCAAAATCCGATCCGGAACGTCCCAAAACCCTGGCCACGCGTCGTCGTGACCTAGAAATCAGCTATACGCGCCGCCACGCACCAGCGGAAGGCCGACCACGCACTTGCTACAATACTCACGCGCCTGGACCGGTCCAACTCGGCTAAACTCGGCCTGACCCGGTCCAGCCCAACCAAACTGGTCTACTCGAGCCGACCAATCCACTCGACCTGACGGGTCCGCTCAACCCGACTGGTCCACTTGACTCGATCGGTCGCTGGCGACTCAACGGAGAAGGCGATCGGACCACCGTCTCCATCGTCGGAGTCTAGCCGGAGAAGATGATCGGACCGCCGCAATGCCGCCGTCTCCGTCGCTGGAATCCTCCATTTTCGGCCGACTCAAACATTTTCCGAACTTCTTCAAAACTCAACCATTTTTCACGAATTTTACGTCAAAATCTATCTACTCGAACCTAGGAATCCAAAAATGACCTCAAAACAGTAAACACGTATTTGTACCAGCCGAAAAATTGTTTTGAAACTTCGGTTTTAACTTTTCCTCGGTTCGGCGTCTTCCGTGGTTGCCTCTTCCGATGGTTTGTATGGTTGTGCTCGTGGGAAGGAGTAGATTCTGAATAGTTCCACCAAAACGGGAGATATGGCCTTGTATCAAAGTCCACTTTCATGGGTTTTGGGTGTTTGTCTCACACGGGTTCGGGGGGGTTGTGTGGTCCAGAGAGAAGTATGAAAATTATGATGATGAATTGATGGTTTGGAAGTTAAAATATCTAACCCCAGCCGAAATTACCAAAATACCCTGAAGCCTCTAGACCCGAAACGATCTCACCGGGTCTCCATTTTTCGCATGCCGCCTGTCTACGAACTTGTGAGTTCGAGACCTACGTAAAGACCAAAGAAAATTCCTCAAAGCACTGCCAGTCAAAACGTGACTTCCGAACCTGTCCAAAATCGAGGGTAAAATCGTCAAATTCCCAAATTAATTTAATATCTGGTCCGGGTCGTTACAAATCACCCCCCTTAAAGAAATCTCATCCCCGAAATTCCCTTAACTCAAGTCAAGAACCAACCTCCTGTTTCAATTCCTCTCACGTCACCACCGGCACGAACTTGGCCCTAGACGCGATTCCCAAAAGAACCCGTGCACTCTGCACATTTCTTTATTCCCATCTCGACAAAAAACTGTAGGCGATAACTACATCCAGGAGACATCCTGGAGGCACCAGTATCCCTTCAACACGGAACATACCTCGAAACACGTCTCTGAGCCTAAGAAGTTCACTTTGGGTCCTACTCCCAACTTGAGTTCATGACGTCACATGTCTGAACATACCTCGAAGTTAGGTGTCAGATAGGGGTACGTGCACTACATGTAGTCAACCTCAACAATCTAGCGGAGCACTACCTTGCAATGCCAGCCATCGGAGAACCCATCAACTATCTGGCGGAAAATTACCCTCCTACGCTAGTTGGAGAAAACCTTGACGAAAACGTGATGGAGAAGACCCTTCATCATGTCTAAAACAATGCGTGCATACACAACCTTTCTTTTCAAACAAGTTCATAAAGATAAGCCAAAAGCTTACCGGAAAAAAAATCCATCCTTGTAAAAACATTTGGTGGGACCCACGAAATCCAAACAATTAAAATATTTCGTGGTCCACAACCCTGCTTTGAAAACCCTCCTCAAAGGAGGTCAAATCATGTAAACCAACCTGGACACATAATATATCCAATCCACTATTCCCGACATATCCACCACACACCAGGGTATCCCTTGAAATGTACGAAAACCCCTCAACGATCTGGCAGAGAACACCCTCGACACCAGCATCGGAGATCCCTCAACAACCAGCGGAGCAAAACCCCTCAACAACCAGCGGAGCAAAACCCCTCAACACCAATTGGAGCAACATTGATATCGGGAACAGAAGACTAGTGAAAATCAAATCCGTGTTTTGAAATCTTTATTTCTTGGCCTAAGGCAAAGTCATTGAAAAATCATTCATGGCCAATTTTAGTAAAATCACAAATACGGGTCCAACCCAAAATCAAGGACTCAATAATTTCCACGTCAAAATAATAACAACCCGAGTCCACAAACCAGGCCATTTCCCAAAACACATTTTCACTGAAATGTTGAAAACCTGTGTCCAGTAAGATTTGTAAAATACATAAAAGAGTTTAATTCAAGTATTACATGTATGCATGCATTTTCATCTACAAAACCATTGTCCACTTACCAGCAACAACGACGCCTACCTCGCTCGTGCATCACATGACCTCTGCCTCCCTAATTTCAAGGTCGCTAAAGAGGTAAACGTCTCGGAGGCATCTTGTTAACAGGAATCCCTAAATAATTTGCACAAAAGTGTGCAGTCTACAGGAAGTTAACCTAGAGCTCTGATGCCAACTGTAAGGACCCTTCCCGAATTTCGCCTCGAAATCCGCAGAAAACCGTTATCCTGTCTAACAGCTTTTTTCCCCCAAAATTTAATACCAGGAATACCCTTTACCTTAAATATATTAAATAAACCTTACAGGATTTTCGACAGATCCTTTATGTACTTACTAACCACACGTACTTGTCAGACGCAAGATAGCTTAAAGGTAATAGCCGAGACCTCGGAATAGTGGTGGTCCAAAAAGATAACACGCTCTGACACCAAATGTCAGTAGGTCAGACACTGCTGAAACTTGTACTGGAATAACATAAGACAACTGACTGGTCAGCCACCTGTGAATTGTCAATAACTCGTCACTCTGGGTCACCGCCCAAACCAACCCACTGACCCAGATGACGAAGGAACCAGACTTGATTAAATTGAGTCTCACAGACTCGCCCTTAGTCAAACTCGATATCCCGGCTCGTCCTTAGCCCTCGAGTGGTAACTCAATATCCCTGCTCCTCCAGAGCACCCCGAGTGATAACTTGATATCCCTGCTCGTCCTGAGCCCCAAAGTGGTAACTCGATATCCCTGCTCCTCTAGAGCACCCAGAGTGATAACACGATATCCCTACTCCTCCAGAGCACCCCGAGTGATAACTCGATATCCCTGCTCCTCAAGAGCACCACGAATGATAACTCGATATCCCTGCTCTTCCAGAACACCCCTAGTGATAACTCGATATCCCTGCTCCTCCAGAGCATCCCGAGTGATAACTCGATATCCCTGCTCCTACAGAGCAATCTTGGACCTCAACAATATGGCGGAGAAAGATCCCTCGAATGCCAACATTGGAGAACCCCTCGACGATCTGGCAGAGACGTACCTTCTAATACTAATCGAAGAACCCTTAACAATGTAGCAGAGAAAAACACCGTCCATGCCAATCATCGGGAGTCCCATGGTATAACCCAATACCTAGAAGTATGCATACCCATGCAATCCCGGAACCCTATTCCGTTCACAGCGCAAATAAAATACCAAATCATGGACGCCGTAGCCCCAAGGAACTCTTGACACATTATTGACCCAACTACCTTGACCTCCCTAGCTCAAAATCCCCTCCATGGTCAACCATTACCACTGGGATTGGCCAACCAGGGTTCTAAACAAACTCCTATGGCCTCAAAACATCAAAATCCGATCCGGAACGTCCCAAAACCCTACCCACGTGTCGTTGTGACCCTGAAATCGGCTCCACGCGCTGGTCATGCGCATGCTACAATACTCACGCACCTGGACCGGTCCAACCCAGCTCAACTCAGCCTAACTCGGTCCACTCGACCCGATCGATCCACTTGACCCGATCGATCCGCTTAACCTGATCGGTCCACTTGACCCGATCAGTTGCCTGTGACTCGCCGGAGAAGACGACCAGACCACCGTCTCCGTCGTCGGAGTCTGGCCGGAGAAGATGACCGGACCGCCGCAATGCTGCCGTCTCGATCGCCGGAATCCTCCATTTCCGACCGGCTCAAGCTTTTTCCTAACTTCTTCACAACTCAACTATTTTTCACGAATTTTACGTCTAAATCTATCTACCCAAACCCAGGAATCCAAAAATGACCTCAAAACATTAAACCCGTACCTGTGCTAGCCGAAAATTCGATTTGAACCTTCGGTTTTAACTTTTCCTCGGTCCAGCATCTCCCGTGGTTGCCTCCTCGAATGGTTTGTACGATTGTGCTTGTGGGAAGGAGTAGATTCTGAATAGTTCCACCAAAACGGGAGATATGGCCTTGAATCAAAGTCCACTTTCATGGGTTTTGGGTGTTTATCTCACACTGGTTTGGGAGGGGGGTTGTGTGGTCCAGAGAGAAGTACGAGAATGATGATGAAGAATTGATGTATTGGGGGTTAAAATATCTACCCACAGCAGAAATTATCAAAATCCCCATGAAGCTTCTAGACCCGTAACGATCTCACCGGGTCTCCATTTTTCGCATGCCGCCTGTCTACGAACTCGTGAGTTCGAGACCTACGCAACGACCCAAGAAACATTCGCAAAAGCACTGCCAGTCAAAATGTGACTTCCGAACCCGTCCAAAGTCGAGGGTAAAATCGTCAAATTATCAAATTAATTTAATTTCTGGTCCAGGTCGTTACACCAAGGGCCAGCCCGTGCCTCCCAATCTGCTGCTAGCCGTGTCTCAGCCCATGCCCACGGACAAGGACCCAGTTTTAAAATTCAATGCGCCTTCTCAACTCAATCCTGAAACACTTAACTTTCATTTTCATAAGGAAAAATTGGATTTGAATTCTGATTTAGCTCCTAATACTGATGAACGTTTCCCATGCAGGTTCCACCAAAACAGCAAGAATATGCTAAAGGCCCTCAACTTGGTCCCCCTCTTCATGTTCCGAAGGAAAAATCAACAGAAGGGACCAAGGATGAAGTCTAGAACGTACAAGGCACAACCAAGGAAGACATTCCAGAATGGACAGAAACTGCTCTCATTCAAATCACTCCTCAATCTCTTTCCCGATAAGTAACGTTCTCATCGGTGGATTCCTTTATGTGTTTCTAACTTTGTTCTCCATGATGCAGCGCAGATTCTACAGCAAGAGGCTCATAATTGGTTCCATGTTGACGCTGAAATCCTGGGCACACCATCAAATGCCTAGCATGCCAACCCCGTCTTGTCTAGACGTTAAATAAAGCGCTCCTAGGAGGCAGCCTAGCCCTGGTTTGTATTTCTCTCTTCCTTTGCTGTTTCTTCCCGTTATATCTCTCAAACCTTTCTACTGTTGTCATGCTTACTGCTTATCACATTGAGGACAATGTTCAGTTGAGGTTTGGGGCTGTGGATTTAAAATTTTTGCATACAGAAAGAAGTAGGTTTGGGGGTGATATAAGGCCATGACTTTTGAATTTTCAGCCTTAGTTTTTTTTGATGTTTCGTTAGTTACATAATTTTTTGCTTTTGAATAGTATGATAACTTGTTAATAGGGATGTATATGCTAAGTTAACTGTCTTAGCCTTACTAAGAGTCATGCCATGGTGAAGCAGTTCATAATTTGCACTTCACAATGCAATGTTTTAAGTGATTAAGTGAACGAAATAACTGAATTTGAGTGAACCTTAGAAAATTAGTGGAGACTACCCTGTGAGATCATTGAGCCAAATTGTCATTCTTTCTGAGGAATATACTTGTTTCTACTCTTAAACACTCATCACCTTTGTTCTTAATTGTTGATCTCGTTACATCATTTTGTATTGAATTTTAAAGAACTAACTTCATTTATATACTCTTGATCTAATGTATGGTTTGCCATAAGAAGTGATGTAGAAGTGATGTAGGCTATGTATGCTTTAACCTCTAAAGGCTTTATCCTACCCTATTTCATGCTCCCTAAGCCAACTTTGAAGCCAAACACTAAGCCAAATAAGCCACAACAACCTCAAAATAAGCCATCAAGAAAGCACAATGCCGTGGGCCTTAAGAAAGGATTCAGTTAAGATATTCCAAGTTCAAGTCATGACTTCTCATGCCTTGGCACAACTCAGGTTCTTTGAATCCCATCATTCCTTAATAAACCCCTAAGCTTAGCCCCGTTACAACCGAAAAAAGAATACCTAACTGATCTTATGGACAATCAGGCGGAGGATTAAGGTACGTATCTAGGTTCTTAAAGTTCAATTCCTTTCATGAGATCTTTATTTCCATGAAGTGCTATTCTTCATTGTTACTCATATGTGATTAAATTTGAATTTCATAACATAAACTCATCACATATGCTTGAAAAGAGTGAAAGCCTAGGATTCTTGTGCGAATTGAGAGTTGCCTAGTGAGGATTAGAGTCGAGGTGAAATCTTTCTATGGCACTTAGATGAAGTTGTTCTCAAACATGATCACTTGAAATATTGGCACTTATACACGTACACCTTCACATGACACTCACGGCTATGGCATTCCTTTTAGTTCTGAAAAGCATGTCTACTTACTTTGATTCTTATTAGCTTGTTAAAAGTACTATCTCTAGCATCTTATTTGTCTAAGTAAAACGTTTGTGGGTATCGTGCTGCTATAACCCTCAGGAGACAAAACTCCTCCAACTAGGTGAACCTAGGGGTTTAAATATTCTATCTTAACTAAGATCGACTCTTTTCATTTTGTTAAAGTTTGTTTTGCTCAGGGACTAGAAAAATAGGTTTGGGGGTATTTGATCAGTCATTATTTATGCATCATTTTGATGTCTTTATATGCCTCTCTTACATGTCTTTTGAATGATTTCGTGTCATCAATAGTATAAAATGATCAATCTTGTGAGACTTGTGCAGATTTGCAAAGATAGGTAAATTCTGAGAAGAACACAAAAAGAATGACTCAAATCGGAGTTCAAATTAAGGAGATGTCCTCATTTCAATATCAGGTCATGAACTGGGTCTTGAGTGAACCAATGCGCCTATTTTGAGTCCTTGGTCAAATATCTCAGATCATGCCTTCTGGGTCCCAAACATGTGTCTCATGACATCAAGTTCTTGTCCTAGAAGTGCCAAGGTCATGCGAGGACATGTCAAGTACATGTCCCAAGAACTTCTCATCCGAGCCCAGCCTCTGCGCCTAAACACTATTTCCCTTTCCACCAGCGGTGTATCAAAGTTCCTCCTCTACGCTGAGCCTGACAACCTATACACCTAGCCTGGCCGATGATGCGCTTCTACTATGCTCGTGGTGTACCTTGAAAGCGCAGTCCCATACCCCTACGACGAACACATTCGAAGGGCCAAGTTCTAAGTTCCAGCGTCTAACCGCGGGTTGCCCGCGGCCACCTTGTGTTCCCACTTGCCCGCTTGCATTCAAACCCCCAACCATGTTCTAATTGGTTCTAATAGATTTTAGGGAGTTTGTAATTAATTAGAAGTACAATAACTATTCTAGAACACTCTAGGCTAAGGTTTTTAATTCCAATCCTTATAGGACAAGGTTTTCCCTTTGTCTATAAAGGGGAGCCTTTGTTCATTGTTTTAGGAGACCACATTTTTAGGAGGATATTTTTTACACACATTATAAGGAGAGCATTATTCCAGAGATCGAAACACCCTAGCCTCAATTTACATTGTAATTCAGTTCAAAGTAAACAATTTCTTATTTTCTGCACTTTTTGGGCGTGGAGCTTGGAGAGGAAGGCTTTGCCGAGTCTCTACTGTGCAGCATTGTTCATCAGCGTTCTTTACTCTAAACTTTTATTTCATTGCAATTTACTTTTGAATTCAATTATTTTTGTTTCAATTTCCGTTATGAGTGAGTAGTTCCTTTTAGAATTAGGGTTGTTTGAAGCCCTAGCCATGTTAGCCCGTTAAGTAGATTTTTATTCTTGTTCTTAATTGCAATGCATGATGAATAACTCTAATTACTGCTTTAACTACCATTCTTTTATGTTTATAAGATTAGCTACCGTGTTTGCATAAATTATTGATGGAATTGCTTGAGTGACCGTCATATCATCCTGCGGTTCATTGGCATTAAGAGGTTGAGGTTAAGAAACCATCTTGTAGTCGGAATTCATGACAAACTAGGAATGCATGTAACTTTTCTAGGTTAGTGTGGTATCATTAAATTCTCTTAGTACTTCATGAGTCATCTTAACTGGTAGGTGATAGACGTTCTAGGCATATGCCTTGTTTAGGACTTGCTAAGTAAGAGAGAATGATATATGTTTAGTGTACCAACGCCATGACCTAGGCATGGGCACCTAATTCAGAATCGCATAGAAATTTGGTCAAGATAATCTAGTTAAGAGCTATAATTGGTTAGAGTGGATAGTAAGCCATAATTCGCCTTAGTTAACAAATAATCAACCTTTCATTCTTGCATTGTTATTTTCTGCACTTTGATTTACTTGTCTTTAATTTTCAATTCTCAATCATAAACCCCACCTTGGCATGTGTGTGTGTGTGTTTTTTTTTCTATAAGTTAACAAAGTCATAAACTTGTCAATTAATTCTTGGTGTAATACTCACTCGTAAATGATTGGTGTCAGAATTTTGCACTGATCAGGTGTGATCAGTCTCATCCGTGTAAGAATTAGGAATGCGAATAGATGTCCCTATCCCCACCAAGTGAAGTTGTAGATGCTGATATTGATGACGCTATCATAACGCCAAGCCATAGACAAGTGCTTGCCATGGAGGGCGTCAAGTCCACCCAAACTTCGCTGTGGACCCTGATACGAAGCATGGAGGCTTGTAATCAAAGCATTGAAGCCCCTACTAAAAAAGTCCGAGAGCTGAACCATCACAAGGATGATGAGCCTAATGAGGACACGATCACGCCAGCACTTCAACAGCCGCCCATTGAGCAGTGGGACGCACCCAATTCATACCCTCCAATATACTCTTCCTTTTATAATGTTTCTGATTCTGATTTCATGTCTAACTATACCTCTTTGCCTTGCACTCACATATTGGAAAGCGAAATGGAAAAAAACTGGGAGGAAGAGAATAGGACGGATGATGGTGATGAGGACATCCAGACCAAACCCATGCCCCTGCCCTATGTGCTGCCTAGTAGCACTGCACTGCCCCAAGTCGTGCTCCATGATCTGTCTCAAGACGTGCCTGCGGCGCTACCCCAAATTCAGTCTCAAGCTGCACCTGATCTGCTTCCCACAACCGTGTTGACCTTGCTGCCCTAACACATGGCTTAACCCAGAAAAAAGGCCAAGGAT
Source organism: Oemleria cerasiformis (assembly GCA_037349345.1). Classification (NCBI taxonomy): domain Eukaryota; kingdom Viridiplantae; phylum Streptophyta; class Magnoliopsida; order Rosales; family Rosaceae; genus Oemleria; species Oemleria cerasiformis. The sequence goes on along the minus strand of JAZGTL010000041.1, from coordinate 2,852,253 downwards.
TAGCACAAGGCCGTGCCTCCCAATCTGCAACCAGACGTGTCTCAATTCATGCCCACGGACAAGGACCCACTTTCTAAGTCCAATGCGCCTCCTAAACTCAATCCTGAAACACTTGACTTTAAATTTAATGAGGTACGCTTGGATTTGAATTCTGATTTAGCACCTAATGATGTTGAACGTTTCCCTTGTAGGTTCCGCCATAACAACAAGAATGTGATGAATGCCCTCAACTTGGTCCCCCTCTTCAAGTTCAAAATGAATACTCAACGGAGAGGGCCAAGGATGAAGTCTAGAACGTACAAGGCACAACCAATGTTGCTCCACCATGAGCATTGTCAAAGGAAGACATTTGAGAATGGATAGAAACTGCTCTCGTTCAAATCCCTTCTCAATCTTTTTCCAGATAAGTTACGGTCTCGTCGGTGGATTTCTTGTGTGTTTCTAACCTTTTTCTCTACGATGTAGCGCAGATTCTACAGCAACAAGCTCATAATCGGTCCTTTGTTGACGTTGAAATCCTGGGCACACCGCCAAATGCCTAGCAAGCCATGCCACGTCTTGCCCAGGCCTTAAATAAAGCACTCACATGAGGCAACCTAGCACTGGTTTGTGTTTCCTTTCATTCTATTGTTTATGCCCTATTGCACTCTCTGAACCTTTATTCTGTTTTTGTCATGCATATGCTTATCACATTGAGGACAATGTTCAGTTTACCTTTGGGGCTGTGGATTGAATTTTCGCATATAGAAACTAGTAGGTTTGGGGGTGATACACGGCCAGGACTTTTGAGTTTTCAGTTTTAGTTTTTTTTGTTGTGTTAAGTTTTTGCTCTTGAATAGTATTATCACTTGTTAATAGGAGGGTACATGCTAAGTTAAATATCTTTGTTCTACTAAGAGTCATGCCATAGTTAGTCATAATCTGCACTTCGCAATGCCATGTTTTAAGTGATTAAGTGAACGAAACAACTGAATTTAAGTGAACTTTAGAAAATTAACGGAGACTTCTCTGTGAGATCTTTTAGCCTAATTGCCATTCTTTCTGAGGGAAATACTCATTTCTACTCTTAAACACTTATCACTTTTATTCTTAATTGTTGATCTCATTACATCATATTTGCATTGAATTATAAAGAACTAACATCATTTAGATGCTCTTGATTTAATGTGTGGTTTGCCATAAGCAGTGATGTAGGCTATGTGTATTTTAACCTCTAAAGGCCTTATCCATCCCTATTGCATGCTCCCTAAGCCAACTTTGAAGCCAAACACTCAGCCCTTTCTTTCATCACCCAAAGTATAACCTAACCAAATACTTAGCCATTCATCAAAGCCATGCCCTATAACCTCAGTTTGTGCTAAGGTTGACCTAAATGAGATTCATGGTGAGAATGAGGAGTTAAAGGAAGTGCTATCCAATTCCAAAGCCATTGGCATCAATTAGGATGAAAATTCAAAGTTCAACAAGTTCAAGGAGTACAAACCTTTACAAGTGATAAGCTACATGAAGGTTAAGGAAATCATTGCATGATCTTGGTTCAATTCAATTCAAAAGAACAAGAATAAAAAATCAAGAAAATAAAAGAAAAGAAGAAAATAAACGTTGAAAAGAAATTGAAAAAGAAAAAAAGTGAAAAAACAAAGTGAAATGAGCCAAGTGAGCCAAGAACCTCAAAATAAGCCATCAAGAAAGCACAATGTTGTGGGCCTTAAGCAAGGATTCTGTCAAAAAGCTCTAAGTTCGAGTCATGATTCTCAAATAAGAACACAAAAAGAATGGCTCAAATAAGAGTTATAATGAAGAAGTGATCTGAAATTGAAAATTGAGTCTCAAAAGCTAGTCGGAGGCTTCTCCTTGTTATGTCCTTGACGCGCCATCTGAGACGTCCTACCAAGCCCAGAGACATGCCCTGGCATGTCTTCTACTGAGTCCCTCTGAAGCCAAGATCGAGCCCCAGGACATATCCCATGACATGTCCAAAGGACATTCCCACTAAGTCCCGTGTCCCAGACTGCGCCTTGGTTGATTTCCCTACCAAGTACCAGTTAACTCCAGGAAATGTCCCGTGACTTGTCCCTGGTCCGCCAGCGGTAGCACCTAGTTTACACTCCTGTGCCAATTTTACATGCCATACGTCTAGCTGAGCCATGATGCGCTGGTAACAAATGACTGGCGAGTGTACCAACCTAGAATCTTATGCGCATGTAACAAATGCTTAGAGTGCTCAAGAAGTGCAGTCTCAGATCAGGTCATGGATGCGTCCCTGGTCATCCAAAGACAACCCATCTGAGAGCCCAGGACTTGTCCCAAATCCCTGACTAGTTTCGCCAACTTCCAGGTCCTTCAGAACCAAACCTATTCGCTTAGACATTTCATGCCAAGCCTTTAATAAGCGTGTAGTGCCCCTCAGAAGCGCAGTATCAGAGTGAGTATTGGGCCATGTCCAGATCGTGTCCATAACGTGCTCCAGGACGTGTCTGCTCCCTAATTATGGCGCCATTTTGTGATCAGGTGGCTCCACCTGTTTTTAAGTGAGCCCTAGGCTTTAAACCTTCAAAGTACATCATTAGGAACCCAAGACATGGTTTTGGCTAGTTGCTAAGGTTCATGACATTCCAAGTTTCAAGAAGTCTGTAAAGAGGCCGTAAACGGTTAAATTGAGGTCCAGACGAGCTCTGAATGTCCAAGGCTTGACCCAGCCCATTGAATGACGTCCAAGCAACCCTAGAAGGATCTCAGATGTTGCCTTGGCGTGCAAGAAAGTCCAGAAGACTCAGTTCACAGAATGGCTGCATAATTCTACACCAAATCCAACAAGGATTGCTTTTTCTAGTTCCTTTTCAATTCAAATTAGGATAAGAGTTTTTTAGACAGTTTTTTATTTGGATTTTGTCCACGAATATCTCCTACATTGTAAAGGTTTAGAGGCCTATATAAAGGACCTTAGGGTTTACGGCTGAATGACCTTAGACCCTAACCGCAATTTACATTGCACTTCAATTTTATAATTTAAACACTTTTATTTTTCAAGTTAACTTCCGCAAGTTTGGCGTGGAGCTTGAAGAGAAGCAGGACCTGCTGTGTTCTTCTGCCGTGCCTCATTTTCAACAATCCTCCTTTACTTTACGCTTTTATTTCATTGTAATTATAAATGAAATTTACAGTATGTCTTTATTTTCAGTTATGTGTGAGTAGTCGTTTTAAAATTAGGGCTGCTTGAAGCCCTAGCCATGTTACTTGTTTGATTAGATTTTTGGCTCTTGATTATCATTGCTATGCATGCTGAATTTGTTGGATTACTTTGCTTAATGACCTTAATTTATGCCTATAAGATTAGCTACCCTATTTTCATATAATTACCGATGTAATTGCTTGACGAACCATCATATCAACTTGTAATTTGTAGCTTCAACGGTACGTGGCGGGACATCTATTCGTAATCTAAACTCATGACAACCTGGGATTGCACACCACTTTTCTAGGGGTAGTGTAGTGTCATTATATTCTCTTTGTACTACTTGCATCATCTTAAACGGTAGGTGATAGACGTTCTAGGTACACATCATGCTTAGAACATGCTAAGTAAGAGAAAATAACATATGTGGAGTGGGCCTTAGTTAGACCTTTGCATGGGCAGATAATTAAGAGAATGCATAGTAATTAGGTCAAGGAAATTTGGTTAATAACTATAATTGATTAGAGTGGATAGTAAGCCTTAATTCGCCTTAGTTAATAAGTAATCAATCAATCATTCTTGTATTGTCATTTCCTACACTTTAATTTACTTGTCTTTAATTTTCAATCCTAAATCCATAAGTGCAGTAAATAACAATGCAAGAATGATTGATTGATTACTTGCTAACAAAGGCAAATTAAGACTTACAATCCACTCTAACCAATTATAGTTATTAACCAAATTTCCTTGACCTAATTACTATGCATTCTCTGCATTAAGTGCCCATGAAAAGGTCTGACTAAGGCCCGCTCCACATATGTTATTCTCTCTTACTTAGCATATTCTAAGCATGATGTGTACCTAGAACATCTATCTCTTACCGTTTAAGATGATGCATGAAGTACAAAGAGAATTTAATGACACTACACTACCCTTAGAAAAGTGATGTGCAATCCCAAGTTGTCATGAGTTTAGATTGTGAATAGGTGTCCCGCCACCTACCCTTGATGCTACAAATTACAAGATGATATGATGGTCCGTCAAGCAATTACATCGATAATTATATGCAAACAAGGTAGCTAATCTTATAGGCATAAATTAAGGTCATTAAGCAAAGTAATCCAACAAATTCAGCATGCATAACAATTATAATAAAGAGCCAGAAATCTAATCAAACAACTAACATGGCTAGGGCTTCAAGCAGCCCTAATCCTAAAACGACTACTCACGCATAACTAAAAATAAAGACATAATGTAAATTCTCATTTATAATTACAATGAAATAAGAGCGAAAAGTAAAGGGAGATTGTTGACAATGAGGCACGGTAGAAGAACACAGCATGTCCTGCTACTCTCCAAGCTCCACGCCAAACTTGCAGAAGTTAACTTGAAAAATAAAAGTGTTTAAATTATAAAACTGAAGTACAATATAAATTGGGGCTAGGGCCTAAGGTCCTTCAGCCGTGAACCCTAAAGTCCTTTGTATAGGCCTCTAAACCTTTACATTTTAGGATTTATTCGGGGACAAAATCCTAATAAAAAAAGGGTCTAAAACAACTCCTTTCCTAGTTTGAATTGAAAAGGAACTAGAAAAAGCAATCCTTGTTGGATTTGGAGTAGAATTATGAGGCAATTCTGTGAACTGAGTCTTCTGGACCTTCATGCACGCCAAGCCAACATCTGAGATCCTTCTATGTTTGCTTGGACGTTACTCAATGGGCTGGACCAAGCCTTGGACATTCAGAGCTCGTCTGGACCTCAATTTAACCATTTGTGGTCTGTTAAAAGACTTCTTGAAACTTGGCATGTCATGAACCTTAGCAACTGGCCCAAACCACATCTTGAGCTTCCTAATGATGTACTTTGAAGGTTTGAAGCCTGGGGCCCACTTAAAAACTGGCCGAGACACCTGATCATAAAATTGCGCCCTAATTATGGTGTAGACACTTCCTGGACCACGTTCTGGACACGATCTGGAACACACCCCAATCCTCACTCTGGTAATGCGCATCTGAGGTGCACCACACACGTATTAAAAGCGTGCTATGAAATCGCTAAGCGCATATGTCTGGTTCTGAACAACCTGGAACTTGGCGAAACTGGTCAGGGACTTGGGACAAGTCCTGGGCTCTCGGATGACCTGATCTGAGACTGCGCTTCTGAAGCATTCCAAACATTTGTTACACGCGCATAAGATTGTAGGTTGGAACACTTGGCACGTCGCAGGCGCAAAGGGTACAAATTGGCGCACCGCTGGCGAACTAGGCACATGTCTTGGGACTCAGTTTGGGCGCAGACTAGGACACGAGACTCAGCGGGAACATCCTCGGGACATGTCATGGATAAGCCTCCGTCTAGCTTTTGAGACTCGATTTTCAATTTGAAATAACTCCTTCATTATAACTCTGATTTGAGCCATTCTTTTTGCGTTCTTCTATGAATTCACCCATCTTTCCAAATCTGCAAAAGTTTTACAAGATTGATAATTTTCTACTATTGATGGAACGAAATCATTCAAAATACATGTAACCGCGGTACTTAAAGACATCAAAATGATGCTTAAATAATGACTGAGCAAATACTCCCAAACCTATCTTTTGCTAGTCCTTGATTAAAACAAACTTAAACAAAATGAAAAGACTCGATCCTAGTTACGATAGAACATTTAAACCCCTAGGTTTACCTAGTAGGAGGAGTTTTGTCTCCTGAGGGTTATAGCAGTACGATAGCCACAAACATTTTACTTAGACAAATACAATGCTAGAAACAGTACTTTTAACAACCTAATAGGAATCAAAGTCAGTAGACATGCTTTGCAGAACTAAAAGGGTTGCCATAGCCGTGAGTGTCATGTGTCAAGTGTAGGTGCCAACATATTAAGTGATCATGCCTAAAAACAACTTCTTCTATGTGCCCTAGAAAGATTTCACCTCGACTCTAATCCTCACTAGGCAACTCTCAATTCACACAAGAATCCTAGGCTTTCACTCTTTCAAGCATATGTGACGAGTTTATGTTATGGAATTCAAGTTTAATCACATATGAATATCAATTAAAAATAGCACTTTATGGAAATAAAGATCTCATGATTGTCCATAAGATAAGTTAGGTCATTCATCTTAGGTTGAACTGGGGCTATGCTTGGGGGTTTAGAAAGGAAGGATAGGATTCAAAGAACCTAAGCTGTGCCAAGGCATGAGAAGTTGTGACTCGAACTTAGAACTTTCTGACTGAATCCATGCTTAAGGCCCACGGCATTGTGCTTTTCTCTTTTTTTTCACTTTTTTTTTTTCTCTTTTTTTTGTTTTCTTTTATTTTCTTGATTTTTGTTCTTTTTCTTATAAATTCAATTGAACCAAGATCACGCAATTATTTCCTCAACCTTCATGTAGCTTATCACTTGTAAAGCTTTGTACTCCTTGAACTTTTTGAACTTTTAATTTTCATCCTAATTGATGCCAATGGCTTTGGAATTGGACAACACTTCCTTTCACTCCTCATTCTCACCATGAATCTCATTTAGGGCAACCTTAGCACAAATTGAGGTTATAGGGCATGTCTTTGATGAAAGGCTAAGCAATTTGGTTAAGTCATACTTTGGGTTATGAAAGAAAGGGCTGAGTGTTTGGCTTCAAAGTTGGCTTAGGGAGCATTCAATAGGGTAAGATAAGGCCTTTAGAGGTAAAAACACACATAGCCTACATCACTTCTTATGGCAAACCACACATTAAATCAAAAGCATCTAAATGATGTTAGTTCTTAAAATTCAATGCAAATATGATGTAATGAGAACATCAATTAGGAATAAAAGTTATGAGTGTTTAAGAGTAGAAACAAGTATAACCCTCAGAAAGATTGGCAATTAGGCTGAAAGATCTCACAGGGTAGTCTTCAATAATTTTCTAAGGATCACTCAAATTTAGTTATTTTGTTCACTTAATCACTTAAACCATGGCATTGTGTAGTGCAAATTATGAACTTACTAATTGTGGCATGACTCTTAGTACGGCAAAGGTTGTTCACTTAGCATATACATCCCTATTAACAAGTTATAATACTATCACTAGCAAAAACTTAACTAATTGACAACTTAAATCTTAACTTTCTTGGCCGTGTATTACCCCCAAACCTAGATGTTTCTATATGCAAAATTTTAAATCCACACCCCCAAACCTAAACTGAACATTGTCCTCAATGTGATAAGCAATAAGCAAGACAACAGAACAAAGGTTTTGAGAGATATAGAAGCAGAAACAGTAAAGGAAGAGAGAAACAAAAACCCGGGCTAGGCTGCCTCCTAGGAGGGCTTTATTTAACGTCTGGGCAAGTGATAGGAGCATATTTATGCGACGTTTTATCTTGTTTTCTTATGCTTTTCTTAGCATGTTTCCTATGTTTTTTTAATACTTAGCTTGTTTTCGTGTTTTGTAGGATTTTTGGAAGCAAAGTTACAAAAGGAGTTAATAAGTGCTGTTTGGGAAATCTAAAGAGGAAACTTTGAAACAGACTTCAGCAAATGTGTCAACTTCTCGAAATTAACTGCAAGTGCTCAGGAAGAACTAGCTGATTGGCCATATATCGTTGGAAAGATACGGAAGTCTAGTTTCCAAAGGAATTTATGGTTCATGAATTGGAATTTTCTAGAAGGAGTTATGACCGTTTTAGTACAGCAAGTTCAGGCTCCGCGGGAATTCAGCATTCCTTCTATTTCAAGTTTTCTAATCCTTATCAGGCTTGGACGACTGAAGCCCAATTTGTTAGGGTTATGGGAGGAGCTGTTTTAATCAGAGAAAAGAAGAAAATTGAAAAGAATAAAAAAAGAAACTCTTGCTCTCCCTCATTCAGTGAATTAACATGCACATAAATTCTTGGCAAGCCGAAGGGGCAAAGACACGCATACAAGAGAGAAGCAAAGAGGCTCCCCCTCATCGGATACTTTTTGAAGAAACAACTCTTTTTCTCCCGAGAAAAACTGCAGAAACGTTGGAAGCTCTCACACAAGGACTCAGCCACACCATCCCATTCTGCTCCATCCTTCAAGGTTCTAAGGTCTAAAAGGCTTAGGAAGTAAAGAGGAACGTCAAGGAGTCATCCAATCACTCTGGCTGACCAACACATCATCAAAGAGCTATCTTCTTCCTCTTTTTATTTTCTGTTTTGTATGTTCTTGCTGTCTATTTAAATTATGGGTAACTAAGTACTTTAGTTAGGGCTCGATTGAAGCCCTAATCATGTTTCTTTAAGGATTTCGATATGCCTTTGCTGCAAGCTACTTTTGTGATGCTTAATTGATTAATTTCAGATTATATTTTACTCTTTACATACGTTATGTTATGCTTGATCACTATATGCATGCTGTGTATTGAGTTTATTACATAGGTAAATTGAGATGACCGAATCTTGTGCCTATGAGAGTAACAAAAGAACTAGTTATAAGTTCTTGAAATTAATCATCATGAATAACTAGAATAGATACCATGTTCTACGAGTTGTGTGTTTGTCGATTTCCATTGTGTTATGCGTTCTTAAAGTGCAACTTAGTAGATACCATGCTAAATACTTTATGAATGAAAAGAGTTAGTGTAGATACCCATGCCTAACGTGTTGCTTAGGGAAATCAATAATTTAAAGAGTAGATATCATGCCTTTAGGTTGACAAACATGAGCATCTAAAATCTGTTTTGTAGCATTATGCATATCGTTTGCTTAAGGAAGAAAATTAGCAGTGGACATCGAATCCCTAACTGGTTTTCTCACATTCTTTTAACCTCAATCCAATTCTATTTTTAATCAAACGCTGTTTTTTTTAATATTTTGTTTCGAAATTTTCAGTTTTCAAAATCATCTTAAAATCAATTTTAAACACATATTAATCCAGTCCTCGTGGAAATGATCTCGTATTTACTTTCTATACTATTTGTTTGATCTTGTGCACTTGCGAGTTAAAACGTGCATATAGTTGCGTAATTTATAGGTTGCTATTTGTACAACAAGTTTTTGGCGCCGTTGCCGGGGATTGTGTAATTAGTTCGTGCTGAAATTTATTTTTGGTTTTGTTTTACAGGTTGAATTTCGTTTATGCAAGGTCGTCGATCCCAAAATTTAGCGGTTGTTGCCTACAATCCTGAGATTGAACGAACTCTTAGACATCTTCGAAAGCAAGCAGAGAGGGAAAAATTTAACACACAAAGAGAAGATTTTGAAGAAGAAGAAAGATCAGAATCAGAGAACGAAATAGGGCATGAACAGGTTCGAAGGCCAATGAAGCACTCCTTTGTCCCTCAAAACCTTAATCGACCATCATGCATTGCCTACCAACCAACTGCGCAAGGCAGCTTCAATTTATCACCTCAATTGTTTAACATGGTGCCGCACTACAGAGGCACACCTTCTGAGGATCCATACTTGCACATTAGGGATTTCTTCGATCTCTGCAAGACTCAGAACATCCAGGGCTTAACTTCAGAAGGAATCAAGTTAATTCTCTTTCCTTTCTCCTTAAAAGATAATGCTAAGTTGTGGTTGAATTCTTTGGCTACAGGTTCCATTACTACTTGGGAACAATTGGCTACTAAATTCTTGAAGAAGTTTTTCCCAGCCCAAAAGACAAGACAACTTAAAACGGAGATTCAAGCATTTCAACAGAAGGATGGAGATATTTTCTTTGAGGCATGGGAGCATTTCAAGGAGTTGCTTCTCAAGTGTCCACACCACAATCTATCTCAAGACGATCAGGTACAAGCTTTTTATGAAGGTTTAAATGATATTAACAAAAGTCTTGTTGATTCAGCTTGTGGAGGTGTGCTTATGGAAAAGAGCAGTGATGAAGCCATTGAGCTATTTGAGACCCTAAGTGAAAATTCTCAGCAATTCTCATCACGAGGGAGACAAGGAGTACAAAGTAAAGGTGTTTATGAAGTTAGCACAAATGGTGGAGTCCAGAGTCAAATGGCAGCAATGGAGAAAAAGTTAGATATGCTGGTGAAAGCAATGTCATCTCAGAACATCTCTCACGTTCAACAAGTTGCTAAAGTTGAGGTATGTGCTATATGTTCTCATTCTAATCATACTACTGAGACTTGTCCTATGTCTTGTGTTACGTATCATAAGCAAGCTAATTATGTGAGGCAAAACAACTATCATCTCAAGAACAACCCATACTCAAACACTTATAATCCAGGACGGAAAGACCACCCAAATTTCTCTTGGAGCAACAGTCAGAATGTGCTTAATCAACAAGGACAACAGAAGAATTTCTAGTAGGGAAGTAATTATCATGCTTCATCACAGGTGGCACAACCAAATACTGACCAGAAGAAGAATAATCTTGAAGGTGCCATACTCCAGTTCTTGACTGCCCATCAACAGACAAATGCTCTAACTAGTCAGAACATTCAGAAACTAGAAGCAACAACTAGCCAAGCTATTCATAGATTGGAGGCACAAGTAGGGCAAATGGAAAAGGAGTTAAGTGAGAGGAAGAAAGGAGAGTTTCCATCACAAACCATACCTAATCCGGGAGGCCATGAGCATCTCAAGGCTGTGACAATCCTTAGAAGTGGCAAGGTAGTTGACAACAAGGTGGGGACAGATGAGAATGAACAATAAAATGTTGAACCACCTCCAGCCACAAAGGTAGGTGAGAAGGAGAAGGTGATATTGCCACTCTTCCCTCAAAGGTTAGTTAAGCAAAAGAAAGAAAAAAATCTTCTTGATATTTTGTAAACTTTGAGAAAAGTAGAAATCAACATTCCTTTACTTGATGCAATTAACAGATTCCATCTTATGCTAAGTTTTTAAAGGATCGTTGTACACACAAAAGTCAGTTTCAGGAACAAGAGAAAGTTGCATTGACTGAGGAGGTAAGTGCGGTTTTATTGAGAAAGCTACCACCTAAACTAAAAGATCCGGTAGTTTTACTATTCCTTGCAGGGTTGGTGACCATCTGTTTGAACGTGCTTTGTTTGATTTAGGAGCAAGCATTAACTTGATGCCTTATACCATTTATGAGGAGTTGAGGTTGGGGGAGCTCAAACCAACCTCAATTATATTACAATTGGAAGATAGAAGCATCAGAAGACCTAGAGGTATATTAGAGGATGTTTTGGTTCAGGTAAATGAATTTATTTTGCCTGCTGATTTTGTTGTTCTGGATATGGAAGATTCCCCTATGCCATCTTCGTTACCTATTATTCTAGGTAGACCCTTTATAGTAACTGTTGATACAAAGATAAGTGTGAAAAATGGTACTATACGCATGAAAGTTAATGGTAAGAAGATATAATTCCTGTTGTCTAATACTATCAAATTGCCACATGATAACCACGATTGTTTCAAGATTGATTTGGTAGGAAGTGTTGTTGAGCAAGTGTTTTAGGTACATAGCATTGACCCTTTGGAGGCATGCATAGCCCACAACCTCACAAGGCTGAATTATGAACGTGGATGTGATGTTACAGAGATAGACCTCCATGAAGTTATGCATTCTCTTGAGGCTTCTAAGCCTTATCCAAGTAAGTATGTACCTCCCTTTGAAACTCTTGTGTCTACTAATACTACTCTTGTCCCTTCCATTGTTAGGGCACCAAATCTAGAATGGAAGCAACTACCTGAACAATTGAAGTATGCTTACTTAGGAGAGAACCAGACATTACCAGTGATAGTTGCTGCAAACTTGAGTTTGGTGGAGCAAGAGAAGTTGTTGAGAGTTCTTAGGGAGCACAAGACTGCATTAGGGTGGACCATTGCCGACATCAAAGGCATAAGTCCATCCAAGTGCATGCACAAAATCCTCCTTGAAGATATGCAACAAGTAGGTGACAAGAGGAAGTTACAGCTGAATGAACTTGAAGAGTTGAGGTATGATGCATATGAGAATGCTAAGTTGTATAAGGAACAGACCAAGGCGTATCATGAAAAACATCTAGTTAGGAAGGAGTTTCATGTGGGACAGAAGGTGTTGATCTACAATTCAAAATTGAGACTTTTCCCTGGTAAGCTCAAGTCTAGGTGGTACGGTCCTTATATTGTTACAAAAGTGTTCCCTCGTGGAGCTTTGGAGGTTCATAGCAAAGAGAAGAATCATACATTCATGGTCAATGGGCACAGAGTAAAGCCCTATATTGAGATGAGCTTTGAGCCTAGAAAGGAGGATGTGACTCTCCAACCTGTTCAGTGCATTGCATGAGAGTCCAACAGTCTGGCTGAAGACTATAAACTTAGCACTACTTGGGAGGTAATCCAAAAGGATGTTGGGAGGCAACCCATGTGAAGAGGATGATGACAGTTTTTCCACTCTACAACCACTGACAATCAGATTTCCTTTCTCTCACCATTTCCTTCTTTGTCGTTAACTTTGCCTTTGTTTGTTTTGTTTTTATTTTTATTTTCTTTGTAGGTGTCGTCGTTTGTTTCTCCTTCCTTAAATGCTTCATTGTTTATACTTTAACTTTCAAACTTTGAGGACAATGTTAGATTTAGGTGTGAGGGGGAAACACTTGTGTTTTCCGTTGATTTTGCATTGGTTAAAAAAAATTAAATAAATAAATAAAAACACTTGTGTTTTCCGTTGATTTTGCATTGGTTCAAAAAAAATATTAAAAAATAAATAAATAAATTTCACAGCTTTGTTTTTAGCCTTAGTTTGTGTCGGCTTTAGTAGTGTTCTTTGGGTAGTTTTTGTGTTTGTTTGTGTCTTAGGTTTCTAGGTTTCTTTCCAACACAATGATGAGATTTGGTTTTTAATTGCATGACTTTAAGAAGATTTCTAACCGTGATTCAAGGGCTGAAATTATTCTTTGGTTAATACTCAATTATTCATGGTTATCATATGCTAAATCACATGTAATCACCCGAGTAAGTGGTACCCATAACATGCTTAATTGAATGAAGCTCAATACAACCCTTTTGTGAGCTTTTGAGCCTTTATCCTTAGTTTGAGAGAGTTGTATTTGTTTAATCTATCACTTTCTTGTCAATTAAGTTGTTGCATGAGCTCATCTTTCGGGTTGCTACTTGAATTGCTTATCATTATTGGAACTAAATGCTAGAACTGGTACTAATTTCTTTTCGAGGCATTGAATTGATTTGCATGGCATACTTGAGATGATGAAGGCACCTAGATTACCACCATTTCCAAAATGACCTTTGACCCATGATACACTTTCCTCTAGGTAAACCCCTGTTGAGCCTTTGTTTAAGCCTTTTTGTTTCATAACCCTCATTTTCCTCACCGCATGAACATCTAGGAGTGGATTGGGAAGGACCTCGAGTTAGTGCTTGAGGCGATGGCCATTTACCTCGAATGGTTCCTACTTGACTGGGTGTTGGATCTCTAATGTGCCATGAGGAAAAATGTTAGTAATCATATAGGGACCTAACCATCTAGAACGCAACTTACCTGGGAATAGTTTGAGGCGTTAATTGAAGAGAAGGACTTTCTGTCCAATCTAAAAGTACTTGCGTTCAAGCTGCTTGTCAGGAAAAACTTTAGTTTTTTCCTTGTAAATCCGAGCACTTTTGTAGGGCTCGTTTATGAGCTCATCCAATTCACTTAGTTGCAAATTTTTATGTAGTCCAGCCACATCTAAGTCCATCTTCATTTTCTTGATAGCCCAGAACGCCTGATGCTCTAATTCCACCGGTAAGTGACATGCTTTCCTGAAGACAAGTCTGAATGGAGACATGCCAATTGGGGTCTTGTATGTTGTCCTATAAGCCTACAAAGCGTCGTTCAATCTGGTGGACCATTCTTTGCAGTTTGGACTGACAGTCTTTTCTAATATGGCCTTCACTTCTCGATTCAAAATTTCAGCTTGGCCACTTGTTTGAGGGTGATAAGGTGTGGAGATCGTATGGGTGACCCCATACTTCTTCATTAGGGCTCCGAATGATCAATTACAGAAGTTTGTGCCCCTATCACTGATGATTGCCCTAGGTGCTCCAAACCATGCTAAGATGTGACTCAGTAAAAAGCTCACAACTACTGTGGCATCGTCAAATATTCATCGGAAAAGGTCCATGAAATCAATGCCCCATACGTCAAATATTTACACCACAAGGATAGGGTTTAATGGCATTTGATTTCGAGGGCCTATGTTACCTTGCCGTTGCCATCTGTCACAAGTGAGTACGATATGCATCTTTGAAAAGCGTGGGCCCGTAAAAGCCACTTTGAAGTACCTTGAGTGCCATTTTCTTAGCTCCAAAATGGCCTCCACACTCCAAGCTATGGCAAAAAGTTAGAATGGGTTTCACCTCATCTTCCGATCGAGACAATGCTTCCATAAGTAGGGCTCGTCCCATATGTAGTACTTAGCCTGTTTAGCTAGCTTGTCCTTTTGATACCTGCCCAAAGATGAAGGAAATTGCTTAGTGGCAAGGTAATTAATGAGATCTACATACCATGGATCGTTGGCTTGGAGAGCGAAGAGTTTTTCATCTGGGAATGTCTCAAGGAGCGGCAATTGATCAGCCTCTTCGTTGGATCCATGTATAGCGCGGCTCATATGGTCAGCCACTACATTTTCGCTCCCCCTTTTATCTCGAATTTCGAGGTCAAACTCTTGGAGAAGTAGCATCCATCGCAGCAACCTTGGCTTGGCGTCCTTTTTAGTGAGTAAGTACTTTAAGGCCGCATGATCAATGTAGACAATGACCTTGGTTTGAATCGAGTACGATATGAACTTCTCAAGAGCGAAGATAACAGTAAGGAGCTATTTCTCAGTACGATATGACCTTGTTTTCACGCTGTCCTAAAACAACTCCTACAGCGAAGTCTGAAGCATCACACATAAGTTTGAATGGTAAGTCCCAATTTGGTGGCATAATGATGGGGGATGCCATGAGCTTGGTTTTATAAGTGTTGAATGCCTCACGGCATTCCTTTGTGAACTCAAATGTGGTGTCTTTGGTTAGAAGATCACACAAGGGTCTCGTGATCTTTGAGAAGTCTTTGATGAATCTTCTGTAGAAGCCGACATGTCCTAAGAATGAACGAACTTCCTTTACTGTTGTAGGGTATGGCAGCCTCTCCACTATGTCCAACTTGGCTTTGTCCACCTCTATTCCACGGCTAGAGATCACCTGGCCCAAGACGATTCCTTTTGTACCATGAAGTGGCACTTCTCCCAATTCAACACTAAGTTGCTCTCTTTACAGCGTTCCAGTACTCGGGATAGATTGGCTAAGCAAAGCTCGAATGAATTTCCAAACACTGAGAAGTTGCCCATGAAGACTTCAATTTCTTCCTCCACCATGTCGGATAAGATGCTCATCATGCAGCGCTGGAAGGTAGCCGGGGCGTTGCAAAGACCAAAAGGCATTCTTCTGTAAGCAAATGTGCCGTATGGACATGTGAATGTCGTTTTCTCTTGGTCTTCGGGAGCTATAGAAATTTGATTATAGCCGGAGTATCCATCCAAGAAGAAATAATGCGAATGGCCTGCCAATCTCTCAAGCATTTGATCGATGAAGGGCAAGGGGAAGTGATCCTTGCATGTCGTAGTTTTGAACTTTCGGTAATCAATGCAGACCCTCCATCCCGTTGAACTCTTTGAGGTACAAGCTCATCATGTTCGCTGTGGGGATAGATGATTCCGACGTCCAAGAGTTTAAGTACTTCCTTCTTCACGACCTCCTTCATAGGTGGATTCAGTCTTCGCTGTGCTTCTCTTGATGGTTTGGCATCGTCTTCAAGAAGTATTCGATGCATGCACTTTGCGGGACTAATGCCTTTAATATCTGTGATTGCCCAACCAATTTCCGTTTGATTAGCTTTCAGAACTTGGATCAATGCCTTCTCTTCCTCTGTACTTAGGTTAGATGCAATGTTGACCGGGAGTGTTTGATCGTTGCCTAAGTATGCATATTTCAAGTGTTCAGACAGCGGTTTTAGTTCCAGTTCAGGCACTTTGACGATGGATGGCAAGGTCTTATGGGCAGAGGAAGGTAAAACTTCAAAGGGATGCTTGTAGATTGGAAGGGAAGGCACGGCATTGAGGAACCTTAGCTCATCAATCACGTTCTCATCAAGGGACTCCTCGGTGTGTGCAGTGTTGGTGATGGTTTTCTCTAAATCATCCTTCATGCATGAATTGGAAATTTTTTTCTGTAGTATCATGTCCATCTTATTCAACGGAAAGTCCACGATAGGTTCTACAGGATATTGAATCGCGTCGTGAATAGAGAATGTTCGCAGCTTGTCCATGACTTTGATGGATACTTGGCTATTTTTGACATTAATGATGCACTTTGAAGTGGCTAGTAGTGGCCTTCCAAAGATGAGTGGAGGTTCCTCATTCTAGTCGATTTTGTCCATCCTTAGAATGTAGAAATCAGCAGGATGCATGTATCGCCAATTGGTACCAACACGTCCTCTAATATGCCCATGAGATTAGTAACAAAGTCATTAGCTAATCTCACACATAAGTGTGTTGGTTTGAGCTCTCCTAAGTTGAGTGATTTGTAGATGTGATATGGCATGATGTTGACTGAAGCTCTCATATCGCAAAGGCAATGCTTGAAGCGTTTAGATTGGATAACACACGGGAGTGATGGAGGCCTAGGATCATTCGGTTTGAGTGGCATGCGTAGAAGTGCAGCAGAGCATGCCTTAGGAATTTCAATGATGTCAGTTGAGCTGAAACCACGCTTTCCTGAGACTAAGTCCTTGATGAGCTTTGCGAAGATAGGCATGTGCTTGACTATTTTATGGAATGGCAACGTGATTTGGAGCTTTTGCAGCATGCTTATGATTTCCTCCTCGAATTCCACCTTTTGCTTAGTCTTGTTTTGGAGCCTGCGAGGGAATGGAATTTCAACGTCATTAGCTAAATCAAATGTTACTGTTTTAGTTGTTTTAAGATTGGAATTTTGTGTTTTAGAGTTAGAATTAGTTGAGTGCTCCGAATTGGCCTTGGGACTCAAGACCGTGGTCTTGGCATTATGGTGCGGTTATGTGCTATTGGACGCAGGTTGGTGCATAATTGGGTCTTCAGTTGCGCTGGAATGCCCCTGCGGCAGGGCTCCGGGCATGTCCTGGTTCTGCGCCTACGACAGTGTCTTGGACAAGGCTCTCGGCAGAGCTGAGTTAAACGCAATTTCAAGGGCTGCTTGCGGTGAGGTACTTGGTGGCTCGCTGGGCAGATTCTGCGCATGCGGCTGGTTATGCGTGTTCAACCATAATTTAAGCATCATTTGGATGTCACTAAGTACCTCTCTTACATGTCTTTTGAATGATTTTGTGCCATCAATAGTAGAAAATGATCAATCTTGTGAGACTTGTGCGGATTTGAAAAGATAGGTGAATTGTGAGAAGAACGCAAAAAGAATGGCTCAAATCAGAGTTATAAAGAAGAAGTTATCTCAAGTTGAAAACCGAGTCCCTATCATGTTCCGTGACATGTCCCAAGCCTACCAACTGAGTCCATGGCGTGTCCCTATCGAGTCCCAGACGGCGTCTAAACTAAGTCCTAGGACATGTCCCTGGTCCGCCAGTGATGCACCAAATTGTACCCTATGCGCCTGCGACGTGCCAAGTGTATACGATCAGTCATTATTTATGCATCATTTTGATGTCTTTATATGCCTCTCTTACATGTCGTGTGAATGATTTTGGGCCATCAATAGTAGAAAATGATCAATCTTGTGAGACCTGTGCAGATTTGGAAAGATAGGTAAATTCTGAGAAGAACGCGAAAAGAATGACTCAAATCGGAGTTCAGATGAAGGAGATGTCCTCATTTCAATATCAGGTTCTGAACTGGGTCCTGAGTGCGCTAATACGCCTATTTTTGGTCCTTGACCAAGTAACTCAGATCATGTCATCTGGGTCCCAAACCTGTGTCTCGTGACTTCAAGTTCATGTCTTAGAAGTGCCAAGGTCAGGTCAGGACATGTTGAGTACATGTCCCAAGAACTTCCCATCCGAGCCCAGCCTCTGCGCCTAAAGCCTAGCTCTTGTTCCGCCAGCGATGGATCAAAGTTCCTCATCTGCACTAAGCCTGAAAACCTATGCGCCTAGCCTGAGCGAAGATGCGCTTCAACTATGCTCATGGTATTCCTCAAAAGCGCAGTCCCAGACCCCTATGACGAAGACATTCCAAGAGCCAAGTTCAAAGTTCCATCGTCTGACCGCGGGAAGACCGCGGGCTGCCCGCAGCCAGCTTGTGTTCCCACTTGCCAGCTTGCATTCACACTCCCAACCATGTTCTGATTGGTTCTAATAGATTTTAGGGACTTTGAAATTAATTAGAAGTACAATAACTATTCAAGAACATTCTAGGCTAGGGTTTTTAATACCAATCCTTATAGAGATTTTTTACACGCCATTCTGGAGATCTACATACCCTAGCCTCAATTTACATTGTAATTCAATTATTGGACGTGGAAAACAGTTCTTATTTTCTGCAATTTTTGGACGTGGAGCTTGGAGAGGAAGGCCTTGCCGAGTCTATGTTGTTCACCATTGTTCATCAGCGTTATTTACTCTACACTTTTATTTCATTGCAATTTACTTATGAATTCAATTATTTCTGTTTCAATTTCAGTTATGAGTAAGTAGTTCCTTTTAGAATCAGGGATGTTCGAAGCCCTAGCCATGTTAGCTCGTTAAGTAGATTTTTATTTTTGTTCTTGATTGCTATGCATGCTCAATAACTCTGATTACTGCTTTAACTACCATTTTTTATGTTTATGAGATTAGCTACCTTGTTTGCAAAAATTATTGATGGAATTGCATGAGTGACCGCCATATCATCTTGTGGTTCATTAGCATCAACAGGTTCAGGTTAAGAAACAATCTTGTAGTCAGAATTCATGACAACCTAGGAATGCATATCACTTTTCTAGGCTAGTGTGGTGTCATTAAATTCTCTTAGTACTTCATGCGTCATCGTAATTGGTAGGTGATAGATGTTCCAGGCATATGCCCTATCTAAAACATGCTAAGTAAGAGAGAATGATATATGTTTAGTGTACCAACGCCAGGACCTAGGCATGGTTACATAATTCAGAATTGCATAGTAATTAGGTCAAGATGATTTGGTTATGAGCTATAATTGGTTAGAGTGGATATTAAGCCCTAATTCGCCTTAGTTAACAAACAACCAACCTTTCATTCTTGCATTGTTATATTTTGCACTTTGATTTACTTGTCTTTAATTTTAGCGTGTGTGTGTGTGTGTGGGTGTGTGTGTGTGGTTTTCTTTAAGTTAACAAATCAGAACTTATTTGGGTTAATCGTTGAACAAGTCCTCGTGGGATTGACCTTTGCTTGTCATTATACTATCTCCATCGAGTTTGTGCACTTGCAACGTTATACTTAGTAGAAATAAAGTTCATAATTATTGTGTTCAATATTTCTTCTATCAAGTTTTTTGCGCCGTTGCCGGGGATTTGTCCCTCAACTGTGCCCATTAATTCAGATTTCGTTAACTCAATTTTGTATATTCACTATTTAGATTTCATTTAGATTGTCTACTAACTTAGCTTGTGATCTTTCTCATCTACATATGAACAACTCATACATGGATACGGGACCAGGGACCATACAACCCAGGGTGGAGCAATCACTCGGCATCCCATTATCAAGAACACGCAGCACCATACAACCCAGGATGGTGCCAGCAGCCTAATTTCACATGGAACTCCCCTCAAATAGTTCCTCACTACGAACCAACTCCTGACCTCGAACCTTCGTGGAGGACCTTGAGACAATGCATGGAGGCTTGTACTCAATACATGGCAGCCGCTTCTAAAGAAATCAGAGAGGAAAACCAGCACATGGATGAGGGACTGGAAAAAAGCAAGAGGGAGTTTGAGTTCGACATTCGCCAAATCGAAGAAAGGGTACGTTCCCCACCAATTGAGGCTGTGAATGGTGATCATGATGAAGCTATCATCGAGCTAAAACTTCGACGAGTGCTTTCCATGGAAGCCGCGAAGTCCACCCAACCTTCGTTGTTGACCAGGATACAAAGCATAGAGGCTTGTAAACAGAACCATCGCACAGATGAAGAGCATAATAAGGACACCATCAAGCTAACACTTCGACAAGTGCTTGCCATGGATGCCATGAATTCCACCCAAGGCCATGCCGTGACAGTGTCTCCCGATTCTGCTCAGATTGAGCAGTGGGACGCACCCAATTCATTCCCTCCAGTATACTCTTCCTTTTATAATGTTTTTGATTCTGGTTTCATGTCTAACTAAACCTCTCTACCTTGCACTCACAGATTGGGAAGCAAAATGGAAGAAAACTGGGAGGAAGAGAATAGGACAGATGATGGTGACAAGGACAACCAGGCCAAACCCATGCCCCTGCCCGAGGTGCTGCCCAGCAGCAACGCACTGCCCTAAGCCATGCCGCAGCCACAGACTAGCGCCACAAAACCTGGACATGTCCAGGGCCTTCAACTCGCCCAGCAGCGCCAACTGATTCATTGCAGGGTAAGACCTTAGCCGCTGCACCAGAACCTTCCCAGCACTCATCTGAGACTTGCAGCGCTACGGCCACGCTTCAAGACACATCCACAGCAGAACCCAAGGACCAGCATGTGCTTCTCAATCTGCTGCCAGCCGTGTCTTAGCCCATGCCCACGGACAAGGACCCGGTTTTAAAATTTAATGCGCCTTCTCAACTCAATCCTGAAACACTTAACTTTCATTTTAATAAGGCAAACATGGATTTGAATTCTGATTTAGCTCCTAATGCTGTTGAACTTTTACCGTGCAGGTTCCACCATAAAAACACCAAGAATATGCTAAAGGCCCTCAACTTGGTCCCCCTCTTCAAGTTCCGAAGGAAAAATCAACGGAAGGGACTAAGGATGAATTCTAGAACGTACAAGGCTCAACCAAAGTTGTTCCCCCATGAGCATTGTTCAAGGAAGACATTCCGGAATGGACAGAAACTGCTCTCATTCAAATCACTCCTCAATCTCTTTCCCGATAAGTTACGTTCTCGTCGATGGATTCCTTTATACGTTTCTAACTTTTTTCTCCATGATGCAGCACATATTCTATAGCAAGAAGCTCATAATCAGTTCCATGTTGACGCTGAAATCCTGGGCACACCATCAAATGCCTAACATGCCAACCCCGTCCTGCCTAGACGTTAAATAAAGCGCTCCTAGGAGGCAGCCTAGCCCTGGTTTATATTTCTCTCTTCCTTTGCTGTTTCTGCCGTTATATCTCTCAAACCATTCTACTGTTGTCATGCTTACTGCTTATCACATCGAGGACAATGCTCAGTTTAGGTTTGGGAGTGTTGTGGATTTAAAATTTTGCATAAATAAACAAGTAGGTTTAGGGGTGATACACGGCCAGGGCTTTTCAATTTTCAGCCTTAGTTTTTTTGTGTTTAGTTAGTTACATAATTTTTGCTTTTGAATAGTATGATAACTTGTTAATAGGGATGTATATGCTGAGTTAACTATCTTAGCCTTACTAAGAGTCATGCCATGGTCAAGTAGTTCATAATCTGCACTTCACAATGCCATGTTTTAAGTGATCAAGGGAAAGAAATAACTGAATTTGAGTGAACCTTAGAAAATTAGGGGAGACTACCCTGGGAGATCTTTGAGCCTAATTGCCATTCTTTATGAGGGATATACTTGTTTCTACTCTTAAACACTAATCGCTTTTGTTCTTAATTGTTGATCTCATTACATCATTTAGCATTGAATTTTAAAGAACTAATATCATTTAGATACTCTTGATCTAATGTGTGGTTTTCCATAAGAAGTGATGTAGGCTATGAATGCTTTAACCTCAAAAGGCTTTATCCTACCCTATTGCATCCTCCCTAAGGCAACTTTGATGCCAAACACTCAACCTTTTCTTTCATCACCCAAATTATAACCTAACCGAAATACTTAGCCATTCTTCACAGCCATACCCTATAACCTCAGTTTGTGCTAAGGTTGCCCTAAATGAGATTCATGGTGAGAATGAGAGGTGGAAGAAAATGCTGCCCAATTCAAAGGACATTGGAGTCAATTCAAAGTTCAAAAGTAAAACAAAACTTTACAAGTTGCAAGCTGCACGAAAGTTTGAGGAAATCATTGCATGATCTTGGTTCAACCCAATTCAAAGAAAAGAAATAATAAAGAAATCAAAAGAAAGAAAAAAAAACGTGGAAAACAAAAAGAAAGAAGAAAAAGTGAAAAATAAAGTAGATTAAGCCAAGTGAGTTAAGAGCCTGAAAATAAGCAATCAAGAAAGCAAAATGCCGTAGGCCTTAAGAAAGGATTCAGTTCAGAAATTCCAAGTTCAAGTCATGACTTCTCATGCCTTGGCACAGCTCAAATTCTTTGAATCCCATCCTTCCTTGCTAAACCCCTAAGCTTAGCCCCGTTACAACCGAAAAAAGAATACCTAACTGATCTTATGGACAATCATGCGGAGGATTAAGGTACGTATCTATGTTCTTATTGTTCAATTCCTTTCATGAGATCTTTATTTCCATAAAGTGCTATTCGTAATTGTTACTCGTATGTGATTAAATTTGAATTTCATGACATAAACTCATCACATATGCTTAAAAAGAGTGAAAGCCTAGGATTCTTGTGCGAATTGAGAGTTGCCTAGTGAGGATTAGAGTCGAGGCGAAATCTTTCTAGGGCACTTAGATGAAGTTGTTCTCAAACATGATCACTCGAAATATTGGCACTTATACACGTACTCCTTCACATGACACTCACGGCTATGGCATTCCTTTTAGTTCTGAAAAGCATGTCTACTTACTTTGATTCTTATTAGCTTGCTAAAAGTACTATCTCTAGCATCTTATTTGTTTAGGTCATGCTCAGAAGACAAAACTCCATCCGGGTCCCAAACACGTGTCTCATGACATCAAGTTCTTGTCCTATAAGTGCCAAGGTCATGCTCAGATTCATGTCTTTTGAATGATTTTGTGCCATCAATAGTAGAAAATAATCAATTTTATGAGACATGTGCAGATTTGGAAATATAGGTAAATTCCGAGAAAACATGAAACGAATGACTCAAATCTGAGTTCAGATGAAGGAGATGTCCTCATTTCAATATCAGGTCCTGAACTGAGTCCTGAGTGCGCAGCGCCTATTTTGGGTCCTTGACCAATTACCACAGATCATGCCATCCGGGTCCCAAACATGTGTCTCATGACATCAAGTTCATGTCCTAGAAGTGCCAAGGTCATTCCAGGACATGTCGAGTACATGACCCAAGAACTTCCCATCCAAGCCCAGCCTCTACGCCTAAAGCCTAGTTCATGTTCCGCAAGCGGCGGATCAAAGTTCCTCTTCTGCGCTCAGCCTGACAACCTATGCGCCTAGCCTGAGCGAATATGCGCTTCTACAATGCTCATGGTATGCCTCAAAAGCGCAGTCACAGACCCCTATGACGAAGACATTCCAAGGCCCAAGTTCTAAGTTCCAACGTCTGACCGCGGGAAAACCGCGGGCTGCCCACGGCCAACTTGTGTTCCCACTTGCCAGCTTGCATTCACACTCTCAACCATGTTTTGATTGGTTCTAATAGATTTTAGGGACTTTGTAATTAATTAGGAGTACAATAACTATTCTAGAACATTCTAGGCTAGGGTTTTAATACCAATCCTTATAGGACAAGGTTTTCCCTTTGTCTATAAAAGGGAGCCTTTGTTCAGTATTTTAAGGAGACCATATTTTTAGACGAAATAGAGATTTTTTACACGCCATTCTGGAGATCTACATACCCTAGCCTCAATTTACATTGTAATTCAGTTCAAAGAAAACAGTTCTTATTTTCTGCACATTTTGGGTGTGGAGCTTGGAGATGAAGGCCTTGCTGAGTCTCTGCTGTTCACCATTGTTCATCAGTGTTCTTCACTCTAAACTTTTATTTCATTGCAATTTACTTATGAATTCAATTATTTCTGTTTCAATTTCAGATATGAGTCAGTAGTTCCTTTTAGAATTAGGGCTGTTTGAAGCCCTAGCCATGTTAACTCGTTAAGAAGATTTTTATTCTTGTTCTTGATTGCTATGCATGCTGAATAACTCTGATTACTGCTTTAACTACCATTCTTTTATGTTTATGAGATTAGCTACCTTATTTGGATAAATTATTGATGGAATTGCTTGAGTGACCGCCATATCATCATGTGGTTCATTAGCATCAAGAGGTTGAGGTTAAGAAACAATCTTGTAGTCGGAATTCATAACAACCTAGGAATGCATATCACTTTTCTTGGCTAGTGTGGTGTCATTAAATTCTCTTAGTACTTCATGCGTCATCTTAATTGGTAGGTGATAGACGTTCTAGGCATACGCCCTGTCTAAAACATGCTAAGTAAGAGAGAATGATATATGTTTAGTGTACTAAACCCAGGACCTAGGCATGGGCACCTAATTAAGAGTTGCATACTAATTAGGTCAAGATAATCTGGTTAAGAGCTATAATTGGTTAGAGTGGGTAGTAAGTCTTAATTCGCCTTAGTTAACAAACAACCAACCTTTCATTCTTGCATTGTTATTTTATGCACTTTGATTTACTTGTCTTTAATTTTCAACTCTCAATCATAAACCGCCACCCCACCCCACCCACCCCTTGGCATGTGTGTGTGTGTGCTTTTCTTTAAGTTAACAAATCTG
The DNA here is from genome assembly GCA_037349345.1 of Oemleria cerasiformis. Lineage (NCBI taxonomy): Eukaryota > Viridiplantae > Streptophyta > Magnoliopsida > Rosales > Rosaceae > Oemleria > Oemleria cerasiformis. Next base: position 2,827,461 of record JAZGTL010000041.1, on the reverse strand, counting down.
AACTTAATTGGGTTAATCGTTGAACAAGTCCTCGAGGGATCGACCTTTGCTTGTCATTATACTATCTCCATCGATTTTGTGCACTTGCAATGTTATACTTAGCAGAAATAAAGTTCATAATTATTGTGTTCAATATTTCTTCTATCAGTACCAACCTAGAATCTTATGTGCTTGAAATGAATGCTTGGAGTGCTTCAAAAGCGCAGTCTCAAATCAAGTCATGGATGCATCCCTGGTCCTTCAAAGACAGCCCATCCGAGAGCGCAGGACTTGTCCCAAGTCCCTAACCAGTTCCGCCAAGTTCCAGGTCCTTCAGAACCAAACCTATTCGCTTAGCCATTTCATGCCACGCTTTTATTAAGTATGTGATGCGCCTCAGAAGCTCAATACCAGAGTGAGTATTGGGGTGTGTCAAGAATCGTGTTCCAGGACGTGTCTACGCCCTAATTAGGGCGCAATTTTGTGATCAGGTGTCTCAGTCAGCTTTGAGTGAGCCCTGGGCTATATACCATCAAGTTACATTACAAACCAGCCCAAGACATGGTTTGGGCCAACTACTTAGGTTCAGGACATGCCAAGTTTCAAGAAGTCTTCAAAAAAGCCTGAAAGTGCCAAACTGAGGTCCATACGTGCTCTGAATGTCCAAGGCTTTGCCCAGCCGATTGCTTGACGTCCAAGAAACCCTAGAAGTATCCCAGATGCAGCCTTGCCATACAAGAAGGCTCAGAAGACAAATCCTAAGGCCTTGCCGCACTAGTCCTATTCCTTGTCCAATTAGGAATCTCTTTTTGGGCTGTTTTCTTGACAAACTAGGACAACATTTTAAAGTCAGTTTGTAAATGGATTCCTACCCTAATTAGTCTCCTACTTTCTAGGGGATTGGGGGTCCTTATATAGGAGTTTTAGGCATCAATTTTAGGGTTCTAGACCTTATTTCTAGACCTAGCCGCAGATTACCTTTAATTTGACAGTTTTTATAGTTTTAAGCACTTGGAGCTTTGGAGAGGAAGTGAGACGCAGAGAAGGAGTTCTGGAGCTGCCTTGGCGTGTTCTTCAGGGTTCTCGATTGTATCTTGACTTTCTTTCATTTATTTGATTATTTTAATTATGATTTCAATTATGTTTTGTTTTTCAATTATTCGTGAGTAGTCTTTATAGGATTAGGCTAGTTGAAGCCCTAGCCATGTGAGTTATTTAATTGGATTTCTAACCCTTGATTTTAATTGCTTTGAATGCTGAATTTGTTGGATTACTTTGCTTAATGACCTTAATTTATGCCTATAAGGTTGATCACCTTGTTTGCATATAATTACTGATGAATTTGCTTGACTGACCATCATATCAGCTAGTGATTTGTAGCATCACGGGTAGGTGGAGGGACACCTATTCGTAATCTAAACTCATGACGACCTAGGACTGCACATCACTTTTCTAGGTTAGTGTAGTGTCATTAAATTCTCTTTGTACTTCATGCATCGTCTTAAACGGTAGGTGATAGACGTTCTAGAGTACACATCATGCTTAGAACATGCCAAGTAAGAGAGGATAATATATGTGGAGTGGGCCAACCATCGGGACCTTTGCATGGGCACTTAATTCAGAGAGTTCATAGTAATTGAATCAAGGAAATCTGGTTAATAACTATAATTGGTTAGAGTGGATAGTAAACCTTAATCTATCTTAGTTAATTAATCAATCAAATCATCATCTTTATTGCATTTTCATTACTTGCATCTTTAATTTACTTGTTTTAATTTCTATTTTCCAAATACATCAAAACTGCCCCCTTGACGTGTGTGTGTGTGTGTGTGTGTGTGTGTGTGTGTGTGTGTGTGTGTGTGTGTGTGTGTCTTTACTAATTTGGTATCTTGTGTTTTGAGTTAATTGATATCTGAATTTTAAGTGGGTTTAACCGTTGAACAAGTCCTCGAGGGATCGACCTTTGCTTGCTCTTATATTATCTTAATCGATTTGTATACTTGCAAAGTTATAACTAGTGGAAATAAAGTTCATCTTAATCGTGTTCGATATTTTCACTATTAAGTTTTTGGCGCCGTTGCCAGGGACTTGTCCCTCAACAGTGCCCATTTAATTCAGATTTACTTAACTCAATTTTGTATATTAACTATTTAAATTTAATTTAGATTGTTTACTAACTTCGTTTGTAATTTTTCTCAGGCACATATGAACAACTCATACATGGCTATGGGACCTTGGAATGATCCATACATGGAGACGGGAGTTTGGAACAATCCACAAGGGTGGAGCAATCAGCCGGAATTGCATTATCAAGAATAAACGGATCCATATAATCAAGGATGGGGAAATCCGCCTAATTGCACAAGGAACACCACTCAACCAACTCCTGACCTCCAAGCTGCGCAACAGGCCTTGATACATACCTTTGAGGCCTATAAACAGCAAACTCAAGAGTTACTGGAGCGCATGGAAGAGAGACATGAACAGAGCATGCGGCAGTTTGCATTCAACACGGGTCCATGCGAAGAGATGTCCCTGTCCCCACCAAGTGAAGTTGTAGATGCTGATCATGATGACGCTATCATAACGCCAACCCTTCGACAAGTGCTTACCATGGAGGTCGTGGAGTCCACCCAAACTTCGTTGTGGACCATCATACGAACCATGGAGGCTTGTAATCAAAGCATTAAAGCCGCTACTGAAGAAGTCTGAGAGCTGCACCATCACAAGGATGATGAGCATTGTGAGGACACCATCATGCCAGCACTTCAACAGCCTACCATTGAGGTCGTGGCTCCCATCCAAGCCCATGACGTGACAATGTCTCCCGATTCCATTCAGATTGAGCTGTGGGACGCACCCAATTCATACCCTCCAAAATACTCTTACCTTTTATAATGTTTCTGATTCTGATTTCATGTCTAACTATACCTCTTCGCCTTGCACTCACAGATTGGAAAGCGAAATGGAAGAAAACTGGGAGGAAGAGAATAGGACGGATGATGGTGACGAGGACTTCCAGGCCAAACCCATGCCCCTGCCCTATGTGCTGCCCAGCAGCACTGAACTGCCCAGAAGCACTGCACTGCCCAGCAGAATTGCACTGCCCACCAGCATTGCACTGCCCATCAGCACTACTCTGCCCCAAGCCATGCCCAATGATCTGCCTCAGGACGTGCCTGCAGCGTTACCCCAAATTCAGCCTCAAGTTGCACCTGATCTGCTGCCCATAGCCATGCCCACCTTAATGAGACACACTCGGATGTGAATTTTGATTCAGTTACTAACGATGTTGTATCTATCCTTCGCAGGTCCCACAACAAAAACAAAAGGAAGGTACTGGCGGCCCTCAACTTGGTCCCCTTCTTCAAGTTCAAAAGGAAAAATCAACATAAGGGACCAACGAAGGCTTCTAGGCCATACAAGGCACAACCAAAGCCGTTCCACCATGAGCATTGTCCAAGGAAGACATTCAAGGAAGGACAGAAACTACTATCATTCAAATCACTTCTAAATCTTTCCCGATAAGTTACGTTCTCGTCGGTGGATTTCTTTGTGTGTTTCTAACCTTTTTCTCCTTGATGCAACGGAGATTCTACAGCAAGAGGCTCATAATTGGTTCCATGTTGATGCTGAAATCCTGGGTACACCACCAAATGCCTAGCAAGCCATTCCACGTCTTGCCCAGACGTTAAATAAAGCGCTCCTATGAGTCAAACTAGCACTAGTTTGTGTTTCCTTTCATTCTATTGTTTCTACCCTATTGCCCTCTCTGAACCTTCATTCTGTTTTTGTCATGCATATTTCTTATCACATTGAGGATAATGTTCAATTTAACTTTGGGGGTGTGGATTGAATTTTTGCATATAGAAGAAACAAGTAGGTTTGGGGATGATGCACGGCCAGAACTTTTGAGTTTTCAGTTTTAGTTTTTTTTTGTTGTGTTAAGTTTTTGATCTTGAATAGTATTATAACTTGTTAATAGGAGTGTACATGTTACGTTAACTATCTTTTTTCTACTAAGAGTCATGCCATAGTTAGTCATAATCTGCACTTCACAATGCCATGTTCTAAGTCATTAAGTGAACGAAACAACTGAATTTAAGTGAACTTTAGAAAAATAGTGGAGACTTCCCTGTGAGATCTTTGAGCCTAATTGCCATTCTTTCTGAGGGACTTGCTTGTTTCTACCCTTAAACACTCATCACTTTTGTTCTTAATTGATGATCTCATTACATCATACTTGCATTGGATTTTAACGAACTAACATCATATAGATACTCTTGATTTCATGTGTGGTTTTCCATAAGAAGTGATGTAGCCTATGTGTGCTTAACCTCTAAAGGCTTGATCCTACCCAATTGCATGCTCCCTAAGCCAATTTTGAAGCCAAACACTCAGCCTTTTCTTTCATCACCCAAAGTATAACCTATCCAAAATACTTAGCCATTCATTAAAGCCATACCCTATAACCTAAGTTTGTGTTAAGATTGCCCTAAATGAGATTCATGGTGAGAATGAGAAGTGAAAGAAAGTGATGCCCAATTCCAAAGACATTAGCATTTTTATCATAGGATAAAAGTTCAAAGTTTTGAAAAGTTCTAACTTTATAAGTGGTAAGCTGCATAACAAGAATGAGGAAATCATTGCATGAACTTGGTTCAATTCAATTGAAAAGAAAGAAAAAAAAAGAAAAAAAAGAGAAAAAGAACAAAAAGAAATGTTGAAAATTAGAAAGAAAACAGAGTGAAAAACAAAGTGAATTGAGCCAAGTGAGCCAAAGACCTCAAAATAAGCCAGCAAGAAGTTACAATGTCGTGGGCCCTAAGCAAGGATTCAGTTCAGAAATTCCAAGTTCGAGTCATGACTTCTCATGCCTTGGCACAACTCAGGTTCTTTGAATTCTATCCTTCCTTTCTAAACCCTCAAGCTTAGCCCCGTTACAACCTAAAATGAAAGACCTAACTGATCTTATTGACAATCATGCTAAGGATTAAGGTAGGTATCTATGTTCTTAAAGTTCAATTCCTTACATGAGATCTTTATTTCCATAAAGTGTTGTTCTTTATTGCTAATCGTATGTGATTAAACTTGAATTCTATAACATAAACTCATCACATATGCTTGAAAATAGTGAAAGCCTAGGATTCTTGTGTGAATTGAGAGTTGCCTAGTGAGGATTAGAGTCGAGGTGAAATCTTTCTAAGACACATAGATGAAGTTGTTTTCAAACTTGATCACCTATAATATTGGCACTTAAACACTACACCTGCACATGACACTCACGGCTATGGCATCCCTTTTAGTTCTACAAAGCATGTCTACTTACTTTGATTCCTATTAGTTTGTTAAAAGTACTAATTCTAGGGTTCAGTCACTATTTATGTCCCATTTTGATGTCTTTATATGCCTCTCTTACATGTCTTTTGAATGATTTCATGCCATCAATACTAGAAAATGATCAATTGTCAGGACCCGTCCCGAATTTCCCCTCAAAACCCGGGAAGAACCCTGATCCCGTCAGACAACCTAAGGAAAGGTTCCCAAAATACCCTTCAATCCTTACAAATTATAATAATAATAAATACTTTCACTTGTCAGACAAGGGATTCAAGCACTCAATAATTCCCGTAATTAATGATCAACCGAATAAAATATAATATCAGAGCGTCTAAGTAGGATCAAGGGTACAATTTAGATATCCTACTCAAGTACAATTACACAGCGCAGCTGAGAGTACTAATGCCTCTGCCTCGAGATAAGTGTACGCGTCAACTCGACAGCCTAAAGGGGGTTTAAACACAAAAGTTGTGAGTGGACAAAAATAATCATTTATAAATCGTTTTCCAAGGAATATTACCTTTTTCCCCCTCCATTTAAAAAACCATGCATGCATCACATAAACAGTTCATGATATAAAAACATCATCTTTAAATCACCGGCATTTCCATTTCTCTTTAAAAACACTTAGTAGGACTCACACAAAATCCATATAAGGAAAACACATTGTGGTCCACAGTCTGGTTTGAAAATCATCCTCAAAAGAGTTCAAAATCATTTAATTCAACCTGGACACATAATATCTCAAATCCACTGTTCCCGACACATCCACTAGCCACCAGGGTATCCCTTGGGGTGTGCTAGTCCTGTATCACAACTCTCTATACTATGCATAGACATCCTCGCAACCCAACGGAGCTAAAACTCAACGATGCCAGAGTCGGAGCACTCAACGAACCAACGGAGTAAAACACTCGATGCTAGTCGAAGAAACAGTAACCAATTATATTGGAGGTTTATCGGGTTCACCGCCAACAGCGAATCCTAGTCCCATATCCTGGTCCTCCTCAAATATATTTATCTTGGAGGTTCACCCGGTTCACCGCTAATACGGATCCTAGTCCCGGGTCCTGGCCTCCCTCAAATCAATGTTTATCTTGGAGGTTCACCGGGTTCACCGCTAATAATGGATCCTAGTCCTAGTTCCTGGCCTCCCTCAAATCAATGTTTATCTTGGAGGTTCACCGGGTTCACCGCTAATAACGGATCCTAGTCCCAGTTCCTGGCCTCCCTCAAATATGTCCAAATCCGATAAACTCATACAACCGGGTCAAAACCCAAATCATGGACTCAATAATTTTCACATCAAAACGATATCAAAACCGAGTCCAAAAACCATTTTATTTCTCAAATCACAATTTAACTGAAATAGTGGAAAACATGTGTCCAGTAATCATTTCTAAAATCCAGAAATTCAATGCCACAATACATAACAGTATTTAAACAAAGATATTTTGATGCATGCATTTAAGTTTATAAAACAAAAGTCCACTCACAAACCTATTCCAGCAAGTTCAATCCCGTCTTGTTCGTTCCTCCGAGGTTCCCAGAACAAGATCGCCTGTCAAAAACAACAATCGGGATTACCGACTATTATTAAGACTCTTATATAACAACTCCCTAAACCCCGGGAGGTCTACCCATGCTGTTTCTAGAAAACACAGCAACTTCGGACGCCCAAAACTACCTCTAAACAACGTCCGATCAACCCGAAACCTGTACCAACATATTCGGAACGTCGAAAACTAGTTACCACGTGTCACCGTGACCGCAGACTCGGCCCCACGCGCTGCCACGTGCCGCCGTAAGGTCGGAACACGCGCCTTCACGCGCCGGTCACGCGCTTGCTACAGTGCCCACGCGCCTGGACCGATCCAACCCGGCCCAACTCTGCCTGACCCGGTCCAACTCGACTCGACCGGTTCACTCAACTCGATCGGTTCACTCGACCCGACCAGTCACCGGTGACTCGCCGAAGAAGACGACCGGTTGTCGGCGCCGTCGCCGAAGTCTGGCCGGAGAAGATGACCGGCCGCCGCCGTCTGGTTTCGACGGAATCCCCCATTTCCGGCCGAAACTTCAAGCTTTTATAACTTCTCCAAAACTCAACCATTTCTCACAAATTTTATGTCTAAATCTATCTACTCAAATCCAAGAATCCAAATATGACCTCAAAACCACAAACACGTACCTGTGTAAGCCGGAAAATCGATCGAAAGATCCGAAACTTCCTATACTCAGTTCGGCTTCCCCCGTGGTCCTCTCCTTCGATGATTGGTACGGTTGTGATTGTGGGAAGGAGTAGAATACGATTAGTTGATCAAAAATGGAAGCTAAAGCCTTCAATCAAAAGTTGACTTTGTGGGTTTTTGGTGTGTTTTTCGCACGGGTCGGTGTGTTTATGTTTCAAAGAGATAGATGAGTGTGAAGAATGAAGATGAAGTTAAGATGTAAATGAAGATGTAAAAATGATTGGGGTTAAAATATCTTCTCCCAAACCAAAATTACCAAAATGCCCTTGCACATCTAGACCCATAACGTTCGTCCACGAACTCCGTTTTCTATATGCCGCCTGTCTACGAACTCGTGAGTTCGAGACCTATGCAACGGTACCCGAAACACCGCCTAATAAGTTCCGAAACAAAACTTGATTTCCATGCTCTTTACCAACCAAGGGTAAAATCGTCATTTTACAAAAATAATTGCGTAAACCCAATAATTAAAATTCCAGTCTCCCCACAGAAATAACAACTGAAGCCACTAGATCTGCCACCCTGTCTTCTATTGAACTGCACTGAGGCACCGCTAGACTGTGCATAAGATTGTTGGGCATGACCAGCTCTGCCACTGCCTGAACCAGATCTCGCATTTCCAGAAGATCCAGAACTATGACTGCCTCTTTTGGATGGTCCCTGACTAGAGGTTCCGACAGTCCAGTGATCTCGACGTCTCCTGGAACCATTGTATTGCTGTGAGATTGGGAAACCCAAACTCAATTCTACTCAGGCTGCAGCATCAGCCAAAGTCCTCAAGGAAGTGTGATCCATAAACGTAACTGCTGACCGAATGTCACTCCTCAGTCCACTTTCAAATCTGTGGCACTTGTCAATCTCGGTCGCCACCCAATTCGGTGCAAAGCGACTCAGTGCTATGAATCTCTGCTCATACTGGGCCACAGTCATGTCTCCTTGCTGTAAATGATAGAACTCGGCCTCCTTAATATTTCGGTGTGAGCGAGGGTAAAATTGCTCCAGGAAGCGTTCCCGGAAAGTCTGCCATGTAAGTGTATGGACACTCCAGCCTGACACCTCCAATGAGTGCCACCAGTGGCAAGCCGAACCACCTAGTAAAAATGTGGCCAATAGAACTCTGTCCCCTAGAGGACATCTCATGATCAAAATTACCCGCTCCTTGCGAGTAATCCACTCCTCAGCCTCATCTGGGCTAGACTCGCCCATAAATATCGTCGCCCCCAGTCTCTGGGCTCTCTCAATATTAGAGACTTCATAAGAAGCCCTATCCTGGAGTACAGAAGCTAAAGTCTGACCCAGCTGATCCAGTGTCTGCCTCAAATCAGGCTCCACTGCAGGTTCATGGTCATCTCCACCATTCCCAGACCGTTGACGGAACTCACGTCTCGGAGGCATTATACGGTGAAAAGAAGCTGTAAATCATTAATACCAAAATTTCACTTGTACACTAGGTGTACAATCTACAGGACTTTAACCTAGTGCTCTGATACCAATTGTTAGGACCCGTCCCGAATTTCCCCTCGAAACCCGGGAAGAACCCTGATCCCATCTGACAACCTAAGGAAAGGTTCCCAAAATACCCTTCAATCCTTACAAATTATAATAATAATAAATACTTTCACTTGTCAGACAAAGGATTCAAGAACTCAATAATTCCCGTAATTAATGACCAATCGAATAAAATATAATATCATAGCGTCTAAGTAGGATCAAGGGTACAATTTAGATATCCTACTCAAGTACAAATACACAGCGCAGCCGAGAGTACTAATGCCTCTGCCTCGAGATAAGTGTCCGTGTCAACTCGATAGCCTAAAGGGGGTTTAAACACAAAAGTTGTGAGTGGACAAAAATAATCATTTGTAAATAATTTACCAACCAATATTACCTTTTTCCCCCTCCATTTATAACATCATGCATGCATCACATAAACAGTTCATGATATAAAAACATCATCTTTAAATCACCGGCATTTCCATTTCTCTTTAAAAACACTTAGTAGGACTCACACAAAATCCTTAATAAGGAAAACACATTGTGGTCCACAGTCTGGTTTGAAAATCATCCTCAAAAGAGTTCAAAATCATTTAATTCAACCTGGACACATAATATCTCAAATCCACTGTTCCCGACACATCCACTAGCCACCAGGGTACCCCTTGGGGTGTGCTAGTCCTGTATCACAACTCTCTGTACTATGCATAGACATCCTCGCGACTCGACGGAGCTAAAACTCCATGATGCCAGAGTCTGAGCACTCAACGAACCAACGGAGTAAAACTCTCGACGCTAGTCGAAGAAACAGTAACCAATTATATTGGAGGTTTACCGGGTTCACCGCCAACAATGGATCCTAGTCCCATATCCTGGTCCTCCTCAAATACATTTATCTTGGAGGTTCATGGGGTTCACCACTAATATGGATCGTAGTCCCGGGTCCTGGCCTCCCTCAAATCAATGTTTATCTTGGAGGTTCACCGGGTTCAACGCTAATAACGGATCCTAGTCCCAGTTCCTGGCCTCCCTCAAATCAATGTTTATCTTGGAGGTTCACCGGGTTCACAGCTAATAACGGATCCTAGTCCCAGTTCCTGGCCTCCCTCAAATATGTCCAAATCCGATAAACTCATACAACCGGGTCAAAGCCCAAATCATGGACTCAATAATTTTCACGTCAAAACGATATCAAAACCGAGTCCAAAAACCATGATATTTCTCAAATCACAATTTAACTGAAATAGTGGAAAACATGTGTCCAGTAATCATTTCTAAAATCCAGAAATTCAATGCCACAATACATAACAGTATTTAAACAAAGATATTTTGATGCATGCATTTCAGTTTATAAAACAAAAGTCCACTCACAAACCTGTTCCAGCAAGTTCAATCCCGTCTTGTTCGTTCCTCCGAGGTTCCCGGAACAAGATCGCCTGTCAAAAACAACAATCGGGATTACCGGCTATTATTAAGACTCTTATATAACAACTCCCTAAACCCCGAGAGGTCTACCCATGCTGTTTCTAGAAAACACAGCAACTTTGGACGCCCAAAACTACCTCTAAACACCGTGACCGCAGACTCGGCCCCACGTGCCGCCGTAAGGTCGAAACACGCGCCGGTCACGCGCTTGCTACAGTGCCCACGCGCCTGGACAGATCCAACCCGGCCCAACTCGGCTTGACCCGGTCCAACTCGACCCGACTGGTTCACTCGACCTTACCGGTTCACTCAACCCGACCGATCACCGGTGACTCGTCGGAGAATACGATCGGCTGCCAGTGCCATCGCCGAAGTCTTGCCGGAGAAGATGATCGACAGCCGCCGTCGCCGCCGTCTGGTTTCGATGGAATCCCCCATTTCCGGCCGAAACTTCAAGCTTTTATAACTTCTCCAAAACTCAACCATTTCTCACAAATTTTATGTCTAAATCTATCTACTCAAACCCAAGAATCCAAATATGACCTCAAAACCACAAACACGTACCTGTGTAAGCCGGAAAATCGATTGGAAGATCCGAAACTTCCTATACTCAATTCGGCTTCCCCCGTGGTCCTCTCCTTCGATGATTGGTACGGTTGTGATTGTGGGAAGGAGTAGAATACGATTAGTTGATCAAAAATGGAAGCTAAAGCCTTGAATCAAAAGTTGACTTTGTGGCTTTTTGGTGTGTTTTTCGCACGGGTCGGTGTGTTTATGTTTCAGAGAAAGAGATGAGTGTGAAGAATGAAGATGAAGTTAAGATGTAAATGAAGATGTAAAAATGATTGGGGTTAAAATATCTTCTCCCAAACCAAAATTACCAAAATGCCCTTGCACATCTAGACCCATAACTTTCGTCCACGAGCTCCGTTTTCTGCGTGCCGCCTGCCTACGAACTCGTGAGTTCGATACCTATGCAACGGTACCCGAAACACCGCCTAATAATTTCCGAAACAAAACTTGATTTCCATGCTCTTTACCAACCAAGGGTAAAATTGTCATTTTACAAAAATAATTGCGTAAACCCAATAATTAAAATTTCGGGTTGTTACATCAATCTTCTAAGAATTGTGCAGATTTCGAAAGATAGGTAAATTCTGAGAAGAACGTAAAAATAATTACTCAAATAGGGTTTCAGATGAAGGAGATGTCCTCATTTCAATATCAGGTCCTGAATTGGGTCCTGAGTGCGCCAGTGCGCCCTATTTTGGGTTCTTGGCCAAGTACTTCAGATCATGCGATCTAGGTCCTAGACCTGTGTCTCATGACTTCAAGTTCATGTCCAAGATGTGCCAAGTTTATGTCAAGACATGTCGAGTACATGTCCCAAGAACTTCTGATCCGAGTCCCTATCGAGTCCCTAATCAGGCTCCTACCGAGATCAAGGACCTGGCCTTTTCATGTCCTAAGCCACGCCTAAACTGCAACCATCAGAGCCCTGTCTTGAGCCTAGCGGGGTCCTGCGATGCGCCCCAATGTCATGTCCCAAGCATCCCAGCCGAGAGCCAGGTATCAAGTCTCTGCGCCTAGTTTCTGCGCCAATTCTGAACCTTATGCACTTAGCCAAACCAAGATGCGCTTCTACTATGAAAATGCTATGCCTCAAAAGCGTGGTCCCATATACCTATATGGACACTTCCTCATTATCCGCCTAGGTGCGCCCTAAAGACACGTATGCACTAGAGTTGAGTTCCAATGAGGCCTTTTTCGTACCTATGGCCATTCAATCGAGACATGGAGTGTTTGTAAACTCCTTTGCATGCGTGGCAGCCATTCAAGTGTCAAGGCGCAATGTGGCATGACGAAGACATTCCAAGTGCCAAGTTCTAAGTTTCCAGCGTCTGACCGCGGGAAGACTGCGGGTTGCCCGCGGCCAGCTTGTGTTCCCACTTTCCATTTTAAATTCACACTCCCAACCATGTTCTGATTTATTCTGATAGATTTTAGGTACTTTGTAATTACTCAGAAGTACAATAACTGTTCTAGAACACTCTGGGCTAGGGTTTCTAATTCCAATCCTTATAGGACAAGGATTTCCCTTGTCTATAAAAGGGAGCATTTGTTCCGTGTTTTAGACACATTATTTTAGAGACCAGACTGGAGAACCCTAGCCGCATACATTCTTTGTAATTCAGTTTTAAATTCAAACATTTTTTATTTTTCCAAAGTTGAGAGTGTTGTGCGTGGAGCTTGGAGAGGAAGGCTCTGCCGTGTCTTCTATTGTGCCTATTCTTCAACAATCTCTTTTGGAACCGTATTTTTATTATTGCAATTTACTTATGATTTCAATTATATTTATTTTAATTTCAGTTATGCGTGAGTAGTTCCTTTTAGGATTAGGGCTGCTTGAAGCCCTAGCCATGTTTGTTCGTTGATTAGATTTCTGGCTCTTGATTATGATTTCTATGCATGCTGAATAAGTTAGATTACTATGCTTAATGACCTTAATTTATGCCTATAAGATTAGCTACCTTGTTTGCATATAATTATTAATTTAATTGCTTGAGTGACCGTCATATCATCTTTTGATTTGTAGCATCGAGGGTATTGCATCATCTTAAACGGTAGGTGATAGACGTTCTAGGCATATGCCCTGTTTAGAACATGCTAAGTAAGAGGGAATAAGATATGTCTAGTGAACCACCGCCAGAACCTAAGCACGGGCACCTAATTCAGAGAATACATAGTAATTAGGTCAAGGAAATCTGATTAGTAACTATAATTGGTTGGAGTGGATAGTAATCCTTTATTCGCCTCAGTCATAAAATCAATCAACCATCATTCTTGGATTATTATTTTCTGCGTTTTCACTTTTTAATTCTTGCATTATAAGTTATCTCAAGTTGAAAACCAAGTCCCTATCATGTTCCGTGACATGTCCGAAGCCTGCCAACCGAGTCCATGGCATGTCCCAACCGAGTCCCAGACGGCGTCTAAACTAAGTCCTACAACATGTCCCTGGTCCGCCAGCGATGCACCAAATTGTACCCTATGCGCCTGCGACGTGCCAAGTGTATCTGATCAGTCATTATTTATGCATCATTTTGATGTCTTTATATGCCTCTCTTACATGTCTTGTGAATGATTTTGTGCCATCAATAGTAGAAAATGATCAATCTTGTGAGACCTGTGTAGATTTAGAAAGATAGGTAAATTCTGAGAAGAACGCGAAAACAATGACTCAAATCGGAGTTCAGATGAAAGAGATGTCCTCATTTCAATATCAGGTCCTGAACTGGATCCTGAGTGCGCTAATGCACCTATTTTGGGTCCTTGACCAAGTAACTCAGATCATGTCATCCGGGTCCCAAACCTGTGTCTCATGACTTCAAGTTCATGTCCTAGAAGTGTCAAGGTCCTGCCAGGACATGTTGAGTACATGTCCCAAGAACTTCCCATCCGAGCCCAGCCTCTGCGCCTAAAGCCTAGCTCCTGTTCCTCCAGCGGTGGATCAAAGTTCCTCCTCTGCACTAGGCCTGACAACCTATGCGCCTAGCCTGAGCGAAGATGCGCTTCTACTATGCTCATGGTATTCCTCAAAAGCGCAGTCCCGGACCCCTATGACGAAGACATTCCAAGAGCCAAGTTCTAAGTTCCAGCGTCTGACCGCGGGAAGACCGCGGGCTGCCCGCTGCCAGCTTGTGTTCCCACTTTCCAGCTTGCATTCACACTCTCAACCATGTTCTGATTGGTTCTAATAGATTATAGGGACTTTGTAATTAATTAGAAGTACAATAACTATTCTAGAACATTCTAGGCTAGGGTTTTTAATACCAATCCTTATAGGACAAGTTTTTCCCTTTGTCTATAAAAGGGAGCCTTTGTTCAGTATTTTAAGGAGTCCATATTTTTAGACGAAATAGAGATTTTTTACACGCCATTATGGAGATCTAGATACCCCAGCCTCAATTTACATTGTAATTCAGTTCAAAGAAAACAATTCTTATTTTCTGCACTTTTTGGGCGTGGAGCTTGGAGAGGAAGGCCTTGCCGAGTCTCTGTTGTGCATCGTTGTTCATCAGCGTTCTTTACTCTAAACTTTTATTTCATTGCAATTTACTTATGAATTCAATTATTTCTGTTTCAATTTCAGTTATGAGTGAGTAGTTCCTTTTAGAATTAGGTTTGTTTGAAGCCCTAGCCATGTTAGCTCGTTAAGTAGATTTTTATTCTTGTTCTTGATTGCTATGCATGCTGAATAACTCTGATTACTGCTTTAACTACCATTATTTTATGTTTATGAGATTAGCTACCTTGTTTGCATAAATTATTGATGGAATTGCTTGAGTGACCGCCATATCATCCTCTGGTTCATTAGCATCAAGAGGTTGAGGTTAAGAAACAATCTTGTACTCAGAATTCATGACAACCTTGGAATGCATATCACTTTTCTAGGCTAGTGTGGTGTCATTAAATTCTCTTAGTGCTTCATGCGTCATCTTAACTGATAGGTGATAGACGTTCTAGGCATATGCCCTGTCTAAAACATGCTAAGTAGAGAGAATGATATAAGTTTAGTGTACCCACGCCAGGACCTAGGCATGGGCACCTAATTCAGAATTGCATAGTAATTAGGTCAAGATAATCTGGTTAAGAGCTATAATTGGTTAGAGTGGATAGTAAGCCTTAATTCGCCTTAGTTAACAAACAACCAACCTTTCCTTCTTGCATTGTTATTTTCGGCACTTTGATTTACTAACTTAGTTTGTCATCTTTCTCATGTACATATGAACAACTCATACATGGATATGGGACCATGGAATTATCCATACATGGAGACAGGAGCTTGGAACGATCCATACCCAACTTCATTCAATCAGGGGAGGAGCAGTCAGTTGGAATTCCATTATCAAGAAAACTAATAACCATACAACCTAGGGTGAAGCAATCAGCTGGAATTCCATTATCAAGAAAACCCAGAACCATACAACCCAGGATGGTGCAAGCAGCCTAATTTCACATGGAACTCCGCTCAAATAGTTCCTCACTACGAACAAATACCTCCTGACCTCCAACCTTCGCTGAGGGCCTTCATACAATGCATGGAGGCTTGTACTGAAAGCATAGCAGCCGCTTCTGAAGAAATCCGAGAGCTAAATTAG
The DNA here is from genome assembly GCA_037349345.1 of Oemleria cerasiformis. Lineage (NCBI taxonomy): Eukaryota > Viridiplantae > Streptophyta > Magnoliopsida > Rosales > Rosaceae > Oemleria > Oemleria cerasiformis. The sequence continues at coordinate 2,811,809 of JAZGTL010000041.1, read as the reverse complement.
CGCATGGAGAAGAGACTAGAAAAGAGCACGAGGGAGTTTGAGTTCAACATGCGCCAAATCAAAGAAAAGGCATGTTCCCCACCAAGTGAGGCCCTGAATGATGATCATGATGAAGCTATCATCAAACCAACACTTCGACAAGTGATTGCCATTGATGCCATGAATTCCACCCAAGGCCATGACGTGACAGTGTCTCCCGATTCTGCTCAGATTGAGTAGTGGGACACACCCAATTCATACCCTCCAATATACTCTTCCTTTTTTAATGTTTTTGATTCTGTTTCCATGTCTAATTATACCTTTTTGCCTTGCACTCACATATTGGCATGTGAAATGAACGAAGAATGGGAGGAAGAGAATAGGACGGTTGATGGTGGAAAAGACATTCAGCCCAAGCCCATGCCGCTGCTCTATGTGTTGTCCAGCAGCACTGAGCTGCCCCAAATCCAGCCTCAAGCTGCACAAACCTTTCTTTAAACTTTTGTACTTTTCAAAACGCCAATGTCCTTGGAATTGGGCAGCATCTTCTTTCACTTCTCACTCTCATCATGAATCTCAGTTAGGGCAACCTTAGCAAACTCTGAGGTTATAGGGCATGGCTTTGATGAATGGCTCATTATTTCAGTTAGGTTATACTTTGGATGATGAAAGAAAAGGCTGAGTGTTTGGCTTCAAAGTTGTCTTAGGGAGCATGCAATAGGGTAGGATAAGGCCTTTAGAGGTTAAGCACACATAGCCTACATCACTTCTTATGGCAAACAACACATTAAATCAAGAGTATCTAAATGATGTTAGTTCTTTAAAATTCAATGCAAAATGATGCATTGAGATTAGAAATTAAGAACAAAAATGATGAGTGTTTAAGGGTAGAAACAAGTAAATCCCTAAGAAAGAATGGAAATTAGGCTCAAAGATCTCACAGGGTAGTCTCCACTAATTTTCTAAGGTTCACTCAAATTCAGTTGTTTTGTTCACTTAATCACTTAAAACATGGCTTTGTGAAGTGCATATTATGACTAACTATGGCATGACTCTTAGTAAAGCAAAGACAATTAACTTAGCATATACATCCCTATTAACAAGTTTTAATACTAATCAAAAGCAAAAAAATTAAGTAACTAACTAAACACAAAAACTAAGGCTGAAAATTCAAAAGTTCTGGCCGTGTATCACCCCCAAACCTACTTGTTTCTATATGCAAAAATTCAATCCACACCACCAAACCTAAACTGAACAGTGTCCTCGATGTGATGAACAGTGTCCTCGATGTGATAAGCAGTATGTATGACAACAGAACAAAGGTTTGAGAGATATAAAGGGCAGAAACAGCAAAGGAAGAGAAAAATACAAACCAGGCCTAGGTAGCCTCCTAGGAGCGCTTTATTTAACGTCTAGGCAAGACGGGGCTGTCTTGCTAGACATTTGATGGTGTGCCCAAGATTTCAGCATGGAACCGATTATGAGCCTCTTGCAGTAGAATCTGCACTGCATCGTGGAGAAAAAGGATAGAAACACACGGAGGAATCCAGCGACGAGAACATAACTTATCAGGAAAGAGATTGAGGAGTGATTTCAATGAGAGCAGTTTCTGTCCACTCTTGAATGTCTTCCTTTGATAATGCTCATGGGGGAACAGCTTTGGTTGTGCCTTGTACGTTCTAGATTTAATTATTGGTCCCTTTCGTTGATTTTTCCTTCGGAACATGAAGAGGGGGACCAGGTTGATGGCCTTTAGCATATTCTTGGTGTTTTTATGGTGGAAACTGCACGGGAAAAGTTCAACAGCATTAGGAGCTAAATCAAAATTCAAATCCAAGTTTTCCTTATTAAAATGAAAGTTAAGTGTTTCAGGATTCAGTTGAGAAGGTGCCTTAAATTTCAAAACTGGGTCCTTGTTTGAGGGCATGGGCTGAGACACGGCTGGCTGCAGATTGGGAGGCACGGGTTGGTCCTTGGGTTCTACCATGGACGTGTCTTGAAGCTTGGCCGCAGCGTTGCGCGTCTCAGATGCGCGCTGGGAAAGTTTTGGTGCAGCGGCTAAGGACTTGCCCTGCAGTGAATCAGTTGGTGCAACTTGGCACGTTGAAAGTGTGCCATGGACATGTCCAGGTTCTGTGGCGCTGGGCTAGGGTTGCGGCATGGAATTTACAGCTTGAGGCTGGACTTGGGGTAGAGACTCAAGCGCGTCATGAGGCAAAACGTGGCCATGGCTGAAAGACACGTCTTGGGGCAGTGCGTTGTTGTGGGGCAGCACATACGACAGGGGCATGGCTTTGACTTGGATGTCCTTGTCACCATCATCCATCTTATTCTCTTCCTCTCGGTTTTTTTCCATTTCGCTTTCCAATATGTGAGTGCAAGGGAAAGAGGTATAGTTAGACATGAAATCAGAATCAGAAACTTTATAAAAGGAAGAGTAGAATGGAGGGTATGAATTGGGTGCGTCCCACTGCTCAATCTGAGAAGAATCGGGAGACACTGTCACGGCATGGCTATGGGTGGAATTCATGGCATCCATGGCAAGCACTTGTCGAAGTGTTAGCTTGATGGTGTCCTCAATATGCTCTTCATCCATGTGATGGTTCTGATTACAAGCCTCCATGCTTTGTATCTTGGTCCACAACGAAGGTTGGGTGGACTTCGCGGCCTCCATGGAAAGCACTTGTTGAAGTGTTGGCTCGATGATAGCATCATCATGATCATCATTCACGACCTCACTCGGTGGGGAACGTGCCCTTTCTTTGATTTGGCGCATGTTGAACTCAAACTCCCTTTTGCTCTTTTCCAGTATCTCCTCCATGCGTTGGTTTAGCTCTCGGATTTCTTTAGAAGAGGCTGCCATGCATTGATTACGAGCCTCCATGCATTGTATCAAGGCCCTCAGCGAAGGTTGGAGGTGAGGAGTTGGTTCGTAGTGAGGAACTATTTTAGGGGAGTTCCATGTTAAATTAGGTTGCTTGCACCATCCTAGGTTGTATGGTTCTGGGTGTTCTTGATAATGGAATTCCAGCAGATTGCTCCACCCTGGGTTGTATGGTTATGAGTTTTCTTGATAATGGAATTCTGGTTGATTGCTCCACCCCTAATTGAATGAAGATGGGTATGGATCGTTCCAAGCTCCCGTCTCCATGTATGGATAATTCCATGGTCCCACATCTATGTATGAGTTGTTCATACGTACATGAGAAAGATGACAAACTAAGTTAGTAAACAATCTAAATGAAGCCTAAATAGTTAATATACAAAATTGAGTTAACGAATATGAAATAATAGGCACCGTTGAGGGACAAGTCCCCGGCAACAGCGCCAAAAACTTGTTGGTAAAAATTAGAGAACAAGCAAAATGCAATCTAATTCTAACAGTTTTAAAATCCTTGCAAGTGCACAAACCGATAAGAATAGTATAGTAGCACAGCAAGAGTCGATCCCTCGAGGACTTGTATCAACGATTATCCAATTAAGTTTAGATTCAATTAACATAGAAGTGCCAAGGTCATGCCAGGACATGTCGAGTCCATGTCCCAAGAACTTCCCATCCGAGCCTAGCCTCTACGCCTAAACCCTAGTTCATGTTCCGCCAGCGGTGGATCAAAGTTCCTCTTCTGCGCTAAGCCTGACAACCTGTGTTCCTAACCTGAACCAAGATGCGCTTCTACTATGCTCATGGTGTGCCTCAAAAGCGCAGTCCCAGATCTCTATGACGAAGACATTCCAAGGGCCAAGTTCTAAGTTCCAGCGTCTGGCCATGGGAAGATCGCGGGCTGCCCGCAGCTAGCTTGGGTTCCCACTTGCCAGCTTGCATTCACTCTCCCAACCATGTTCTGATTGGTTCTGATAGATTTTAGGGACTTTGTAATTACTTAGAAGTACAATAATTGTTCTAGAACACTCTAGGCTAGGATTTCTAATTCCAATCCTTGTAGGACAAGGTTTTCCCTTTGTCTATAAAAGGGAGTCTTTGTTCAGTGTTTTAAAGGAGGAGACCATTATTTTTACACACCATTTTTGGAGACCTAGACGTCCTTTTGGAGATCTAGACACCCTAGCCGCATACATTCATTGTAATTCAGTTTCAAAGTTAAACAATTTTTATTTTCTACACTTTTTGGGTGTGGAGCTTGGAGAGGAAGGTCTTGTCGTGTCTCTGTTGTGCCTATTCTTCAACAATCTCTTATGTAACCTTATTTTTGTTATTGCAATTTAATTATGAATTCAATTATATTTGTTTTAATTTCAGTTATGAGTGAGTAGTTCCTTTTAGAATTAGGGTTGTTTGAAGCCCTAGCCCTGTTAGTTCGTTAACTAGATTTTGGCTCTTGATTTTGATTTTTGTGCATGCTGAATAATTCTGATTACTGCTTAAACTGCCATTCTTTTATGCCTATGAGTTTTGCTACCTTTTTTGCATAAATTATTGATGAAATTGCTTGACGAACCACTGTATCATCTTGTAATTCATTAGCATCAAGAGGTTGAGGTTAAGAAACGATCTTGTAGTCGGAATTCATGACACTCTAGGAATGCACATCACTTTTCTAGGCTAGTGTAGTGTCATTAAATTCTCTTTGTACTTCATGCATCCTCTTAAACGGTAGGTGATAGACATTCTAGAGTACACATCATGCTTAGAACATGTCAAGTAAGAGAGGATAATATATGTGGAGTGGGCCAACCATCGGGACCTTTGCATGGTCACTTAATTCAGAAGTTGCATAGTAATTAGGTCAAGAAAATCTGGTTAAGGACTATAATTGGTTAGGTTGGATAGTAAGTCTTAATTCGCCTTAGTTAACAATCAATCAATCTATCATTCCTGCATTTTAATTTACTGTTTTACTTTCTTGCGTGTTTCTCAAAATCATAAACCCCCCTTTGGTGTGTGTGTGTGTGTGTGTTTTTTTATCTAAGTTAATAGAATCTGAACTTAATTGGATTAATCGTTGATACAAGTCCTCGAGGGATCGACTCTTGTTGTGCTACTATATTATTCTTATCGATTTGTGCACTTGCAAGGATTTTATAACTGTTAGAATTAGATTTCATATTGCTTGTTCTCTAATTTTACCAACAGTGTGTGTGTGTGTGTGTGTGTGTGTGTGTGTGTGTGTGTGTGTGTGTGTGTGTGTGTGTGTGTGTGTGTGTGTGTGTGTGTGTGTGTGTGTGTGTGTCTTTACTAATTTGGTATCTTGTGTTTTGAGTTAATTGATATTTGAATTCGAAGTGGGTTTAACCGTTGAACAAGTCATCGAGGGATCGACCTTTGCTTGCTATTACATTATCTTAATCAATTTGTTTACTTTCAAAGTTATAACTAGTGGAAATAAAGTTCATCTTAATCGTGTTCGATATTTTCACTATCAATGTGCATGCGGCTGTGGCATGTTCAGTGGCACGCTTTGGTCTGTGGTCTGTGGCTTTCCATAGGGCATGGACACAGCTTGTAACTCTGGTTAAGTCACGGCAAAATGGTGTCTTGAGTGAGCCACGGTGAAGTCATCCTTCTTGGCGTCAAGTTCTTCAAAATTTTCTTCGTAATCAGCATATGTAAGGCTTCGGAGTTCTGTTCCACTTCGCAAGGTGATGGCGTTGGTTGTATGAATGTGAAATCCCTTAGGATTTACCATGACCTGACCTGGTAGCTTCCCCTGCTCCCGCTGATTTAGTTGATTTGCAATTTTTCCCATTTAATGATCCAAGTTTGCAATTGCATTATCCGTCTTTGCCATATGACTCCGGCTGTCTTGAATGAAGGCATTGGTGTTCTGCATGAATTGAATGTTCTGTCGAGCCATGGCATTAAGGGCATCCTCCCAAGACTTGCTTCCGCCACTCTGACTTGATGCAGGCCTTGGTTCACTTTAGGGGTTGCGACTTGCTGCTGAAATCCAGGGGGCGGCAAGGGGTTTGCAGCGTTTTGGTTGTTGTTCCAACGGAAATTCGGATTATTTTTCCTCCCAAGATTGTAAGTGTTTGAATGTGGGTCATTCCGGGGTCATGAATTGTTATTGAAACCTCCCACAAAGATAGCTTCTTCAATTAGTGGACATTCCTGCGAAGTATGTCCTTGAATTGAGCATACTTCACAGAATTGCACACCTTTGGCTTTCTCGTTGCAAAGCTTCTTCACCATTGCCGTAAGTTGAGCAATGGCGTCATCCTTGTCATTTGTGTACACCTCGTCAATAACCTTAGAGGAGTTAGCTCTATAGCTAAATTGCTTCTCCCTTTGAGCGATGTTATCAAAGGCAGTTCGCGCCTCCGCAGCAGTTCCATCTAGAATTCCTTGGGATTGCCAGTTCACCATGGTTTGATCGCTGGTCTTCAAGCCTCTGTAGAAGTACAACATCAAGTGATTGTCATCGATGTTTTGGTGAGGGCATTCCCTTAGCATCTGATTGAAGCACTCCCAAAATTCGTAGAAGGACTCATCTATTGCTTGTTGTGGGTTCAAGATTTTAGCCTTCAACTCGTTCGTCTTCTCCACGGGGTAGTATTAAGTCAGGAATTTGGAGCACTGGCGTGCTCTCAGAGGGGAAACTTTGGTGTGATATTCGGGCCTCCTTTACAACCTCAGGCTTACTCAGCTACGACTGGTTATGACTTCAATGACCCGACTTTCTGGTTGGCTTATTCATGAGCTACTCACCACATGGTGTCTGATGATTCTCAGCTGCAACAATCCAAGGCCTGTCCACCAAACTCAGGTATTTCTGTTGGAAATGGTAATGTTTTGCCCATAACTAGTATTGGATCTGTCACATTGCCTCTGTCTCATCATGAGTTTGAACTGTCCAAAGTCTTCCATGTTCCACACTTAGTGCATAGCCTCCTTTCTGTGCATAAGTTGTGTTTGCATCATAATTATAAAATGGTATTTGATGCATCCTCTCTTCACATCCAGGACAAACTGGGGAAAGTGTTGTATCACACTCCTAGTGTTGCTGGTCTATATCCTATTCCAATGCGTTTTCCTGTTTCCTCCTCATTTCCTTCACCTTGATCTGTTGGTTTGGGTTCTGTTGGTGTTGGTTGCTTGGGACAGCGGATACAATCGTCTCTCTGGCACCATAGACTTGGCCATCCCACCAATGCTGTTCTACACACCATGTTAACTCAAGCTCATATTTCACACCAACATGATTCTTCTTCTCACCTTTGTGATTCCTGTCTTCAAGGGAAAATATCCAGACTTCCTTTTTTCTTTCAGATCATATGGCGTCTGTGCCATTTTCCAAAATCCATTCAGATGTATGAGGTCCTAGTCCCTGTCTATCTACTCTTGGATATCGATACTATGCTCTTTTGTTAATGATTGTACCCGATACTCTTGGATTTACCCTTTATTCAATAAATCTGAAGTTTACTCTGTGTTTGTCAAATTTCATTCTTATGTTTCTACTTGTTTTGGCAAGTATATTCAAGTCCTCCAAAGTGATGGTGGGGGTGAGTTTATCAGTAAGGCCATGGGTGACTTCTTGTCTTCTAAGGGTATTCAACATCATAAATCTTGTCCCCATACTCCTCAGCAGAATGGTCTTGCTAAGAGGAACCATAGACATCTCATTAAGACCACCATCACCTTGTTAAGTTCTGGTTCTATGCCTCACTCTTTTTGGTTTCATGCTTGCTCAACTGCCAACTTTCTTATCAATAGAATGCCATCTTCTGCCTGTTTTCACATCTCTTCGAGTCTTTGGCTGTGCATGTTACCCATATCTCAGACCATAAATGAAACACAAACTTGATTCTCGCACCACACAATGTGTCTTTGTCGGTTTTCCTCAAGACTACAAAGGTTTTCTTTGCTATCACATTCCCACCAAACGAACGTACAAATCTCAACATGCCATTTTTGATGAATCTCAATTTCCTTTTCATTCGATGTCTAAACTAGTGTCTTGTGCATCCTCTTCTTCTTTTGTTGTATATGCATCTGGTTCTGGCAATGTGACTCCACCTAGTTGTACACCTCTCTCTAGTCCACAATATATTCCCAACAGTTTGTTACCTAGTGTGGCTTCAACTTCTTCCACACCAGCCTCCTCTACGGCACCAGCCTCACAATCAGGCTCTTCAGCACCTCTTAGTGCTCAGGCTGCTGTTCTAGTCTCATCTACAGTTCAGATTTCACAAGCAGGCTTTGTTGAGCCTCATGTTGCTCTAGCTCAATCAGGTTCTCCTGATGTCACTTCCATGTCCTCTCCTATTGACCTGGTGGTTGATCTCTCATGTCTTGCTCTTCCAGCTCATACTCCTCAGCCTTGTTCAACACATCCTATGCTTACTTGTTCGAAGTGCAGTATAGTCAAACCCAGCAGAAAAGGCTTTCTTGCATTGCACGCTACTGTTCCTGCTGTTAGTTCTCTCACTGTGCATGTTTCTTACAAACAAGCTTTACAAGTTCCTGAGTGGCATCAGGCTATGATTGATGAAGTTACTGCTCTCCATCATCAACAAACAAGCTTTTCAAGGTCAAGACACACACAGACGGGTCTATAGCTCGACACAAGGCAAGACTTGTCGCCAAAGGGTATCTTCAAGAAGCTGGTATTGACTATGAGGAAACTTTCAGTCCTGTAGTAAAGCATACCACAGTTCGTCTTGTGTTAGCTCTCGCGGCTCAGTTTAATTGGCCATTGCGTCAACTCAACGTGAAGAATTCTTTTTTGCATGGTTTCTTGGATGACGAAGTCTATATGGATCAGCCTCCTAGCTTTGTTGATTCTACTCATCCCGACCATGTCTGTAAGCTTGTTAAGTCCTTGTATGGTTTAAAACAAGCTCGTCGTGCTTGGAATGCTCGCTTCACCACTCACATGCTCAAGTAGGCTTCATTCAGTCATCCTCTGATTCTGCCTTGTTTATTTCTCATAAAGGTTCCATTTTGTTGATTGTCTAACATTATTGTCACTGGTAATGACACCATGGCGGTGGCTAACTTGATTACGGCCCTTGGTAGTGAGTTTGACATGAAAGACTTGGGTCCTTTATCATTTTTCCTTGGTTTGCAGATCTCTTACTCCACTATGGGTATCTTCGTACATCAACGTAAATATGCCACTGATCTCTTAGCCAAAGTTGGTATGTCCACATACAGTTCTGTTTCCACTCCTTTGGTTCCCAATACTAAACTTCTCGTCAATGATGGCACCCTGTTGTCAGATCCCACCTTGTATCGAAGTATTGTTGGTGCTCTTCAGTACTTAACCTTTACCCGGCCTGATATTGTTTTCTCTGTTAACACGGTGTGTCAATTCATGCACGCCCCAACTGATGTGCACATGGTGGCTGTGAAACGTATTCTTCGTTACATCATATGTACTCTTGATTGTGGTCTTCATTATGTCTCTGGTGCGGATTGGGGTGGTGATCCCAACACTCGCCGCTCCGCTTCTGGCCACATTGTCTTCCTGGGTCTTAACCCTATTTCTTGAGGAGCAAAGAAGCAAGCCACTGTCTCTCATTCCTCTGCATAGCTCATCTGAGATCCTTCTAGGGTTGCTTGGACGTCACTCAATGGGCTGGACCAAGCCTTGGACATTCAGAGCTCGTCTGGACCTCAATTTAACCGTTTAGGGACTCTTTAAAGACTTCTTGAAACTTGGCATGTCATGAACCTTAGCAACTGTCCCAAACCACGTCTTGGGCTTCCTAATGATGTACTTTGAAGGTTTGAAGCCTGGGGCTCACTTAAAAACTAACTGAGACACCTGATCACAAAACTGCGTAGACATGTCCTAGACCACGTTCTGGACACGATCTAGAACACACCCCAATCCGCACTCTGGTAATACGCTTCTTCAGCGCACCATACACGTATTAAAAGCGTGGCATGAAATGGCTAAGCGCATAGGTCAGGTTCTGACGAACCTGGAACTTGGCGGAATTGGTCAGGAACTTGGGACAAGTCCTGGGCTCTCGGATGGGCTGTCTTTGGACGACTAGTGACGCATCCTTAACCTAATCTGAGACTGCGCTTCTAAAGCTCTCCAAGCATTTGTTACAAGCGCATACGATCTAGGTTGGTACACTTGGCACGTCGCAAGAGCTTAGGGTACAAATTGGTGCACCGCTGGCAAACCATGGACATGTCCTGGGACTCAGTTTGGGCACAGACTGGGACACGGGACTCAGTGGGAACGTCCTTGGGACATGTCATGGACAAGCCTCCGGCTAGGTTTTGAGACTCCATTTTCAATTTGAGATAACTTCTTCATTATAACTCCGATTTGAGCCATTCTTTTTGCGTTCTTCTCATAATTCACCCATCTTTCCAAATCTGAACAAGTCTCACAAGATTGATCATTTTCTACTATTTATGGCATGAAATCATTCAGAAGACATGTTAGCGAGTTACTTAAAGACATCAAATTGATGCTTAAATAATGACTGAACAAATGCCCTCATCACAACATTGATGAGTGCCACTTAATGCTATACTTCTATGGTGGCTTGAAGGCTAGTGATAGGGTAATGGTGAACTCTCAATCCAATGGAGTCTTGGAGAGCAGGACTGAGGAAGCTAGGGCAGCATTTGAGAGCATTGCTCAGAGAGAAAAGCAGTTTAGCTATAGGGGAAAACAAGCTAGAACCCTTAGTAGCGTGAGTAGGGACAAGGATGACAACATAACCCAACTCACCGCTATGGTGAAGCAGCTATGTGATGCCAAGGCTAAACCTACTATGACGTGTGATGTGTGCTCAGTTCAAGGCCATGACTCTCAGACATGTCCTATGGTAGAGGATGCAAACTATATTGGAAGGTACAATGAGGGCATGAGACCTCGTAATGACCCTTATTCCAACACTTACAATCCTGGATAGAGGAACCATCCAAACTTCAAGTGGAACAACAATCAGAATGTTCAAAACCCCACGGCACCCCCTGGATTCCAAGGGCATGTCGTGGCCCCTCAAGTTCCCACTCAAGTCCTTGAACATCCTCAAGGCAATCTTGCCCCATTAAGGAGATCTTTGGAAGACATGATGGCTGACTTAATTCAGCACACCACAGCCAATCAGCAAAGAACAGATCGTGCCATCATAGCCATAAAGACCCAAATTGGCCAAATGGCAAGCCAACTCAATAGATTAGATCATGGCCCTCAACTCCCTAACCAAACCCAAATTAATCCCAAAAACACCATCCACAAGGCCAATATTAATGCCATTCAGCTTAGGAGTGGAAAGGAACTCCAAGGTTCACCTAAGATCCAAAGTGCCACAAAAGACCCTGAAAACCAAGTCTAGGCCCGTGCCGCAAAACCTGCCCATGCGCCTGATTTAGGGCGCAGTTCCAGCCGAGGGCCTGATTTAGGGCGCAGTTCCCCCTCAAGACCATAACCTAGCCAACCCGAGACACCTCAGGACATACCTGACCAGGACACGGAAGCACCTCATAATGAGCCTTCTAAACCTAATTTTCCTTTAAATGCTAAGTCTAAAGTTAGTTTCAGTAATCTACTAGTTACTAATGATGTTGACTTACCTTTTCCTCGTAGGTTCCAAAAGAAGGACAAGAATGCTCAATTTGAGCAAGAGCTCACAAGCATGCTTCACAAGCTTCAAATCACATTGCCTTTCTCTAAGCTTGTAAGGACCATGCCTATCTTTGCTAAGCTTCTCAAGGACCTAGTAGCTGGAAATCATGGCTTTGATCCCAACAATGTCCTAAACATTAGTGCAGCCACTTTGAATGAGTTCCAAGGTCTGCCACCCAAGGCTAGTGACCCAGGCCCTCCTGTCCTGCCGTGTGTCATTCAATCCAAAAGGTTTGAGCACTGCCTTTGTGACACAAGAGCCTCTGTAAGTATCATGCATTTTCATGTCTATAATTCACTTGCATTAGGAGACTTAAAACCTACTCATTTATGTGTTAGGCTTGCTAATTCTTCTGTGATACAACTTATGGGTATGATTGAAGATGTGATAGTTCAAATAGGAGACACATGCATACTAACTGACTTTTATATCTTGAAAATGGTAAAGACAATTGACAGTGAGGATCCTCCCATAATCTTTGGGAGACCTCTCTTGGCCACCATAAGCTGCGAAATTAACTTGAATCAAGGCCAAATATCTATCAAGGTGTTAGATAACACTAGGACCTTTTCCATACATGATACTATGCAATATCCTCAAGAGCCTATCTTAGATTTTCCTTTGAATACTATGGAGTCCTTATTACATCAAACTATTATGCATACTTGTCTAGATGACCCTTTTGAGAAGGCTCTCACCTTGCCTTCTCAAAGTGACAATGACCTCAATGGCCCTGTCATAGAGGAAATACACATGCTTGAGGTCGTGCCTCCACTCACAACCCCCAAGCTATACATGTATGAGACCCATCCCATAAAGGCAGAAAAGACTTTGCCTTCCATCATTCAGGCTCCCAAGCTTGAGCTTAAGCCCTTGCCTGCACATTTAAAGTATGCCTATCTAGGAAAGGATAACACATTACCTGTCATAATTGCTTCTAATCTAACATCCTTGCAAGAAAGTCAATTAGTGTAGGTTCTAAAGGACAGCATAAAAGCTATTGGATGGAGCATAGCTGACATCAAGGGGATAAGCCCTTCAAAGTGCATGCATAGAATCATCCTTGAAGAGGATGCCTAGCCCACAAAGGAAGCTCATAGGCGCCTCAATCCGCCCATGAAGGAAGTAGTCAAGAAGGAGGTTCTCAAGCTTTTGGACGTGGGGATCATCTACCCCATCTCAGATTCCAAGTGGGTCAGCCCAGTTCAAGTTGTGCTTAAGAAAAGTGGCATCACAATCATTAAGAATGAACAAGATGAGCTTGTTCCTCAAAGGGTCCAAACTGGATGGAGAGTATGCATAGATTATAGGAAACTTAATGCAACTACTTGCAAAGATCACTTTCCATTACCTTTTATTGACCAAATGCTTGAAAGACTTCCAAGTCATTCTCACTTTTATTTCTTAGATGGCGATTCAGGGTACAACCAGATTGCCATTGCACCTGAGGACCAAGAGAAGAAAACCTTAACATGTCCCTATGGCACTTTTGCTTATAGGTGCATGCCCTTTGGTCTTTGTAATGCTCCTACCACCTTTCAAAGATGCATGATGAGCATATTTTCAAACATGGTAGAGGACATCATTGAGGTAGTCATGGATGACTTTTTAGTTTTTGGTAATTCCTTTGATTTATGTCTAACCAACTTGTCAAGAGTCCTAGAAAGATGCAGGGAGTCCAATTACTTCAAAATTGGGAAAAGTGTCACTTCATGGTCCAGCAAGGTATTGTGCTTGGCCATGTCGTATCCAGCCGTGGCATAGAAGTTGACAAGGCCAAAGTTGATGTCATAAGTGGCCTGCCCTATCCCACTTCAGTCAAGGAGGTCAGATCCTTTTTGAGACATGTCGGGTTCTATAGGAGATTCATCAAGGACTTCTCCAAAATTACAAGGCCCTTGTGTAACTTGTTAGCCAAGGATGCACCATTTGACTTCACCAAGGAAGTCGTGAGTCCTTTGTGGCCATCAAGGACAAGCTCACGGCTACACCTATCATCATGCCACCTAGATGGGACCTGCCCTTTGAGCTTATGTGTGATGCCTCAGACTATGCCATTGGGACAGTCTTGGGACAAAGAATAGATAAGTTGCCACATGTTATTTACTATGCAAGTAGGACTTTACAGGATGCTCAACTTAACTATTCTACTATTGAGAAAGAACTATTAGCTGTTATATTTGCTTTAGAGAAGTTTAGGTCATATTTGCTTCAAACAAAGGTTATTATCTATATTGACCATGCAGCTCTTAAGTATTTGCTTAACAAGAAGGATGCCATGCCGAGGCTCATTAGGTGGATGTTATTGCTTCAAGAGTTTGATCTTGTAATCAAGGACAAGAAAGGAAGTGAGAATGTGGTAGCTGACCACTTGAGCAGACTCATCCACGGGTCCAATGAGGAAGTAGACCAATTGCCTCTCCAAGAGAGCTTCCCTAATGAGCAGCTCTTCCATCTCAAGACCTTTGACCCCTGGTATGCTGACATTATTAATTACCTTGCTACTAAACTAATCCCTTCTCATATGTCTAGGTTTCAAAGGGAAAAGCTTGTCAAGCAAGGCAAAAACTACATCTGGGATGAGCCCTATCTATGGAAGCACTGCCCTGACAAGCTCATAAGGAGGTGCATTCCAGAAACTTAAGTGAAGTCCATCTTGGACTTCTGCCACAACTAGGCGTGTGGAGGACACTTTGGCGAGAAGAAGACAGCACTCAAAGTCCTTCAATGCTGCTTCTTTTGGCCCACCATCTTCAAGGACGCCCATGAACATGTCCTCACGTGTGACAAGTGCCAAAGACAAGGTAATATTGGCCCTAAAGATCAAATGCCCCTAAACCCTATTTTAGTTGTTGAAATCTTTGATGTTTGGGGCATTGACTTTATGGGACCCTTCCCTAGCTCCTTTGGTTTTCTTTACATTCTACTTGTTGTTGATTATGTTTCTAAATGGGTGGAAGCAATTCCAACCAAGACTAATGCCTCTACAGTAGTGTATAGCTTTGTTCAATCACATATCTTATCAAGGTTTGGAACACCACGAGCCATCATTAGTGATGGTGGCTCACACTTTTGCAATAGGACCTATGAGGCCCTCATGAGGAAATATGGAGTCACAAATCGAATCTCAACTCCATATCATCCTTAAACTAGTGGACAAGTTGAGATCTAAAATAGAGAAGTCAAGGCCATCCTTGACAAGACAGTGGGACCATCAAGGAAGGATTGGTCCAATCAGCTTAATGATGCCCTTTGGGCACATAGGACAGCATACAAGACACCAATTGGTATGTCCCCATTCAGGCTTGTTTTTGGCAAAGGCTACTACTTACCTGTGGAATTGGAACACAAAACCTTTTGGGCAATCAAGCGTGTCCACATGGACATGGATGAGGCAAGACACCATAGGAAGCTCCAATTGCAAGAACTTGAGGAGATAAGGAATTAAGCCTACGAGAGCTCACGGATCTACAAAGAAAATTCCAAAGCTTATCATGACAAGCACTTGGTAAGGAAAACCTTCCAAGTAGGACAGAAGGTCTTGCTATTCAATTCCCGATTGAGGCTCTTCCCTGGAAAGCTCATATCTCGATGGGCAGGGCCCTACATTGTTCTTAAGGTCTTACCCCACGGGGCCGTGGAGATCAAGCGTTCCAAATCAGGTCAAGAAGTGAAGTTCAATGGACACCATTTAAAGCCCTACTTTGAAGCATATCAAGCAGAACCTGAGCAAGTGTACCATCTGGACGTGCCACCCCTTGCTTGACTTGCAAGCCACGTCTTGCCTAGACGTTAATTCCAGCGCTCCTAGGAGGCAACCTAGCCCTGGTTTGTTATTCCTCCCTTCTCTTTATGTTCTGTCTTTACATGCCTCCTTTGCATCTTTACTTATTTTGATCTTAGTATTTTCACTTGTTAGGAACTTAATACTTTACTTGTTAATAAGCTACATTGTTAAATTAATCATTAGTGTCTTACTAGAGCCATGACATGCTTAAGTTTGTGCCATATCTTTACACTTAATGCCTAACTTCAGGAAATTAAGCTAACAGATGACTCTGCTTAAGTGAACCCTAGAAAATTAGTGGAGACTACCCCATGTGAGATTTTCAGCCTAATGCCTTCCTTTTTGAGAGAGTTACTTTGTTCTACTCTTAAACACTATTCAATTCTTTCTATATTGATTGATCTCATTAGTATTATTTTGCATTGAATTTTAAAGGACTAACATCTTATGTAGAGGCTCTTGGTTCTCAGTTGGATGTACCAAAAGAAGTGATGTAGGCTATTCATGTTTGAGCCTCTAAAAGCCATATATGTCCCTTTGCATGCTCCCTTCACCCACTTTGAAACCAAACACTTAACCTTTCTTTCATCACCCACATCAAAACTGAGCTCTAGACAGGAAGCCCTCAATCTTGACCATTCCCTATAGCTTAGGTTTTGACAAGGCCGCTCCAAATGAAGTTCATGTCATGGATCAAAGTGTTAAAATTCATAGACAAGCCTTATGGGCGCACTAAGGACACGTCAAAGCAATGTCACAGCCAAAAGAGGCCAAATTACAAAGTTGATATCAGAATGATGTCTTAGACATCCCAAGCAACCCGAAGTCCTAACTTGGATAGAAACAAACACAATGTAAACCATTGCATGATCTTGGCTTAGTTTGAAAAAGAAAATAGAAAAAAGAAAAAAAGTGTGAAAAGAAAAATAAAGAGAAAAAGACAAAAGAAAATACTAAGCTAAGCCAAGTAAGCCAATGAGAATAGAAGTCACAACTTATTATTCAAGGAAATCATGCCTCAGCCTGAGGGATTCAGTAAAAGTAAATGCCAAGTTTGGCCATGGGCCAGGGAAAAGTTCAAAGAAGAAGATCAAGTTCCAAGTCATGCTACTTCGTGCCTTGTCAGAGCCTAGGATTTTGAATTCCGATCCCCTTCAGCTAAACCCGTGAGCCTAGCCCCATTGCAACTCTTGAATGAAGACCTAACTGATCTTATGGGAAGTCTTGCTTGGAGTTAAGGTATCTCTCTACATTCTTAAAGTTCAATTCCTTCATGAGATCCATTTTCAGAAATTGCCTTTCTTTCATAATATTTCATATGTGATTATATTTTATTCATTTACATAAACTCATCACATATGCTTGCAAGAGTGTAACCTTAGGATTCATGTGAGAATGAGAAATTCTGATAGAAGAAATACTGAACACAATAATTATGAACTTTATTTCTACTAAATATAACTTTGCAAGTGCACAAAATCGATGGAGATAGTATAATGACAAGCAAAGGTCGATCACTCGAGGACTTGTTCAACGATTAAGCCAATTAAGTTTAGATTTGTTAACTTACAGAAAAACACATGCACACACACGCCAAGGGGTGGGGGGCTGTGAGGGGTGTGGGGTTTATGATTTGAGAATTGAAAATTAAAGACAAGTAAATCAAAGTGCAGAAAATAACAATGCAAGAATGAAAGGTTGATTGTTTGTTAACTAAGGCGAATTAAGGCTTACTATCCACTCTAACCAATTATAGCTCTTAACCAGATTATCTTGACCTAATTACTATGCAGGTCTGAATTAGGTGCCCATGCATAGGTCATGGCGTTGGTACACTAAACATATATCATTCTCTCTTACTTAGCATGTTTAAACAGGGCATATGCCTAGAACGTCTATCACCTACCAGTTAAGATGACGCATGAAGTACTAAGAGAATTTAACGACACCACACTAGCCTAGAAAAGTGAGATGCATTCCTAGGTTGTCATGAATTCCGACTACAAGATTGTTTCTTAACGTCAACCTCTCGATGCTAATGAACCACAGGATGATATGGCGGTCACTCAAGCAATTCCATCAATAATTTATGCAAACAAGGTAGCAAGTCTCATAAACATAAAAGAATGGTAGTTAAAGCAGTAATCAGAGTTATTTAACATGCATAGCAATCAAAAACAAGAATAAAATCTACTTAACGAGCTAACATGGCTAGGGCTTCAAACAGCTCTAATTCTGAAAGGAACTACTCACTCATAACTGAAATTGAAACATATATAATTGAATTCATAATTAAATTGCAATGAAATAAAATTTTAGATTAAAGAACACTGATGAACAATGGTGCACAGCAGAGACTCGGCAAAGCCTTCCTCTCCAAGCTCCACACCCAAAACGTGCAGAAAATAAGAAACTATTTACTTTGAACTGAATTACAACGTAAATTGCGGCTAGGGTGTCTAGATCTCCGAAATAATGCTCTTCTAATAATATATCTGTCTAAAAATATGGTCCCTAAAACACTGAACAAAGGCTCCCTTTTATAAACAAAGGGAAAACCTTGTCCTATAAGGATTGGTATTAAAAACCCTAGCCTAGAATGTTCTAGAATAGTTATTGTACTTCTAATTAATTACAAAGTCCCTAAAATCTATTAGAACCAATCAGAACATGGTTGGGAGTGTGAATGCAAGCTGGCAACTGGGAACACAAGCTGGCCGCGGGCAGCCCGCAGTCTTCCTGCGGTCAGACGCTGGAACCTAGAACTTGGCCCTTGGAATGTATTCGTCATAGGGGTCTGGGACTGTGCTTTTGAGGCACACCATGAGCATAGTATAAGCGCATCTTCGGTCAGGCTAGCCGTACAGGTTGTCAGGCTCAGCGCAGAGGAGGAACTTTGATCCACCGCTGGCGGAACAGGAACTAGGGTTTAGGCGCAGAGGCTGGGCTCGGATGGGAAGTTCTTGGGACATGTACTCGACATGTCCTCGCATGACCTTGGCACTTCTAGGACATGAACTTGATGTCATGAGACACAGGTTTGGGACCCGGATGGCATGATCTGAGGTACTTGGCCAAGGACTCAAAATAGGCGCACTAGCTCACTGACGCACTCAGGACCCAGTTCAGGACCTGATATTGAAATGAGGACATCTTCTTGATCTGAACTCATATTTTAGTCATTCTTTTTGTGTTCTTCTCAGAATTTACCTATCTTTCCAAATCTACACAAGTCTCACAATATTGATCATTTTCTACAATTGATAACACGGAATCATTCAAAAGACATGTAAGAGAGGCATATAAAGACATCAAAATGATGCATAAATAATGATTGATCAATTTCCTAGTGAGGTTAGAGTCAAGGCGAAATCTTTCTAAGCCATTTGAACTTTGTTGTTTAGAACTTGAAATTTTGAAGTAAAGGGCATTCACACTTAACACATGGTGCTTACTTGAAATTGGAATATCTTTAGCTTGGCATAACATGATCTATTTGTTGTGTTCCTTATTAACCTGTTAAGTATTCTGTTTAGTACTTTGTTTGTGTTTTAGTTGTTAAGTAAAAGGAGACAAAACTCCTCCTACTAGGTGAACCTAGGGGTTTAAATGATCTATCCTTAATTAGATGGAGTCTTTTAGTTTTTATCTGAGTTTATTCTTGGTTTTTCTCGAGGACTAGCAAAAGCCAGGTTTGGGGGTATTTGTTAGGTCATAGTTCTTACATGTATTTCAGGTCATTTTATGCCTCTTTGCTTCCCTTTTACTTAATTTATAGCCATCCATAGTAGAAAGTGATGCTCTTGTGAGACATGTGTAGGTTTTAGAAAGATAATTCAATTCTAAGAATATAGGGAAAATAATGACTCAAATCGGAGTTCAAATGAAGGAGATGTCCTCATTTCAATATATGGTCCTGAACTAGGCCCTCAGCGCGCCAGTGCGCCCTATTTTGGGTCCTTGACCAAGTACCTCAGATCAGGCCATCTGAGTCCCAAAGTCGTGTCTCATGACATCAAGCTCATGTCCTAGAAGTGCCAAGGTCATTGTTGGTAGATTTAAAGAGCAAGAAATATGCAATTCAATTCTAACAGTTATAAAATCCTTGCAAGTGCACAAATCGATAAGTATAGTATAGTAGCACAGCAAGAGTCGATCCCTCGAGGACTTGTATCAACGTTATGACCAATTTAGTTCAGATTTGTTAACTTAAATAAAAACACACACACACAGGGGGGGGGGGGGGGGGTTTATGATGTGATAACTGAAATTTAAAGACAAGTAAATCAAAGTACAGAAATTAACAATGCAAGAATGAAAGGTTGTTAACTAAGGCGAATTAAGGCTTACTATCCACTCTAACCAATTATAGCTCTTAACCAAATTTCCTTGACCTAATTACTATGCATTTTCTGAATTAGGTGCCCGTGCCTAGGACCTGGCGTTGGTTCACTAGACACATCTTATTCCCTCTTACTTAGCATGTTCTAAACAGGGCATATGCCTAGAACGTCTATCACCTACCTTTTAAGATGATGCATGAAGTTTAAAGAGAATTTAATGACACCACATTAGCCTAGCAAAGTGGCATGCAATCCTAGGTCGTCATGAGTTAAGATTACAAGTATGAATACTTTCGATGCTCCAAATCACAAGATGATATGACGGTCACTCAAGCAATTACATCTATAATTATATGCAAACAAGGTAGCTAATCTTATAGGAATAAATTAAGTTCATTAAGCATAGTAATCCAACTTATTCAGCATGCATAGCAATCATAATCAAGAGCCAGAAATCCAATCAATAAGCTAACATGGCTAGGGCTTCAAGCGGCCCTAATCCTAATGACTACTCACACATAACTGAAATAAACACAAGTATAATTGAATCCATAAGTAAATTGCAATAATGAAAATAAGGGTACAGAAGAGATTGTTAAGAACAGATGTAGCAGAAGACACGGCAGGGCCTTCTTCTCCAAGCTCCACGTCCAATAATCTAAGTGAAAGATTATCTCCGAAAATATATGGTCCCTAATTCTCTAGAAAACCAAAACGGAACTCTGTGGCTCAGGTCTCTGTTTTCCCAGAAACCAAAACGTCTCTAGCTAATTATCTCTCCCCTAAAACACTGAACAAAGGCTCCCTTTTATAGACAAAGGGAAAACCTTGTTCTATAAGGATTGGTATAACCTTGTTCTATACAGATTGGTAAAACCATGTCCTATAGGAATAGGGAAAGTTATTTTACTTTTAATTAATTATAAAGTCTTTAAAATCTATTCGAACCAATCAGAGCATGGCCGGAAGTGTGAATGCAAGCTGGCAAGTGGGAACGCAAGCTGGCCAAACTTGGATTTTTGACTGTCTTCATAATCAGGATCTGGGACCGCGCTTTTGAAGTACGTTAGGAGTATAATAGAAGCGCATCGTCGTTCAGGCTTGGCGTAAATGTTGTCAGGCTTGGCGCAGAGGGAGAACCTCTGATCCACCGCTGGCGGAACAGGGACCCCGGCTTGGGCGCACTTCTGGGCTCGGATGGGAGTTCTTGGGACATGTCCTCGACCTGCCTTGGCGCGACCTTGGCACTTCTAGGACTTGACCTTGATGCCATGAAACACAAGTTTGGGACCCGGAGGGCCTAATATGAGGTACTTGGCCAGTGGCCCAAAATAGGCGCACTGGCGCACTGGCGCACTCAGGACTCCGCTCAGGACCTGATATTGAAATGAGGATATCTCCTTCATCTGGACTCCGATTTGAGTCATTCTTTTTGCGTTCTTTCCAGATTTTACCTATCTTTCTAACTCTGCACAAGTCTCACAAGATTGATCATTTTCTACTATTGATGGCACGAAATCATTCAAAAGACATGTAAGAGAGGCATATAAAGACATCAAAATGATGCATAAATAACGACTGATCAAATACCCCCAAACCTATCTTTTGCTAGTCCCTGAGCAAAACAAATGCTAACAAAATGAAAAGACTCGATTTTAGTTAAGATAGAACATTTAAACCCCTAGGTTCACCTAGTAGGAGGAGTTTTGTCTCCTGAGGTTTATAACAGTACGATACCCTCAAACGTTTTACTTAAACAAAAAGATGCTAGATATAGTACTCTTAACAAGCTAATAAGAATCAAAGTAAGTAGACATGCTTTGCAGAACTAAAAGGAATGCCATAGCCGTGAGTGTCATGTGAAGGGGTACGTGTATAAATGCCAATATTTTCAGGTGTTCAAGTTTGAAAACAACTTCATCTAAGTGCCCTAGAAAGATTTCGCCTCGACTCTAATCCTCACTAGGCAACTCTCAATTCACACAAGAATCCTAGGCTTACACTCTTTTCAAGCATATGTGATGAGTTTATGTTATGAAATTCAAATTTAATCACATATGAGTAACAATGAAGAATAGCACTTTATGGAAATAAAGATCTCATGAAAGGAATTGAACTTTAAGAACATAGATACGTACCTTAATCCTCAGCATGATTGTCCATAAGATCAGTTAGGTCTTCCTTTTTAGGTTGTATTGGGGCTAAGCTTTGGGGTTTAGCAAGGAAGGATGGGATTCAAAGAACCTGAGTTGTGCCAAGGCATGAGAAGTCATGAATTGAACTTGGAATTTCTGAACTGAATCCTTTCTTAAGGCCCACGGCATTGTGCTTTCTTGATGATTTATTTTGAGGCTCTTGTGGCTTATTTTGAGGCTCTTGGCTCACTTGGCTCAATTCACTTTGTTTTTCACTTATTTTTTTTTTCCTTCTTTTGGTTTGAACATTTTTTTTTTGTTTCTGTTCGTCTTTGAATTGAATTGAACCAAGATTATGCAATGATTTCCTCAAATTTTCATGCAGCTTGCAACTTGTAAATCTTTTCTTTACTTTTGAACTTTCAATTGACGCCAATGTCCTTTGAATTGGGCATCATCTTCTTTCACCTCTCATTCTCACCATGAATCTCATTTGTGGCAACCTTAGCACAAACTGAGGTTATAGGGTATGGCTGTGATGAATGGCTAAGTATTTTGGGTTAGGTTATACTTTGGGTGATGAAAGAAAAGGTTGAGTGTTTGGCTTCAAAATTGGCTTAGGGAGCATGCAATAGGGTAGGATAAGGCCTTTAGAGGTTAAAGCACACATAGCCTACATCACTTCTTATGGCAAAACATACATTAAATCAAGAGTATCTAAATGATGTTAGTTCTTTAAAATTCAATGCAAATATGATGTAATGAGATCAACAATTAAGAACAAAAGTGATGAGTGTTTAAGAGTAGAAACAAGTATATCCCTCAGAAAGAATGGCAATTAGGCTCAAAGATCTCACAGGGTAGTCTCCACTAATTTTCTAAGGTTCACTCAAATTCAGTTATTTCGTTCACTTAATCACTTAAAACATGGCATTATGAAGTGCAAATTATGAACTACTTGACCATGGCATGACTCTTAGTAAAGCAAAGATAGTTAACTTAGCATATACATTCCTATTAACAAGTTATCATACTAATCACAAGCAGAAATTTATATGTCCTGGCCGTGTATCACCCCCAAACCTACTTGTTTCTATATGTAAAATTTTAAATCCACACCCCCAAACCTAAACTGAACATTGTCCTCAATGTGATAAGCAATAAGCATGACAACAGTAGAAATGTTTGAGAGATATAACGGGCAGAAACAGAAAAGGAAGTGAAAATACAAACCAGGGCTAGGCTACCTCCTAGGAGCGCTTTATTTAACGTCTAGGCAAGACGGGACTGACATGCTAGGAGCTGGGCGCATGCGGAGTTGCAGGGTTGACTGCGCTTGGATTAGAAAGGTCCTTCAAGTAGTGTTTGAGGCGGTGGCCATTTACCTTGAACGGATCCTGCCGTTCCGTGTGCTGGATTTCAACTGCACCATGAGGAAAAACGTTAGTAATAATAAATGGTCCAGTCCATCTTGAACGCAACTTACCTGGCATTAGTCTGAGCCGGGAGTCAAAGAGGAGGACTTCCTGTCCGATGTGAAAGTCCTTGGGCTGAATGCGCTTGTCGTGGAAAGCTTTGGTCTTTTCCTTGTAGATACGAGCACTGTCAAAGGCCTCGTTTCGCAACTCCTCTAATTCACTTAGCTGAAGCTTCCTATGTATTCCAGCGTCATCGAAGTTCAGGTTCATCTGCTTAATAGCCCAGAATGCTTTATGCTCCAATTCCACTGGTAGGTGGCAGCCTTTTCCAAAAACCACCCGGAAGGGAGACATGCCAATCGGGGTCTTGTATGCAGTCCGATAGGCCCACAGCGCATCATTCAATTTGCTGGACCAATCTTTGCGGTTAGGATTTACCGTTTTTTCCAATATGGCCTTTACTTCCCGATTGGACACTTCCGCTTGGCCACTCGTTTGAGGGTGATATGGTGTTGAGACCTTGTGGGTGACGCCATACTTCTTCATTAGGGCTGCAAACGAATGATTGCAGAAGTGTGCCCCCCCATCGCTGATGATTGCCCTAGGTGCGCCAAATCTGGCTAAGATGTGACTCTGTAAAAAACGCACCACTACTTTGGCGTCGTTAGTTTTGGTGGGAATTGCTTCCACCCATTTGGAGACATAATCAACTGCAAGCAGAATATAAAGATTGCCAAAGGAATTCGGAAAAGGCCCCATAAAATCAATGCCCCATACGTCGAAGATTTCGACCACAAGAATAGGGTGTAATGGCATTTGATTTCGAGGGCCGATGTTACCTAGGCGTTGGCAGCGGTCACAGGTGAGTACAAATTCGTGTGCATCCTTGAAAAGTGTGGGCCAGTAGAGTCCACTTTGGAGTACCTTGAGGGCTGTCTTCTTAGCTCCAAAATGGCCCCCACATGCCAAACTATGGCAAAAAGTCAAGACGGATTTCATCTCGTCTTCTGGGATGCAGCGCCGAATGATTTGGTCTGGACAATGCTTCCATAGGTACGGCTCATCCCATATGAAGTACTTAGCTTGTTTAGCCAGCTTGTCCTTTTGGTACCTGTTTAAAGATGAAGGAATTTGCTTAGTGACAAGGTAATTAATGAGATCGGCATACCATGGATCAATAGCGTGGATTGCGAAGAGCTGTTCGTCAGGAAAGGTCTCGAGGAGGGGCAACTGATCGGCCTCTTCATTGGAACTGTGAAGCAATCGGCTCATATGGTCAGCGACCACGTTTTCGCTGCCCTTCTTGTCTCTGATTTCAAGGTCGAATTCCTGGAGCAGTAGCATCCAACGTAGCAACCTTGGCTTGGCGTCCTTTTTAGTGAGCAGATACTTCAAGGCAGCATGATCCGTGTATACTATGACCTTGGTTTGAATTAGATATGAACGGAACTTCTCCAGGGCAAAGATAACAGCAAGGAGCTCCTTCTCGGTGGTGGAGTAGTTCAGCTGGGCATCATTCAGGGTTCGGCTTGCGTAGTAAATGACATGAGGGAGCTTGTCAACACGCTGTCCCAAAACAGCTCCTATGGCGAAGTCTGAGGCATCACACATTAGTTCGAATGGTAAGTCCCAATTCGGTGGCATGATGATGGGTGATGCCGTGAGCTTTGCCTTGAGTGTGTTGAATGCCTCACGGCATCCCTTAGTGAACTCGAATGTGGCATCCTTGAAAAGAAGATCACACAAAGGTCTTGTGATTTTCGAGAAATCTTTGATGAATCTGCGGTAAAAGCCAGCATGCCCTAAGAACGATCGAACCTCTTTGACTGTAGTGGGGTACGGCAGCCTTTCTACTATGTCTAACTTTGCTTTGTCCACTTCAATGCCTCGGCTAGAGATCACATGACCCAAGACAATTCCCTGTTGTACCATGAAATGGCACTTTTCCCAGTTCAGCACTAAGTTGCTTTCTCTGCACCGTTCCAGTACTCGGGTTAGGTTAACTAAGCACAGTTCGAATGAATGTCCAAACACTGAGAAGTCGTCCATGAATACTTCAATTATATCTTCCACCATATCGGAGAAGATGCTCATCATGCAACGCTGAAAGGTAGCTGGGGCATTGCACAATCCAAACGGCATTCTTCTGTATGCAAAGGTGCCATATGGGCATGTGAATGTTGTTTTTTCTTGATCTTCGGGTGCAATAGCAATCTGATTGTATCCTGAGTAGCCGTCCAAGAAGCAATAGTGGGAGTGTCCAGCCAGGCGCTCGAGCATTTGATCAATGAAGGGCAAAGGAAAGTGGTCCTTGCGTGTGGTTATATTTAGCTTTCGATAGTCGATGCACACTCTCCATCCTGTTTGAATCCGTTGAGGTACAAGCTCATCCTGCTCGTTTTTAACCACTGTGATCCCACTTTTCTTTGGCACGACCTGGACTGGGCTCACCCACTTGGAGTCACTAATTGGATAGATGATTCCAACGTCCAAGAGCTTTAGGACTTCTTTCTTCACGACCTCCTTCATAGGTGGATGCAATCGCCTCTGTGCCTCCCGTGATGGTTTGGAGTCTTCCTCCAGCAGTATCTGATGCATGCATTTTGCGGGACTTATGCCTTTGATGTCAGCTATTGTCCATCCAATTGCCGTTTGATTGACCTTAAGGACGTGAACCAATGCCTTTTCCTCTTTCGTACTTAGGGTAGATGCAATGATGACTGGAAGGGTTTGATTGTCGCCCAAATATGCATACTTTAAGTGCTCGGGCAAGGGCTTCAGCTCGAGTTCAGGAGCCTTTATGATGGACGGCAGGGTTTTCTGACTTGTGAATGGTAACGCTTCGAGGGGAGGCCTGTGCAATGGGAGGGCTGGCATGATGTCAAGGGCTCGTACCTCTTCAATCACGCTATCTGTAAGTGAATCCACAGTGTGTGGGTTACTAGTAACGGCTTTCTCAAGGTCATCCGTCATGCAAGAATGAGCAATTGTCCTTCGTAGCAGTAAGTCCATTGTGTTTAACGGAAAATCTACAATAGGCTCGGCAGGGTACTGGATGGTGTCATGGATGGAGAATGTCCGAAGCTGGTCCAGGACCTTGATGGAGACCTGGCCCTTTCTGACATCGATGAGGCACTCGGCTGTGGCTAGTAAGGGCCTTCCGAAGATGAGGGGAGGTTCCTCACTTTTGTCAATTCTGTCCATTCTTAGTACGTAGAAGTCTGCAGGGATGCATGTATCTCCGATTTGTACCAGTACGTCCTCAAGAACCCCCATTAGGTTGGTTACAGAAGCGTTAGCCAACCTGACACATAGGTGCGTGGGCTTGAGTGCGCCTAGGTTGAGTGACCTGTAAATGTGGAATGGCATGATGTTCACTGATGCTCCCGTGTCGCAAAGGCAATGTTCGAATCTTTTTGACTGAATGACACATGGAAGGGATGGCGGCCCAGGATCATTGGCCTTAAGGGGCATGCGCAAAAGGGCAGCCGAGCAGGCCATAGGGATGTCAATGGTGTCCGTGGAGCTAAAACCACGCTTTCCTGCAACTAAGTCCTTGATCATCTTTGCAAAGATAGGCATGTGCTTGACAATTTTATGGAAAGGCAGTGTGATCTGAAGCTTCTGCAACATGCTGATGATTTCTTCCTCAAAGTCCTCCTTTTGCTTATTCCTGTTTTGGAACCTGCGAGGAAATGGATAATCAACATTATTAGCTAACTCAAAAGTGACTTTTTTAGAATTGGAATTCTGAGGTTTAGAGTTAGAAGTATTCGAGTGCTGCGACTTGGGCTTAGGAGCAGGTTGCATGCCAGCCGTGGCCGAAGTAGGCGCAGTGTCAGGTCCTCTTTGCGGTAGGGCACTTGGTGACTCATTGGACTGGTTCTGCGCCAGAGGTGTTAGCTGTGGCATGTTTTGCGGTGCGCCCTGGTCGGTGATCCTTGGCAGAGTAGGTTGAGGCTCAGTTTCAGGTCCTGTGAGGGTGGCATATGTGGGGTCTTGAAGTGGTGTTTCCTTCTCCAGCGTGATTGCATTAGCCGTAGGATTGTGAAATCCTTTCGGATTTACCAGGACTTGACTCGGTAGCTTGCCCTGCTCCCGCTGATTTAGTTGGTTCGCCACCTGTCCCATTTGACGTTCCAAGTTTGCAATTGCATTTTTGAAGTCTCCCGTCTGACTCTGGCTATCGTGCATGAATTTTATGAGTTGAGCCTGCTGTTGAGTCAGGATATGGATGGAGTCCTCAACAGACTTGCTTCCGCCATTCTGGTTTGAGGAAGGACCGTGGTAGTTCCCCTGAGGGCCTGCGGCTTGCTGCTCAAATCCAGGGGGTGGCAAGGGATTCGCGGCTGCTTGATTGTTGCTCCAACGGAAATTAGGATGATTTCTCCACCCCGGATTGTAAGTGTTGGAATATGGGTCATTCCGGGGTCGAGAATTGCTATTGAACCCTCCAGCAAAGTTGGCCTCTTCCACAACCGGGCAGTCCTGGGATGTGTGGCCCTGAATTGAACAAACCTCGCAGATGTGAACTCCTTTGGCTTTCTCGCTACACAATTGTTTTACCATTGCCGTGAGCTGAGCAATGGCGTCATCTTTGTATTTGGCGGATGCATCACCCGTAGCTCTAGAGGAGGGACCCCTGTAGCTGAACTGTTTTTCCCTTTGAGCAATGTTCTCAAAGGCGGTCCTTGCTTCCTCGGCTGTGCCTTCTAGAATCCCTTGGGATTGAGAATCCACCATTGTCCGATCGCTAGTTTTCAAGCCTCCATAGAAGTATAGCATAAGATGATGGGCATCAATATGGTGGTGGGGGCACGCTCGTAGCATCTGATTGAACCGCTCCCAAAACTCGTAGAAAGACTCCTCCATGTCTTGCCGTGGGTTCATGATCTTGGACTTTAACTCATTTTTCTTTTCCACGGGAAAGTACTGTGTTAAGAATTTGGACGTCAAGTCCCTCCAAGAGTGAATGGAAGCCGGCGCCAATGAATGAAACCATGTCTTGGCGCGATCCTTGAGACTGAAGTGAAAGAGCCGCAGGCGGATTTCCGATTCTGTCATACCATTGATGCGCAGTGTTGAACAAACCTCAACAAATTCCTTGATATGAAAGTGCGGGTCCTCGCCAGCAAGGCCGTGGAATGTAGGCAGCATGTGAATTGTCCCCGACTTTAATTCGAAGTTTGCCACTGTTGACTCGGGAAAAACAATTGGAAATTGATCCTCCGAGACATGGGGCATGGCAAAATCCTTAAGGCGCCATGGGGCTTGCGGTACTAGGCCACGTTCCAGGCCCTGCTCTTCTCTGTGGTCCGCCATCCACCTTGGGCTTGGTGGCGGGGAGCCGTGGACTGAAGATGCTTGCGATGATGGTCCACTTGATGACCCGTGCACTGAACCTTGGAATGACATACACGGGTACCTTAACAAAAAAGAAAAAAATAATAAGTTACAAATCTAAACTTGAATGGGCACCGTTGAGGGACAAGTCCCCGGCAACGGCGCCAAAAACTTGTTGGTAGATTTAAAGAGCAAGAAATATGCAATTCAATTCTAACAGTTATAAAATCCTTGCAAGTGCACAAATCGATAAGTATAGTATAGTAGCACAGCAAGAGTCGATCCCTCGAGGACTTGTATCAACGTTATGACCAATTTAGTTCAGATTTGTTAACTTAAATAAAAACACACACACACACACAGGGGGGGGGGGGGGGGGGGGGGGGTTTATGATGTGATAACTGAAATTTAAAGACAAGTAAATCAAAGTACAGAAATTAACAATGCAAGAATGAAAGGTTGTTAACTAAGGCGAATTAAGGCTTACTATCCACTCTAACCAATTATAGCTCTTAACCAAATTTCCTTGACCTAATTACTATGCATTTTCTGAATTAGGTGCCCGTGCCTAGGACCTGGCGTTGGTTCACTAGACACATCTTATTCCCTCTTACTTAGCATGTTCTAAACAGGGCATATGCCTAGAACGTCTATCACCTACCTTTTAAGATGATGCATGAAGTTTAAAGAGAATTTAATGACACCACATTAGCCTAGCAAAGTGGCATGCAATCCTAGGTCGTCATGAGTTAAGATTACAAGTATGAATACTTTCGATGCTCCAAATCACAAGATGATATGACGGTCACTCAAGCAATTACATCTATAATTATATGCAAACAAGGTAGCTAATCTTATAGGCATAAATTAAGTTCATTAAGCATAGTAATCCAACTTATTCAGCATGCATAGTAATCATAATCAAGAGCCAGAAATCCAATCAATAAGCTAACATGGCTAGGGCTTCAAGCAGCCCTAATCCTAATGACCACTCACACATAACTGAAATAAACACAAGTATAATTGAATCCATAAGTAAATTGCAATAATGAAAATAAGGGTACAGAAGAAATTGTTAAGAACAGATGCAGCAGAAGACACGGCAGGGCCTTCTTCTCCAAGCTCCACGTCCAATAATCTAAGTGAAAGATTATCTCCGAAAATATATGGTCCCTAATTCTCTAGAAAACCAAAACGGAACTCTGTGGCTCAGGTCTCTGTTTTCCCAGAAACAAAAACGTCCCTAGCTAATTATCTCCTTTTCAAAACACTGAACAAAGGCTCCCTTTTATAGACAAAGGGAAAACCTTGTTCTATAAGGATTGGTATAACCATGTCCTGTACAGATTGGTAAAGTCATGTCCTATAGGAATAGGGAAAGTTATTTTACTTTTAATTAATTATAAAGTCTTTAAAATCTATTCGAACCAATCAGAGCATGGCCGGAAGTGTGAATGCAAGCTGGCAAGTGGGAACGCAAGCTGGCCAAACTTGGATTTTTGACTGTCTTCGTAATCAGGATCTGGGACCGCGCTTTTGAAGTACGTTAGGAGTATAATAGAAGCACATCGTCGTTCAGGCTTGGCGTAAATGTTGTCAGGCTTGGCGCAGAGGGAGAACCTCTGATCCACCGCTGGCGGAACAGGGACCCCGGCTTGGGCGCACTTCTGGGCTCGGATGGGAGTTCTTGGGACATGTCCTCGACCTGCCTTGGCGCGACCTTGGCACTTCTAGGACTTGACCTTGATGCCATGAAACACAAGTTTGGGACCCGGAGGGCCTGATATGAGGTACTTGGCCAGTGGCCCAAAATAGGCGCACTGGCGCACTGGCGCACTGGCGCACTCAGGACTCCGCTCAGGACCTGATATTGAAATGAGGATATCTCCTTCATCTGGACTCCGATTTGAGTCATTCTTTTTGCGTTCTTTCCAGATTTTACCTATCTTTCTAACTCTGCACAAGTCTCACAAGATTGATCATTTTCTACTATTGATGGCACGAAATCATTCAAAAGACATGTAAGAGAGGCATATAAAGACATCAAAATGATGCATAAATAACGACTGATCAGTCATGCCAGGACATGTCGAGGCCATGTCCCAAGATCTTCCCATCTAATTCCCTAGTCGTGTCCCGAACACGCCCAACACATCGAGTACACGTCCCAGAGCAGCCAAGTCCCAGTTGAGGTTCCAGCTATCGAGACAAGGCGCGACTGCGCCACATACGAGTTCCAGAGTGCCGCAGCGTTACCAGTTCTAGTATCAGGTCAGGTCTTTGACATGACCCGATAAGATCCAATGAAGATATTTTGAGGCCTACAGCCATTTGATCGAGACATGGAGTGCGCTTAGACTCTTTGACATATAATAAAGCCATTCAAGTGCCAAGGATCACTGTGGCGCGACAAATACATCCTTAGAACGAAATTCTAAGTTTTTAGGCCTAGACCGAGGACCTGCCCTGATTCCAGCCTATCTACCCAGCGACTGGCTGTGTTCACACCAGCCAGCTTGCATTTGCACGCCCAGCTTTGTTCTGATTGGTTTTCATAGATTTTAAGGACTTTGTAATTACATAGGAAGTGCCATAGCTATTCTAGAATACTCTAGCCTATGGTTTCTAATTCTAGTCCTTGTAGGACAAGGTTTTCCCTTGTCTATAAAAGGGGGGCCTTGATTAGTGTTTTGGGACCACGCTTTTACCCCGCTTTACATTACTTAGAAATATTCTGTTTACTTATTGTGTTGAGCTATTAGCGTGAGGCTTGTTCACGAAGACTTGACTGTGTTCTTAGAGGAGTGTTTGAAGTTGTGCTTGGAGTCTGCCTTTGAGAGTGTAATTGGGTTTAATCTTTCACTTTCATATTCAATAAAATTAATGTTTATGTTTTTCATTATGTGTAGTGAGTAGTTCCCTTTAGGTTAGGGCTGATCTTGAAGCTCTAACCATGACAACTTCGTGACTTGGTTTTGGCACTTGGTTTGATCGTTGTGTTTGCCTTGGTAGATTGATTCACTGCTTTAATTAATGTTCTATTTATGTTGTTAAAATTGGCCACTTTAATTGCATGACTTAAAGATGACTCTGCATCAAGGGTTGTAGTAAAAAAAATCTGTGAAAATATTCATGACATTCCTAGGGTTACTGTGTAATCCCTAGGGTTAGTGTAGTGTCATTAAATCCCTTTAGAACTTAATGCTTCTCTTTATGTTTAACTCAGAAACCGTGGGACTCAGTTAAGCATAATTTGATAGATGTCTTAGGTGCCCGTGAGGCCTAAGACATACTAAGTAAGAAGAGATAAAAGGTGTGAGGGTGAGCTTAAGAGACCCTTTGGATGGGCACTAAACCAAGAAGGAACATGATAGTTGAACCTTGCAAACCAAGTTAGAAAACGTTGTGGTTAGGTGTGGATAGGAACTGGCTTAACCTGCTTTTAATTTGATTACAATCTTGTGTTTGTTTACTTTGTTTCTTGCATTACAAGTTATTTACTTTGACAACATCTTTTGAACAAAAAACCCCCCTTGTCCGTGCCTTGTTTTAGTGTCTTTTGTTTAGAGTCAAGCATATCTACTTAGTGTTTTGTTTCTGTTTGAGTATTCAACTTGTGAGCTAAGCAATCTATTCTCTGGTTACATTGTTGAGTCAAGTCCTTGTGGAATTCGACCCTTACTTGTACCACTATATTGTCTATTGATGCGCTTGCTAGGATATTATTGTTAAGAATTATGTGCATTTACTTGTCATACTTTTCTTCCAACATTTATCCTGTTGGCCCCCTAACAGAAGGACATGCAGCATGTGCTAAGTGCTTAACCCAAGTGAGAATGAAGTCCTTATCCTTTGAATAACATTAATCACTTTCATTATTGATCGATCATATCATCTACCTTGAGACAATTGGAATCTTGACAGCCTTGACACATGATACAATCTTCTATATATGAATCAATTAACCTCTCAGACTCTCAGTTGACGAGCAAGAATTAACTTTTGCAGTTAAAATTGATTGTTTGCTGAAGGAAGAAAATTTAAAAGAATGGAATTGAATTGTTTTCATCTTGTTATTTGACTCAAAGTCCATTACTTGACCAAATGGATAAAGTATAGGATCATAATTGGAATATTTAGATGATCAATCTCAGAGTTAATTTGCAGGAAGGAATTCATGATCAGTATGAACGTATGAACTCCGAAAAATAAATAGACAAAGTGATAAAGAGGCAATTTGATCAAAAGAGTATATATCTTTTTGTATTACAAAAGACAATACATATTGTATATTTCATGATCATGTACAAAAATCTAGCATCTAGGGCAACAAAAATCTTGGATTTTCATGCAAAGTTTACACAATGATCAGTTGCTGAGTGTGTTGAGAAGGGAAACTCTATTTTTTATTAAACGCCGGAACAGACTTTCAAGCCCTTCTTCTAGATCCTGACTGCACATTTCCAATTGTTGCAGCTCACTTTGCACGCTCTCACTGTCGATGATGTTGTCAGATTTGCTTGTTTCTTGACACACAAGGGAGTTCAATGCCCCGTCCACATCAGCAAACTCGTTTATTTCGGTTTTATTCTCTTCCTCGCAGCTTACTTTTTTGGTGAGCATGAGCTTGGAAACAAAAGACCAGCCACTCATCTTTGATGATGACTTTGCGCCGGAGATGAAGGACAGAAGGGATTCAAACACGGTGAGAGAGAGGGCTTCAACCTCTCTCACCACACCAATCAAGGCCACAACTACATTGTCCTTGTTGGTGGAAGAAAAGGAGCATTTTTTCTGAGAGGTCCTCAGAGTCACAAGGGCCTTGCAAACTGCCTTCTTCACCACTTTTCTTGAGGCTAAGTATTTCCTAACCTCATTGGTGAATTCATTTTTGCCTCCCCTTCTTCTGCGCATGATGGATTGGATGTCACGCGCACACTCCTTGGTATGGATCAAGGAGTCCTTGGCTGCAGTGCACACATCCAAGAGCCTAAGAGAACCATCCAAAAGATCATCCACCCATTTCTCATTTCGCTCCCGGACAAAGGCTTCTTGGGTGAGGGGCAACTGAAACAACCCATTCACACAATTATGCAAATCCAATAGCCCACTTAGTTTGTGGCTTACGGATGACGATGAAAATGAGGACGAAGATGAGGCATCAGAAGCGGCTATTCTCAACAAATGATCTTCACATTGTTGAAACAAGGGATGTGGCTTGGAAGGCAAGCTAATAGACCGAATATGGTAGTTGGATTTCGCGTTTGAAGCTGAGGCTGAAGCCATAGCTAGAGATTAGAGAAAGAGAGAGAGAGATATGACCTTGAAAAAATGAATGTTTTATTTAGCAATTTCAAACTTGGTTTTTCCCTTTCCTTCGACACCATGTGTACTTATTTACTAGAGGCAAAGGGCAAATGAAGGTTCAAAGGCAGAAGGAGACAGAGAGCATCTTATCTTTCACATATCGATGAGATATCGCGTGATTTTGATTTCGATCTGAAACACTATCCCAGCGGTGTTCATGCCATGCTCCCCAACACCAACACAAGCTCCAACTCATTACTCAATTATTTTAACGTGCCACATATCTCTGCATATCTCAATGTATCTCCAAAACCATGAACTACTGAGATTTGTTTCGTGTGTAAAATACTAGTAACTGATGAGGTGGCTGCACGAGGGGCTCATTTCAACTTTAAATGCAAATTAGACGAGCCCTCTTGGTTAGGCGGCAGCAGCCCTTCTTCCCCGGGAGACATGAGGAGGGTGCTCCACTCCTGCACACGTGCATATCTGTACGTTTCACAAGTGCCGGTTACTTTACCAATGGCATGTAGTACGTGTAGAATATTCAATATTGTTGTGCTACATTTTATTTACTTTCATTACAATCACCTGTTAATCCTCACTATCACGTGTAAGTTCCTTGCTTATGTTTTATCTACTTGCTCTCAGTTTTTATATATCTGCTTTGCTAAGTTTCATGTTCTTTGTAGTGTTTATGTTATATAATATTGTTACACATTTTCTAGTAAGACAAATGACTGCTTTTTGTAATCAACTTGATAAATGGCTTCTTACTTATGTTGTCTGTTCCATTACTACAGCTGAGCTTGATTAAAAAAAAAACAAATGATTTTCTAATTTAGTACCTCCCATGCATCGATCTAACCGGGAAATAGATGCTTAAGCGATTAGATCGGATTTAATAGTCTATAAAATTCATCTTCTTACTTTTAATATAAATATTTCTTTTGACATATTTTGGCAATGTTCATTTTTGTGAGAGTGTGAAGAAACAAAAGTCTAACATTGAAAAAGCACACATTCATGATGGGGTTTACGTGTTGCAAGAACTTATAAGGAGTTGGGCGCTACTTGTTGGTAGATTTAAAGAGCAAGAAATATGCAATTCAATTCTAACAGTTATAAAATCCTTGCAAGTGCACAAATCGATAAGTATAGTATAGTAGCACAGCAAGAGTCGATCCCTCGAGGACTTGTATCAACGTGATGACCAATTTAGTTCAGATTTGTTAACTTAGGCAAAAACACACACACACAAGTAAATCAAAGTACAGAAAATAACAATGCAAGAATGAAAAGTTGTTAACTAAGGCGAATTAAGGCTTACTATCAACTCTAACCAATTATAGCTCTTAACCAAATTTCCTTGACCTAATTACTATGCATTTTCTGAATTAGGTGCCCGTGCCTAGGACCTGGCGTTGGTTCACTAGACACATCTTATTCCCTCTTACTTAGCATGTTCTAAACAGGGCATATGCCTAGAACGTCTATCACCTACCTTTTAAGATGATGCATGAAGTTTAAAGAGAATTTAATGACACCACATTAGCCTAGCAAAGTGGCATGCAATCCTAGGTCGTCATGAGTTAAGATTACAAGTATGAATACTTTCGATGCTCCAAATCACAAGATGATATGACGGTCACTCAAGCAATTACATCTATAATTATATGCAAACAAGGTAGCTAATCTTATAGGCATAAATTAAGTTCATTAAGCATAGTAATCCAACTTATTCAGCATGCATAGCAATCATAATCAAGAGCCAGAAATCCAATCAATAAGCTAACATGGCTAGGGCTTCAAGCAGCCCTAATCCTAATGACCACTCACACATAACTGAAATAAACACAAGTATAATTGAATCCATAAGTAAATTGCAATAATGAAAATAAGGGTACAGAAGAAATTGTTAAGAACAGATGCAGCAGAAGACACGGCAGGGCCTTCTTCTCCAAGCTCCACGTCCAATAATCTAAGTGAAAGATTATCTCCGAAAATATATGGTCCCTAATTCTCTAGAAAACCAAAACGGAACTCTGTGGCTCAGGTCTCTGTTTTCCCAGAAACCAAAACGTCCCTAGCTAATTATCTCCTTTTCAAAACACTGAACAAAGGCTCCCTTTTATAGACAAAGGGAAAACCTTGTTCTATAAGGATTGGTATAACCATGTCCTGTACAGATTGGTAAAGTCATGTCCTATAGGAATAGGGAAAGTTATTTTACTTTTAATTAATTATAAAGTCTTTAAAATCTATTCGAACCAATCAGAGCATGGCCGGAAGTGTGAATGCAAGCTGGCAAGTGGGAACGCAAGCTGGCCAGACTTGGATTTTTGACTGTCTTCGTAATCAGGATCTGGGACCGCGCTTTTGAAGTACGTTAGGAGTATAATAGAAGCGCATCGTCGTTCAGGCTTGGCGCAAATGTTGTCAGGCTTGGCGCAGAGGGAGAACCTCTGATCCACCGCTGGCGGAACAGGGACCCCGGCTTGGGCGCACTTCTGGGCTCGGATGGGAGTTCTTGGGACATGTCCTCGACCTGCCTTGGCGCGACCTTGGCACTTCTAGGACTTGACCTTGATGTCATGAAACACAAGTTCGGGACCCGGAGGGCCTGATATGAGGTACTTGGCCAGTGGCCCAAAATAGGCGCACTGGCGCACTGGCGCACTGGCGCACTGGCGCACTCAGGACTCCGCTCAGGACCTGATATTGAAATGAGGATATCTCCTTCATCTGGACTCCGATTTGAGTCATTCTTTTTGCGTTCTTTCCAGATTTTACCTATCTTTCTAACTCTGCACAAGTCTCACAAGATTGATCATTTTCTACTAATGATGGCACGAAATCATTCAAAAAACATGTAAGAGAGGCATATAAAGACCTCAAAATGATGCATAAATAACGACTGATCAAATGCCCCCAAACCTATCTTTTGCTAGTCCCTGAGCAAAACAAATGCTAACAAAATGAAAAGACTCGATTTTAGTTAAGATAGAACATTTAAACCCCTAGGTTCACCTAGTAGGAGGAGTTTTGTCTCCTGAGGCTTATAACAGTACGATACCCACAAACGTTTTACTTAAATAAAAAGATGCTAGATATAGTACTTTTAACAAGCTAATAAGAATCAAAGTAAGTAGACATGCTTTGCAGAACTAAAAGGAATGCCATAGCCGTGAGTGTCATGTGAAGGTGTACGTGTATAAATGCCAATATTTTCAGGTGATCAAGTTTGAAAACAACTTCATCTAAGTGCCCTAGAAAGATTTCGCCTCGACTCTAATCCTCACTAGGCAACTCTCAATTCACACAAGAATCCTAGGCTTACACTCTTTTCAAGCATATGTGATGAGTTTATGTTATGAAATTCAAATTTAATCACATATGAGTAACAATGAAGAATAGCACTTTATGGAAATAAAGATCTCATGAAAGGAATTGAACTTTAAGAACATAGATACGTACCTTAATCCTCAGCATGATTGTCCATAAGATCAGTTAGGTCTTCCTTTTTAGGTTGTATTGGGGCTAAGCTTTGGGGTTTAGCAAGGAAGGATGGGATTCAAAGAACCTGAGTTGTGCCAAGGTATGAGAAGTCATGAATTGAACTTGGAATTTCTGAACTGAATCCTTTCTTAAGGCCCACGACATTGTGCTTTCCTGATGACTTATTTTGTGGCTCTTGTGGCTTATTTTGAGGCTCTTGGCTCACTTGGCTCAATTCACTTTGGTTTTCACTTATTTTTCTCCTTCTTTTTCTCAACGTTTCTTTCTTTCTTTTGATTTGAACGTTTTTTTTTTTTGTTTATGTTCGTCTTTGAATTGAATTGAACCAAGATCATGCAATGATTTCCTCAAATTTTCGTGCAGCTTGCAACTTGTAAAACTTTTCTTTACTTTTGAACTTTCAATTGACGCCAATGTCCTTTGAATTGGGCAGCATCTTCTTTCACCTCTTATTCTCACCATGAATTTCATTTATGGCAACCTTAGCACAAACTGAGGTTATAGGGTATGGCTGTGATGAATGGCTAAGTATTTTGGGTTAGGTTATACTTTGGGTGATGAAAGAAAAGGTTGAGTGTTTGGCTTCAAAATTGGCTTAGGGAGCATGCAATAGGGTAGGATAAGGCCTTTAGAGGTTAAAGCACACATAGCCTACATCATTTCTTATGGCAAAGCATACATTAAATAAAGAGTATCTAAATGATGTTAGTTCTTTAAAATTCAATGCAAATATGATGTAATGAGATCAACAATTAAGAACAAAAGTGATGAGTATTTAAGAGTAGAGACAAGTATATCCCTCAGAAAGAATGGCAATTAGGCTCAATGATCTCACAGGGTAGTCTCCACTAATTTTCTAAGGTTCACTCAAATTCAGTTATTTTGTTCACTTAATCACTTAAAACATGGCATTATGAATTGCAAATTATGAACTACTTGACCATGGCATGACTCTTAGTAAAGCAAAGATAGTTAACTTAGCATATACATTCCTATTAACAAGTTATCATACTAATCACAAGCAGAAATTTAAATGTCCTGGCCGTGTATCACCCCCAAACCTACTTGTTTCTATATGCAAAATTTTAAATCCACACCCCCAAACCTAAACTGAACATTGTCCTCAATGTGATAAGCAGTAAGCTTGACAACAGTAGAAAGGTTTGAGAGATATAACGGGCAGCAACAGAAAAGGAAGTGAGAAATTCAAACCAGGGCTAGGCTGCCTCCTAGGAGCGCTTTATTTAACGTCTAGGCAAGACGGGGCTGACATGCTAGGAGCTGGGCGCATGCGGAGTTGCAGGGTTGACTGCGCTTGGATTAGAAAGGTCCTTCAAGTAGTGTTTGAGGCGGTGGCCATTTACCTTGAACGGATCCTGCCGTTCCGGGTGCTGGATTTCAACTGCACCATGAGGAAAAACGTTAGTAATAATAAATGGTCCAGTCCATCTTGAACGCAACTTACCTGGCATTAGTCTGAGCCGGGAGTCAAAGAGGAGGACTTCCTGTCCGATGT
Organism: Oemleria cerasiformis; assembly: GCA_037349345.1. NCBI lineage: Eukaryota > Viridiplantae > Streptophyta > Magnoliopsida > Rosales > Rosaceae > Oemleria > Oemleria cerasiformis. Next base: position 2,772,900 of record JAZGTL010000041.1, on the reverse strand, counting down.
GAAATTCCTTGGGCTGAATGCGCTTGTTGTGGAAAGCTTTGGTCTTTTCCTTGTAGATACGAGCACTGTCAAAGGCCTCGTTTCACAACTCCTCTAATTCACTTAGCTGAAGCTTCCTATGTATTCCAGCGTCATCGAAGTTCAGGTTCATCTGCTTAATAGCCCAGAATGCTTTATGCTCCAATTCCACTGGTAGGTGGCAGCCTTTTCCAAAAACCAGCCGGAAGGGAGACATGCCAATCGGGGTCTTGTATGCAGTCCGATAGGCCCACAGCGCATCATTCAATTTGCTGGACCAATCTTTGCGGTTAGGATTTACCGTTTTTTCCAATATGGCCTTTACTTCCCGATTGGACACTTCCGCTTGGCCACTCATTTGAGGGTGATACGGTGTTGAGACCTTGTGGGTGACGCCATACTTCTTCATTAGGGCTGCAAACGAATGATTGCAGAAGTGTGCCCCCCCATCACTGATGATTGCCCTAGGTGCGCCGAATCTGGCTAAGATGTGACTCTGTAAAAAACGCACCACTACTTTGGCGTCGTTAGTTTTGGTGGGAATTGCTTCCACCCATTTGGAGACATAATCAACTGCAAGCAGAATATAAAGATTGCCAAAGGAATTCGGAAAAGGCCCCATAAAATCAATGCCCCATACGTCGAAGATTTCGACCACAAGAATAGGGTGTAATGGCATTTGATTTCGAGGGCCGATGTTACCTAGGCGTTGGCAGAGGTCACAGGTGAGTACAAATTCGTGTGCATCCTTGAAAAGTGTGGGCCAGTAGAGTCCACTTTGGAGTACCTTGAGGGCTGTCTTCTTCGCTCCAAAATGGCCCCCACATGCCAAATTATGGCAAAAAGTCAAGACGGATTTCATCTCGTCTTCTGGGATGCAGCGCCGAATGATTTGGTCTGGACAATGCTTCCATAGGTACGGCTCATCCCATATGAAGTACTTAGCTTGTTTAGCCAGCTTGTCCTTTTGGTACCTGTTTAAAGATGAAGGAATTTGCTTAGTGACAAGGTAATTAATGAGATCGGCATACCATGGATCAATAGCTTGGATTGCGAAGAGCTGTTCGTCAGGAAAGGTCTCGAGGAGGAGCAACTGATCGGCCTCTTCATTGGAACTGTGAAGCAATCGGCTCATATGGTCAACCTTGGCTTGGCGTCCTTTTTAGTGAGCAGATACTTCAAGGCAGCATGATCCGTGTATACTATGACCTTGGTTTGAATTAGATATGAACGGAACTTCTCCAGGGCAAAGATAACAGCAAGGAGCTCCTTCTCGGTGGTGGAGTAGTTCAGCTAGGCATCATTCAGGGTTCGGCTTGCGTAGTAAATGACATGAGGGAGCTTGTCAACACGCTGTCCCAAAACCGCTCCTATGGCGAAGTCTGAGGCATCACACATTAGTTCGAATGGTAAGTCCCAATTCGGTGGCATGATGATGGGTGATGCCGTGAGCTTTGCCTTGAGTGTGTTGAATGCCTCACGGCATCCCTTAGTGAACTCGAATGTGGCGCCCTTGGCTAGAAGATCACACAAAGGTCTTGTGATTTTCGAGAAATCTTTGATGAATCTGCGGTAAAAGCCAGCATGCCCTAAGAACGATCGAACCTCTTTGACTGTAGTGGGGTACGGCAGCCTCTCTACTATGTCTAACTTTGCTTTGTCCACTTCAATGCCTCGGCTAGAGATCACATGACCCAAGACAATTCCCTGTTGTACCATGAAATGGCACTTTTCCCAGTTCAGCACTAAGTTGCTTTCTCTGCACCGTTCCAGTACTCGGGTTAGGTTAACTAAGCACAGTTCGAATGAATGTCCAAACACTAAGAAGTCGTCCATGAATACTTCAATTATATCTTCCACCATATCGGAGAAGATGCTCATCATGCAACGCTGAAAGGTAGCTGGGGCATTGCACAATCCAAACGGCATTCTTCTGTATGCAAAGGTGCCATATGGGCATGTGAATGTTGTTTTTTCTTGATCTTCAGGTGCAATAGCAATCTGATTGTATCCTGAGTAGCCGTCCAAGAAGCAATAGTGGGAGTGTCCAGCCAGGCGCTCGAGCATTTGATCAATGAAGGGCAAAGGAAAGTGGTCCTTGCGTGTGGTTATATTTAGCTTTCGATAGTCGATGCACACTCTCCATCCTGTTTGAATCCGTTGAGGTACAAGCTCATCCTGCTCGTTTTTAACCACTGTGATCCCACTTTTCTTTGGCACGACCTGGACTGGGCTCACCCACTTGGAGTCACTAATTGGATAGATGATTCCAACGTCCAAGAGCTTTAGGACTTCTTTCTTCACGACCTCCTTCATAGGTGGATGCAATCGCCTCTGTGCCTCCCGTGATGGTTTGGAGTCTTCCTCCAGCAGTATCCGATGCATGCATTTTGCGGGACTTATGCCTTTGATGTCAGCTATTGTCCATCCAATTGCCGTTTGATTGACCTTAAGGACGTGAACCAATGCCTTTTCCTCTTTCGTACTTAGGGTAGATGCAATGATGACTGGAAGGGTTTGATTGTCGCCCAAATATGCATACTTTAAGTGCTCGGGCAAGGGCTTCAGCTCGAGTTCAGGAGCCTTTATGATGGACGGCAGGGTTTTCTGACTTGTGAATGGTAACGCTTCGAGGGGAGGCCTGTGCAATGGGAGGGCTGGCATGATGTCAAGGGCTCGTACCTCTTCGATCACGCTATCTGTAAGTGAATCCACAGTGTGTGGGTTAATAGTAACGGCCTTCTCAAGGTCATCCGTCATGCAAGAATGAGCAATTGTCTCCCGTAGCAGTAAGTCCATTGTGTTTAACGGAAAATCAACAATAGGCTCGGCAGGGTACTGGATGGTGTCATGGATGGAGAATGTCCGAAGCTGGTCCAGGACCTTGATAGAGACCTGGCCCTTTCTGACGTCGATGAGGCACTCGGCTGTGGCTAGTAAGGGCCTTCCGAAGATGAGGGGAGGTTCCTCACTTTTATCAATTTTGTCCATTCTTAGTACGTAGAAGTCTGCAGGGATGCATGTATCTCCGATTTGTACCAGTACGTCCTCAAGAACCCCCATTAGGTTGGTTACAGAAGCGTTAGCCAACCTGACACATAGGTGCGTGGGCTTGAGTGCGCCTAGGTTGAGTGACCTGTAAATGTGGAATGGCATGATGTTCACTGATGCTCCCGTGTCGCAAAGGCAATGTTCGAATCTTTTTGACTGAATGACACATGGAAGGGATGGCGGCCCAGGATCATTGGCCTTAAGGGGCATGCGCAAAAGGGCAGCCGAGCAGGCCATAGGGATATCAATGGTGTCCGTGGAGCTAAAACCACGCTTTCCTGCAACTAAGTCCTTGATCAGCTTTGCAAAGATAGGCATGTGCTTGACAATTTTATGGAAAGGCAGTGTGATCTGAAGCTTCTGCAACATGCTGATGATTTCTTCCTCAAAGTCCTCCTTTTGCTTATTCCTGTTTTGGAACCTGCGAGGAAATGGATAATCAACATTATTAGCTAACTCAAAAGTGACTTTTTTAGAATTGGAATTCTGAGGTTTAGAGTTAGAAGTATTCGAGTGCTGCGACTTGGGCTTAGGAGCAGGTTGCATGCCAGCCGTGGCCGAAGTAGGCGCAGTGTCAGGTCCTCTTTGCGGTAGGGCACTTGGTGACTCATTGGACTGGTTCTGCTCTAGAGGTGTTGGCCGTGGCATGTTTTGCGGCGCGCCCTGGTCGGTGATCCTTGGCAGAGTAGGTTGAGGCTCAGTTTCAGGTCCTGTAAGGGTGGCATATGTGGGGTCTTGAAGTGGTGTTTCCTTCTCCAGCGTGATTGCATTAGCCGTAGGATTGTGAAATCCTTTCGGATTTACCAAGACTTGACTCGGTAGCTTGCCCTGCTCCCGCTGATTTAGTTGGTTCGCCACCTGTCCCATTTGACGTTCCAAGTTTGCAATTGCATTTTTGAAGTCTCCCGTCTGACTCTGGCTATCGTGCATGAATTTTATGAGTTGAGCCTGCTGTTGAGTCAGGATATGGATGGAGTCCTCAACAGACTTGCTTCCGCCATTCTGGTTTGAGGAAGGACCGTGGTAGTTCCCCTGAGGGCCTGCGGCTTGCTGCTCAAATCCAGGGGGTGGCAAGGGATTCGCGGCTGCTTGATTGTTGCTCCAACGGAAATTAGGATGATTTCTCCACCCCGGATTGTAAGTGTTGGAATATGGGTCATTCCGGGGTCGAGAATTGCTATTGAACCCTCCAGCAAAGTTGGCCTCTTCCACAACCGGGCAGTCCTGGGATGTGTGGCCCTGAATTGAACAAACCTCGCAGATGTGAACTCCTTTGGCTTTCTCGCTACACAATTGTTTTACCATTGCCGTGAGCTGAGCAATGGCGTCATCTTTGTATTTGGCGGATGCATCACCCGTAGCTCTAGAGGAGGGACCCCTGTAGCTGAACTGTTTTTCCCTTTGAGCAATGTTCTCAAAGGCGGTCCTTGCTTCCTCGGCTGTGCCTTCTAGAATCCCTTGGGATTGAGAATCCACCATTGTCCGATCGCTAGTTTTCAAGCCTCCATAGAAGTATAGCATAAGATGATGGGCATCAATATGGTGGTGGGGGCACGCCCGTAGCATCTGATTGAACCGCTCCCAAAACTCGTAGAAAGACTCCTCCATGTCTTGCCGTGGGTTCATGATCTTGGACTTTAACTCATTTGCCTTTTCCACGGGAAAGTACTGTGTTAAGAATTTGGACGTCAAGTCCCTCCAAGAGTGAATGGAAGCCGGCGCCAATGAATGAAACCATGTCTTGGCGCGATCCTTGAGACTGAAGTGAAAGAGCCGCAGGTGGATTTCCGATTCTGTCATACCATTGATGCGCAGTGTTGAACAAACCTCAACAAATTCCTTGATATGAAAGTGCGGGTCCTCGCCAGCAAGGCCGTGGAATGTAGGCAGCATGTGAATTGTCCCCGACTTTAATTCGAAGTTTGCCACTGTTGACTCGGGAAAAACAATTGGAAATTGATCCTCCGAGACATGGGGCGTGGCAAAATCCTTAAGGCGCCATGGGGCTTGCGGTACTAGGCCACGTTTGTGATGCTTGTGATGATGGTCCACTTGATGACCCGTGCACTGAACCTTGGAATGACATACACGGGTACCTTAACAAAAAAGAAAAAAAAACTAAGTTACAAATCTAAACTTGTTTGGGCACCGTTGAGGAACAAGTCCCCGGCAACGGCGCCAAAAACTTGTTGGTAGATTTAAAGAGCAAGAAATATGCAATTCAATTCTAACAGTTATAAAATCCTTGCAAGTGCACAAATCGATAAGTATAGTATAGTAGCACAGCAAGAGTCGATCCCTCGAGGACTTGTATCAACGTGATGACCAATTTAGTTCAGATTTGTTAACTTAGGCAAAAACACACACACACACACAGGGGGGGGTTTATGATGTGATAACTGAAATTTAAAGACAAGTAAATCAAAGTACAGAAAATAACAATGCAAGAATGAAAAGTTGTTAACTAAGGCGAATTAAGGCTTACTATCCACTCTAACCAATTATAGCTCTTAACCAAATTTCCTTGACCTAATTACTATGCATTTTCTGAATTAGGTGCCCGTGCCTAGGACCTGGCGTTGGTTCACTAGACACATCTTATTCCCTCTTACTTAGCATGTTCTAAACAGGGCATATGCCTAGAACGTCTATCACCTACCTTTTAAGATGATGCATGAAGTTTAAAGAGAATTTAATGACACCACATTAGCCTAGAAAAGTGGCATGCAATCCTAGGTCGTCATGAGTTAAGATTACAAGTATGAATACTTTCGATGCTCCAAATCACAAGATGATATGACGGTCACTCAAGCAATTACATCTATAATTATATGCAAACAAGGTAGCTAATCTTATAGGCATAAATTAAGTTCATTAAGCATAGTAATCCAACTTATTCAGCATGCATAGCAATCATAATCAAGAGCCATAAATCCAATCAATAAGCTAACATGGCTAGGGCTTCATGCAGCCCTAATCCTAATGACTACTCACACATAACTGAAATAAACACAAGTATAATTGAATCCATAAGTAAATTGCAATAATGAAAATAAGGGTACAGAAGAAATTGTTAAGAACAGATGCAGCAGAAGACACGGCAGGGCCTTCTTCTCCAAGCTCCACGTCCAATAATCTAAGTGAAAGATTATCTCCGAAAATATATGGTCCCTAATTCTCTAGAAAACCAAAACGGAACTCTGTGGCTCAGGTCTCTGTTTTCCCAGAAACCAAAACGTCCCTAGCTAATTATCTCATTTTCAAAACACTGAACAAAGGATCCCTTTTATAGACAAAGGGAAAACCTTGTTCTATAAGGATTGGTATAACCATGTCCTGTACAGATTGGTAAAGTCATGTCCTATAGGAATAGGGAAAGTTATTTTACTTTTAATTAATTATAAAGTCTTTAAAATCTATTCGAACCAATCAGAGCATGGCCGGAAGTGTGAATGCAAGCTGGCAAGTGGGAACGCAAGCTGGCCAGACTTGGATTTTTGACTGTCTTCGTAATCAGGATCTGGGACCGCGCTTTTGAAGTACGTTAGGAGTATAATAGAAGCGCATCGTCGTTCAGGCTTGGCGCAAATATTGTCAGGCTTGGCACAGAGGGAGAACCTCTGATCCACCGCTGGCGGAACAGGGACCCCGGCTTGGGCGCACTTCTGGGCTCGGATGGGAGTTCTTGGGACATGTCCTCGACCTGCCTTGGCGCGACCTTGGCACTTCTAGGACTTGACCTTGATGTCATGAAACACAAGTTCGGGACCCGGAGGGCCTGATATGAGGTACTTGGCCAGTGGCCCAAAATAGGCGCACTGGCGCACTCAGGACTCCGCTCAGGACCTGATATTGAAATGAGGATATCTCCTTCATCTGGACTCCGATTTGAGTCATTCTTTTTGCGTTCTTTCCAGATTTTACCTATCTTTCTAACTCTGCACAAGTCTCACAAGATTGATCATTTTCTACTAATGATGGCACGAAATCATTCAAAAGACATGTAAGAGAGGCATATAAAGACCTCAAAATGATGCATAAATAACGACTGATCACTACTCCCTCGCTGAGAATTGGTTTTGCGGTGAAACCTCAACTTCTTCACAGTAACAAAACTGGTTATCTAACGTGTGAGTATAAATAGTCATATGTGCTTCACGTCACCCAATATGTATTGTTTACGTGTTAGCTAGGCTTGAATATGTGTTCCCCACGTGTCAGGCTTGAATATGTGTTCTCCACATGTTAGACTTGAAAGTTCGCCACACGTGAGGGGTTGTGAGAATGTGAAGGAACAAAAGTTCCAAATTGAAAAGTCGAACAACATTGCAATGGCTTATAAGGAATTTGGCTATTTTCTTAGGTGTCAATTGATTTCAGGGTGAAACCTCAACTTCTGTCATTTTTGTTTTTACACTTTGAACACATTTACAATATAACTATAAATTATGTTTATTTTTATTTTTTGATACAAAGATATTGGAGAGGGAGATTACATTATATAAATATTGGGTATCGACCTCACCCGACGAGAGTCGAATCTTAAACCTTCCACAATATAATTAGAGAGGAATACCACTAGGTCACTATTAACTATGTTTTTAAACCTAATGATCACATACTGAGGGTGTTTATCCCTTAAGTAGCAAAAAAAAAATCTTACGGAGAGAAGACCGACAAAAATGGAGGGTGATCATCAAAGATAAATCCAAATTCCCAAGTTGAGAAAACTTACAGATCGAGGTTCCAAATTACGGTAAGTGAATGCTATTCTTGGATTGAATCGCTATAGTTCGATTAAATTAGGAGTTTAGAAGTTCAATAGGGAAAGAACCTCAATTGGAGTTTCCTTCTTCGTTTTTTTTGGTGGAATAGCTGTTGATTTCAGCAGCTTCAACACAATCGGAAAGCATTTCTACTTCAATCGGGTAAGTTCTCTAAACTCAACCTGAATTGAGTATGGTTTTAATTGCAGATTTGGATTGATAGTTCTTAGATGTAGGAATGAATCCTTCGGGTGATGAATTCTAGATTTAATTTCTGTAGGAATGGAATGATTTTGTTTGTTGCACACCAATTGTTTGATGAAATGCTACTATGGAATTCTGAAGGATTCGGATGCTCTCTTCTGCTATGACAAAGAGAGTGTTCAATTGTTATTGAAAATGTATTTGATTACACACTCACACACACCTTACATACACTCTTACATTCTGTTAGTGTAATGACACTATGATGTCACACACACACACACACCCACACGGCTCTTCTAGCTTGGGCACCAAGTTAGGCTCACACACTCATTCACTGTTTTTTGTTGTAACAGACTCTTCACAGTTCTACTAACACCTCCTTTGCTGACTTGTCTAGGACTTAGTTACCTAGATGCCTTATGACAGCTTAAGCACCAACATCCCTTCCTAAGCTATTCACTGGCATTACCCCTAGCATACTCCTTAAGTAGTAGAACCTGCCTTTAGGTAGTGCTTTAGTAAACACATCTGCAAGCTACTCCTCTAACCTGCAGTAGATTAGGTCAATCTCACCGGCTTGCATAGCTTCTCTTATGAAGTGAAACCTCCTGTTGATGTGCTTAGTCTTTTGGTGAAAGACTGGGTTCTTTGACATGGCTATAGCTGAAGTATTATCACATAGGATAGGTGTAACTCCAACTAGTTCTTTCCCAAAGTCTTCCAACACGAATCTCAGCCATTTGGCTTGAGCAATAGCCTCAGATGCACTTACATATTCTGCCTCAGCAGTAGATAAGGCAACACTATGCTGTTTCACAGAGGCCCAAGAAAATACCCCACTGCCAAATGAGAAGGCATAACCAGAGGTGCTTCTCATATCATCCAAACTACCACTCCAATCACTATCACAATACCCTACTAGAGTAGCTTGTTTTCCCTTTTGATATTCAATCCCATAAGAGATAGTTCCTTGAATGTATCTCAACACTCACTTAGTTGTACCATAGTGTTTCTTTGATGGATTATGCATGTACCTAGATAGAAAACTAGATGCAAACATGATGTCTGGTCTAGTGGCAGTTAAGTATAACAGACTACCAACAATCTGTCTATAGGTACCTTCATCTGCAACTTCTGAACCATCACTTCTGCTGAGCTTGTCATCAGTAGCAAGTGGTGTACTCACAGGTTTGCAATCTTTCATTCCAAACTTGTCAAGTAAAGCATGTGCATATTTCTGCTGATGGATGAAGATGAACTTCTCTGTTTGAATAACTCCCATACCTAGAAAATGATGTAGAAGTCCCAAATCAGTCATCTCGTACTTGGTCATCATGTCCTCCTTGAATTCCTTCAACAATCTGTCACAATTGCTAGTATAGACAATGTCATCTACATATATGGAAACTATTAAGGTCCTGCCATCCTTAGTTGCTTTCATGTACAATGTTGCTTCCCTAGGACTCCTTAGGTATCCACAGCTGAGTAAGTGAGAATCTATCTCACCATACCAAGCTCTAGGGGCTTGTTTCAAACCATACAAGGCCTTTATGAGCTTATAGACCTTCCCTTCTTCTCTTTGTACTTCAAAACCAGCAGGCTGATCCACATAGACTTCCTCTTCTAGGACACCATTTAGGAAGGTTGATTTGCCATCTAGCTGATATAGACTCCATTCCTTCTGTGCAGCTAGGGCAATCAATGTTCTGATTGTATCTAGTCTTGCAACAGGAGCAAATGTTTCATTGAAGTCAATTCCAGGCTTCTGTGCATAGCCTTTAGCTACTATCCTTGCTTTATGCTTCAGGATTGAGCCATCTAGGTTCAGCTTGGTCTTGTATACCCATTTAACCCCAATAACTGGTTTATCAGCTGGTCTGTTAACCAACTCCCAGGTTGAGTTCTTCCAAATCATCTCAATTTCATTCTTCATTGCTGTCTTCCAGGCATTGTCCTTTACTGCTTCTTCAAAGTTCTCAGGCTCAACAATAGTTAGATTACATCTAGCATAGATATCTCCAATGCTCCTCATCTTTGCTGGAATGTCTTCTAACTCAGCTTATGTTTCTGAGGATGAGCTGATGCTTAAACTTGGTTGTGAGTCCTGAGCTTGAAGGTCTGGTTCTTGAACCATAGGAACTTCAGTCTCCATCTCAGGAACTTGGATTCTGAGTTCTTCATTTGTTTCCCAATTCCACATTGCTCTCTCATTGAAGGTCACAGTTCGGGAAATCACAATTTTCTTGGTTTCCAAATTGTGAATCCTATACCCTTTCTCACAACTCCCATAGCCTACAAACACCCCTTTTGAGGCAGTTTCATCTAGCTTCTGTCTTAGCTGTGAAGGTACATGAGTGTAGCACACAGAACCAAACACTCTTAAGTGTTTTACTCCTGGTTTCCTCCCACTATACACCTCAAATGGTGTCATCCTTAGAACTGCCTTTGTAGGGCACCTGTTGAGTAGATAGACTGCTGTATTAACAGCTTCAGCCCAAAACTGATATGGCATCTTCTTGTCATGCATCATAGATTTAGCCATTTCCACAATAGTTATGTTCTTCCTTTCTGCAACCCCATTCTGTTGTGGTGAGTATGCCACAATGAGCTGCCTTTCTATTCCCATTTGTTCACAGTAGGTCAGAAACTCTTGTGATGTGAACTCACCTCCTCTGTCACTTCTCAACCGTTTGATCTTGTTTTCTGTCTGCAGTTCAACCATTGCCTTAAACTTTTTGAATGCATTAAACACCCCAGACTTGTGTTTAAGAAAATAAACCCAACACATCCTAGACTAGTCATCAATGAATGTTAGGAAATACTTGTTTCCTCCCATTGTCTCAGTCTGCATTGGACCACAGACATCAGAGTGGATCAACTCTAGTAGTTTTGATGCTCTCCAAGCTTTATATTTGTCAAAACTTTCAACATATTGCTTGCCAACAATGCAGCCTTCACACACTTCATTCTTCTTGGATAGCTTAGGCATTCCCACAACCATATCTTCTATGTACAGAACATCTAGGCTAGAGTGATTCAGATGACCAAACCTCCTATGCCATAGCCAGGAACATCCCTCTTCAGTGGCAATCCTTGCTACTGGAATCACTTGGTTGAATGAGAGTGGAAAACACCTATTCCTTATCATTGGAACAGTTGCAACCTCATTTCCCTGATTATAGATCTTAGCAATCTTGTCCTCAAACACAAGATTGTATCCATGCTCCACCATCTATCCAACACTGAGCAGATTCTCATCCAGACCTGGCACTAGCATCATTTCCTTGATCAATCTGTCTCCATTCTGTGTCTTGATCACCAGTGTGCTTTTACCACTTGCATCCACAAGTTCACCAGTCCCCATTTTCACCTTGGACTTTAGAGACTTATCTAAGTTTATCAATGAGGCTTCATTCGATGTCATGTGATTACTGCATCCACTATCAAGGTACCAGATATCATTGTCAGGTTTAGATGTAGCAGAGTGACAGGCATAGAACATTGCACCTTCCTCATCTGCTTGTCTTGCAACATTTGCATTCTGCTTCCTGTTGTAGTCCTTGGCCATGTAACCAAACTTGTTGCATTGATAACACTTGGTTTTTCCTTTGAACCAGCATTCCCCATAGTGTAGTTTGTCACAGATCCTGCACTTAGTACCACTGCTCTCAGCTTTACTGGGATTCACACTTTGCTTGTAGTTAGGCTTTCCAGAATTGAACTTCTGATTCCAGTTTTTGTTTCCCTTAAACTGCTTCTTGAACTTGCTTTGACCAGTCCCTTGCTGTCCCTTATCATGCATAGATAAACTAGAAAATGCTTTATCCACAGTACTCTCATGCATTTCTAGTCTTTGATCAAAAGCTCTAATGGAAGCCACTACATTCTCAACATTCACAGTGTCCATATCTCTAGTTTCTTCTATAATAGATACTATAGAATCATAGGATTTAGTTACGTTGATCAATACTTTCTGTGCTAACCGTTTTTCAGTAACATCTTCACCATAGGTTCTCATTTGATTCACTATTTCATATAGTCTAGACAGATAGTTGGATAAGGATTCAGTTTCTTTCATCCTTGTATACTCAAAATCACGTCTTAAGGATTGTAACTTTACTGCTCTTACCTTCTGATCACCTCTGTACTCTCTTTTCAGCAGATCCCAGGTTGATTTGGCAGTCTCCTCGTTTGAGATTTTTGAGAAGATAGTATCAGCAACTGATGTTTGAAGCATCCCCAAGGCTCTTGCATCCTTTATGTAATCTGCTCGGGTTGGTTGGTTAACCACATCACCAGCAGCATCTCCTGCTTCTTCATGCAGTCCAACATCAACATACTCCCAGAGATCATGTGCTCTGAGGATGGTCCGCATTTTGATACTCCAGAATTCGTAGTTAGTTCCATCAAAAATCGGAGCTCGTATCTCTGATCCACCAGCTCCTCTCATGTTAGACGCAGCTGCTTCTTCTTCACAGATGATCGTCCCTTGTGCCAATGCTCACGGATCAGATAGCTCTGATACCATGTTGATTTCAGCAGCTTCAACACAATCGGAAAGCATTTCTACTTCAATCGGGTAAGTTCTCTAAACTCAACCTGAATTGAGTATGGTTTTAATTGCAGATTTGGATTGATAGTTCTTAGATGTAGGAATGAATCCTTCGGGTGATGAACTCTAGATTTAATTTCTGTAGGAATGGAATGATTTTGTTTGTTGCACACCAATTGTTTGATAAAATGCTACTATGGAATTCTGAAGGATTCGGATGCTCTCTTCTGCTATGACAAAGAGAGTGTTCAATTGTTATTGAAAATGTATTTGATTACACACTCACACACACCTTACATACACTCTTACATTCTGTTAGTGTAATGACACTATGATGTCACACACACACACACACCCACACGGCTCTTCTAGCTTGGGCGCCAAGTTAGGCTCACACACTCATTCACTGTTTTCTGTTGTAACAGACTCTTCACAGTTCTGCTAACACCTCCTTTGCTGACTTGTCTAGGACTTAGTTACCTAGATTCCTTGTGACAGCTTAAGCACCAACAATAATAGCAACAAATTTGTTGCTGTTTTCTTATATGTTGGGTTCTGATGAATACTTGATGATTAAGTGGTCCCAATTTTGGAATGCACTTCCAGCACCTTAGTTTGTTAATTTAATCACATTTGACAATAATGGAAAAAAAAAATTGATCAGAAAATTATTAATTTCCAGCAAGATTGACCTGCAAAAATGTTAATTTGATTCACCTATGAAATTTTTGAGAGTTGAGAAGAAGCAAAGAGCTGTATAAACCACGTCTGTTTGTCCTAATGTTGCAATAAACAATATTATTTATGCTTAATTGTTTGTTCCCCAATAAGATAAGCAGACATGTGGAGATTCAAATATAACATGAATATATATATATATGAGAAACTTATAATTCTTTACGCTCTGTCAGGTGATGCTACTGCTACCTACCATGTGATTGATTCTCTTCTTCGATCATCTTCAAATTTTTATTTTGTGTTTAATCATGCAGTGGATTTTATTAAACTGGAATCTTTAGAGATAAGATGAATTAAATTGCACGAAATTACCCCGAAGCCTCCCATTTTAATGGGTTAGAAGTGATCATCCAATCGAGGGTCTTCATTGCTTCATTCATTCTTTTTGTTTTGATAGGTGATTTGTAAATGGAAAGATAATTGTGAGCTTCCGGAGGAGGCCAGATCTGCAAACGCCACCTCTGTGTCTTTAAATAATGCAAGAAAACAATGCAGGCTCGTTATATGGGGCTGTTTCCACAAACAAGAACAACCATGTGGAGATTTCAATCTGTACACGTGAAACTTATTTTTCTTACTTCTGCAAAAACTACTACCATGTGAGTCTCCATAGATTATAATCTTTAATTATCTGCACTTTGAAGCAATTGGAATCTTATTCAAAGCTATATCATCAATTGAATTGCACGAAATTCATGTTCAGTTTATTCACCTACATGTTTTTAAGCTCTCAGAGATGATTCCATGAAGTTACTGTACGATGTTTGATGTTTGATGTTTGATAAAGTTACTGTATTGCAGAGGTAAAAAAGATTGACAAAGCAGATATTTTTTGTGTCAAATTGGAGTATATATATTACTTTTGAATCTAATAATCTAATGTGAAAATACACATTTCATATACATTTGTTTTGTACAAAATTGGATGATTCATTTTCATCCCTAATGGTTGAATATGTTGAGCAGAGAGACTCTGGCTTTGATTAAGCGCCTAAACAAGTCCTCGAGTCCTTGTTCGATATCTTGAATGCTCGTCTCCAACTCCTGGAGCCAAATCTGCACATTCTCAACTTCCATGGATTGATCAGATTTTTTAGACTTGTGACTAATAAGGGAGTTCAATGCAGCATCCACCTTCTCAACTTCATTCGTATTCGCAACTTGTTCACCTTCACAAGCTACTCTTTTAGGCTGCACAAGCTTTGAAACCAATGACCAACGGCTTGATGATGGCCTTGATTTCGAACAACCTATAAACGACATCAATGATTCAAACACATCACCGGTGACTGAATCTAACTCATTCAACATGTTCACCACAGCTGGAGTCTCATTGTTTTTGTCTGTGCGCGGAGTCTCCTTAACCTGCTGCTTTAAGGCCATGTTCATTGCCTTCTTGACATTCTTCCTTGAGGCAAGGTAATTTTTAACCTCACTCATCAAGCTCATGTCACTTCCTCGTCTTCTTCGCATAATTGATTGAAGTTCATGTGTGCATTCCTTTGTTTGCAAATGGGCATCCTTAATGATGGCGCAAACATCCAGGAGCCTCAAAGATCCGTCTAGTAATTCATTGATCCATTGGTCACCACACTCCTTGGCTAAGGCTTGTTGAGTGAGTGGCAAAAGAAGAAACTTCTCAACACACTCATGCAAATCTTGAAGGCCATTGAGTTTGTGGCTTATGGATGATGAAGATGATGAAGAGGCGGCTTCTGAAGCCTTTAATCTGTGCAACAGCTCATCGAATTCTGTGACAAAAGGGTGTGATGTTGTGGGCAAGCTGTTTGAGCGAGCATGGTAGGAAGCCATTTTGTTTTGATGCAACAGAGAAAGGCCTTTGTTAATTGTTTGCAGTTGAAGTTCAATTGGGTCTTTCAGTTTGCTTTCCTTCTCTTTGGCATCAGCTGCTCAATATATATATAACACGGTTAGGGAGACGAGAGCATCCTATCCTCTTCATAGTTGAATGAGATGCAACGTGGTTTCGATCTGGATCCGACTATATCAGCGCTGTTTATGCAATGTCTCCCTACCAGCAGATCAGCAACCCATCACCAACTATATTTTACTTCTAATATGACATGATAATCTTGAATTAGGTAGCAATATCATGTGATGCATTGCACAAAAAACCATAGAAATTATATGAATCTGAGTAAAACATGTGGTGACAATGTCTCGGTCAGAATGATACTGATCATCTTCCAATTCCTACCAACTGCTTCTTATATCAAATGAATATATATTTTCATGTTTAAAATAATTTGTTTGTTGATGAAATGCATTTTCATTTTGTTTGATATTTTATAAATCTTAGCTACAACGCATTCCAGACAAGAAGCTTACATGCATGATCATGAACAAGTTTCTCATCATGCAGGTCTGGTTTCCATTTCGACGACAATGAGGACGGGGATCCATAAGACACGAAGCTGGACTTGGCAACCAGTAACCACCCAGAATTGATGGTTATAGAAAGAAGACAGAAGGTGATCATTAAATTATGTAATGCATGTTTCATGTATAATGCAAATATGGTCAATGCCACTCGTGCAACTGCATATTTTATGCAACACGAAATGTGACATAACAAACATTAAAAGAAATGGGGGGGTGAGTTGGAGAGTTGGTCTGGGGGAAACATGGCAAGAACATTGTTTATGAAATTATGATGAGATTCTTGGTGTCTCCTACTAGTAATATCCGCGAACGTGGATATTCATCATCCTCTTGTATATATATGCCGCGGAAACAAGGTAAATCACTAGACTAAAATTATACATTCAAGGTAAATCACTTGACGAGTATTTATGCAGATTGCGGACTAGTGAAACTGCCTCTTCATCCTCCACAGCGAAAAGCTAAATGGACATGGATTTTTATGATTGATGCGTAGATGAGCTCCTTTTGTTGTCATGCCACCTCCTCAACAAGCCTAATTAGCCCGAAAGCAGCACAATGAGTGAGGCTTCTATTGGATGTGTGTAGCCTAGCCAGAAGATGGGGGAGGTTAGAAAACTGAGCTTGCAACTCAAGTTAAGAAATTCTTGGCCACAAGGATGGTGATGAAAAAGGCGGTTTGCAAGGCCTTGGGAAATTTGAAGGGTGTCTCTCCCAAGGAGCGTGACGAGACTCTGTTTGAGTCTATGTTTTCTTTTATTTGGGGTTTCCAAGACAGAATCCCAGCTAATTGAATGGTCACTAGCTAATCCCCAATTTATGCACCATAAAAGAAACTAGTAGAAGTTATAGCATGTAAAGAATAAGAGAAAGAAGAAACAGTTGCAAATAACCATATTTGTTGGTCACCAAACAACACAATTTGATGACATTATTGACAAGGCACAAAATCAACTGCAAAATTTCAAGTTGTGAATACACATAGATCAAACCAGAGTTTTGCCTCCTCAACACCTTCAACCGCTAGATTAGGATTTTCAATTACTATTGGATTCTTCATCCAAAATTATTTTGGTTCATATTTGTATTGTGCATGAATGAGATATACACATAATATATTTGTTCCCAGATAATCAATAATTTTACTCTCATCAGTTTACAAAACATTATGCATTTGTTTTCAAATCTAAGTTGGAAGTGAAGCCTTGTATTTTGGCACTGATAACCCGAAAGAAAACTCCCTGATCAGTAGCAAGTTCTCAGATGAAAAACAGACTAAAATTAATAAACAAATCAATGGGACTCATAATTAAGTAATGCCACTGACATGGCGCACTCAGATCTCAAACCCTATAAAAATAATTATGCTGGTTTTCGTTCATTTGAGGAACAGTCCATGTTCATCAACTTTGCTACATACCATTTTTCTACCACAGAAAACACAGTGCATGCATGGTTCACATTTTAATATACACAGATTGCGGATCTTGCCTACTCATTGCCCAACAATCATATCATGGACCTATGAATTAATCAATCGCATACTTTGATAAGCACATTTAATCATTGAATTTTTTATTTTTATATTTTTAACAGTTAATCAATCATATAAGGGCTATGGCTAGGAGGGATGCTTGATCTTTAATTTAGAGCTTGTTGTCCAATATGTTGATAGTTATTGAATGATTATTGTTCCATGGTTATTATAGGCATAGTCAAACTCTGAGATTTTATATGCAAAATGAATCAGCTCATGAGTTGTTATGCTGGTGTGGCAGGAGACTGCATAAGCATTTCCGTAACAAAATATGAATTCAAATCGAAATCATGTTGTCTCTCACTGATGATTGAAGTAGATGAGGTTTCATGTCCCCTTCCTCAACCAACACTATATATTAACCAGATATGCATATGGAAAGGAGCTCATCAATCTCATTTGTACATCAGCTTTCCATAAACAGCTTTCAAAGTCTTCTCTATTCTATCTTCTCTCAATTCTCAAATCACAAAGAAGAAATGGCTTTCCACACTCGATCTGACAGCTTTCCCTCAAGGCCACACCCGATCCTTCGAAAAGTTGATGAACTTTTGTGCAGATTGAGGTCTTCTGAGGCCACTTCCACATCTTCATCATCAATAGGCCACAAACTAAGTGCTCTCCAAGACTTGTATGATTGTGTTGATGGGATGCTTCAGTTACCCCTTACTCAGCAAGCCTTGGCCCAAGAGAAAAATGAGAAACATGCTAATGAGCTACTAGATGGGTCTCTTAGGCTCTTGGATGTTTGTGGCACTGCCAAGGACTCCCTATTACAAACCAAGGAATTTGTACAGTGTCTTCAATCCATCATAAGAAGGCGCAGAGATCTCACAACTCAGGTCAGGAAATACTTGACATCTAGGAAGATAGTGAAAAAGACAATCAACAAGGCAATGGGAAACAGATCGACTTCCTCTTCTGTCAACAAGGACAATGAGACTATCGACATCATTAGCAAGTTGAGAGAAGTTGAAGCAGTCACTGTCGCTGTGTTTGAATCACTTATGTCCTTCATCTCGGGGCCTAAATCACAGTCAAAAAGCTGGTCAATGGCGTCAAAGTTTATGCAGTCAAAGAAAGTGGGTTGTGAGGAAGAAATAGAATCATCAAATGAATTTGCACAAGTGGATGTTGCATTGCAGTCATTATTTGAACACAAGAAGACAAGCAATGCCGAAAATGCATAGAAGCAGCTTGAGAAGCTGGATTCATGCATTGAAGATCAAGAACAAGGAGTTGAGTGCTTGTTTAGGCAATTGATCAAAACAAGAGTCTCCCTCCTCAACATCCTCAATCACTAGATATATACGATTTTTGATTTTGTAAATGAAAAAACATATACAATGTGTATATATATACAATAGTTACATATTCTGATATCAGATTCATATAATACATCATGATACTCTTTTTCTCAAATATCCACTACTCTTATATTTTACTTGTTTGCAGAAAGTACTTTCATTTTGGTTCCCACAAGGAGCTTAACCCCAATTATAAATTTATGAAAATTAAATTTACTCGTACTCTCTTTTGGCAACATTTGCCTTCTATATATTCCACATATCATCCTATCTTTGGCATCAATTTAAAAATTAATTTCGAAACATAAAGGTAGGAAAAGGAGGAAGGAATCCCTCATCCCAAGGCTGGCTAAAGCCTAAGGCCAGAAAGGCTTGTTGCTTGGACAATACTTTGAGCAAAAGTTTCAATATCAGTCTTTATTGTCTATTTTAATATAAAAATAAAATTAAAAGATGGGTCACACTTTGAGTTATGAACCTGAACATTAAATTTTTTATATCTATTTTAACATAAAATTAAATTTAATTAAAAATTGGGCCACACCATAAGTAAAGGTCTCAACAGGTCTCAACATTAATCACGAGCAAGTGGTCCAGTGGAAACTCGGGTTCCAAGTCAGATTTGCTCCCTAGTCTTGGGTTCGAGACACGAAATTGGCATTTGACTTGTGGCCAGGGGACGGCTGAAATGTCTCTGTGAGTCTTCCCGGCCCCCGGCGCAGATTAGTCATGAGTTTAAAGTTTTGTTAGTCCTTAGTTGAAAGCTTTGTGGTCTCAACATTCAACCTTCTATATTTATTTTAATGTAAAAAAAAAAAAAAAATAGGGGTCATCTCTTTGCAACAAAAGAGTCTCACAAGACAAAGCTTCACTTTATTTTTTGATTACTCTTACGGAAGCATTTAGTTGCTGATCCAGTGCACTGTGGATGTGAACAACGAATCAACCCCCTAGTGGATGAGTTCGTATAATCGTAAAAGTTCATTAGAATCTGTATCACTACATGAAAGACGGGTTTAGGCCACAATTAATTATATGTGTCTTTTGATTCTATGAATACAATTATTGGTGTTCTATACTGTTGGAAACATTTAGGCCCCATTTAGTGTTGGGTCGGCCCTGCCAGTCACCTAATCACTATATCCATATCCAATAGTGTATGTGCACTTATTGCTCTTAAGGAAGCATTTAGTTGCTAATCTAGTGCACTATGGGTGCGAACAACGAATCAACGCCCCAGTGGATATATGAGTTGGTATAATCGTAAAAGTTCATTGGAATCTATATCACTATAAGGAAATTTTCCATAGGCCACAATTAATTATATGTGTCTATTGATTCTATGAACGCAATATTATTGGTGTTCTATACAGTTGGAAACATTTAGGCCACATTTAGTGTTGGGTTGGCCCTGCCAGTCACATGATCTCCATATCGATATTCAATAGTGTATATGCACTGATTGCTCTTACGGAAGCATTTAGTTGATGATCCATTGCATTGTGGATGCGAGCAATGAATCAACCCCCCAGTGGATGAGTTGGTATAATCGTAAAAGTTCATTGGAATCTATGTCACTACAAGAAATACGGGCTTAGGCCACAATTAATTATATGTGTCTATTGATTCTACGAACACAATTATTGGTGTTCTATATTGTTGGAAACATTTAGGCCCCATTTAGTGTTGGGTCGGCCCTACTAGTCACCTGATCTCTATATCCATATCCAATAGTGTATGTGCACTGATTGCTCTTAAGGAAGCATTTAGTTGCTGATCTAGTGCACTATGGATGCGAACAACGAATCAACCCCCAGTGGATGAGCTGGTATATTCATTGGAATCTATATCACTATAAGAAAAACATCCTTAGGCCACAATTAATTATATGTGTCTTTTGATTCTATAAACACAATCATTGGTGTCGTATATATACTGTTGGAAACATTTAGGCCTCATTTAGTGTTGGGTCGGCCCTACCAGTCACATGATCTCCATATCCATATCCAGTAGTGTATGTGCACTGTTTGCTCTGATGGAAGCCTTTAGTTGTTGATCCATTGCATTGTGGATGCGAATAACAAATCAACCCCCAGTGATAAAAATTTAAGATTGTCTTAAAGCCTTAAGGGGCGTAGCACAGTTGGTTGAAGAGATGAATTGGGGTCATCTGTAAACTCAAAAGTCAGTTGTTTGATACTTTCGTTCATCCGCAAATTGTTTATTTACTACCACATGCACTATGGCGGCTGGAGTGTATGACGGAGTTTTACATAATATTCCCACTCATATGCAAGTTCTTGATTTACTACCACAAGCACTATGAGGCCGAAAGTGTGTAACGAAGTTCTACTTAATATAGGTGAATTCAATATGAATTTGTCTTAAACGGTTTCCCTAAATAACAAAAAAGAAAAATTAGCTAGCCATGAAACAGTTCACAAATCTATATAACTAATTAATGACAAAAACATGGCATAGTACTAAGAATATGCATCAATTAATTAGTGGAAAAGATGTGTGGTCCATCAACCATATATAGGGTTACCTCGGTAGTTTTTGACCCATCTAGTGCGTAACTGATAAATATGAAGTTTGAGAGCAGCTGAGCGCTACTCGTGGCTAGAAAGATCGAGTTAATCACTCACATTTCCAAGACTGCTAAATGAAAGTAACTAATACTAAATATAACACATATCAAAGTAAATGACGAAAAATGGAGAGAGGCGGAGGCATGGCTTCAAGGACTGTTCCCTAGTCAAATTGGGACGCCCTTCCTCAAAGCAGGCCTGCTCTCCGCCGTATGTGTTACCTTCGGCTGGAAACTCAGACAATGTCAGAAGATCGTCTCGCAATGCAGGACAAACCGTGATGGGCGTCGGTCCAAAGGCCCATCACGAGTCATGACTCTCTTGGTATGGAACGTCTGAGGCCTCGGTAATGCTAGGACAGTCCGTTCTTTAAAAACATTTGCTAAAAAGTAAGAAACCAGGAGTGCTATTTCTGCTGGAAACCAAACAGACCGGCCAACAGATGGAACTGCTGAAATGCCGACTGAGGGTCGCTGGGGTTTCTGTGTCGACAGAACTGGTTTAGGAGGATGCCTAGCTTTGTTGTGGTTTAAGGGCATTGATGTGACTCTTAGAACCTACTCTACGAGCCATATTGATGCGTGGATTATTGCTTGGGGGCGGAAGGTTTTCGGTTTACAAGGTTTTATTGAAATCATGCTGCCAATATGAGACCTCATTCTTAGGAGCTTTTGAGGAGGTTACATGATTAGAGACAGGAGTCATGGCTTGTGACAAGTGATTTTAATGAAATTGTCTGTGGAGGTGAATATAAGGGGCGCATGTATAGGCCCTCGACAGTGATTACTGATTTCTGGGAGGATCTTGATGTTGGTGCTTAAGCTGTCACAAGGCATCTAGGTAACTAAGTCCTAGACAAGTCAGCAAAGGAGGTGTTAGCAGAACTGTGAAGAGTCTGTTACAACAGAAAACAGTGAATGAGTGTGTGAGCCTAACTTGGCGCCCAAGCTAGAAGAGCCGTGAGGGTGTGTGTGTGTGTGTGACATCATAGTGTCATTACACTAACAGAATGTAAGAGTGTATGTAAGGTGTGTGTGAGTGTGTAATCAAATACATTTTCAATAACAATTGAACACTCTCTCTGTCATAGCAGAAGAGAGCATCTGAATCCTTCAGAATTCCATAGTAGCATTTCATCAAACAATTGGTGTGCAATAAACAAAATCATTCCATTCCTACAGAAATTAAATCTAGAGTTCATCACCCGAAGGATTCATTCCTACATCTAAGAACTATCAATCCAAATCTGCAATTAAAACCATACTCAATTCAGGTTGAGTTTAGAGAACTTACCCGATTGAAGTAGAAATGCTTTCCGATTGTGTTGAAGCTGCTGAAATCAACATGGTATCAGAGCTATCTGATCCGTGAGCATTGGCACAAGGGACGATCATCTGTGAAGAAGAAGCAGCTGCGTCTAACATGAGAGGAGCTGGTGGATCAGAGATACGAGCTCCGATCTTTGATGGAACTAACTACGAATTCTGGAGTATCAAAATGCGAACCATCCTCAAAGCACATGATCTCTGGGAGTATGTTGATGGTGGACTACATGAAGAAGCAAGAGATGCTGCTGGTGATGTGGTTAACCAACCAACCCGAGCAGATTACATAAAGGATGCAAGAGCCTTGGAGATGCTTCAAACATCAGTTGCTGGTACTATCTTCTCAAAAATCTCAAACGAGGAGACTGCCAAATCAACCTGGGATCTGCTGAAAAGAGAGTACAGAGGTGATCAGAAGGTAAGAGCAGTAAAGTTACAATCCTTAAGACGTGATTTTGAGTATACAAGGATGAAAGAAACTGAATCCTTTTCCAACTATCTGTCTAGACTATATGAAATAGTGAATCAAATGAGAACCTATGGTGAAGATGTTACTAAAAAATGGTTAGCACAGAAAGTATTGATCAGCCTAACTAAATCCTATGATTCTATAGTATCTATTATAGAAGAAACTAGAGATATGGACACTGTGAATGTTGAGAATGTAGTGGCTTCCATTAGAGCTTTTGATCAAAGACTAGAAATGCATGAGAGTATTGTGGATAAAGCATTTTCTAGTTTATCTATGCATGATAAGGGACAGCAAGGGACTGGTCAAAGCAAGTTCAAGAAGCAATTTAAGGGAAACAAAAACTGGAATCAGAAGTTCAATTCTGGAAAGCCTAACTACAAGCAAAGTGTGAATCCCAGTAAAGCTGAGAGCAGTGGTACTAAGTGCAGGATCTGTGACAAACTACACTATGGGGAATGCTGATTCAAAGGAAAAACCAAGTGTTATCAATGCAACAAGTTTGGTCACATGGCCAAGGACTGCAATGGGAAGCAGAATGCAAATGTTGCAAAACAAGCAGATGAGGAAGGTGCAATGTTCTATGCCTGTCACTCTACTACATCTAAACCTGACACTGATATCTGGTACCTTGACAGTGGATGCAGTAATCACATGACATCGAATGAAGCCTCATTGATAAACTTAGATAAGTCTCTAAAGTCCAAGGTGAAAATGGGGACTGGTGAACTTGTAGATGCAAGTGGTAAAGGCACACTGGTGATCAAGACACAGAATGGAGACAGATTGATCAAGGAAGTGATGCTAGTGCCAGGTCTGGATGAGAATCTGCTCAGTGTTGGACAGATGGTGGAGCATGGATACAATCTTGTGTTTGAGGACAAGATTGCTAAGATCTATAATCAGGGAAATGAGGTTGCAACTGTTCCAATGTAAGGAATAGGTGTTTTCCACTCTCATTCAACCAAGTGATTCCAGTAGCAAGGATTGCCACTGAATAGGGATGTTCCTGGCTATGGCATAGGAGGTTTGATCATCTGAATCACTCTAGCCTAGATGTTCTGTACATAGAAGATATGGTTGTGGGAATGCCTAAGCTATCCATGAAGAATAAAGTCTGTGAAGGTTGCATTGTTGGCAAGCAACATGTTGAAAGTTTTGACAAATAGAAAGCTTGGAGAGCATCAAAACTACTAGAGTTGATCCACTCTGATGTCTGTGGTCCAATGCAGACTGAGACAATGGGAGGAAACAAGTATTTCCTAACATTCATTGATGACTAGTCTAGGATGTGTTGGGTTTATTTTCTTAAACACAAGTCTAGGGTGTTTAATGCATTCAAAAAGTTTAAGGCAATGGTTGAGTTGCAGACAGAAAACAAGATCAAACGGTTGAGAAGTGACAGAGGAGGTGAGTTCACATCACAAGAGTTTCTGACCTACTGTGAACAAATGGGAATAGAAAGGCAGCTCACTGTGGTATACTCACCATAACAGAATGGGGTTGCAGAAAGGAAGAACAAAACTATTGTGGAAATGGCTAAATCTATGATGCATGACAAGAAGATGCCATATCAGTTTTGGGCTGAAGCTGTTAATACAGCAGTCTATCTACTCAACAGGTGCCCTACAAAGGTAGTTCTAAGGATGACACCATTTGAGGTGTACAGTGGGAGGAAACCAGGAGTAAAACACTTAAGAGTGTTTGGTTCTGTGTGCTACACTCATGTACCTTCACAGCTAAGACAGAAGCTAGATGAAACTGCCTCAAAAGGGGTGTTTGTAGGCTATGGGAGTTGTGAGAAAGGGTATAGGATTCACAATCTGGAAACCAAGAAAATTGTGATTTCCAGAACTGTGACCTTCAATGAGATAGCAATGTGGAATTGGGAAACAAATGAAGAACTCAGAATCCAAGTTCCTGAGATGGAGACTGAAGTTCCTATGGTTCAAGAACCAGACCTTCAAGCTCAGGACTCACAACCAAGTTTAAGCATCAGCTCATCCTCAGAAACATTAGCTGAGTCAGAAGACATTCCAGCAAAGATGAGGAGTATTGGAGATATCTATGCTAGAGGTAATCTAACTATTGTTGAGCCTGAGAACTTTGAAGAAGCAGTAAAGGACAATGCCTGGAAGACAGCAATGAAGAATGAAATTGAGATGATTGACAAGAACTCAACCTGGGAGTTGGTTAACAGACCAGCTGATAAACCAGTTATTGGGGTTAAATGGGTATACAAGACCAAGCTGAACCTAGATGGCTCAATCCTGAAGCATAAAGCAAGGCTAGTAGCTAAAGGCTATGCACAGAAGCCTGGAATTGACTTCAATGAAACATTTGCTCCTGTTGCAAGACTAGATACAATCAGAACTTTGATTGCCCTAGCTGCATAGAAGGAATGGAGTCTATATCAGCTAGATGGAAAATCAACCTTCCTAAATGGTGTCCTAGAAGAGGAAGTCTATGTGGATCAGCCTGCTGGTTTTGAAGTACAAAGAGAATAAGGGAAGGTCTATAAGCTCATAAAGGACTTGTATGGTTTTAAACAAGCCCCTAGAGCTTGGTATGGTGAGATAGATTCTCACTTACTCAGCTGTGGATACCTAAGGAGTCCTAGCGAAGCAACATTGTACATGAAAGCAACTAATGATGGCAGGACCTTAATAGTTTCCATATATGTAGATGACATTGTCTATACTAGCAATTGTGACAGAATGTTGAAGGAATTCAAGGAGGACATGATGACCAAGTATGAGATGACTGATTTGGGACTTCTACATCATTTTCTAGGTATGGGAGTTATTCAAACAGAGAGGTTCATCTTCATCCATCAGCAGAAATATGCACAGGCTTTACTTGACAAGTTTGAAATGAAAGATTGCAAACCTGTGAGCACACCACTTGCTACTGATGATAAGCTCAGCAGAAGTGATGGTTCAGAAGTTGCAGATGAAGGTACCTATAGACAGATTGTTGGTAGTCTGTTATACTTAACTGCCACTAGACCAGACATCATGTTTGCATCTAGTTTGCTATCTAGGTACATGCATAATCCATCAAAGAAACACTATGGTACAGCTAAGAGAGTGTTGAGATACATTCAAGGAACTATCTCTTATGGGATTGAATATCAAAAGGGAAAACAAGCTACTCCAGTAGGGTATTGTGATAGTGATTGGAGTGGTAGTTTGGATGATATGAGACGCACCTCTGGTTATGCCTTCTCATTTGGCAGTGGGGTATTTTCTTGGGCCTCTGTGAAACAGCATAGTGTTGCCTTATCTACTGCTGAGGCAGAATATGTAAGTGCATCTGAGGCTACTACTCAAGCCAAATGGCTGAGATTCGTGTTGGAAGACTTTGGGGAAGAACTAGTTGGAGCTACACCTATCCTATGTGATAATACTTCTGCTATAGCCATGTCAAAGAACCCAGTCTTTCACCAAAAGACTAAGCACATCAACAGGAGATTTCACTTCATAAGAGAAGCTATGCAAGCTGGTGAGATTGACCCAATCTACTGCAGGTCAGAGGAGCAGCTTGTAGATGTGTTTACTAAAGCACTACCTAAAGGCAGGTTCTACTACTTAAGGAGTATGCTAGGGGTAATGCCAGTGAACAGCTTAGGAAGGGATGTTGGTGCTTAAGCTGTCACAAGGCATCTAGGTAACTAAGTCCTAGACAAGTCAGCAAATGAGGTGTTAGCAGAACTATGAAGAGTCTGTTACAACAGAAAACAGTGAATGAGTGTGTGAGCCTAACTTGGCGCCCAAGCTAGAAGAGCCGTGTGGGTGTGTGTGTGTGTGTGACATCATAGTGTCATTACACTAACAGAATGTAAGAGTGTATGTAAGGTGTGTGTGAGTGTGTAATCAAATACATTTTCAATAACAATTGAACACTCTCTCTGTCATAGCAGAAGAGAGCATCCGAATCCTTCAGAATTCCATAGTAGCATTTCATCAAACAATTGGTGTGCAACAAATAAAATCATTCCATTCCTACAGAAATTAAATCTAGAGTTCATCACCCGAATGATTCATTCCTACATCTAAGAACTATCAATCCAAATTTGCAATTAAAACCATACTCAATTCAGGTTGAGTTTAGAGAACTTACCCGATTGAAGTAGAAATGCTTTCCGATTGTTTTGAAGCTGCTGAAATCAACACTTGATAGTTGTGACCTTGGCTCTCTTCCTTTTCGGTGCTATAAATATACATGGTCCAATGGCAGACAAGGAGCAGATAATGTACAACTACGATTGGACAGAGCGGTCTCAAACAGCTGCTTCACCCACACCTACCCAGGTACGCTTAGCTAATACCTATCTTCTCTGGTTTCTGATCATGCTCATTTCTTGATTGTTTTGGTAGGTGGGAGGACATTCACTAGACGAGGCAAGCGGTTTCATTTCGAAGAATTGTGGGTACAAGAATAAGGTAGCACTGATGTCGTACAGGAGGCTTGGGCTAGTGCAGGTACTGTCCACCAGAAACTATTGAGGAGGAAAGTTGAGTTATATAAGTGGAATAGAGATACGTTGGGGAATTTGGCCACACAAATACGGGAGGTCCAATCCAAAATTGACAGTCTGGAACAAGCGAATGGTGGGGGAGCACCAATGGGTGTTCATGTTAGCCTTTTGGCGGAACCAGAGAGGTTGTTGGAACAGGAAGAATTATTGTGGAAGCAAAGGTCACGTGTATCTTGGATGAAGTTCGGTGATCGAAACACAAAGTATTTTCATGTGTGTGCGAGGCAAAGAGGGCGAGTGAACTCAATTAAAGGCGTTTTTTACAGCAATGAACAATGGCACCAATCTGAGGCAGAGATGGGAGACGTGTTTTGCCAGTATTTCAGGAAGTTGTTTGAGTTAGGGGGCCAAGTAATCACACGGCCACAGTTGCAGCAGTGCAGCCACGGGTCTCACAAGCACATAATGCGTCTCTCATTCGGCCTTTCTCTAAGGAAGACATTGAAGAGGCTTTGTTCTGAATGGCTCCAACCAAGGCCCCCGGGCTTGATGGCCTACCGGCTCTGTTCTACCAAAGATACTAGGAATGGGTGGGAGATTCAATGACTGAATTTTGCTTATAGATCCTCAACTGGGGGGCTACCGTGAAGGACGTCAACACTACCCTGATAGCATTTATCCCCAAGATCTCGGCCCCGTAGAGGGCTACTAAATTTAGGCCCATCAACCTATGCTCGGTGTTGTATAAGATTGTCTCCAAAACTATAGTGAATTGGCTTAAGTCAGTTATGCCACATGTGATTTCAGACTTCCAAAGTGTGTTTGTGCCCTCCTGGCTTATATCTGATAATATTATAGCCGCCTTTGAGAGTGTGCACGCCATCCGGAAAAGGGGAGGGAGTGATCTGAAGAAGTTGGCCCTCAAGTTAGACATGTCAAAGGCCTATGAATGAGTTGAGTGCCCATTTGTGGAAGTAATAATGTCCAAGCTGGGTTTCGACGAGAGATGGATCCAATTAATGATGAACTATGTAACTTCAGTGTCATATCTGGTCAAATTTAATGGTTCAGTGAGAGGTCCGATTACACCTAGCAGGGGCCTTCGACAGGGGGATCCTCTATCTCCTTATTTGTTTCTATTATGTACATTAGGGCTTTCGGCGCTGCTCTCACAGGCTCAATCTAAGAGGTTAATTCGAGAGGTGAAGGTGGCTCCTACTGCTCCCTATATCTCACACCTTTTCTTTGCTAATGATAGTCTCATGTTTTGCAACGCACATTTGGGAGAGTGCTAAGTGCTCCTCGGGATACTCTAGCAATATGAGAGAGCGTTTGGTCAGAAGATAAATTTCGAAAAGTCTGCTGCCAATTTTAATCCTAATACTAATCTGGTCATGAAACAACTAGTGGCATCTATGTTGGGGGTACGAGTGGTGGATTATCATGAGAAATATTTGGGGATGCCTACCCTAACCCAACGTAGTAAGAGGAAAATGTTCACTAGAGTACGGGATTCCCTCTGGGCCAAGCTTTCTGGTTGGGACTCAAAGTTACTATCGGCAGCTGGAAATGAGGTGTTGATCAAGGTTGTAGCTCAAGCTTTGCCAACTTATAGTATGAGTGTGTTTCAACTTCCACAGGGGTTGTACCACGAATTATCTTCAGCTAATGCAAAATATTGGTGGGGGAAGGTGGGCCAAAGGGGAATTCACTGGATAGAGTAGCAACAATTATGCAAACCAAAATGGTGGCCAAGCAAACATGGAGACTCATTGAATGTCTGGATACTTTGGTCTCTAAAATATTGAAGGCCTGCTACTATCCTAGGGGAGACCTAATCATTGCTGAGTTGGGTTCAAATCCTTCACTGGTCTGGAGAGCGATTATTTGGGGTAGAGATGTAATCAAAGATGGCATGAGCAGGGACAAATGCTTGCCTTGGGGTGGGAGGGCTATAGCCCTTCCCACCCAAGGTTAGGTCCTTTAGAATTTTGAGTTTAGCCCAACCCAATTTAATAGTCCATTACACTTTAGGTTTAAAAAAAAAAAACCATTGCCTGTTTCAAATCCAAGTATTCAGATCAGCCTTTCTTCTTTTTTTCTTCACGACATTTTGCTACGGAATCTTGCAGTGCAATTTGGGGCTGTTCGGACCTCAAAGTCTCTTTCAGAGCATATTCGAATTGGTTGCCAGGTTTAGTGTACAAAGTGTTGGCTTTCTGGTTTTGATTGACGGTATCAACTGCTCATGGGGTACGAGCCCTACAATAGCAGCGGTGAGCTTAAATTCAAAGATTCCTTCTTTTCAGTAATTAGGGTTTTTGAAGTGCTTTCTTTGCTGAATTGGGATAAAGGCTGCGTTTTTCTATTTACTCTTAACAAACATCTGTGTATGCCATAATCTATGAAGTACGTCTTTTTCGTTAACAAAACAACTCCTTCAAGTTTCAGACAACTAATTAATTTCAGATTATTATAAATTCACTATTCATTTTAGCTAGCTTTAATAATTTTCATTGTGTTATATTGATTTCGTCTTTGATATAGAGCTAGTGTTTAGGAATAGGAGGTATGCTAGCAATCTAGCATTAGTCCCGTTTGATTGTTTGAATCGTCATAATATTTTATTTTTCAGTTAAGCCACTTTATAGTAGCATTATGGTTGCTTTAGACACTTTGAGTTTGAGCACTTTCTTGGTTTTAAATAGAAATTGAATATAGAGTTTTGGTTTTGGGAATTTGAGGATTAGAGATTTCTTTTGAGTTTTGATAATTTGAAATTTTGAATGTTGAAATTGGGGCTTTTGTAGGAGTAATTGAGTCAAGGCTATGACTATGCGGATTGCATTCACATACTAGTTACTATTGTGGGAAGCAAGGTTAGTACATCCCCCCCTAACTAGGTGTATCTTTTATGTTTATTAATGATATTCATTCGTACCGTGGAGTTTCTTTTACATCTAATAAGTAAGTTTAGCCCATCCAAAAATCGGGTTCAAGAGCCGTCCCTGGGCATGAGATGTCGAGTGGGAGATGGGACAGGTATCCGTGTGTTCCATGACAAGTGGGTGCCAAAGCCGCTAATGTATAGGCCCAGGTACACGGGATTGCTCCCTAGGGAGGCCCGGGTCTCCTCTCTTATAAGTAATCAGGCTGGGTGGCACCTAGAACTATTGTCCCAAGTGTTTGATGCGGAGGATGTAGAAGCTATACTGTCCATACCGCTGGGCCTTGTCAGAAGAAGTGTGGATGGGAAGTAGGGGTTTTACAAAGAATGGGCGGTACACCGTCAAATCTGGATATAGGGTAGCACTTTATCTTTTTGAAGCTCAGAACCGTGTGGGGGTGGGGTCGTCCAGTGAGGAGGTCTTGACGAACTTTTGGAAGAAGGTTTGGAGTCTCCGGGTGCCTGGTAAAATTAAGATTTTTTGTGGAAGGCTTGCCGTGACATTCTCCCTACTGCCCTCAATCTTTATAGGAGGAAATTGTTGCCTGACCCTATATGCTCTCGCTGTGGAAAGAAGCCAGAATCTGCCCTTCATGCTTTGTGGTATTGCAAGCCAAGTCGTAAGTTGAAGTTGCAGCTTTCTTGCTCCCTAGTCTTTAAAATTGAACGTGCATCCTTTGCAGATTTTTTCCAGGTTGTAATGCTTGTTTGTCGGGGCAATCAGTTGACATAAATAGCATGGGTGTGCTGGGAGGCATGGAATATTCGTAACCAGGTTTGTTGCACTGTAAGCTGTCTAATAGTTCACTGCTAGCTGGTAAGGCAGCAGCTAAGCTGGACTACAAGTCACAACTGAGAGTGTGTGAGTTGTAAAACGGTGTAACAGAAAATGAGATGTGTGTGAGTCTTGCTTGTAGAGCAAGGAGGCTGTGTAACCGTGAGAGTGTGTGGATGACATCAAAGTGTCATCACACTAACCGATTGTGAGAGAGTGAGATATGTGTGTGTGCAATCTATAATTTCTAACAATTCAATCAAGTAAGAAAATCTCAGTCATATCTGAGAGTATTATTCAGAAAAATTCATCTAGGCATTCTGTCAAACCCTTCGTGTTCATTCTGCATCATAGTGCAGATCATATCAAATTGAATCTATAGATCATCATCCATTCTCAAAATCAGCAACAAGAACTCTAATCCTATCTTAGGCTCATCCGTTTTCAGCTACAGATTTAGATTAGAAATCGTACCTGCTTTGCAACCGCATATCTCCATTCTGAGCTCACAAGCCAATAGGGTTATCCATGGCCATGGGACCCCTGATATGGATAGAACGGCTGAAGCCCTACTGTAAAAACAGCAAGCTTTCATTGCAGTTGCAAGCCAAGGCACCACTGCAGCTGCTCGAAACCAGGTTAAATGGCAGCCACCGCCATTGTCTTGGCACAAGCTCAATTGTGATGGGGCTGTTGGGCGCCATGGCTTACTTCGTGGAGTGGGTGGTGTAATTCGCGACCATCATGGTGCGCTAGTGGCTGGGTTTGCTGCAGCAGGTCCTCCAGGCCTCTCCGTGGAAGCGGTGGACTTAATTGCAATTTGCAGAGGATTGACGCTGGCAAGCGGAATGGGAGTGGACAACTTGGAGGTGGAAATTGATTCCAAGTCAGTAGTGGATTTGATCAATGGGGGTTCAAACTGTTGGAGTAGTGTTAGCGTTATACTTCCTGATATTACCTGGTTGTTGGGTTTCTTCACCCAAACCCGTGTCTGTTTTCGATACCGTGAAGCAAACCAGGTCGCTCACGGCTTGGCACAAGCAGGGCTGAGGGAGCAGGGGAATTGGACTTGGGAAGACGAGGCGCCCCCTTGGGTGCGAGCGCTGGTCCAAGAGGATATGGAGCGGTAGTGACGTGAAGTTCAAGGTAGGGGAGGGCTGCGGCTGAAAGGCTGGCAGAGTCAGCTTGGGGCTGATGAGGTAGTTTGTGTTCTTGCCAAAGCTGATTGCTTTATCTTGTGAGGCAAGTTTGAGTACAATGTGTTTGTTTCTTCTGTAACCATGTTTACCGCTGTATTAGTGTGGGTTACTCTTTCCCTTTAGCGGGTTTTATGGATAGAGTTTTGATGAGGCCTCGAGAGCTCTAATTGTAACATTTTTTCAATGCAATGAAATTCTCGTTTAGATCAAAAAAAGTAAATGACGAATTAATGGGAGTAAATAACTATGCTAATTTTTTTTTTTTTTACTGGAAACTATGCTAATTAATTAACATGGCTAATTATGGTGGTTTTTGGTTTCTGCTGTCTACTTATTAACCAGCAAGTTACCATTTATCAAATTATTCTACAGAAACAGTCCAATTATGTTGGGTCACAAATTAATTAATACAAAATATATATATTGCATATGTATTTGCAGATCATGCCTCCTCCTTGGCAAACAATCCTGTCAAGGACCTGCCAAATAAGTAAAGAATCATGCACGTTGAATTGATGTGCATATATAGTGCATAATAATTGAGTTAAATGGTTTTTGCCCCTAGCTCCGGCCATGTATTAGTTGCATGAACACATGCAGGGTCAATGTCACTGGTGATATATATTTCGGGTATTTAATCTATGGATCATACAGTGGTTGCTACTACTTAACATTAACAATGGATTTTATATGCATAATGAATGAGTTGATGAGTTGTTGTGTTGGTGTGAGAAGGGACATCACCCAAATATATTTTTCCTAGGGAGCACACACATCCAAATCAAAATCATGTTGCCTTCTGGCTTTGGGTGGTGATTCACAAGTGGATGCATGATGAGATTCCATGTCCTGTCCTTCAACCAACACTAATTAACACTAAATATATATATATATATATATATATATGCATTTGGATATAGAAACCAACACATCAATCTCAATTTTGTACATCAACTACAACCTCTTCTCTCTTCTGTCATCTCTAAACACGCAAAGAAGAAATAGCCTTCCACACCAGATCTAACAGCTTCCCCTCAAGGCCACACCCCGTCCTTCAACAAGTCGATCAACATTTGTGTAGATTGAGGTCTTCTGACTCCACCTCCACATCTTCATCTTCAATAGCCCACCAACTAAGTGGCCTCCAAGACTTGCATGATTGTGTTGATAGGTTCAATTGCCCCTTACTCAGCAAGCCTTAGCCCAAAAGCATGATTGTGTTGATAGGATTCAATTGCCCCTTACTCAACAAGCCTTAGCCCAAGAGCAGAAAGAGAAATCAACTAATGAGATATTAGACGGCTCTCTCAGGCTCTTGGATGTTTGTGGCACTGCTAAGGATGCCGTCTTGCAAACTAAGGAATGCGTAAAGGATCTTCAATCAATCATGCGAAGAACACGAGGAGTTGATAAATCTGAAGCACTCACAATTGAGGTTAAGAAATACTTGAGCTCTAGGAAGATGGTGAAAAAGGCAATCTACATGGCTATGCCAAATCTGAAGGGATCCACGGTCAACAAGGACAATAATGACACAATCTCCATCGTTAGCAAGTTGAGAGAAGTTGAAGCAGTCACATCCAAAGTGTTGGAATCACTTCTGTCATTCATCTCAGGGCCAAAATCACATTCATTCATCTCCAAGATGATGCAATCAAAAAGAGTAGCTGCTTGTGAGGAAGAAACCCAAGTGAATGAGTTTGCAAAGGTGGATGCTGCATTACAATCAAACAAGACAAACAAATGTGATGTTGACAATCTGGAGTCATGCATTCAAGATCAGGAACAACAACTTGAGTGCCTATCTAGGCAACTCATCAAAACTAGAGTCTCTCTTCTTAACATCTTAAACCACTAGCTACATAGATATTGTATCTCTCCAATTGTTGTACCTGCAAAACATACATGTATATATATATACTTCCTCTGAAATCTGAATACAAAAAAATGATACTCATCTGCTAAAAATTTTCAATTATGCTTTTTCTTACGTGGAGGTCCTTATTTTTAATTATTTACAAGATCAAAAGATGGATTCACTCTAATTTCTCAAAGTTAAGTCAAACCTGAGGTAAATTATTTACAGGGGTACTTAAAACTTATGAGTTTCACATGGGATTCACTCAAAATGAATTATTTCAAATCTCAAGGCTGTCAAGATTCTGATTGTCTCAAGGGAGAAAATATATATTCAACTTAATCAATGGATTGGCATTCAAAGGACTTGATTCCAACACGTTTTAATCCCTAAACATGTGCTGGGTGTCTTTCTGTTAGGGGAACAATTAGCGACCAAATCAAAGTTTTAAGTCTATAATCATATGGTCTCTCTTACAATCCAATCATTTACAAAACCCATAAAATTCATATGATTTAATCACTCAAAAGTTGTTTAAAAATAATATATGCATCTCCTTTTTCTTGTGCACGAGGAAAAGTTGTAATCCATTCTTTCCAATTGCTTATTTTATCACCGTTGTTTTCTTTTTTTTAGTAGGCGGCTTCGAATTTAAGCCTCATAAAAGACGAAAACAATACTCCATGCATATAATTTTCCTCCGCTTACAATATGATTATAATAAAATAAAAGTGTATTAAGACGGGCAAAGTTATGAAGTGGATTGCAAAAGTTGTGAGTGACAGGCAAGAAGTAAAGGCTTATGCATTGAAATAACAGTATTCACATAACTTTTGCTCTTTGAATAACTTTTGCCCTTTGAACTTTGCTGAGGAAACCTGAAAGAGTTTAGAATGGATGCCAATCTACAGGGCCCTGAATTGGCATGATTGCTTAAGTTGCTGGAGTGAAAAATGACTCGCTGGAACAAATTGCTGCAAATTCTTTGAAAGATTTTTCCATGGATACTTGTACAAGACTAAAGAGAGAGAGAGAGAGAGAGAGAGAGAGAGAGAGAGAGAGAGAGAGAGGCACACATTGACTAGTGCAACAAAAGATGTTTCTGTATAAATACATTCTCAATGGTAAAGACGAATTTGATTTCCAGCTCAGATTTTATACAAATTTGGGGTAGCCTCAGCCTCAGCAACAATTGTCAATTGGTAGCGGTGGTGAATAATGGATGATCACTTATTACAGAGTTGATCCTCATGATCCCCTGCCTCCTCGTTGCCTCTTTTCTTCTAGTGCCGTTGCTTCATTTAGCATGTCAGCCGCGTCCTTGTGCATGTCTAGCTTGGCTAGAGCAACTGACTGCATGTAGAAGGCTGTCGGCCAGTCTGGATAAACACATTGTGCTTGCATTGCATCTCGAAGGGCAGCATCCGGTTGCTCATTTAACAGATAACACAGACTGCGTCGTGCAAAAACAGTTGGAGAAACCATTGTTCCTACATCTATGAACTGCACCCAAAAACGAAACAAAATGAACCACTTCAATGACCATCGCTACTTAGGGCCTTAGTTAGTTCACCCAAAAACGAAACAAAATGAACCACTTCAATGAACATCGATACTTAGGGCCTTAGTTAGTTCAAAAATATAACCCAGTGAACCCATTCCTAAGTCCTAACACCAAACAATTAAATAAAATGGTTCGAATGGCCATCCTAATCAACAAAAGTGTAATTAAGCCTACAGGAGTAATTTGATTCAAAAAGGTTAAATGGGAAAAGAAATATGGTAACCTTAACACTTCAGGCATATAATCTACTGGTGGAAAGGTCCAAGTCAAACTTTCAGTCAATGTGTTGACATATTTCCAGCATAAATGATCGAATCCAAAACAACACAAACTACAAATTCATACCTGGGAGTAACAGTCAATGGCAGTTTTAAAATCTTTGTCACGAAAAGCATAGTCACCTCGCTTCCTTGCCTCCAGCATGTCTCTCATCTGTTGAGTCCACTCTTGGAAAGATAACTGTACATCCAAATTCAAAAAGATCCCTAAGCATAAATTGAATGAACTGAGATATGCAAGACCCTCTAGTACCACTGAACTACCTCATTGGTTCCTTCATCATCTCTGTAGTGTGTCATAACCAAGATCTGATGGATCGCTGTGAGGTCCATCCGAGAACAGGCCTCACCCATTGCAGAAAGGGGCCGCTGCGGGGTTGCAGGGGCTTCCTCATGCTTTGGAATTCCAAGCATGACATAAGATGGAACCTGCAATCCAGAACCTTGGTGATTAGATTCTTAATGTGAAGTAATCCTCCTTTATCATCTTAAGAGCACAGCCATTAATAGAACCCCATATTAAATCATCAGTTAAACATAGTTTGTCCGTGTAAGCATATGTGGATGCACCATACGACAATGCCCTAAAGGAGGTTAAAGGTATCGGCCATGGCAAGGATGCCAGCTACAGAATTTAACACAATCCAAGTGTGCATGCATCATTTTCAGTCTATGGATCTCCCTTATCAGATATAGTTAAAGAGATTCCTTTTCAACCGAGCCATATTGAACCACTTAAAATCAGCTTATGCCAGGGAAATACAAAATTAAGTGCAAAGTCAAGAACAGGGTACAATTAGAGAATGTACTGAGAAAACAAAAAATAACAGCTTTGTCCGTACAGTAAACTATTTATAATAATCCATTAAGAGAAAAGTCTCTTACATCAGGTTTGGTCTGCAATGGAGCAAGTGTCGCAACAAGGTCCTTTGTATTAGGCCGCTCTCTAGGTTCATATTGGAGACATTGAGAGGCAAGATTAACAACCACTGTTGCTTCCTCTGTAGAAAATTTCCCCTCCAAATGTGAATCCATTAAGAGAATGATATTTTTCCCCCGTATCATATCAAGAGCCTGTTTGCATGAATGGACATCAAATTATATACTAGAGTATGTTCCTTAAGACGATTATCACGGACCAAATTTCACCTTACATCTTAAATAGAAATGACATATAAATAAATATTAACACATACATATCAATTATATTTTCCAACAACAGAAACTGGCAACTCAAACTTCTTGCATGATGGAGGCATGATAGAGGCATGATGGAGGACAGCCCAGCATAGTTGAAGTATTCATATACACATAATCTTGAAACCATTTGGATAGTCAAGAAAAATCCCCCATGTGATGAAATTAAAACTAAATTTGAAATTCATAATAAGAGAGCTGGATAAACAGCAACCACAAAAAAGAGTTGGCGTAAATTAAGAGAAATATCTGATAACGGTTTTGTCATTCGGAAAAAATGGAGTGTTGTGTGTTGCATAACATCACGATGGGTGAATGATAAAATGATGGAATCAGGTTATATAAAGCAGAAATTTTATTCAAGATTATTTGTTTGTTCACAATAAGATGCGGAGGTTATGAAGAAACTGTTGCTCAAATCCAACATGCATGAGAGAGCTTGAATACTCAAAGAAACATCTTCATATCTTAATCCAACATCAAGTTCAGATAAAGTATAAACAGATCTACCAAACAATATTTGTGTCAATTAAGTTCAACAATTAGTGACAACTATTAGTTGGCACATCCAAGATGGCTATAGCATCAAGATACGTTAGATATGATTTCTGTAAAATTTGCATACCACATATTATATAGCAGCCACTTACATGACTTGGAGGGATGTGCTTTCCACTTAGCAGATCTAGAAGGACAGTGCCAAAGCTATAAATAACACTTTCGGGGGTGACTCTTCCTACAATGTAAATAAAAAAAAACTGAATTCAGCATATCTCAAAAGTGGTAAAAACCCTTTAGATAGGAAAGCTACAATATTAAAAAGAAAATTATCAAACGGCTAGGTGATATTTAGACGAGATGTTATTACCGTTTCTTAAGTACTCAGGTGGTGTGTAGGCAAGATTTGTGCTATAACTCTTCCCATCCCTACTATTTCTCATCAAGCCAAAACATGAAAGGCGAGGATCACCATCCTACAAGTCCATTCAAATACTACATTATCACCCTAAATAGTAGTGAGCACTGAAGTAACTCAATACATATATCTTTAACAAAGACAATCAAATTTGAGAAAGAAATACCTCATCAAAGAGAACCCTATAAGCATTCAAATCATGGTATAATGGACGGCCCTCAGTACTACAATAATCTAAAGCTTCAGCAATATAAAGAGCCACTCTTAAACGCATGGCCCACTCAATGGTTTGATTCTCCCCTGTGAGAAACAAGAAGAGACCAAAATGTTAATCTTACATATAACAGAATCCAGCCACTAATTCTCAATTTGGAGGCACAAAATACAAAAACTCATATTGATCTCCTATGCAAACATTAAGAATTTATCACTGCAAAGACGAGCACAAGACGACCACATTAAATAGAATACTAATTGAAAGGCAATGTAAAATTTTAGCTAGGATTAGCAATATAGCTAGATAATAAGATAACAATAACATGCATAAGAAATCGGTAAAAATAGACCAACTAAGACTAATGGCATAAACATTCAATGTTGGAGAACGCTAATGCCAATGCCATCTTACATTTCGATGTTTGAATGTTTAAGAACTATGTATTCAGAGGTACTTCACAGAAGGGTAACTAAGAAATCTTAGAAGCTGAGATCAAAAGTAGCATTCTTAATGCACCAGCTAAAGCCTAAAGACGACAAAGGAAAAAGAGAGACTTTTTCACATACAATGAAACAAATGCTTAGCTAAAGTATCAGTAGGCATGTACTCAGCAACAAGCAGCCTCTCATCACCATCACAGCAATACCCAATTAAATTCGCAAGCCTCCGGTGCCTCAGCTTCCCAACACCCCAAGCTTCGTCCTACAAGAACAAAAAAGATAAAACCCCAGAAAACATCTCACAAACCCACGTCCCAAAACGATTGACAACCCCCCAAAACAACCAAAAGTCTCAAACCCAATGAAGCCAAAAAGCACAAAAAAGCTCACCGCAAACTGCTTGGGATCCGGCCAGGCCATCTTGGTGAACTTTTTGACGGCGATCCACCGGCGGTTCTGCAGCCTGCCCTTGTAGACAAGATTAGGGGCTTTCTCACCGCTTTCCGAGACTATGAAGTCAGAGCTGAAGTTGTTGGTGGCGGCTTTGAGGTCCGAGAAGGAGAATTCAGAGAAGGGGGGAGCTCCGCCGGTTTCCGGGTCGGATCCGGTAGAGGGATTCGGTTGGTGGGTGGGAGTCCGGCTATGGTGGGCATGTGTCTGGGTTTGGACTTTCTCCGGTTGGTTCCCTGAAACTTTTGATTCACAGCAACCCATGACTCGGTTTGAGTCTCTGCTCAGCTTCTTGGCGTTGGAAGACGAAAAAGAGAAAACTGGAGGAAAACCATGAGCTGGTGCCTGGCAGCCTCGGGTTGAGTGCCTAGTGGGTTAGAGTCTCTAGAGGGAAGGAGACAGTTTTGTATGTGATCTCTCTCTCTCTCTGTCAAAGCTTTCACGCAGTTTAATGTTAAAAGGTTATGGTAATTCAAGCATTTCTAGTTACTACAGTTTTATTAGTTACCTTTTCCTTCATTCCCACTAGCTAATCAATTATGCTAATTCTTTTTTAAATTTTCTAAAACAAGAAAGAGCTTGATTACATTTCCTTCCCCAAAAGAAATTAAAAGGAAAATAATACAACAAGAGTACCTTCCTACATTAATTTTTACCACCGTAAAAATTTTTATGCTCAAATATCGTTTTATTACAAAATTTTAATCACGAAAAGTTTCTTTTCGTAAAAAATAAATAAGAATGCAATACAAGTATTTTTCAATATTAACTTAAACTACATTTATTTATCACGATCAAATTAAATTTCGACCTTCCGACATTTAATTGTCACTATTTGGGTACTTATTTGATCAAGTAAAGACAAAAACGTGCCACGAACACCTTCTGACATTAATTTTCACTCTTTTAATATTTATCTTGATCAAGTACAATTTAATTACGGAGCTCTAATAAAATCCGTCTAATTTTATTCGTTACAATTTTATTGATGACTTATCAAATTTGATCACCTCAATACTTATCTTCTTTTTTTCCATTTTCTTAGACCCCACAAGATTTGGCACTTTTAAAAATAGATTTGGGAGGTGAGGTTTATGGTAGCAATTAAATTATGCACAATTGGGTGTTTTTAATTATGCGATTAGTACAAAAGGAAAGAAAGAGTGAAGAAAAAATGTTTAAACAAGGGCTAACAATTACCAAGCTTCCTGGTTCGTTGACCACAGAAATAAAATAGGAGTCACACACAGACACAGAGAAACAGGCAAATTGCAGAATCAGGGCAAACCCTCTTCTTTCAATTTTCCCATTTAATATTGTTTGGAAGAAACATAGAATCTGATGACCTGTTATTTTGCATCATAATTGACCCATGAATATTGATTTATAATTATATAAGAAAAGCCAACTGAACTGATTTTTCAGTACTTAAGTTGTCCTCTATTGCTTTTTCTTCTTTTGCTAGCTTTTATTGCTACTACTCCATCATTCATTGATACCATGCATTGCTTTTCTTTTTATTCTCACTGGAGACTTGAATTTTCAAGCTCTTCATAATATGACTAAACAAAGAGCCAGCTAGTTTCTATTTTTCACTCAAACAGGGGATTAGATAATGGCGAGTAACGATAGTCCACTCTTTTGGGGGGTCGAAAATATTTACACGCACACACATGGTCACAATCAAAAGAATCATCAATAGGAATTGAACCGAAGACAAGCCTGGAGTATACCGAGTCTAGAAATACTCCAACACCACTGAGCCGACCTGTTGTGGTTAAATAGTCAGCTAGTTGGTGATACTAGAATTCGTTTAGAACTTAATGCATTATGTTGATGTGTATTAAGTGTTAATATATCCAATTGAAAGCATATATTATCCCCAACCACATAAAGGTCCTATTTTTGTTTGTGGAGACAAATCATGATATGCCACTTACTGTGTTTTAACGGCTTCATTCATTCATTGTACTTACAGGCACCGTCCAACAATCTTATGTATGCCCAAAAGAGTTGGTAACTTGGCATCACCAACATTTATGATTCTTGTGATTTAATCAAATTATATTTTAATAAAACACAATAACTAAATTGGTTAAGATTGAAATTCACGGAATAAAAATTATATTTATTTTAGGATAATATTTGCATCCCATCATCTTTTCGATTTATGAATTTTTTTTTTTTTTTACATATATCATAATCGAATTGTTGACACTCTAAATCGTCATTTCAAGATCATCTCCGTAAAAAATCAATAAGATTGGAGGTCAGTTAGTCAATCATATGTATCAAATAAATCATCGATTTTAGTTAAATTAAGATCATCATGATAAACCGTATAATTAACTGATACATATGAAGAACTAAATGATTTTCAATTTGGTTAATTTTTGCATAAATGATCTTGAAATAATGATTTAGGAATTACACAATTTTGATTATGAAATATGTAAAATGACAATTCGATAAATCGACAGAATACTACGAGAAGATATCACCAAGATATGAGGTAATTATTATCTTTTATTTTAACTACAAATAAAAAATAAAACAAAATTGGATGGTTGGTTATGATAAGTGAAGTGATGGGATGGAAACTGAAGAGTGCCAGCAAAGTTTGTACCCCAAATGATATGTATGTGCAGATTGTGCACAGTTGCCAAAGGAGAAAAGAGTAAAAAAGGATGCTGATTGATGAATTGTGTAACTGTGTTGTGTTGTGACTTGTGTTGGGTGAGTTCACAAACCCAATTAAGTGAAATCTTAAGCCCCTCCTGAAATTGTTGTTGTTGAGTGCTACTTCTTGTTGCCTTTTAATTCCACTCGCAAAAAGAGAATAATAAGTTAGGCTATCAACAAGCCCTTAACAAAATTATTATTATTCTTTTTTTTTTTTTGTCAAACAAAAATGCTTCGTTGAAACATATGAATAGTTATGAAACGAGCATCATTAAAACCTTGTCATAAGACCCGCTAATTAAAAAATTCAATCGAGAAAAAATAGTACCCACCATTAAACTACAAAGACAAACACAAGAGAACACCAACCATCTAAGCCCTTAACAAAAATATTAATCACCCATGAATGATACATATCATAACCTTGCATCGAATTAATGATTCAAAATAAATATTTCAAGTGCCGAGTATCATAAGCGAAATTCAAATGATGCATTATTATAAATTACTTGAGATTCGCATATGATTAATGATTCGAAATAATTATTTCAAGTGCCAAATATCATTAGTCAAATTCTATTTTTTTTTTTTTTGTTAATAGAGATGTTTTATTGAAATTATTATTCATTCACTGATAGACCAATAAAAAATTACTAACCGACACCTCATACAGAAGCGTTTTTGGTATTCATTTTGATATACATTTTCTTAGTCTTCATTTTCATATGCATTTTCTTACAAGTTTCTTTTACATCTCTCATCATCGTTGATCACTTGATCCGCTCCTCTTTCATCATCTATCCACTCTTGTATATTTCTTTCCCTTAGTAATGCTTCCAATTTGCGGTGGACAAAATAGCCCTACGAGGGTTGGACGTTTATATAGAAAACGCCAAGCTAGGGTTCTCATTTCAGTGAAGGATCACCCTAAGCCCTAAGTTGCCTCTGCCTCTGCCTATGTAGCATGAGACTTTTTGCACAAAGTCAAGCTGTATTCGATGGAGGCAGACGATGATCATGTCGCCCTCAATGGCCCATACAAAATCGAGAAATGTTAACTGAACTCACAATATATATAAAATCGAAACTCTTCCGAGCCACATCTACCAATAATATAAATTGACAGAAAATCCAGGAAAAGCGAATGTCAACTGTCAAAAGAAGTATAGAATTCAACAGTGAACCATTTTTGACGTCAGCTGTGAAGGCTAGTCAATTCAAAGGTTTCTAAACATTCGCAGTTTTCTGCTTAATCACGGAAGTGTGGCTGCTGGAAGAAGTAAATAATACAGCAACCAAAATGAGACGAATCCAAAAACCAAGTCACATTTCACACTTTACACAGAGTCACTACTTTAATACTTTTACATTCAATGACCACCCAAGGAATTTTGTTATTAAAGGTGGTGTCAATTGACAAAGGTTGCCTGTACAATAATTGATACAAAAGAAATGCTGAAAGAAAAAGAAACAACAGGAGAAAGAATATAAATATCGTACAAAATATCTGTAATTATTTTGGGGCATAAACAGGACTCAGGAGTTGCAGTTTTGGGGCATAAACAGGACTCAGGAGTTGCATCACTCCATACAGAGACTACACTGAAACTCATCATCATCACAAAACTGAAAAGGACATCCGCTCTCTTACTTGAATTATTGTGGCCTTTTGATTTGTGAAACTAGCTCTACCCTTCTTTCCATGTCTCTTGTACGCTGTCAAATTGCAATCCTTGTGTCCAGAAAGAAATTGCAATCCTTGTCTCCAGAAAGAAAATGAACCCCGCCTCCATGGAAAGAAGATTTCGGCCAGAACCAGCCTTAGAATCATTTCTGTTGTCGGCCAGTGGACCAAGTTGATTTATAATCAGCATTCAGCAATCACTTCTCTTGTGCTTGCCCCTCATCTTTTCCTTGTACATTGTAGCACATCATCTTTGCTCATGTCATTGTCAGGCATGTTTGCTTGTGGAAATTGTAGATCAACTGTACCGGTTGTCTCAATAAATTCAAACCAGAGAGCCAACCGGGATAAATATCTTGCACCGCCCACATACAGATGATCCTGAATATAACCAAGTCTCCTGCCAGAAACATTCACTAGCAACAACAGACAGGGAAA
The DNA here is from genome assembly GCA_037349345.1 of Oemleria cerasiformis. Classification (NCBI taxonomy): domain Eukaryota; kingdom Viridiplantae; phylum Streptophyta; class Magnoliopsida; order Rosales; family Rosaceae; genus Oemleria; species Oemleria cerasiformis. Next base: position 2,728,811 of record JAZGTL010000041.1, on the reverse strand, counting down.
AGCTTTCTCCAAGGAATGAACTTTTGGACTCCAAGCTTTTTCAATAGCACCTCAAAGAATCTTGATCTTCCAATCATTCACCTTGATGGCTGAAAAGGGATGGTCATGACTCCATCTAACGAAAGATCCCTATGATAACCCCTCTTGCTGTCTAGCAAGCCTTTCCTCTTCGTTACGTTGTAAAAGCTCCTCATAAGCTTTTGTAGAGTTATCAGTGAACCTTTCCATGGCCTCAAAAATCCGTTGCAAACTAGCCTGTAAAGTACTACTTCTAGTGTCGCTCTGATATACAATCTGTCCAGTAACTGAGAGACTGTCAACATCCCCTGATGTCAGCAGAATTTTCTTATCCAATGCCTGAATTTCCTTCTGTAATTTTTGGTCCTCTCTGTCCAAGTTCTTAACTTTTTTCTCTAGATCCTTGTGTGCCACCATCCTCTCGCGCATTAAATTCCTATCTTGTTCCCAAGCCTGAAGCACGCTTGCAGTGAAAAGACGCATAGACTCGACCACCTCTCTTTCCGATATCCTCTCCAAAGCTTGTGACCACTGGTTACAAATTACAAAAACAGGAGGCGCACCTAGCCTACCAGGTGAAAAGGGAACTACTCCATCTGCTGTTTCTTCAGGTTCATACAGAAGACATTTTATAAGCCAGTTGTTTAAAGCTCTCACATAACCCTTTTGAGCACTAATCCAAATAGAGAAGCTGGAAGTCCAATTAATAAGCCCATGCTCAAGCTGGTTTGTGGCCTCAAGATGAGCATCACTAAGCTTTTTTCCAGATCCAATAGTTCCTAAACCCCTGGCTTCTTTAATCGCTTGGCACTGACTACTATGGCATTCAAGCATACATTTCCACATCCTGGTTAACCTGAAGTGTAAGAAAATTTAAAAAAATAAATAAATAACCATTATGTTACACAGATGACATGCATGTTCTCATCCACGAAGTATATACAACTCCAACAAAGCAATCATTGAGACAATGAAACAACAACAGCAACAAGTATGATCAGAAATAACAAAAGAAAGATTGTTAAAGTCAGATACATACACACAATAACATATATGATCATATAAATAAGTGAATGATTTTTGTGTGTGGTGGAGAGAGAACTGCAAAGAGGAGGAGGGGGAGGTTAATTGGTAGCAACTCGGTAAGAACAAAATTGTCTTAGAGCCGCAATATCTTGGTCGTGTGCCATACTATGATGGAAGCAAGCTTTTTCTTTTCTTCTAAACTTAACCTCTCTGTCTCTTTCAAACTTAAATTTATATTCTCTAATAACAAACCTAATCCTTCATTAGACAAGCTCCAATCACAGTCTTGAAGAACTCTAGCACAACAAATAAAATACAAGAAAAAGCACCAATAGGTCCCAGAAATACCATGGAGGCAACAATCCCTGCCCCCCTTCTTAGAACCCATTGAGAGGGGGGAGAGACGGCTATGCCTGGGAAGGAAAGAGTGTTCAAAAGCAGCAGACTGTAAATCTGTTTAAGTTTGCCAACATTCTAGGTAGATCAGGATGAGATTGAACATGTGATCCATGTTCTAACTTGTCAAATATCATGGAAGGTTCAGAAAATATATTAAGAGATCACATTACTTGTGATTGTATCAATAAGATTGATTATGATATTTCAAAATTATAGGTTAGAACTCATACAAGACATGAGGTCAATGGTAATAATGACAAATAATAATATGAACAAAACAGTATCCACAAAATTACTCAAATAAAAAAAAATCTTGAATTGTAGACTACAACACCATGTACATACATACATTAAACAGAGAGCAACTATTCATAGCAGGTGTTGTGAGGGAAATAAGCACAAAAACACGGCAGAGAAGAGGGTAAAAACATGGAAAAAAGTGCCACAAAACGACATACCCTTGAATTAATTCGTTCAGTTGTGGCCATAATTCTTCATCCCTGATCTTATTTATGGTCACAGATATCTTGTCAACAACTTGAATTGCAATTTTGATCTTGGTGGACAGACTCCTTATCAAAGTTCGAGTTGAATCAACTTTTTGAGCTTCAGCTCCTCTTTCATCTAAACGCTTCAGCTTGCGGACCTTTCTGTCGTGGCCTAATCGCATCTTTTCCTCAGCCTGAGAATTATAAGAACGAAAATCCCCTCAGTAGTGTCTCAACTGACAAAGACACAAATTTGGAAGGGCAGAAATATTAAATACGCCCAATGCATTGAACTATAAGCAAGGCACCAGTACATCACCATAAGAACTAGTCAAACTCATTTAGTAGTAAATGCTTGAAAAAAATATAAAAAGTTTGCTATAATTTATATTTCGATAGGTAGGTGGACGACCGGACGCAGATTAGCGTATTTTTAGTGGTTGACTCCGGACCTATGTTTAAGAGAACATCAAGATAAAGGGACCCTTCAGAGAGCAAATATGCACAGCCCAAAGAAAGAAGTTCCTTTTATGAAATCTAAAACTGAAATTCAATACTTGAACTTTACATTTAAGCAAAGAATAGAACTAATTACGAATATGGAATACAACATAATTTTAATCAGACAAATAAAATTCGAACAAACGGTCATGAAACAATTGTGGCACAGCATAATTAGAAAAGTATGAATTGTTCAAGAAACTCAGAAGTCTCAGAAAGTTCACAGGAATACAAATGAGTATAAAAACAGGGAAATAGTAAAAGGATTCGACGAAACAGCATACCTTTACTTCATTATAGAGTTTCTTCTCCCAAAGATACAGCTTCGCTAAGGTAGAAGAGAGATTTTTGGACCTCATCATCATTTCTTCATCGAACCCCAATTGGGCAGGACCACCTATTTCAGCTGAGGCCGATGGCTCAGAACTAGAAGGTTGCGATGACACTAAGGGCATCATCTTGTAAGAAACTGATAATAAAGACCCACACAACACAAAAGTCAAATCTCTGCTAAATAGAATACAAATTCAACAAAAATCAAACAACACAAAATACACTGATCGGCAAATTTTCCATGTTAGGAAACAAACTCTTACACCCCAAAAGCATAAAAGTTTAAACCTTCCCAGATAGATCAAGATTCAAGCAAGCAAATCTATAGCAATCTACCCATTAAAAGGTATATGTTCGCATACCCACCATGTTTTCGATTATGTGGAAGCTTTCCCACCTCAAGCATCTTGGCAATTTCGTTCCCAGACTCAGAAGCTCTCTGAAATTGAACCTCAATCTCTCTAGCCACTTCAAAAGCATCTCGAGAACCCGGTTGAGCTTTAGCTGCAGCTCCGCCACTTCCACGGTCCTCACGCCTCTCCTCCTCATCCACAACCTTCTTCTCCACCACATGGACCTCATACTCAACCCCACTACCATCGTTCTCCACGCTTGGCCTCGCCTGATAAAGCGAGGAGGCCTGTTTTTCAGCTACAACATCGTCCACAACAGCCTTGGAATGGTTCCCGCCATCAACCACATGCTTGTGGTCTCTCTGCACCTCCTTCACCACCTCCTGCTGGTACTCCTCGTCTTCCAAATCGGGAATTCCCTCTTCGTCTCTCACCTCCTTCGAGTCACGACTCGGCGTGTAGGCCGTGTAGTACTTGTCGTAAGCCTCGAACGGGTTTAAGAAATCCCAAGCTGAAGCTTTCGGCGGCGATGGCGGCGGAGGCGGTGCCTTGGACGACGGCGAAGCTGAAGCCTGTGGCGGAGATGCCCCATAAGGGAGTGCCCCATAAGACGGTGGCGGAGAAGAATTACCATAATATCCACCACTCCCGCTTCCGTAATTGTTATACCCAGCATAATGGGGGTAGGGATTAGCACTGTTGTTTGGATAAGGATTTGAATTGGGGTAACCATAATACTGATTAGAAGAAGAAGATTCACCCATGTGATACACGTTTTCTGGGCTCATGGGTTTTTGTTGATACACCACAGACGGCGTCGCTTTTTTCTTCATATAATTCATTTGCATATACCCATCTGGGTACGAATTTAAACCCGCTTGGTAGCCCTCTTGGCCGTTGCCCATGTAATCAATATGACCTCCATGGTGAGGAGTATGCAGAGGCGACGAGTGGTCCGAGTGATGGAGAGAGCCGCCGGAGTCGTCGTCGTCGGAATCGGAGTGGAACTGGAGATGTGAGCCTGAATTTGAGTGAGAATGGTGAGGCGGCGACGATTTGGTGTCCCCTTTTCGGGTAGGAGGAAGGTTGAGATGAGGAGACGGGGGGGAGCCGGACGAATTGCCCGCCTCCTGTTCTATGAATTTATGCAGAGAGTGACCGATGCCTCTGAGGGAGTGTATATAAGCGAAGTGGGCCTCGGCGAGAGCGTAGCGCTGGTGAATCGCCTCGTCGAGAAAGCTACATCGTTCTCGGCATAAAGCGACGGCGGGAAGATCGTCGAGCTTGGAGCTCGTGCAGCCCATCAGGCCCAGAAAGAAGACGACTTTAAGAGCGTATCCAGGTAGAGAATTAGTGGGTTAAGGCGAGATCAGCTGAAACATGGCGGTGGGATTGTGATTCTCTGATAGTTGTTTGGCTTCGTTTGTTTGTTTCTGGGGAAAAATTTCAGAGTCTAGGGTTTTTGCGGGAGGAAGATAAGAGAAAAGGAAAAAAGAACAAGAAGGACAAAGGAGGGAAGAAGGGAAGAGGGGAATCTTTTGCCAGCGCGGAGTTTGTCGTCGGCTTGCAGCAGAGAGAGAGAGAGAGTGAACAGTGATGTTTGTGTTTATGTGTGAGGGAGTGAGGGACTATGGTGGCGTTGTGCGTCGGTGTTATTGATATTAAATTTTATTTCATTTTTTTATTTTTTTTATTTATGGGTACTTTTTAGGCAATATCTTTTTTTTAAGAATATAAATTAGGGTAACAACTAGATTAGTTGGAGATTGAGATGAGGGTTTTCCTGGTCTCAATCTCACACGGTTGCTCTATGGTATGGAAATTTCAAATAAATTCCAATTTGGGTTTGGACAAAAATTCGGAATATAATACCTTTTTTGTCAAAATAATAGCTTGTATATTACAATAGCCTAACACTAAAGATAGATACGTTGCTTAATAAAATTATGAAACTTATTTTGTACTATTGTTATTGATGTGAAACATAAACAAATAGTAATACTATCTTTGTAAAATTTATCAAAAAATTTATCTTTAAGTAACTACATTATTATAATAATAATTATATTACGTGACTGTCACTATCATAAATAGTTACGATGTATCATAAAAATATTGTTATGGCAAGGGCTTATGACTTGGACCAAAAGCGACGAAAGGGTGACTTCTATGGGGCGTTTGGTTTGACGGAAAGTTTGACGCTTGTTGGCGCCTCCACATTTTCTCGCGGGTACCGTTCCAGAAATACCCTTGCGGTAGATTTCTTGGAGGTTTCTCTTCTTTTTTTTCAATTTAGGTAACCAAAGCTTTTACCATGGACTATACCAAACAAAAAGTAATTTACCAAAGACAAGATGAATGAAAGAAAAAAAATATACCATGGACTTGTGTTTTATTACAGTGTTTGGACAGCCCTAGTTTTGCTTCTGACTAGGTCGACCTTCAATTGGAGAGCCACTGTGCAGCAAAAAAATATTCATACAGCAATAGTATTAAGAAAATTTATACAAATTGGATATTGTCTCTATCTTTTACAAGAGTCAAATTTAAAAATTTCGATCATAGAGGAAAATTTGAGGAAATTATAAATTGTTTTTGTTATTAAAATATTTTTAGAAATTAGTATATCAATTCACCATCACGGTCTCTCATTTAAATTTTAATGTATAAATTTATAATATATTAATGTATTATATTTATGATTTATAAAGACAATTAGAATCATAATATTAATTTTTTTTCCTTTAATATAATGTCAGGTTGGTTGGACTAATTTGGTCAGTTTATTTTTCAGTCATATATTATTGTGTAAATTTAATTAAATGCATTAAATTAGTATTGTTTACCCAGATTTTTTTTTTTAAGTCATGTCAATGTGCTTCCTTAGGTTTAGTCAACATGATAAAATTAGGTTGTCACAAGAATTTGTGGTACTTTAGGTTCAATGAGATCTGCATAAGAAGTGCAATGTGTTGTTAACATGAATGAAAATATCCCCAATATTTTTATATATATATCTGTATTTTGAGGTGTCGATATAAAAATAGGGGAAAAAAATATCCGTGATATTTTTCGTGGATATTTGAGTATTTAAGGATCTTGGCATAAAAATAGGGGGAAAGAAAAAATTTCCCCCAATTTCCACGCTATATGTATTAATCCTATATAAGTATTAGGATAAATTATATAAAATTACCCAAACTATAAGGGTCATTTCAAGTTCATACAATAGCTATGAAAATTTTCATCAAGGTACCCAAACTATCAAAACACAACATCTAGATACCAACCGTTAGTAATCTGTTAAAAAAATCTGTTAAGTGTCTAAGTGGCACTTATGGGTCCCTTTTTTTATGTTGACATGGACTTCATGTAGGCAAAAAAAATAATAAAACTTAAATATATTAAAAATAATTAATAAAATATTAAAATGAATAATAAAAAATTTAATAAAACCAAAACAAAACCTAATCTCACTCTCTCTCGACCGAATCTCACTCTCTCTCCTCGAACACTCCTTCTTCCTCTTCTCTGCTACAGCGACGAGGCCACCGTCGCAATCCCCGCTTCCGACCAATCCAACCCTCGCCAGTGACACCATCTTCTTCCCCTCGTCAAGTCGAAATCGTTCCTGCCAACATCGCAGTCGAAGCTCGCCGTTGAGGGAGATTCACGGCTGAGAAACCCAAAAAATGTTGCCACCGTCGACGACGTTTCTGGCCAACCCAACCTGCGAGACTACCACCAATCGACTCGGCTGGACAAGGCGAGTCTAGCCCTGTCCTCCTTCGCCATCGTTGGTGCTCCTAACGCGTAGATCGAGGATCAACATATGGTCCCATTTTGCCGCTTCTTCAGCTTCTTCTTCTGCCTTCAAAACCAAAACTTTTCCCAAATCAATTTCACGAACAACTACCCCTCACTAAGAACGATGAACTCATTATCTCTCTCTGGGCAAAGAAATGGATGAGCCCTAAAATCCATTCCCATTTGGGCAAAGAACACCTGCACTGCACCACTATCTCTCTTTGGATCAAGTGCATTGTTCGAAAATGACATTATTAAACTGCAATCCAACCCAATCCAATTCAATTCAATGCAACAAAAAAATCAAACACCTTTGAATTCAATTCAATTTTGGTTTTTCACTTCTGACCCTTTTATGGACTTAAAGAAATATGAAGCCGAAGGTTGATGCATGCGTTCTACAAAGTCTTGCAGGCCCAAGAACACGTCGGCGTTCTCCATCTCCATCGTCTGATTGCTCCAAAATCTCAGGTCAGCGGTCGACGATGTGAGAAAGCTGATCACCCCCACCGGGTCGATTTCATGGAGATTTTGTGCAGGAGTTTCATGGGCATCGACTTGTATTTGGTAGACCGGGAAGGTCGGACTCCGATCCATATCGGGGTGGCGCACGACCACGTTGAGATGCTGAAGTTTTGTATCTCCGTTAGAGGAAAACGCCGAGGTTTTGGATCTTAGAGGTTGGATGTTGTAAGGCGTTTAGGATCTCAGAGGTTGGATGGTGTGAGGTTCGATGGCCAGCGAAGACGAGGCTGGCGACGGCGACGGTGTCATCCTCAATCCCAAGTCTCCAGGTGGGCCCTCTTGGCCACCTGTGGCCTTGGCACCCGGAGCCAATCCCCTATCGGTCCTGCCGCCACGCCGCATAACGGGAGCTCGTAGTCTTCAACCTTGGCAGCTCCAAAGGCCTTCGCTGTCAACAACTAAAAATGGTGATGGAGGCGTGAATTTCTGTGATTTTGAGGATGTGAGGAAGGGACGATGGATGGTGTGAGGCGTTTTGGAATTTTAGGTTTTTTTTTTTAAATTTGGGGGTTATATTTATTTTAAGACTTTTTAAACAATTTCTTTTTTTTTTATTTTGTTTTATAGTTTATTTTACAATTTATTAATTTTTTTTTAATATATATTCAATTTTTTTTATCCAAATATAGTCCAACTCAGCATAAACAATTTGACCAAAAAACGACAGCTCAGTATTTAACGGTTTGACTAACGGATTGACTAACAGTGGGTACCTAGATGTTGTGTTTTGATAATTTGGGTACCTAGATGAAAATTTTCATAGTTAGGGTATGAACTTGAAATGACCCCTATATTTTTGGTACTTTTATGTAGTTTATCCTAAGTATTATTGGGTGCTTAAGGGCCTGTTTAGTATCGTTTTGCAACATAGTTTTTGAAATATTGCTTTGTAAAACGAAAACAACAAATAGGATTTTATGTATTTAATATTTGAGAATGCGTTTGGTAGTTTACTTTGAATATGATTTTTTAAGAATGAAAAAATAAAAATTTGTTTGATACAAATATATAAAATTAAAAAAAGAGTAAATACGCATTAGACAATGATTTCCAAACATAAACTTTGAGATGAAGAAGGTGGGAATGGTAATAGTAGAGATAGTGGTAGTGTGATGGGGTGGAGGTGGAGGTGGTGGTCGGGGTGGCAGCGACGATGATGGTTGTCGAGGTGGTGGTGGTGGGGGTGGCGGCAACAGTGGTGGTTGTGGGGTAGAGGTGGTGGTGGTGATGGGGGTGGCAATGACGGTGATGGTTTTAGGGTGGTGGCGGTGATGGTTTTGGGGTGATGGCGTTGATGAGGTGACAACAGTGGTGATCATGGTAGCAGTGGCAGTGGTGATTGCGGCGGTGATAGGGTGATGGTGGGAGTGGATGCAGTGGTGGTGGTGGTGGTGGTGGTGGCAACGGTAGTGGTTATGGTGATGGGAAGGGGGTCGGGGTGGCGGTGGTCGTGGTGGCAATGGCGGTTGTGGTGGTGATGAGGTAGTGTTGGGGGTGATTGCAGTGAGGGGTGGTGGAGGTGGTGGAGGTGGTGTTGGTGGTGGTGGGGTGGGGGGGTGGTGGTGGCAGGGGTGGTGGTGGTGGAGGTGGTGGTTGTGGTGAGGTTGGTGGTGGTGGTAATGGTGGTGGAGATGGTAGTGGGGTGGTGGTGGGATGGTGGAAGGGTTGGTGGTGGGGTAGTGGTTGTGTTGGAGGTGATGGTTACGGCGGTGATGAAGGTAGTAATGGCGGCGGTGATGGAGGTAGTAGTGGCGGCGATTGTGGTGATGGTGGTAATGGTGGCGGCAACGGTGGTGGTGGTGGTGGTGGTTGTGGGGTGGTGGTGGTGGTAGGGTGATGGTGGCGGCGGTGATTGAGGTGATGGTGGTGGTGGTGGTTGTGGGGTGGTGGTGGTGATGATGACTATGTTAATATTGTGATGACATTTTACTTAATATTGTATGTATTTTGTTTCTTTATTTTTTTTAGTTGTATCCTAAAATTCATAAAACAATAATTAGTTGTTTTATAAAACATAAGAAAATTATTGTATCGTGTGTTTTCATTTTCTAAATTCATTTTTCAAAAATGAGTTACCAAACGCATTTTACAATTGTTTTTGTATCTGAAAAACGTAAAACTGTTTTGCAAAATGATACCAAATAGGCCCTAAGTTTTTCCCAAAATTTCATTCAAAATTTTCAAACTTTGGACTAATTTCCAACATTTTTTTGTTGAGTGTGAATATCGATATTGAAATATCCGTCTATATTTCCATAAATTTAACTGTCGATATTTCCGTGAAAAATAATATTTTCATCCTTGGTTGTGACAGTCTATTCTTTGGACTCTCAAAACCCCCATTTAATCATTAACCGACTTTTAAATTATAATTATATGCTTAATTAAAAAATTAACGAGTTTAAATGAACATAAGTAAAGATACGAGAGGAAAAGAAAAAGTGATAGAAATAAAATTGTTGGTAGCTAGGTTGGGCATCTTATTACAGATCGATGATATAGGGGCCTGGGGGTATGAAGTATGAAAGGTAGGTAAAAGTGAAAAGAAGATTGGGACCATATAACAAGAATTCCAATTTGATTCATGAGTCTTGAAGCAATATATTGTAGGCTTATTACTCAAAATGCACTCCGAACAGGACATTGAGTCTCAATTTGCTCCGCGAACGCGAAATCGTAACAATGTGCTCCCAGAACCCTCGTTCTGTCAGTTTTGTTGCACTAAAAGTTATAATATGTTACTAACGCCGTTAAAAGTGCTGATGTGGTAGTAATATTACAAAATTTATAAGGGCAATTAAGACATTTGCTATATTTTATTAAATTTTATATTAAAAAATTAAAACAAATCTCAAAATTAAAACAAACTCTTCCCCTCTCTCTCCGCGACTCCCTCTTCGTCTCCCTCATTCTCTGCGACGCAACTGCGAGCAGCACCACCCACCGTCGCCCTCCACTGTGACCAAGACCAGCCAAGACATCTCGCGCAAACAAACCCCCTCACTCACACGAACCCTTCCTTGCCTCCGCAACCGTCTGCTTCCACTATAGAGGACAAAACAGAGTCAAGAAGCCCAGAGATCCTCGTCGTCTCTAACGACCACTCCGGTGGAATCAGGTCGCGAGACCAACTCCAAAAGGTTCGTCTGGACAAGACGAATCTAACCCTACCATTCTTCATGGCCATCGGGACTCGTAGCTTGCGAATCGAGCATTGAAGCTCGACGGCGTTCGAAGGCTTCCGGCCATTTTTGCGCATTTCAGGTAGAAGAGGATCGGTTTCAATTTTTAGAGTGAGAAATGAAGTGAATTGTAGAGAGAGAGAGAGTGCGCGAGTTGTAGAAATATCGGAAAATACAGAGACGGAGTCCTCCGAATCACCGACACGATGGGACTTCGCCGCTACCTCTTGGGATGGATTGGAGTCCTCCACCGCATAAATGGGTTTTCTTTAGCTCTTTTTCAATTGCATTCATTTCAAGTTCCTAATTTTAAATTACATTTTCGTTGAGTTTGTAAATAGAGCTTACCACTTGCTTCATCTACCATATGGCCTGCATTTGTCTAATTCAAGCTTAGTACGTTCTAATTTAAGTTTTTAATGACTAGTTTAAGGTTAATTTGGGTGTGGGATTTTGCTGTTTTTGTCCCTCAAATTGTGGAGGTCCAGTTTTGGCAGAGTTGGTTTTGTTGAATCCAAAATCCAAGCTAGAATCATTGAAAATTGAAGAAGATGATGAACACCATATGGCGGCTGAAAGTGAGGAGGAGAGAGGAGGAAGAGAGTAAGGTGGAGGAGCGGGTGTATTTGCAGAAAATATTGGGTGGGCGGGCGGTGGGCATAGGAATGGGTTGAGAAATGCAGGTGGTGTTCATCATCTTCTTCTTCATCTTTTGTTTTTGTTTTTTTCTAATATTTTGTTTTAATATTTTGCTACAAAATGAATAAAACATCTAATCCCTTGTTGCCACGTAAGCATCCTAAACAGAGCTTGTAACGCTGTTAACTTTTGGTGCAACGGACATGACAGAAGGGGGGGTTCATGGATTACATTGTTACGATTTCGCGTTGGGGGAGCAAATTGAGACGCTCTGTCCGATTCGGGGAGCATTTTGAGTAATAAGCCTATATTGTACCAATGTGTCAAAGGAACAAATAATCAAAATACATAGCACTCCAAAAGAGAATCCAATTTGCAATGCCTGTGTCTAGCAGCAACCAGGAAATCATTTTCCTCTTTTTTTAAAATCATTTTCTCATCATCCAATCACCATGTGCTAGCTACTTGATATATAAACAGTACTTGCATATTTATAATAAGACTTAGAAGACCAAAATTTTGTTAGGAATTGGTGACTTTTAGTTGTTGATATATTTGTTGAGTCACATACATATTAGGGAAAATTATTGGCAACGTCACTAAATTTTATGCTAATTTTAGTTATCGTCCATGAACTTTATTATTAGTGGCAGATGTCCCTAAACTATATCAAAACGTGCAAGGGCAGTCATTCCGTTAAACTTCTCAACAATTTATGTTAAGAATAATGGTAAAGTTGTCCTATCATGTGTGTTTTTTTTAATAGAAATCGTTGAGAAATTTGACAAAAACATTGTTCTTACACGTTTAAACATAGGTCAAGGACGTCTGCTACTAATAATAAAGTTCAGAGACAGTAGCTAAAATTAGTGTAAAATTCAGAGACGCTGACAACCATTTTCCCTATATATTAACAACATTCACTTGTGTATAGGCGGAATTAACACAAGAATTGTTTATTTTTTTATCGATAACAAAAGAAAAAAAGCTACAGGGAGAAACCCTAGAGGCACCACCTTATACATCATCAAACAATAAGGGAGGGTTAGGGTAATTTGCGAAATTAATTAGCAAAACATGAGAAAGAAGATAAAAGCAATGCCTAAATGAATGAATTAATTTGCTAGTGAACCAGCTATAAAATTTGCTTCTTTTAAGGATTATATGCTAAAAAGAGAAGAAGTTAAACAATAAAAGTAGATATATTTGGGAGGATTATTTTAATTTTATTTATAAAATTAGCGAGACTATTCTAGAATTATTATTATGTTCATTTTTAGAAGAAAAATGAGAAGAAACATTAGGTTACTCTTCTTCATTTTGTATCGGTTGTAGTAGCTAGCTAGATATCCACAAAGGTGCCCTTGCCTATATAAACCCCCAAATTTTGTCAATTTTTTTGCACTAAACTCACACAAAAAGTGTACTAGTTATAGGGGAAGTCACAAAAACACTAGCATTTAACTAAGATTACATAGTAGTCAAGGTCTCAAGGAAGCATGTATGATGATGCTTCTATTTTGAAGCTTGAGTCCCTCTCAAAGATGAGGGTCACCTGGATTTCATTTTTGCCAAAAGAGTGTGGTGGTTGAAACTTGAAGAGGGTAGTTTGTGTTATATATGGTAACTTTTGTTTCTATCAATTGTAAAAGGCAAAAGCTCCAATTATCTTTTTCTGTCTTCTTTACTCTCTTGAAATATTTTACTGCAAAACCACCCTAAAAATCTAATTTTCCACCAAATAATCTTTGTTTACTTAGAAGAATCTTTTTTTTTTTTTTTTAAATTCAAAAACCCACTGCCAAAAGCTTCCATCAGAATGTTTATAATTCATTACTATCTATGCTTGCATATGCATGCTGGATATGCTGTAACAAGCAAAACCCTTTTCCAAGAAGAACAACAGAATAAGTTTCTGTAAAATTTGGTTGTCCCTAAATGGAAATGGGAGGTGAAAAGTTAAGGGTCTAGTTGAGAATACTATAAAAATCAATATAATAATCACATAATTAATTAATCATTTTGATCTGCATAAAAAAGAAACCGTGTCATAAATTAATTAATCGTGTTGATAGTGTCCCTGAATTTTACATTACTTTTAACTATTGTACATGAATTTTATTATTTGTAGTACAAATCCCTAAACTAAGTCTAAATGTGCAAAGACATTCATTCCGTTAAATTTCTCAACAATTTATGTTAAGAATAAGGATTAAGTTGTCCTATTATATGTGTTTTATTAACATAAATCGTTGAGAAATTTAACGGAAAGAGTGTCCTTGCACGTTTAGATATAGTTCAGGAACGTCTGCTACTAATAATAAAGTTAAGAAACGTTAACTAAAATTAGTGTAAAATTCAAGAACGCTGATAACTATATATATATATATTATGTGTGTACGTGGTTAATAAGAAAATTCGGACGTAATCAAGTTAATTAGAATATGTATGAAGTAGTTTTATTTTATTTGTACAAGTACACTATTGAAAACTTCTAGAATAACGTAATAGCAATAATAAGGAAGGGTATTTTGGTGAAATGAGTGAGTCTAATTTGAAGAGTTGGTGATAATTAATGAAGCAAACGGTTTTGGTCTCATCGTTCTAGAGTTTTAAGAATTGAGGAAAATATACGTCAAAGATTTTCGAAAGTCACAATCAGGCATTGACCGTGTTCTTGTTGTTGCAAGTAAAATAGTGCGAAATTAAACAGACGTGTTCAACTGGGTCAATACTTGATCTCTCAAAAACCAGAAGCAACCTCGGATTTCAATGGACACATTTTTCTCCAAATGGCTAGCTTCACTACAAGCCACCTACATGGCTAGCTTCACTACAAGCCACCTACATGGCTACGTCTACGTCATACGTACGTACACCTCCTCTTCCCCGTCATTTTCCTCGCCACTACTCTCAACCCTAGCTATTTTATATGCTCCAAACCTCCACAAAAACCCACAAACCCTTTTAAACAAAAAAATAATCGCATTATAATTAATAATTTTTCTGACTTATTCATTAAAATTAATAATTTTACGGATACTTCATTTTAATACACCGAAATTCATTGTTCATGGATAAAAATAAATTGTTTCAATATAACAAAATAGGACAGCAGTCGAAATTAGAGCTCTTGCCATTAGATTTAGTAAGAACTCTCGACGCAACGTTTTTATATATTTCTCGACTCTCTTATTAAAACTAATTATTTTAATAATAATATATGTCATATTGTCTATATAACCGGAAATATAATTTTTAAACAAATTATCTTAAGACCAAAAGCTCTTTTTAATTTGATTTGGAATATTCAAAATTCCAACCCATGAGTGCACGTGGGGAGGGGTTGGTCTAAAAAATATGAAGCATAAAAGACCATGATGCCCATGCTGACCATGCACAAAAAGTCACAATTTAGTATTATTATGTCAATATGTATATTTAGAATGCCGTACATCATTATTCATCTGGAAAGGTGATTCCATGTCAGATAATAACCCAAAAAAGAAAAAAGGATTCCATGGATTGAATTATTTGTAGAAAAATATAGGTAAATATATATTTTTAAATTCTGATGAGAGACACCGGCCATGTGGCATTTCTTTTGAATCCAGTGACCTTACATGAACCCTAATTTTAAAGAAAATCTTGATCTACGCACATGTAAGAAAATGATATAATATCATCTGTATCTGTGCGTGAATGATTATTGAAGTTGACGAAGAGTGATCAGATTAATTTGATCTACAATTCATATATTATAGTTATACGTACATGCATAGTGCTAACATTTTTTAAATTTCTTCGCATCCATGAAGAGGCCTAAAGTGGCCAACTAGCGATAATATTAATGGAAGGTTGCTCGAAGCTTCAAATTAAGTGGCTTGGAATTAATTTGGTTATCAAAGTTCATCTAGATCTCATCTCTCGATCAAGTGGAACCATTTACTCCTACAAATTAAAAAATATATTGTTTTAGACTCATAAACCAAATTAAAAGTCACTTAATCTAAAACTAATTTTTCTTAGTAACAATTTTAATTCAAATTTGTCAAAACTTCCTTTGGTTTTTTCATATTTTATAGAACATGTTAATACTTCTAGTTTATATTTCATTCTCAATCGTTAATATATATATATATATATATATATATATATATATATTGGACTATTAAAATGATAAAAAAAAATAACACCAAGAGGCAGCACAAATATCTCAAACCTTAACCGAAACAAAAATAAATATTCAAACTAATACACGATAAGTGAACTGAATGGGCTAGATGAGAACTATTATATATATTTAGATTTTTATAATTTTTCTCACATTTAAGGTGGGACGTTGGAGTCTAAGGTTCATGCTTGATTTTAGTATTAACTTCGTTTTTTACGATAGTAAAATTCAAAATCATCTAACGTAAAGAACTCGAAATCATCTGTTATATATTATATATACAATGTGAAGAAAATATTACTAAACTGTAATATTAATGATAAAATATATATTTTTAAATTTATAATTTTATACAGTGAGTTTGTAGTTAAATTTGACATACATTAGATTCGATCTTAGTTATATTGTTTGCATGATAGAAATAAAGTCAGATTCTAAGATTAAAATGCTACCCGAATCCGATCCATTACGAGTACTACAAATTAAGGAGGCCAGCATGAATTGATAATATTATATATAGTACGTACGTTTTCTTCAATATATATATATATATATATATATATATATATATATATATATATATATATATATATATATATATGTGCATATATTTCAAAATATTCAAAATATATAAGCTTCTCACACTCAATGCATTTATAATTTCATACATGATCAAAAGTACAAGACACTTGTATGTTCTGAAATGCAAAAACCATTTCCAATATTTTTAATTAGGATAAAATTCATTCTCACACCCAAAACTACGCTTCATTAGACTTCGCCACACCTAATTCACTATAAGAAAAATGATCTTGCCCGGCAAAATGGAGCCGTCGGGCAAGTCACGCAATCTGTCGGGCAAAACACAAGCCGATAAGTCCTCGTCGGGCCAATTTCAACGGGCCTCCGCCGTCTGACAACAGGTTACCCGACAAAAAAAACACGTTCGTCGGGCAAACCTTCAACTAGCCCAACAATCAAAATTGGTCGTCAAATATTCATCGGCAAAATGCAGTTAGTCAACGTAGGTTTGCCCCGCAAATATTAATGGTCAGTCGGGCAAACCTTTCCCATATACGGTATAGTATATGAGACTTTGCCCGGCGAAATTATCAGTCGGTCGGGCAATCTTTTAATTTTAGAATTTTTTTTTAACAATATATTTTAAAACAAATATAATTAAAATAAATAAAACGAGTGAAATATAAATTAAAAATATATATCTCAAAATTGATGTTTTACATAACTAAAACTAAATTACAATGTCCTATATATCTAAATGTTCGGCGGCTGGTAGGGGTGCTGACCGGGCTGCGGGGCCGGGTGATAAGCTTGCGGCAGAAGAATAATCATCCCACTCGCACACATCGCTTCAAGCGCCTCTTGGAGGGTGGACTAGACGCTCGTGTAGTCGGCCTTGATGTTCGTGTTATTGACCTTGATGTTCGTGTTATCGGCCTTGATGTGCACCCTCCATGTCTCGCACTATCCCTGTCTACAAATTCGAATAAATAATATTAATTACAAATAGACCTGCCCCCAGACATCCAACTCTAGCCACATCGACCCGACGTTTCGCCGGTCCTCTTGTCGGTGCGCATAGGGTCACAACCCCCCATGGTGGTCGTAGTTTTGGCCTTCGAAACCAAATGTTTCGCGGGGCAAACATGGTTTCATTTATGAAAATATGGGTAATTTAAAAACCAGGCCCGACGAATGAATTTCAAGATCATGACCGTTCACTTTGTGGTTTTACGTGCCTAGAGCCCCCACCGTCGAAAATCGTCATGTTTTAAGGAGTTTACGTGCCTAGACCGTTCACTTTGTGAATTTCAAGTCATTTTTTGGAGTTTTGGTTCAACTAATATTCAAACGACTGAATTTGAAGAAATTGACTATTCAAATTGTGCTTTTACGTGCGTAGACCGCTCTCGTTGAAAATCGCGAGATTTTGAGGAGTTAAAGTCGTCTTATCGTCAAAAAATGTTTTGCAACAGTCGAATCATCGCGCACCGTTACCTAATCCCGAGAATTCCAAATTGGCTATTTTTTGGCGTAGGCGATCTATGAATACGTGCAATAAATGTGGATGGTTAGATCGGTCAATTTCATTCTATAAATTATTGAAAATCGTAAAATCAGCTTATTCATCAAATACTTTAAACACGTAAAGGAAATTTCAATACGTTTTTCGAAGTTTTGGTTCAATTGATATTCAAACGATTGAATTTGAAGAAATTGACAGTTCAGTTTGTGCTTTTACGTGCGTAGACCGCGCCCGTCGAAAATCGTGAGGTTTTGAGGAGTTAAAGCCGTCTGATCGTCAAAAAATGTTTTGTAACCGTTGATTCGTAGCTACATTTACCTAATCCCGGGAATTCTAAATTGGCTAATTTTTCACGTAGGCGATCTATGAGTATGTGCATTAAATGTGGACGGTTAGATCGGTCGATTTCACTTTATAAATTATTGAAAATCGTAAAATCAGCTTATTCATCAAACGCTTTAAACACTTGAAGGAAACTTCAATATGTTTTTCGAAATTTTGGTTCAATTGATATTCAAACGATTGAATTTGAAGAAATTGACAGTTCAATGCGTAGACCGCACTCGTCGAAAATCGTGAGGATTTGAGGAGTTAAAGCAGTCTAATCGTCAAAATACATTTTGTAACCGTCGATTTGTAGCGCACTGTTACCTACTCATGGGAATTCAAAATTGGTTAATTTTCGTGTTAGGCGATCTATGAGTACGTACAATAAATGTGGACAATTAGATCGGTCGAATCATTTCAAAAGTAATTTAAAACCGTTGTTTAGTAATTAAATGTAAAATCAATATGATCAACGTCGGGCAAGGGCTGGTCAACGCTCAATTTTGACCAACAAATACATATCGTCGTGTTTTCTAGTTTTGCCCGACGTAGTGAAAATTTCACCAGGCAAAGCCCCCATTTTTAAGGTGCCAACATCTTTTTCTTCGCGCCAAATACTTACCCCACGAAACAGGTTTGCCCTGCCAGAATATTGGTCGGGCAAAGTTAACAAAATTACATGCCTAAAAAATTGGTTTGCGCCAAAAGCTTGCCTCGCGAATGTACCTTGTCCCTACCAACGGATTCATCGGGCAAGGGCTTGTTTTTGCCCCGCGATCTGTTATTTTCTCCGGGCAAAACCACTTTGGGCGACGCAAATACAGTCGTCGGGCAAAATCTTGTCGGGCAACCCCTGATATCTCATAGTGATTGGACATAGGTAATTGAGTGGGAATAATAATAGGGGTCTAAATTAGGTGTTCCCACACCTAATTGGACATGGTACGTGATTGTTAAATGGGAGCGATTATATTATCTAAGAATTTATTTGTGTAATATCATTTTAGTGATCATACATAAGAATGGGAATATGACAAATAAATGTTTTACTTAATAGTTTGACAAACGATAATTTATGTTGAGAGGTCTCAAATTCGAATCTCCTGAAAGATAATATGTCTAGTCCGCCTCATAAAACTCCTTGTATAAAAAAAAACCCTATTATATTAACAAAGATATATACTTAAAAATCCTATTGGCAAAAATGTCATATATATTGTAAAGGACAATACTTGAATCTTATCCTTGGGGTAACCTTCTTGTCGTTCCACCTTCTTAATTTAGTGAACTTTCAATATACATATGTCATAATCAAAATTATTCAATCTCTAAATCGTCAAGTCAAGATCATCTCGATCTGCAAATAATCCACAAGATTGGAGATCGTTTAGTCAGTTGTATGGATCAAACAAATCAACAGTATCAGTGACAATTAAGATGCTCATAATGAACCTTCCATTTAGTTAATACATATGAATGACTAAACGATCTTTAATTTAGATAATTTCTTTGTATAGATGATCTTAAAATAATGATTTAGGAGTTGAATGATTCCTATTATAACATGCATATGTGAATGGTTAAACGATCTCTAATTAATTTGGACTGTTTTGTACATATGATCTTAAAATGATGATGATTAGGAGTTGAACAATTTCGATTATAATATATATATATATATATATATAAATTTGACAAATTATAAAATGAAAAGATGATTTTGCAACTACTATTGTATTGTAAAATAACTGAATAATAAGAGGAAACATAATTGAGTAATAAGAGGAAACATGCTTCAATGTTTTCAAGGACTAACATTTTGGTCAATCAAATGAGGAAAACCGAAAAGCCTTTGCGTAATTGCGTACCTCACCATTTCACAAACATAGGGCGCGCGGCTGAGTAATTGCCTCATCCTCATGAGCTTTATGTCCCCATCAATCAAAATGAGTGATCAAACGATGCAACCTTTGAGCCTCGTCCATTTTTTCAAAATTCCATCCATTGATATGCATGTGGGGATCGAATTGACACTGTTAATTTCCAACGATATAATACGGAATCCTAGCTAGGACCTCTTTTTGTCTGACTTTGCATGATTATATGCTTAATCTTCGTCATCTTTTTGGTTCCATAGTCGTATGCTTAATCAAGAATGCAGAGATTAGCAAGAGATCCATTGTATTCAAAAGTTGTTGAGCATAAAAAGAGTTTTGAAAATCATGGCAATTTATTTGAGCAAGGAAAAGCTTTAACGGCGGTTTATCTACTGCTTAATTAGTGCTTCTAGTTTATTCATCTTTTTTTTTTCTTTTCTTCTTCACGTTTTTCAAAAGGTTAAAAGTTCTGCAACTTAATCGGGAGTACAACAGACCAGGTAGATGAGACTGGGAATTGAATAGTGCAACATCAGCGCGCCATCTATAAATATTGCATTTGCTTATTAGAATTTTGGAAAGAAAGGGTTGCCTATACGCTTATTAGTTTACGAACCAGAATATTATCTCACTTGTTTTCGTGTTCCAATTTTACAGTTTTTGTTGTTTTTTGATACAAGTAGAATATATATGGGTTCAAGAGAGGAATTTCATTATACATATATTGGGTATCGACTTTGTTCTTTACGAGGGTCGAACACAAAATCTCTCACTTAGTTATGTATAGAGAAGAATATCATTACATCGTAGTATTCATACCAAATTAAGTGGTAAGTAAGTGGCTATAATTTTGTTGTTTGTCTTTCATATTATATATGTTAAAATGATTGGTTTGTTTAGAATGAAAGTGTGACAAGATACTCATACCAATTATGAGATTATAGCTAATGTTGGATCGATCACGTTCATAAAACTATGAGATTATTCATATATATACAAATTTAGTTCAAAACTCTTGTTAGTATTTTGTTTTTTGGGATTTGGTAAGTACGTAGCTTAATTAGAAGATAGAGCATGAATGAAAAAGCTTGGGTTTATGAGCGGCCAGTGCTTTTGTGGGGCTATACTCTACATGACTGCGTGTACCGTTCTACGTCTTGCATGCCTCCAACAAGAGATATTTAATTCCAATTCAGCAACTAATTTTGCCCACCTTCATATTCCTTCCATATATATAGCACCTAATTCTTACTACTAATATGGACCACCAAGTACATCAATAATTTCTTCTCCAAAAAAAAAGGATTTTCCATGCAGTTGTCCTTACTCCTTATTACATGCATACCACACACACACACACATATATATATATATATATATATATTGATTGGATTATACGTAGAAATAAAAAAAAGATAGATAAGGTGAATGTGTTCATTAGTTTCAAAAACTTTTATGCAAAATAACAAGAAACCTTTTATGTTCATGGTAGTGCGGCCGCGGAGGTAGATTGAGTCTCCATCATTTGGTGTTTGATCTGATGTCGTTCTACCTCCGTTTCTATTCCTGTCCCACCTTGCTTTCTTGTCCGTTTGATTCTGTTCTTTTTAACCATCAATTTCCTTGTGGTTAATTTAAAGAAGCGATTATGGTTGATTTGTGGCACAAATCTATCAGATTTACCATGGTTGCGTATTTTAGCGACTTCTTTCAACCTAGAGGATGCAGTCGCGATGTTGACGATTGGGATTTGAGGATGCGAGATCTTCGGGTATGGGCTTGTTGGATAGTTTTTATTTTTCGTTTTTTTTTTCTAGTATGGTGTCGTTGTTCCCTTTAGTGGTTTGTTGTGCCCCTTTTGTGGACTTATTTGTCTCATGACTTGGATGATGTGTAGGGTTTTTACATTGAATTAGTTGTTAGTGATCCCCTCCAGATCAATTTGGCGTTTGCTAAATTTGGTCATTGGAGGTATTTTTCTATATTCATCGTCTAGCTTTTGGGACTTATTAGGTTTTAGTTTTTTGGTATAAAAAAATAACATAGAAAAGTTATTTTTATAAAAATCAATCAATTGAAGGCTATTAATTTGGTGATTTATATGTATCACAATAGTGGACGATTTTAGTGGCAATATCAAGATTTTTATGTCAAACTATTAATTAAATTGATACATATGAATTACCAAATAATTTTCAATTTTTTAAAATTTTTTGTTGCATGATGTTTAAATACATAAGCGGTTCTGACGATACTTATATATAATTAATTTCGTAATATTTTATAGAAATGAACATATCCATTCTAATAAGATGGATGCAAATTGTGTTTGAAATAATATATAGAAAATTAACAATTGGTATGGTACGGTTACTTGTTTGCGTGAATGGAGTGTATATATGTAACTTCAGTCCCAACATCAATGATAAATATAAATTCGTGCATCCCACCTTGCTGGTATCTCTTTGCACCACATTTTCAATTTAATTATCGAATTATTTTTGTACATATATCATAATTGAAACCGTTTATTCTATAAATCATCATTTCAAGATTAACTCCATAAAAAAATAAACAAGATTGAATATCGTTTAGTTATTCATATTTGTCAAATAAATCAACGAATTTGGTAATAATTAAAATATTAGGGAACTGATTTTGACACTCCACAAATTACTTGCTGCACTCTACTTTTTTATTTTAATGTTTTTTTTTTGTGAATCAAAATTTCGAACTTACACCTTATCTCTTAATTTATTGTATTTTATAAGAATTTAAAAATTCACAATAATTTAACAGGATAATTATTAACCATCACCAAATATTACTATTTACTACTGCCTATACGTCTTTGCATCATATTGCAATAATTTTTTTTGATCATGTACATATGCAGTCAAGTGTCCATATAATTTAAGCAGTCTAGAACTATCATTATACTTTAAAGGTAGAAGCATAATACTCATAATTGTGAAAATGGAAAGCGAGAGAGATGAGACGGGAAGGTAGGGTTTTTCGAGAAAAAAAAGTCCAAATGTTTTACATAAACAAAAGAAACAAAAATAAAATATATTAAATTCAAAAGGAAGAGGGTAAGTTTGGAAGTTTGATTCATGAAAAAATAAGAAAACATTAAAATAAAAAAGTAGGGTGCATCAAGTAATTTGTGGAGTGCCAAAATCAGCTCCCAAATCCTAATGACAAACTGTCCATTTAGTTGATAGATATGAACGACTAAATGATATGTAATTTCGTTGATTTTTTTTGTGTGTAAATGATATTGAAATGATAATGTAGGAGTTAAACAGTTTCAATAATAATATATGTATAACGAAAATTAGATAAATCGCAAAAGTGATATGATAAGATATCAGCAAAGTAAAATGTAAGTATTATCTCTATTATTATAAAGAGAGAAGTGAGATTTTGGTCTTACAAGCTCCACTAAGTTTCTCTGACAAAAATAACCCTTCTTTATAGCACATTAAGAGATTACATGTAAGAATGATAATATAATTGTATGAAATAATTAAAAAAATTAATAAAATATAAAACTATAAATAAAATAAGAAACACCTCGTGGTATTTACAATATATATATATATATATATATATATATATATATATATATATATATATATATATATATATATATATATATAGTGAAGGATGTAGCGAAGGATGTAGTGAGTGGTTATTGTATCCTTGATTTATTAGTTTTTATCTTTTTATAAATTAAATTAAAAATAAAATAAATATTTTCACATGCATCTAAGTGGTGCAGTAAGCTAGTCCAATTTGAAACTATAGAATGCATCTATAATGAGATGAGATTAAGATGAATCATATTTAGGCGCGTAGACAAGCGTGGCATCTTGTCTTCAAAGATAAATGAGAGAGCGAGTAGCAGTATAAATTGGTCTAGTGGTCTATGTCTGAGTTCACCACATGCTGCCACGTGTACGTGTCTTTTGAGGTTAATTTCCTTCTTTGGTCCCCAGTTACCTTAACCATAGTCCCCCACCTCAACACAAAAGTAACACAGAGGGGTCAAACCGTCAAAGGCCATGATTGCACAGTTTTACGTACCACCTAAGAATATCAACTCATTTTTTTTGTCTGCTAATTGATTGCACAGTTATCTTATATGCAAGCTATATATTGTGAATTTATGATAAAGAAGAAAAATTCGTGCATGTGTGGTTGATTAATTTTGAGTATGTTTTGATACAATTACTTACATGTTACCAATACCAGAGATCGATCACAGTAAAAAATCATCGACACTGAAAGTAACCGTGAATGGCAAGAGAGAGGCCCCTTTCTAGCAAATTAAGTTTGGTGGAGGAAGCATCCGGCCATTGTGGTTGCTAGTTATCAATTTGACAACCATCGAATTCTCTGGCATTAATGCATGTTCACATGCACACGCATTACTTGACAGAATACAGTGAAGTAGTGACATTTTCTTTCTAGACTTCAAAGTTGGCTGGGTTAAATTTATTTGCTAATTAAAAAAAAAAAACTAAATGGTAATGAATTTCATTATTATACATTTAAAACATAAACTAATCATGTGGTAAAATGAGTCATACCCTTAAAATTTATCTCTGTATTATATATAAAAAGAGTAATAAAATTATAACAAAAATCGCAAGCAAACCTACATAATTCAATGATGAAAATATCATTTTTCACGAAAATATCGACGGATATTTCGATATCGTTAACGCTCAACAAAAATGTTAGAAAATTAAGCCAAAACTTAGAAATCTTGAATGAAAATTTTGGAAAAAAGCTTAATTAAGCACCCAATAATGCTTATATAAGTCTAATAAAATTATAAAATTATTTTGATATAATAAGTATATGATATATAATATGATACGATATGGTCTGATGATGACTAACAATATAAAACCTAAAATATACAGAGAAATTAAAACATAATTTTATTAATAATTTCGCACCAAAAATATTTTACTCATTGAATTTCACTAAAAACATGTAGAATGTCTACTTGATTCGAAATCGTATTGGGCTCCATCTACCACAACACAATAGTTTTGCCAAGTGATGCTACTTGACCAAGTGGAAATGTATTGTTGGACATAGTATTCATATATCTCTTTTGAGTTCCTTTTTCTTCCTCCGTAAATAGGTTAGCTAGGATTTATCCAACTAACTTGTCCATAACCTTGATTGAGATGAGCAACTTCATAGCCTCCATAACCGTATGGCATTTGAGGATGAAGGTTATCTAATTGGCCATAACAATATTGACCATAAGCATAGCGTTCATTTGAGTTGTTACTACGATCGGTTCCTAAACTCATAGAGTCAAAACTAATTGCCATGGAATCCTCAGAAGATGGGTTTCCATATCTTTCATATATGTTGCGCGTGTCCTAGTGTAGTCTTTCCCGACACCACCGATTCCTACTCCACCTTCTCTACATCCATGATCAAAATCTTGGGTGGCATGGGTAAAGTCTTCCTCTTGAGTAAATGGGCTCAAATGCCACCTGTTTGGGATACATGTTCATTTCCCCATCATCATGCCCTCTACTTTAATTTATTCTTATTTTTTCACATTGAATAATTTGAAATTTTGTTTATTTTTCTTCAATTTGAATAAATTTTGGGTCTCTAGCTACAATTGTTCTAATTGTGTTTGGGCTTAGATAAGAGTTTCATTGGAAATCGTTAATATCGGTCAATATCGTGGAAATTGGGGAAATATTTTTCTTCCCTCTATTTTTATGCCGAGTGACAGGACCCTTTCCGAATTTCCCCTCGAAACCCGGGAAGAACCCTACTCCCGTCTGATAACTTAAAGAAATTCCAAGAAAACCCCCAAATCCTTGCCATTTAAAAATGAGAATTCTGCCAAAAACTCCAACAGAGTCTCCCCTTAAGGACTGGTTAACCGTCTTCTACCTGTCAGACTAAAGATTAGATAACACTTAAAGTTCCAATAAGGTCAACCTTCCAACGATGTAACCAAAAATTTACAACAGTGCAAAAGACTTATCAGAGCATCTAAGTAGGATAAATAAAATACATAATTAAATATCATACTCGAGTGTCTCCTATACTCCTCATTCTCTTCAATCTCATCTTCGTAGGTATCATAGTAAGGTCCTTGGATTTGCGTTCCACAGCACAATGTGATGGCATTTACACTTGGATTTTGAAATCCCTTAGGATTCACCATCACTTGGCTTGGCAACCTCCCTTGTTCCCGATGATTCAATTGATTGGAAATCTGTCCCATTTGACAATCTAAGTTTGCGATTGCATTATCCGTCTTTTGCTAATGTGCTACTTGGCTTTGAAGCAATGTTTGTATCATTGTTTGACTTGCGTACATCAGTTCCCTTAGTTCCTCCACCAATTTTTCTCCGGAACTCTGATTTGAGGATGGGCCTTGAAGATTTCCTTGTGGAGCCGTGGATTATTGCTGAAATCCAGGTGGCCGCAAATAGTTTGCGGCACTTTGATTATTGCTCCAACGAAAATTTGGATGGTTTTTCCAGCCTGGATTGTATGTGTTGGAGTATGGATCATTTCGGGGCTGTGAACCATTGTTGAATCCTCCCGCAAAATTTGCTTCCTCCACCGATGGACATTCTTGGGAAGTATGTCCCTGAACTGAACATACTTCACAAATTTGAACGCCCTTCACCTTCTCGCTGCAAAGCTTTTTCACCATTGCCATAAGTTGGGCAATGGCGTCATATTTGTCATTGGTGTACGCATCACCAGTAGCCCTAGAGGAATGACCTCGATAGCTAAATTGTTTCTCCCTTTGAGCAATATTCTCAAAGGTGATCCTTACCTCCGCAGCTGTTCCTTCGAGAATTCCTTGGGATTGCGAGTTCACCATAGTGCGATCGCTGGTCTTCAATCCTCTGTAAAAGCACAACATCAAGTGATCCTCGTCGATGTTGTGATGAGGGCAAGCCCTTTGCATCTGATTGAAGCGCTCCCAAAATTCATAGAATGACTCATCTATGGATTGCCGTGGGTTCATGATTTTAGCTTTCCACTTGTTCGTCTTCTCCACGGGATAATATTGCGTTAGGAATTTGGATGATAAGTTCCTCCATGAGTGGATTGAAGTTGGCACCAATGAGTGAAACCATGCCTTAGCGTGATCCTTGAGACTGAAGTGAAAAGCCTAAGGCGAATTTCAGCTTCCGTCATGCCGTTAATGCGCAACGTTGAGCAGACTTCAACAAATTCCTTGATGTGTAATTGCGGATCCTCTCTGGAAAGTCCATGAAACGTAGGCAACATGTTAATCGTCCCATACTTTAACTCGAAGTTCGCCACTGTGGATGCGGGAAACACAATCGGAAATTGATCCTTTGGGACATGTGGTGTTGCAAAATCCTTGAGAAGTTGTGGAGGGGGATTAGGAACTAGGGTGCGATCTCTTCCTTGTTCGTCACTTGCATCCGCCATTCTCCTTGGACTTGGTGGTGGCGAGCCATTTACTGAAGATCCTCTTGAAGATGGCCCACTTGATGATCCATGCATCGAGCCTTGGAATGACATAAACGGGTACCTAAAAAAAAGTAAAAAAAATATAAGTTAAAAATCCAAACTAAATGGACACCGTTGAGGGACAAGTCCCCGGTAACGGTGTCAAAAACTTGATAGTAAAAATACCGAACACAATAATTATGAACTTTGTTTCCACTAGTTATAACTTTGCAAGTGAACAAAATCGATTAAGATAGTATTACGGCAAGCAAAGGTCGATCCCTCGAGGACTTGTTCAACGATTAATCCAATTAAGTTCAGATTTGTTAACTTAGATAAAAACACACACACACACCAAGGGGCGAGGGTTTTGATAGTTTTGGAAAACAGAAATTGAAGCAAGTAAATAAATTACAGAAAATAATAATAAAAGGATGAGAGATTGAATTTATTAACTAACCAAGGAGAATTAAGGCTTACTATCCACTTTAACCAATTATAGTTATTAACCAGATTTCCTTGACCTAATTACTATGCAAATTCTGAATTAGGTGCCCGTTCTTAGGTCATGGCGTTGGTTCACTAGACACATCTTATTCTCTCTTACTTAGCATGTTTTAAGCAGCCTAGAACGTCTATTATCTACCATGTAAGATAATACATGAAGTACAAAGAGAATTTAATGATACCACACTAGCCTAGAAAAGTGGCATGCATTCCTAGGTCGTCATGAGTTTAGATTACACATAGGTGTCCCTCCACCTACCCTTGATGCTACAAATCACAGGATGATATGACAGTCACTCAAGCAATTACATAGATAATTATATGCAAATAAGGTAACTAATCTTATAGGCATAAATTAAAGTCATTAAACAAAGTAATCCAACAAATTCAGCATGCATAACAATTAAAATCAAGAGCCAGAAATCCAATTAAATAACTAACATGGCTAGGGTTTCAAGCAACCCTAATCCTAAAACGACTACTCACGCATAACATAAAATAAAGACATAATGTAAATTAACATTTATAATTACAACGAAATAAAAGTGTAGAGTAAATGGGGATTGTCGAAAATGAGGCACAACAGAGACACGACAAGGCCTTCCCTCTCCAAGGTCCTCGCCAAACTTGTAGAAGTTCACTTGAAAAATAAAAGTGTTTAAATTATAAAACTGAAGTCCAATGTAAATTGCGGCTAGGTCTAAAAGTCCTTCAGCCGTGAGCTTTAGGGTCCTATTTATAGGGTATCTAAGCCTACAAAGTAGGAGATATTATAGGACAAAATCCTAATCAAAACCTGACTTAAATTCCTATCCTAGTTTGAATTGAAAAGGAACTAGAAAAAATAATCCTTTTTGAATTTGGAGTAGAATTATGCGGCAACTTTGTGAACTGAGTCTTTTGGACTTTCTTGCACATCAAGGCAACATCAGGGAATCTTCTCATGTCTCTTGGAAGTCACTCAATGGGCTGGTCCAAGCCTTAGACAACCAGAGCTCGTCTGGACCTCAATTAGGAACTTTTGAGCCTTTTTAAAAGACTTCTAGAAACTGAGCATGTCTTGGACCAATGTGACTGAGCCAAACCACGTCTTGGGCTGACATGTGATGTAACTTGATGAATTATGGGCTTTGGATCACTCAAAAGCTGGCAGAACCTGGAGATCGAAAAACTGCGTCATAATTAGGGCGCATACGTGTCTTTATGGCACACCTAGGCGGATCATGAGGAAGTGTCCTTATAGGGATTTGGGACCATGCCTTCGAGGCACATCATAGGCTTGTTAAAGGTGCATAGTGGGTCATCTAAGCGCATGGGTTTCAGGTTTGGTGCAACTCGATCATCACAGGTGGAACAGGGACATGCGTTAGGAAATGTCCTGTCGGGGCGTGACACAAAGACTTGGCACAGACGTCATGGATTGACGCAGACTTGAGATAGGGGCCTCGAACACGGATCAGATTTAGT
Source organism: Oemleria cerasiformis (assembly GCA_037349345.1). Lineage (NCBI taxonomy): Eukaryota > Viridiplantae > Streptophyta > Magnoliopsida > Rosales > Rosaceae > Oemleria > Oemleria cerasiformis. The sequence continues at coordinate 2,699,650 of JAZGTL010000041.1, read as the reverse complement.
GCATGGCTTTAGGTTCTCGGCTGGGACTCTTTTGGCGCACGACTTGGACTTAGCGGGGACTTGGTTAGGACATGTCACAGACATGTGTAGGTGACACGATAGGGACTCAGTTTGGACCCGATTTTCAACTTGAGATAATTTCTTCGTTACTACTCCGATTTGAGTTATTCTTTATGCATTCTTCTCATAAATTACCTATCTTTTCAAATCTGCACAAGTCTCACAAGATTGACCATTTTTTACTATTGATAGCACAAAATCATTCAAAAGACATGTACGAGAGGTACTTAAAGACATCAAAATGATGCTTAAATAATGATTGAACATAGGGCTCACAAAAGTTATAAATGTTATACCCCGCCTTGAATATCCATCTAGATACCGGCAGTTTCAGTTGCTGGCCGACACCTGGACGCTAAGTCCTGGTGACGAAAGCATATTGATAAACTCCACCACAGCGAAGCCTAGGATTATCATGATGATCATAATTGAAGTCCTAGAGGCTAAGGTCAATTTTTACCTTTCCATCTCAGTAAGTAAAACATTAGTGACTAGCACGTTGATGTCATGGAATCCCTTCCCGGGATGGCAATCACGCCCAACCAAACATAACTCGTCTGTTCGGGTCATCGTCCTCACCAAGCCCACTAACCACGATGAGAAGTATTTTCATAGGCTAACTAAACCCGTGACAATCGTCGTCAAATCATATAAAAATGGCAGTATCCTCGGCTATCATAATACCTAAGTCGGCATAACCCTCGGCTTTCCTATCATATCATTAACCGACATGATCCTCAATTGGTATGACACATAAGCTGGCATAACCCTCGACTATCATATCACATCATCAGCCGATATAACCCTCAACTATCATCGTATCGTATATAAGCCGGTATGTCCCTCGGTTATCACAGTATCACATATAAGCCGGCATGTCCCTCGTTATCATATCATATCATCATCATGCATAACCCTTGACTAGCATAACACATAAGCCGACATAACCCTCGGCTATCATATCATTCATCAGTCGACATGGCCCTCGGCTGTCATATCACATAAGTCGGCATAACTCTCGGCTATCATATCATATCTTCAACCGACATGACCTTCGACCAGTATAACACATAAACCGGCATAACCCTCGGCTATCATATCACATCATCAGCCGGTATAACCCTTAGCTATCATCGTATCATATATAAGCTGGTATGTCCCACCCCTATCACAATATCACATATAAGCTAGCATGTCCGTCGGCTATCATATCATATCATCAGTCAGCATAACCCTCGGCTGGCATAACACATAAGCCGGCATAACCCTCGACTATCATATCATATCATCAGCCGGCATGACCCTCGATTGGCATATCACATAAGCTAGCATAACCCTTGGCTATCATGTCATATCATCAGCCGACATGACCCTCAGCTGCATATCACATAAGCTTGTATAACCCTCGGCTATCAAATCATATCATCAGCCGGCATGATCCTCGGCTGGCATAACACATAAGCTGCCATAACCCTCGGCTATCATATCGCATCATCAACTGGCATGATCCTCGGTTGGCATATCACATAAACTGGCATAACCCTCGACTATCGTATCATATCGTCAGTCGGCATGACCCTCGGCTAACATAACACATAAGTCGGCATAACCCTCAATTATCATATCGCATCATAAGCCGTCATGACCATCGGCTGGAATCATGACTCAATCATCATAATAGGTACCTCAATGGCACTGTAGATGCACGAGTCACACACACGTGATTGGATTGAGTGTCTTCGCTCATACCACAACCACGTGAAGGACTAGGTGTAAGCACCATCACCACGAGTCCCCCTAGGAGCTCTGAGACCATAAATACACATAGGAGCTCAGGGACAGAATTGGCGCTGTTTAACTAGTATAGAATGAGTGATGGTGAACGATCATGTATAGGATTAGTCTATGGCCTACAGACAGGTACGACACCAGCGACCACCATATGGGAATACTAAAACTCATCACTGACATACGACCCAACCTGACTCGACATGACTTCCGACTCTGACAAATGACACATGTATTAGGTCTGCATGCCTCGGCCGTAGTATCTCTATACGGTACTCAATCCGTCTCGATCATCGAATTCATTGTATTTTTCATTTCACATCGATATCCACCCCATACTTGTGGTTCGATATTGTAATCCTGATCTCGGCACCTACCCTCGAGATACTCTACTATAGTGTTAGCTTATACTCATTCCTGAGTAATTTACCAATCATAGGATCCCTATCCCTCCATATTATTGTATTCTATAATGTCAGGCCCATCGATCAAATAGGGGTAAAATGGTCATTTTGCGACCTAAGTTTTCAGTTACGGCCCACAAACACATTGGGCCTTTACGAATGGTCCGAAACTATTTTAGTTCAACCCAACACTTATGTGGTTTCAAGGTTAAATTTTAAAATTCCATTTCATATTCCGAAACGGGTTTTAACAATCTTCCCCCCTTATAAGAATTTCGTCCTCGAAATTTGCTTAGTGCTCATGGATGTAATACTCTCCCTCAAACCGGCTTAGTTGACCACTCGGTCCATCTACGCCATGATTCCGCTATGCTACTTTTGATCCGACACCCTCGACATTACCATACCTTATGTAGTTTTTAGTAAAATAGATTGGATTGTATTTGGTTCATGAAGAGAAGTCCATCATTCCTCATGTTTCAAGTGTAGGAATTCATCTTTCATCCTATTGATGTACTCTTCCATGTACCATATGTTCTCAAAACATTGACTGACAACCTCCTAAATGGATAAACTCTTCCATAGGCAATAAATGTTTCTTGAATTTTCCACCCCGCATTAGTTGATTCAAGCGTAAGAAAGCAGATGTGGCAATCCATTTCTCTGGTGGAAGTTCCATCATCTCAAATGTCTCACAACATTATTAAACAGATTTCTGTCTGACTCCAGTCCTCGTGTCCGGAGAATTCAGTAATGGCATCAGATCGGGAATCTCTACAATGGGGTACGACTCACCCGTGCACAAAGTATCATCCTCCCTTGACCACTCCAAGTGTATGAGTTCACTATTACTTTTAGAATAAACATCCCTCACACCCACATAACCCTCGTCTCATCGGTGGTTGTTGAGATCCAAACAACTTCACTCATTTGCTTCCTGAAGCAGAATGGAGAATGTCTAGCGCACATTTGATTTTTGTTGCAATTCTACTTTGTTTGCCATCCAGTAGTATCTGTTGAGAGCTGTCAATTGAGCCGTCAAATTTTCGACATTCAGTGCATCCTCACCCAACTTAATGTCGACCAGTTTCAGCTCCCATGAGTGTGAAAGCATTCCTTTCCTTATCAACTCATTCAAATTTGACACACAACCTGGATGTTTGAATCCAATCATTTTGGAGCCCTCCTCGCACTCTCAACATGCTTATATACAAACAAGGAAAACCCTTTAGGCTTCTACACCCATAACATGCCAAGTAACCCATATTGCGTGGTTCTGATGCTTATCGGGTGATAAGTGGCATACACGTTGCTAGTAAGCCAAAATACCCTAAACGAATGCTCGAATCACGTATGTACAACACCAGGATAAACCATGTGTGTCAGACCAAGTTGCTTAAGATCACGAAGCCCCTTATCTTGTTACTTGACTTCTACCTCCACTTCAGAATCGAGAGAAGTTGCAACCATGTTGCAAGCACACCCACAACCCCGAACCGAAGAAGTAGAAAAGGTTGTTACGTTAGTTTCCTCATAGTGTATGGTAGGCTCCAGTGTGGCGTGGACTCTCGGGAGAATGACTAAGGGGTTTAAGGTCCCATTATTGATCATTCTATTTCTCCTTCCTCCCCATTCTTTGCATTCTTATTGCTCATTGTATGGTTGTTTGCCATCATAAGCTAAGGAATTCACTTTTACCTTAATAGGCTGCCATACTACGCAAGAGGTTAGTTTGGCCTATTGTTCATATCATCCTTACCCCGTCTAACTCATCCTAGTCTGATTTGAGCTTTAAACGTCATGAGGTCTTAGGATTTGACATATGTTCCCGTTCTTCATTGTATTTATCCATGCCATTTGTTGTTGTGTTATTCCTGAATATCGGGGTGCCACCAGACAACAGTCATTCGATAGTAGTGACTACCGATCCTTAAGCCTCCCAAAACTTCTCTAAGCCGGTTCATAAGGTTGACCGTCCACTGGTGCCAGTATACTGCCCCCACACGCTATGAGTCCCATCCAGAAGGTAGTACCACTCTGCGAGAGTACACTATGGCCACTCCTAGTGCCGTTATACGTCGAGACCCTCGTCTCTAGATGTAGCCTGTCATAATTGGTCACCTCTCAGGGAGACTCGGCATTTGCACTCGTGTGGTGTAGCTCATCCTCAAACTACGATTGGTCATTGGACCAAGCTAAGTCCTTCCTCCAACTGAGGGTAACTTCTGAAAGCTGCTGTAATGCTTATTGCTCTTCTTAATACACCATATGTGTACATAATTATTACCGTCATGTTCGCCGTCGAATGACTCGTTCACACCGCCCAGACAAGTCTCACTACTCGTTTTCACCATCCGAATGCGAAATCCGACAGAAATTCTACATGTCCCTCCTATCAAGGGTCAAGGCCACAAAGTTGTTCCATCCTTGACCGCTAACTAGTGAGGGTCCCTACTTTAGTAGGTTAGACTAGTTAACCATTTCACGATACTATATTATTCAAGGAGGTGTTCTAACACGCTCATCTTGGAATTTATGATCATCATGAGGCCGTACCGAACGACGATGCCCACGACCATGCTCTGATACCAATTGTTACACCCCGCCCCTAATATCCATCTAGATACCGGCAGTCCCAGGTGTTGGATGACACTTGGACGCTAAGTCCTGGTGACGAAAGCCAATTGATAAACTCCACCACAACGAAGCTTAGGATTATCATGATGATCATAATTGAAGTCCTAGAGAATAAGGTCGATTTTGACCTTTCCATCTCAGTAAGTAAAACATAGTGACTAGCACATTGATGTCATGGAATCCCTTCCCGGGATGGCAATCATGCCCAACCAAACATAACTCGTCTGTTTGGGTCACCGCCCACACCAAACCCACTGACCACGATAACGAGTATTTTCATAGGCTGACTCAGCCTGTGACAATCGTCGTCAAATCATATCAAAACAAGCAGTATCCTCGGCTATCATAATACCAAAGCCGGCATGACACTCAGCTATCCTATCATATCATCAATCAACATGACCCTCGACTAGTATGACACGTAAGCCGGTATAATCATCGGCTATCATATCACATCATCAGCCGGCATAAGGCTCAGTTATCATCGTATCGTATATAAGCTGGTATGTCCCTCTGTTATCACAGTATCACATAAATGCCGGCATGTCCCTCGGCTATCACTGTATCACATAAATGCTGGCATGTCCCTCGGCTATCATATCATATCATCAACCGGCATAACCCTTGGCTGGCATAACACATAAGCCGACATAACCCTCGGCTATCATATCATATCATCAGCCGGCATAGCCCTTGACTAGCATATCACATAAGCCGGCATAACCCTCGGCTATCGTATCATATCATTAGCCAGCATGACCCTCGGCTAGCATAACACATAAGCCGGCATAACCCTCGACTATTATATCACATCATCAGTCGGCATAACCCTCGGCTATCATATCACATTATCAGTCGGCATAACCCTCGGCTATCATCGTATCGTATATAAGCTGGTATGTCCCTCGGCTATCACAGTATCACATATAAACCAGCATGTCCCTCGACTATCATATCATATCATCAGTCGGCATAACCCTTGGTTGGCATAACACATAAGCCGGCGTAACCCTCGGCTATCATATCATATCATCAGTCGGCATGACCCTCGGCTGGCATATCACATAAGCCGGCATAACCCTTGGCTATCATGTCATATCATCAGCCGGCATGACCCTCGGCTGCATATCACATACGCTGGCATAACCCTCGGCTATCATATCATCAGCCGGCATGACCTTCGGCTGGCATAACACATAAGCCGGCGTAACCCTTGGCTATCATATCGCATCATCAGTTGACATGACTCTCAACTGGCATATCACATAAGCCGGCATAACCCCCGGCTATCATATCATATCATCAGCCAACATGACCCTCGGCTAGCATAACACATAAGCCGGCATGACCCTCGGCTGGCATCATGACTCAATCATCATAATAGGTACCCCAATGACATTGTAGTCGCACGAGTCACGTGCACGTGACATGAATGAGTGTCTTCGCTCATACCACGACCATATGAAGGACTGGGTGCAAGCACCGTCACCACGAGTCCCCCTAGGAGCTCTGTGACCATAGATACACATAGGAGCTCGGGGATAGGACTGGCGCTGTTTAACTAGTATAGAGTGAGCACAAGTGAACAATCACGTGGTGGTCTGGTTTGTGGCATATAGACATGTACGACACCAACGAGCACCATATGGGAATACTAAGACTCATCACTGACATACGACCCAACCTGACTCGACATGACTCACGACTCGGACACATGAGACATGCACTAGGTCGGCATGCCTCGGCCCTAGTATGTCCATATGGTACTTAATCCGTCTCGATCATCGAATTCATTGATTTTTTCATTTCACATCGATATCCACCCATACTCGTGATTCGATATCATAATCTTGATCTCGGCACCTACCCTCGAGATACCCTACTATAGTGTTAGCTTGTACTCATTCCGGAGTAATTTACCAATCATAGGGTCCCTAACCCTCAATATTATTATATTCTACTATGCCGGGCCCATCGATCAAACAGGGGTGAAATGGACATTACTGAATAAAATTAAGTCTTATTTAATTTGTTTCTCTCAATCTCACTCTCTCACTGTGTGTGTTCGAATTAAAGGAGAATCATGATGAGCACAAAAGAATCCAATGTGCTACGTACCACCACATTGCTGATTGCTGGCATATTATTATTGACTGGATGGATGGATGGATCATCGACCACACATCTGCTGATCTGCACGTGACAAACATATATAGGCAAAAGGGTTGGTACTTATTCACTATTAATTATATGCTTTTTGTCCTTCATATATCTTCTATATATGCTTGCAATTGCTGTGTTTCAAAGGATCAAATCTTATTCCAGGAAAAAAAAGGATCAAATCTTATACTGCACTCCATTCACAAACTATAGCGATGATGCAAAGATTGTTCATCATTTACACAATCATTACGTCCTTTAATTCTCTATCAATCATGCAATTAACAATGTAATCAATATCACACAAATATATACACACACATTCAGACAAAAATTTAAGATTAAAATTAGATGTGAGTTCATTTAAACTCAATTTTCCTTGGTGAATTTCTTTTTATCGAACTTCAGTACAACTTCCTCTAGTTTATGAATGATGCGTCCTATATATATTTTATACAACTTATTTTTTTTTTTTTGCCAAATTTTATAGAACTTCTTAACGCATCTAATATATTTCATTTAAACTACAACATATATAAATAAACAAAGAAGTTCTATAAAATATATATTAACGTATAACACATGGTCTAACAAAGAAGTTCTATAAACAAAGAATTTAAATTTGAAAATTATTGCATCTAAATTATATATGTTTTTTTGTTTTCTCGCTTGTAGATTATTGTTTCAAAAAATAAAGGTAATTAATTAAGCACCACATGGTCTAATAATGTTGCTAAATAGAGTACTACGGCTACTAATTAATTATGGAGTCATTATATTATATGCAAGTACTGTAATCAAAATGTTCTGCCTCCAATTCGAGTAATCCAAACCCCACTCATTTCTTGTGGTCTACTGCTTGTACATACCACGTGCCATGAACGTGCAAAAAAGTTGTTGCTAGCCAGTAAAGCAAATTAGGGTTCCAAAAACATCATGTATATATTGACATTCAAATGCATATATATGGTAACCAAGTTTAATTAATTAAAACATATGAAACAAAAGTTAAGGGTCGGATATATATCGGACCCCATGAACACGTACTATATATAGTACATGGTACCTCTTAGCCTTTAACTCGTTTTCTCGTGACTGAACAATTTCAAATGTTTTTAAGGTATAAAATTGTAAATTTGCGTACGTACGTAGTTGAGTTGTATCTTTGAAAAATAAAACTATTTAAGGGACTAGGAGGAGAGGAGGATGGGGATTTATTTTTTCCAAAAACAGCTTCTGTTTATCAACATCAGCTTTAGATTTGACAAGATTGCAAAACCCTTTTGACCAATTTCAACGTGCATGCGAAATGCTTTGTTTTTGAGAACCACCCTTTTCACCATCCATTTCAACAGTACGTGGATTCACTCTCTTTCTCTCTCTCAGTGTTTGTGCAGTATACTGCAGTGGTCAAGCATATATATATATATATATATATATACGTAGCTATAGGGTTTTACAGAAATAGTGTACATGCAGTAGTTGCTGGCTTGCTGCAAGAAAGAGGTGGCCTCCATCTGGGTTGTAAGCACATGACAAAGTATTATCCTCATGTCTTCTTCTTCCAAGTTAAAATTAATAAATGCCATCTGTTTATATTTGATGACAGGTGACTCAGCTGTGAGAGAGAGAGTGAACAATCACTTTCACTTTCGCTCTGAAACTCTCTGTGACCTCTGAAATCCCTCATAATATTGATCAACTTGGGGAGGGGGAAAACCATGAAATCTTCTTGTTAAAAAAAAAAAAAGAACGTACGGCCATTGCCACTTTAAGGTCTGCTCATTTGTTTAATCCCACAATTTATATATCAATATGTTCCCCAACCTGAAAAGAGAAACTCTCTAGTCTCTAGTAATTAAGAAATTTAAATTGTTTATGCACATTATTGTCAATCATAATTTGATACTTGCAAAAAATCATATTTTAAGACGATTCTAATAAATTATTTTCATTTTGTATTAGATTAGATTGTGATTTGCTAATATCGAGAACCTGAAAATTGTTAATGAAGATTCCACCCCAAAACTAATTCGGCAATATGGCCGGGGGATGCCTAACTCCTTTTAAGCCCTTGTAAAGTTATGTAACTTTCTAATGTGTGACTTTTGTACCTTTACATTCTCCCAGTTAAAACCTTGTTACAAGAAAGTGATAAAATTAAGAATTAATTAGATATTAGTCCATTTTTAATAGCCAACATTTAATATAGTCTATTTGTTGATGATTCAGATTCCACGTTAGCATATAATTTTTTTTATTATTTAATATTATTTTATTTTTCCTATATTACCCTTTAATTTATCTTCCTTTTTTTTTCCTCCAAAATTCTATATTATCTTAACTAATATTGTTTTAAAGAATTTATTTTTAAAGTGTATGAATTTCAAAAGGATTCTTCATCTGGCCCTTTAGTTATCAGCAAATAGAAAACATATAATTGTATAAAAAAAATTGAAAACATTTCAGAGTACGTACAAAATATAAAATAACTAAAGAAAAGTTTTATAGAACAATTAACCTGTGAATTAGGTTGAAAAAAATCACATGTGAGTTAAATTGATTGTGTCTGAAATGAAAGTAAACAAATCTCATGAAAATCCAAACGAGTATACCTTTGAAATAGAAAAATCAGCACATTATCTGCTCATTACATAGGAAAGTATAATTAATCTGACATGTGATAGAGGTATATAAAAATCAAATAAAAACCACATCAATGCAAGAGCCAAAAACAAAAGAAATTAAAATTTACATAATGAAATTACCCAAAATAAAGCAATAAAATTATTTATCCAAATTTGATATATAAACAATACCCGATGATAGGTATAAACACACAGAAAAAACTCAAGTTGAAGGAGATAGCATGTTGAAGAGGAGATTGTAGGTTGCATCCGCTTATAGGTTTTTGAAAATTAAAGCCTTTTACTAGGAGGATAAATAGGAAAATTTAGTGTTTTATATTAGGATGATATATATGTATTTTTTTAATAGATAAATTGGTATTTTTTTTAGAAAAGCAGATAATAACTTTTTTATATTTTATGGAATGTATTAAAAAATGACATGATATATAAATTGTGATTAAAATAAGGACAAAAATTTATTTATTTGGCTGAAAAATGACGAGTTAGGACCCTCATTAATAATAAAGTGAATTATATTAAAAATTCACGTATTAAAATTGGACATATAGATAATTAACTCTAAAATTAATTAGTAATTAGAATATATAACACAATTAAAGTTGAAAGTCAAATAAAGGATCAAGTGAGAATATACACACACTGCCCTACCAATCTTTTTAATTAAAGCCTGAAGTATTGGGAGCTTTGTGGCAGGGTTTTCTCTGATTGAGGATCTCCTTTTTAATTTCTTCCACTCAGCATATATATATATATATATATGAATCATCATCATAATGTTCTTATAGAAATGTGGGAAAGTTTGAGAGTTACTGTAGAGATCCAAATTCCCAAACCCATATATATATTGTAACTACTAGGAGGATGTGAGCAGGTGATAATTTTCATGCCACTGCTACAGTGCTACAGTGCTACTGCTGTACTGCTACAGTGGTACTGCTACAGCTACTGCTTCTACCCACTGCACTTGAATTGTGGGTCTCATTGTTAAAGGACACTTATTAATGGGCTTGGCTTGGACCCATGCATCACACACTTCACACAAAAACAGAAGGCAATCTCCATATATGGGACCATCATTCATTCATTCACTAGCTGCTTCAAAATTATTCAAATCATGAACTCAAGTAACATATATATATGCTCAACTGATCAACTGCCTTTTTTCACCCAAAATTAAGCAAGTCATCAATGTTTCAGGCTTTTTCGGACTTCAGATTTATAATCTACAGACATCAGTTGCTCGAATTACACTGCAAGTATTATTTTACTTGCATGAGTAGTTATGAGGGTCGTTTTGTGTAATCGGAGCTTGCTTGATTTTGATTTGCATAATCATATATATCATTGTACCTAGGCTACGTATAGGCCTGAGAATCATAAGAATCGTTCTCGAGATTTCTTGACAAAAAAAGTGACAATAATATGGATCAGAGAATGAGTCCCATGCTAGTGTACGTTATTCACTCAAAAACTCCAAAAGAGAAAAAAAGATAATAAGGAAAAGACACACAAAAGAATCTATAATTGATTGTCCTTTGCTCTATAATTCATCATTCAGATTTGATTGTTATTATGAGGTGAGACTGTGAGACACAAACGGTAAGAAGGGAAAACAAAAAGAAAATATATATTTGTGTACGTACGTATAATGTACATTCATGTAATTGTAATGCTAAAAAGAGTAAGAGTGCATGACCTTCCAACCCACTTCTAATCTCTTTCAATATTACCAACTCAAATACCAACAAATTACTGAAGATGATGAGATTCGAATTTCATATCTCTTTGGGAGTTCATAAATAAGAGAAATATCACTCAATTTCAATGTTAATATTTCTCGAGTAATACTTGCATCGATTTTAAGGTGATTGTGCTCATTCTTCAGTGATCAATTACGGAATGTTTACTATCCAAATGTGATGATCGTTTAATTTTAAAAAAAAAAAATCATGTAAAGATTATCTCTACAAAAGAAAAGAAAAGAAAAAAACAAATTGGCCGGTGATGGTTTAATCATATATATATATATATCAATTAAATCTAGATTACTACCATAGAAATCTTAATTGTTACAAAAACATCGATTCTTTTGATACATATAGGCTACTAAGCGATTTCTAATTTGATTAATTTTTTCCAGATATGATATTTATATGATGTTGTAAGAAATCAATTGCTCCGATTATCACGCTTGCATACTGAAAATTTGGTGATTGGTCATAAGGGGATTAGTACTACTGGTCTAGTAGTATTCCTTACCATATGTTATATGGGAGGTTTTAAGTTCGACTTTCGTAAATGACAATGTCGATACCCAATATGTATAATATAATTCCCTTTACCCTATATCATTGAATTAAAAGAAAACCGTATAAAAAACGAGTATATTTCACTGTAAGATGAATGCAAGTATTTTCTATATTTCTTTGATTGTGAATATTCTATCTAAAATAAGTGATTAACATTTACATTTGATATGTTTATTAACCCTAAGTCCTATAATGTTAAAACATTTTTGCCTGTAAATTTGTCATCCATAGGTAAAACTGTGAAAGTGACCAAACCAAAAAATTGGTATTGTAGGACTACATCGATCAGAAGAGCATTAGATTGGTTGTCTAACTGAAAAAGGCTCGTGGCCCTTTATCTTTACTTCTTTGACCGGTAGATAGGTTGAGGTAAAAATGTATTTGAATTTGATCAATTTCTTCCCCTAATTAAATGTTTAAATTAAATCAAAATACAGGAAGAAAGAAAACTTTAAACATAAGAGGTAAAAAAGCATTTGAATTTGATCAATTTCGTCCCCTAATTAAATATTTAAATTAAATCAAAATACAAGAAGAAAGAAAACTTTAAACATAAGAGGTAAAAATGAAAAATCACAAAGCACTGACACACAGGTGCAATAATTGGTTTTTTGGACCATTGAAGAAATTAACGGTGGATGATGAGAGTAACTTTTCAAAGGTGGGGGATGGTTTGATGGATATGTGATTGGCCCTCCCCAGCTAAAACCTGTTACTCTCACACACTCACCATCAATGAGCTATCCACTTCCCAAAAGAAAAACTCAATCAAATCATCATTTTTTTCCAATTCGTATATAAAAGCTATAATGAATTGTCTCCCGGTGGTACCTACATGGCCAGTGCTTTGAAAGCTGAAACCCACTTCAGCCATCTCCAGCATCTGTGCAAACTTTGAAGATTGTTTGCAGCTTCCATGCACAACTCTTTCAATCATGGTTTGATTGTGCCTGTAATTGAACTTTGAGACGATGGTCACTGAGGCCGCCCTAGAATTGGACTCAAGTAGATAATTCGGTCATTAAATTACAGGTATGCTGAAGTAATTAAGACCAAGTTTTCAATTTTATAAAAATTCAAAGAATTATATGAATCAAGCGTAAAAGAACTTCAAGATTGATGTTAAAAGTTAGCTTTCATTTCTTGCTTCAACATACTTACTTTTAATTTAATGAAGCATACAATCTAATCTAATAGCGTGGTTTGGACTAATATTTTCTTGCCTGTAGGGCTTAAAATTTTAATAGTTCTTCTTTTGTTTTAATAATTGTCATACATAAATTTTGAAGTCACAATCTTGTTCAACAGAGTAAAAGAATAGAAATGATAATTTGCTTCGAAATTTGAATATCATGAGTATATGGGTAGGGTAAGAAACTTACTACATGTGACAAAAGTTAACTTATTTGACAAATCAACTAGAAAATTGTAGAGTACTAGGTCAAGGACTCAAACTCAAAACTCCAATGAAAAGTAGCTTCGATTATACAAGGATGGTTTAGACCTTAGATAGAGGCCCACCCAGTAATAATCAATCTCTACTTTTTATGATATGTAGAATGGGAAGGAGGGTAGAGATTCCTCAACCAACACCTAAATTGCCACTTTTAGCCTACCTTCACCCTCACTCCCTCCTTCATAGATAGAATCATAGAGTTGTAGGGAAAAATCAAAATTTACAGAGCCAACACTAGGCTCAAATCTTCCCCAGGGTCTGCTATCAGATCAGGATTCAGGGTCCTCAAATATTTCCGTGATTTTTCACTCTTGGTTACTTTTTCTCCAATATATACTATCACAAACACTTACAGCCAAAGAAAGTGTTGGCATTTTGGAGAAAGAGGACAGATCCACTCTCAGCTTCAGTTGAAACATTGGGTCAGGTTGTTACTAGCAAGTCTAGCATTAAGCAGCAAGGTCTGGGCATGGCCCTGGGCCCATTTTGTCAAAATCATCCAAACACTTAAATCTTGGGCCTAAACTATGCCCATCTGAAACACACTATTTTTTGGTCAATGAAAGAAAGATACAATGGCCACTGCAATATATTTTTTTTCACTGGATACTATCAACAGAAAATAAGGTACAGAAAGTAGGGCACCTCCATTATCATTTAACAATACAGATAATGGACAGCATTGCCCCAAAATTTTGATCTTTGATTGACTTTCACTACATAAAGAAGCGATGATCTGAAGTTGGTACACGAAATATGTGAGGGATAGGACAGAAAAGAAGGAAAGGGGGTGCAGGAAAACCCAATTTAAGTGTAATACCTTAGCTTGAGTGTTATCAGGTATCATTGGACTTCTTGATACATACATGGCTTCATTTACAATTATGCAATGCTCTTTGTTCAAAAGTAAATGTCAGATTGCTTTGATTGTGCTTTGATATCTTTCAACTTCTTCAATATGTTGGTGAAGTAGTCCTGCAAATACTTCTCCAGTGTAACTATATCTTTTCCGTCGACACCAAGAAGGCCATAAGTCTCAATCATTGGAGCAGAAAAAACAGTATCACTCGAAAGAACCTACAAATGCCAAAATGCAAGATATTACCCCTCTCCATCAATTGGAACAAGTAGAGTCAGAAAAGCGGATTGAGGCTCCAAATGTTGCAAAAAAAAATTACAGTGCAAGTTATAAAGCTGCACTGCAATAGCCACCAAGAATAAAACAACTTGTTGCATGTAAGCGATTGTCAAAAGACCGAAACATAAGAACTTACCTCCGAAAATGCCAATCTATCAGCAACATCATTTGTCCACTCAAAAAGCCTTGTCAGCTGACGAGTTACTCTCAAGACAGAGACTGGAACTGTAGTTACATTTGCCTCTTGCCCCGCAAACCTTTCACACAACGTTATTACCTAAAAGAAAAAGGGGTGAGGTGCAGTTGGAGATGGTCTTAGGTTTCAATTCTATATTATAATAATTAGAGGAAAGACCAATGAAGGGTTTGACGGTGGCACATATTGTTGCTCACCTCTTGGGTTGTCCATGCGCGAGGGCCAGCAAATGTGAGAAGCTTCCCATTGACTTTCTCATTTCTTAAAGCAATAAAGGTAAGCCGAGCTACATCCTAATACAAAATGAATACTTGTTCAGCTACCATAAGGAGAGGCGATGATAAATGTATTCATCAAATCAACCAGGAAAACAGTATGCATTACTAACCTGGGTATCCATGTATGCAATTCTTGTGGGGGCATCTGTTCCCCAAACTGATTTCTCTTCTAATATAGGCACTGCATACTGCCCAATAATCCCCTGAGAAAATGAAAAAGGAAACATAAACTTTTGCACTTGTTACTAAAATCAAAATAGATATTCACAATCAAACACAATAAACTCTAATGAGTTAGGATAGCGTACAGTAATTATTGCATGTTCTATGATTATCCTTTATATGAACCATCGTCTATACCCTTTCGGGTTGTGTGTGTGCTTGTATGCATGTCTATGTCTGTCCGACTCTGTCAAGTAATAAAAAGATATTATTTAGACATGCTACTTATTATCAGTCTATCTAATTTAACTGTTCTTTCTGATAAAGAAAATGAATGGGGGATTGGAGGAGTGTCGTTTGAGGGAGTAATAGGAAGATGACGAATTAATTTGAAACATCAAGCTGACAGGTGAAGCACAAACTTGGCTATGCCAGCAACGATATTATCAAAGAAGTCGACAGCTAAGTTTACGTGGCCCTTACTTGCATGAATCCACATAAACGTATAATGACGTGATTTATGCCTGAATCCTTGATAAACTTTTCAGTGCAATACTTGATCTCCATTAGTGGAACTTCAGGATGCTTGTCACAGTTGTGGATTGAATAGAAAACATATTTTTGGATTCCCATAGCTTTTGCACATTGTATAAGAGCAACTTTTCCTTCCCAATCTACCTAAATAGAAAAAAAGGTTAGATAAGACCAAAAGTACAGCACAATTATACTATTTATTCAGGTAATGTTTTCTGCAACATATAAAATCTCCGAGGGCCCTGAAATAGGTATACAAGAATCTCTCAACCAGATTCAATGGGTCATTTTTTTTGGAAGTTTGAACTACGCACAGAATTTTTTCTAATTTCTTCAGTTTCTTTATTGAACAAGGGAAAACACAAGTACACAACTTATTGCTGAAAAGAAAGAAGATGGAAGCAATTCCATATGACAATGCGACAATAATGAAAGCATGTACAAAAGGCATAGCAGACAAAGATATCCTTTGATCTATGTATGTAATGAATACACAGCTCATCCAATGATCAATGGTAGCTTCAAAGATGATCTACAAGTGGAAATTAATTTCCAAGCCTGATTAACAGATAATGTACTTATGTACATAGAAGCTTACCTTTTTGATGGGCTCCTCTGGACGGCCTGTGGCACAATCAATGACAGTATGAATCCCAACCAAAGTTGCAGCTATGGTCTCTGGCTTGCTAAGGTCTGCCTGTTCACCACAACACGTTAAATTCAGTTAGGTACTTGAATTTCATGGAAGCAAGAAAGAAACACAATTTACCAAATCACTTTCAGAAAACTACTTGAACTTCGAAGAAGCAAAACAAATTGCCAAACAAAATGACTCTGATACTAATAAAAACCAAAAACCCAGATAGAATTTAACCAATACATTAGAATATCAAAGAAGCAACACAAATTGTCAAACCAAATGTCTTTGTTACTAATACTATCCATATAGAATTTAAAACATAAATATGAATTAGAGTGCAAATAATAAAATTGAGGGGGATTTGGGGATGTACATTGACGACAGTGGCACCCCAATCTCTGAGGAAGTCAGCAGGAGCTGGTCTAGGCCTAACCAGGCACCTAACCTCATAGCCTTCATCTAGTGCTCTCCTCACAATCTGCCTACCAAGAGTCCCAGTGGCACCAACCACCAGTATGCTGGTTGGTCTCACAGGTGTCCCAGGAGCAAGATTCACAGCCCCAACCCCTGCCCTGGCCGTACATCTCACTGAACGCCGCGTATTAGTCCCTGCACACACAAATAAAAATGGGGTCTTTTCAATTTTGTAAGAAGAGTGGCAAAAATTAAAACTTGCCCAGTTGAAGCAAGGAGATGACGAACCAGTACTGGTGGAGACTGAAGAAGAAGATGAAGGAAGAAGATGGTCAGGAGCTAAAGTCCGGCACCATGAAAATGCGGCTGTGAACGACGTCGTTTTGGAGTCGTGATGATGATGATGATGGAGTTTGCCGGGTGTTGCCAGCTGGGTTGGAATCCTCCAAGCCATTGCCATTTTTTAAGCTATCTCCTTGTCTGTGACTGAGTGGCAGACTCTTTTTACAGAGAGCGAGAAAGAGAGAGATGGAGCACTGGATCTTAGTGTTGCCACGTCGTTCTCTAAAGTGGATTACGATTTTTGCCACTAGTCGCAACCCTTTTCACCATCAGTCGCTCGACCCGACCCGACCTACACAACCTTTAAACAAGGATTCAGCAAGTTCAACTAGACTAGTTCATCAATGGGCCGGCCCAACTTTCGAGCAAAGCCCAATGGTCGAGACGAAGGACTAACTTCGCTATCTTTGCAGGGTCTCACAATAGTCACCATGGCAGACTTTTTCCATGGTCAGAACTTGAATTCTGCGAAGTTTCTTCCCAGACCGTGTTTGGGTAATTTATTTATTTAATTTTTAGTCAAAAAGTGTTTGGGTAAATTCATTTCTGCTTATTTTTGTCTGTTTTGATTTTCCCACTCGGATGATATAGTAAGCTTTTGTAACTTTATGCAATGTCAACGGCAAAAGCCTGATTTTGCATGCAACAGCTCTCTCTCTTACTTCCTATACGAGCTCAGCCCATCTCTCTAAAGCTGCTGTTCTGCCCAAAAACTTGAGTCAGTGGACCCGGAGCCGCTTTCGTTGGGTCTCCGCCAAAAACCGGGTTGCAGAGCGAAGGAGCGGGCTTCGTGTGGGTTTCTCTTCGTGGATGAGTTGTATGGACTGTTTGGATGGGTTGAAAGCTGTCGGCTAAGAGGCCTTCGAGCCACGGTCCTTCCCTAAATGGGCTGACCATGAAGCAACTAGGCCTTAGCTACATTCAAAGTAGGCGTGCCACTAGTAGAGACTGCTACTAGACAGTTTGAAGATGCGTTCCGCTTGCGGTCCAAAAACCTTTCTTTTAATCAAGTGATTGTGAGGCAAGCGGGCAAATAGTTTGCGCTGTTCTTTTCTATGTCTTCTTCTTAATGTATCCAAGGATTTTAATAAAATTTCTTTCCAGTCTAGTCCAAGTTCATGTGATTTCCATGATGTTCATATTACCAGCTTGTTATTTAGTTAGTTAGCAGTTAGACACGTGGGTTTCCTTAAGTCGGGATGATAGTATTGAACCAAAACACATAGAAGGTTTCACGACTTAGACATCCATGAAACACACTGGTTGGTATATCCCGAATACTTGTCTCTCCTTAAGAAAATTCGTTATATTGCAGAGAGAGTAAAGTACAAATACTGAAAGAGTAAATGCGTTAGTATTGAAATGCAGAAGGTAAATGACCAGTGCTGAAAGTAAATTATTTCTTTCGCAATCAAGCCTTAGGAAGGCATGGTCTTCTAGAAATCATCAACTGAATGAACAACAGTCGGAATCATGCCATAGGTTGGCAGAGCATTCGAGTGACGTTGAGACGTCGAAGGTTGAGTGGTTGGATGCCTCAAAGACTGATTTGAGTGACAGTCGGGATGAGGTGAGTGTTTGAGTGCCTCAAAAAATGATTAGAGTGGTAGTCGGGATGAGGTAGGGAATTTGGTGATCTTCAAAACTGGCTTGGGAAACAAGTCGGGATGAAGGAGAGCTTTGTGTTCTTGGTTTAAGAACTGAGAGAGGGGTTGAGAAGAGAACTAAATCTTGATCCTAGATCGAAAGAAACAGGTTGTGCCTAAAGAGGTGAGCCTTTGAACAAAGAAACTTTTGAGGGTTTGCAGTTGTTTTGAAATTGATTGAGTTTGATCAATTTGTTTGTTTGATTGATTGATTGGTTGTCCCTTGAGAAGAGGGTTTCTTCTCCATTTATAGGCGGTGATGAGCTGATCTGGATTGCCATGTAGACCTCTGCGGGACCTATGTTGCAGTTTGGTTTGTTGAAAACATCCCCTTTGCCTTCTTATCCTTTGCGCGCGTAAGAATTGACTTCACCTTCTCCAAGTTTCCACGTCTGCACATTCCAAGTAGGAGCTATTGGGCCGAGCCTTGCGATTTGGGCATTTAATTCAGCTGGCCATTTGCTTTGGCCCGAAGCAGGATTTTTTCGAGTGTAAACATTGCCCCCTGAATTTGAAATGTTTTAATTTAAAAACAATTTAAATTCACACAATTGCCCTTACCCACTCTCCATTTTTGCGATTATGTCGGATCCATTTCCTGAAGCCTTTTTTGTTCGGGTATTGGCAGTTTTTGAGTCCATTATCGTGATTGCTTCTGTTATCTTCTTCCTCCGAGTGAATCGTCATCTTCCCCTATCTTCCAAGATTTAGATTTCCCTTGTTTTGAAGTGTATGGCTCCCAAAGTAGTTTCGAAAGGAAAAGCCCTAGCTGGTTCTTCTCATTCTTCTGGGTTTGTGGATGGTCCCACTCCTGAAACCCCTTGGATTATTGGGCAGAATTTTGAAAATTGTTGTATTTCTTCGCGAAATAATCTCCGAGTTTGTGAGGAGGGAGGTCATATCGCTAATAGCCCTGTTCTTACTGCGGATGCCGAGCATCATTTCGCCCTGAACCCTTGTTGGCGAGGTCAGGTTTGGGAAGATGCGGCTCCATTTTACAATGCTTTGTCTGGATTCCAAGCTACCCCTATTTACCAGCGGTCCTCATTCCCTTGGAGTGACCTTCATTCCTAATGGGCTTGTTTGTTCTCAGTCGGCCACAAATCGAAGATTTTTGATCGCTTCTTGCGTTGGGTCTGGAGAATGAAGAAGCTGTGTCCTTTTGATCTTTGGACCAATGGAGTATATCACCTGGTAAGCTTTTCTGACCTTCCACCTCTCCTTATATGAATCTCCTTAGTGTTGCTCTGTGTTTCTGGAATAGTAGCACTAAGACTTTTGATTTTGGAGTGGGTCCTATGACCCTAACCCTCCTTGATTTGGGGGATTTGTTTGGCTTGAATCCCTCAGGGAGGATTGCTGACTTTACCAATTTGTTCACCCGCCCTTATTTTCCTTCGGACTCTGATCCCGAGATTGTTAGAGCTCTGCCTCATAAAATTAGTACCTTTACTCCGTACTTGAATGTTGTTTAGTCATTATTTATGCATCATTTTGATGTCCTCAAGTACCTTTCTTACATGTCTTTTGAATGATTTATGGCCATCCATAGTAGAAATTAATGCTTTTGTGAGACATGTGCAGGCTTTAGGAAGATAATGAAATTCTAAGGATATAGGAAAAAGAATGACTCAAATCGGAGTTTAGATGAATGAGATGTCCTCATTTCAATATCAGGTCATTAACTGGGTCCTGAGTGTGCCAGTGCGACCTATTTTGGGTCCTTGGCCAAGTACCTTAGATCATTCCATCCGGGTCCCAGACCTGTGTCTCATGACATCAAGTTCATGTCCTAGAAGTGCCAAGGTCATACCAGGTTGTGTCCCGCGACATTGCCCAAGGACACCTTCTCGAGTCCCAGGCATGTTCCTGCCATGTCCCTGCCGAGCCCAGCGCATGCGCCTAAATCCTGGTTCCTGTTTCGCTAGCGGTGGAACAAAGTTCCTCCTCTGCGCTAAGCTTGACAACCTGTGCACCTAGCTTGAGCCATGACGCGCTTCTACTACACCCATGGTACGCCTCTAAAGTACAGTCCCTGTTTGTGCTGAAAATGCTTCCCTGGTCCCTTGTCCCAAAGAGATCCTTTGCGCCTTATTTTATGGCCGGAAGGCTCAGAAGAGGCCCTGACCTGCAATTCAATGGAACAAAGCGAGACAAAGACTATAACTATACTAGATACATAATTTGGAAGTGCTTGGAATGGTTTGTCTCGAGTGGATTGATCAATGACATTTTAAGTTCTCAAAAGTCCAAGTTTGAAGGTTTTGAGCCCAGAATCTGGCCCAGCTATGTTTGAAGTGTTTAGGCTTGGCTCAGCCCAGCTCTTGATGTCCAAGCAACCTCCAGAAGACTCCAGAAGCTGCCTTGGAGTGTAAGAAAGCTTAGAAGTGTTTATCACAAGTATTGCCGGAAATCCTACTCCAATTCCAAAAAGGATTGCTTTTTCTAGTTCCTTTTCAATTCGAACTAAGATAGGAAGTTTAAGTCATTTTTTAATTAGGATTTTGTCCTAAACTATCACCTACATTGTAAAGGTTTAGAGGCCTATAAAAAGGACCCTAGGGTTCACGGGAGAGGACCTCTAGACACCCTAGCCGCAATTTACATTGTAATTCAGTTTTAAATTAAAATAGTTGTTAGTTTCTGCATGTGAGAGAGTTGGACGTGGGCATTGGAGGACAAGCTCTGGCGTGGTCTTCTGATGTGTCTCATCTTCAATAATCTCCTTTGTATCTCTACTTTTATTGCTTTTACTTTAATGAATTCAATTATGTTTGTTTCAATGTCAATTATGTGTGAGTAGTCTTTTTAGGATTAGGGCTGCTTGAAGGCCTAGCCATGCTAGTTCGTTAATTAGATTTTGGCTCTTGATTTTGATTGCTATACATGCTGAGTAATTCTGATTACTGTTTAAACTACCATTTTTATTTTTTTATTTTTTATGTTTATGAGACTTGCTATGTTGTTTGCAAAAATTATTGATGGAATTGCTTGAGTGATCGTCATATCATCCTGTAATTCATTAGCATCAAGAGGTTGATATTAAGAAACAATCTTGTAATCGGAATTCATGACAACCTAGGAATGCACATCACTTTTCTAAGCTAGTGTGGTGTCATTAAATTCTCTTCGTACTTCATGCATCATCTTAACTGGTAAGTGATAGTCGTTCTAGGCATATGCCCTGTTTAGGACATGCTAAGTAAGAGCGAATAATATATGTTTAGTGTACCAACGTTAGGAGCTAGGCATGGGCACCTAATTCAGAAGTTTTATCGTTTGAATCAAGGAAATCTAGTTAATAACTATAATTGGTTAGAGTGGATAATATGCTTTAATTCGCCTTAGTTAACAAATAATCAATCTGTCATCTTGTTGCATTGTTATTTTCTGCACTTTAATTTACTTGTCTTTAAATTCAAATTCTAAAAGCATTGTTTGCGTCATAAGTTAGGTCTAGGGTTAATTTGCTTGTGTTGCCGTGTCTTTGCTTGTTATCTTGTTTGTCTTTGTTTGTTTTATTGTTTTGTGTGTCTTTTGTTTAAAGTTAATAAAATCTGAACGTAATTGGATTAATCGTTGAACAAGTCCTCGAGGGATCAACCTTTGCTTACTACTATATTGACACAATTGATTTTGTGCACTTGCAAAGTTATAACTAGTGAAAATAAAGTTCATCTTAATTGTGTTCGATATTTTTACTATGAAGTTTTTGGCGCCGTTTCCGCGGACTTGTCCCTTAACGGTGCCCATTAATTCAGATTTAGTTAACTCAATTTATTATATTAACTATTTAGATTTCATTTAGATTGTTTACTAACTTTGTCATCTTTCTCATGTACATATGAACAACTCATACATGGATATGGGGACCATGGAATTATCCATACATGGAGACGGGAGCTTGGAATGATCCATACCCAACTTCATTCAATCAAGGGTGGAGCAATCAACCGAAATTCCATTATCAAGAACACCCAGAACCATACAACCCAGGATGGTGCAAGCAGCCTAATTTCACATGGAACTCCACTCAAATAGTTCCTCACTATGAACCAACTCTTGACCTCCAACCTTCGTTGTGGGCCATGATACAATGCATGGAGGCTTGTAATCAAAGCATTGCAGTCGATGCTGAAGAAGTCCGAGAGCTAAACCATCACATGGATGAGAGACATTACGATCAAAGGGGGCAGATTGCATACCGCATGAGTCCAAGCGAGGACATAGCATGCTTCATGATAGAAGAAATATTGAACACAATATTTATGAACATTATTTCTACTAAGTATAACTTTTCAAGTGCACAAAATCGATGGAGATAGTATAATGAAAAGCAAAGGTCGATCCCTCGAGGACTTGTTCAACGATTAACCCAATTAAGTTCAGATTAGTTAACTTAAATAAAAACACACACACACACACACACATACACACACCAAAGGGGGATTTATAATTGAGAGTTGAAAATTAAAGACAAGTAAATCAAAGTGCAGAAAGTAAAAATGCAAGAATGAAAAGTTGATTGTTTGTTAAACTAAGGCGAATTAAGGCTTATTATCCACTCTAACCAATTATAGCTCTTGACCAGATTATGTTGACCTAATTACTATGCAGTTCTGAATTAGGTGCCCATGCCTAGGTCCTGGTGTTGGTACACTAAACATATATCATTATCTCTTACTTAGCATGTTTTAGACAGTGCATATGCATAGAACGTCTATCACCTACTAGTTAAGATGACGCATGAAGTATTAAGAGAATTTAATGACACCACACTAGCCTAGAAGAGTGGGATGCATTCCTAGGTTGTCATGAATTCCCATTACAAGATTGTTTCTTAACCTCAACCTCTCGAAGCTAATGAATCACAGGATGATATGGCGGTCACTCAAGCAATTCCATCAATAATTTATGCAAACAAGGTAGCTAATCTTATAAACATAAAAGAATGGTAGTTAAAGCAGTAATTAGAATTATTCAGCATGCATAGCAATTAAGAACGAGAATAAAATCTACTTAACGAGCTAACATGGCTAGGACTTCAAACAACCCTAATTCTAAAAGAAACTACTCACACATAACTGAAATTGAAACAAAGAAAATTGAATTCATATGTAAATTGCAATAATAAAAGAAAGGGTACATAAGAGATTGTTGAAGAACAGGCACATCAGAGCCACGACAGAGCCTTCCTCTCCAAGCTCCATGCCTAATAATCTATGTGTAAAATATTATCTCTAAAAATATGGTCTCCCAAAACACTGAACAAAGGCTCCCTTTTATTATAGACAAAGGGAAAATCTTGTCCTATAAAGATTGGTAAAGCCCTAGCCCAGAATGTTCTGGAATAGTTACTGTACTTCTAATTAATTACAAAGTCTTTAAAATCTATTAGAACCAATCAGAACATAGTTGGGAGTGTGAATGAAAGCTGGCAAGTGGGAACAAAAGCTGGCCGCGGGCAGCCCGCGGTCTTCCCGTGGTCTTCACGTGGTCTTTGGAATGTCTTCGTCATAGGGGTCTGGGACTGCACTTTTGAGGCATGCCATGAGCATAGTAGAAGCGCATCTTCGCTCAGGCCAGGCACACATGTTGTTAGGCTTAGCGCAGAGGAGGAACTTTGATCCACCGCTGGCGGAACAAGAACTAGGGTTTAGGCGCAGAGGCTGGGCTCAGATGGGAAGTTCTTCGGACATGTACTCGACATGTCCTGGCATGACCTTGGCACTTCTAGGACATGAACTTGATGGCATGAGACACAGGTTTGGGACCCAGATGGCATGATCTGAGGTACTTAGTCAAGGACCCAAAATAGACGCACTTGCGCACTGGCGCACTCAGGACCCAGTTTAGGACCTAATATTGAAATGAGGACATCTCCTTCATCTGAACTCCGATTTGAGTCATTCTTTTTGCGTTCTTCTCAGAATTTACCTATCTTTCCAAACCGGCACAAGGCTCACATGATTGATCATTTTCTAATATTGATGGCATGAAATCATTCAAAAGACATGTAAGAGAGGCTTATAAAGACATCAAAATGATGCATAAATAATGACTGAT
This sequence comes from Oemleria cerasiformis, assembly GCA_037349345.1. NCBI lineage: Eukaryota > Viridiplantae > Streptophyta > Magnoliopsida > Rosales > Rosaceae > Oemleria > Oemleria cerasiformis. The sequence goes on along the minus strand of JAZGTL010000041.1, from coordinate 2,674,769 downwards.
CAAATACCCCCAAACCTATTGTTTGCTAGTCCTTGAGCAAAACAAACTTTAACAAAATGAAAAGACTCGATCTTAGTTAAGATAGAACATTTAAACCCCTAGGTTCACCTAGTAGGAGGAGTTTTGTCTCCTGAGGGTTATAGCAGCACGATACCCACAAACGTTTTACTTAGACAAAAAAGATGCTAGAGATAGTACTTTTAACAAGCTAATTAGAATCAAAGTAAGTAGACATGCTTTGCAGAACTAAAAGGAATGCCATAGCCGTGAGTGTCATGTGAAGGTGTATAAGTGCCAATATTTCGAAGTGATCATGTTTGAAAACAACTTCATCTAAGTGCCCTAGAAAGATTTCGCCTCGACTCTAATCCTCACTAGGCAACTCTCAATTCGCACAAGAATCCTAGGCTTTCACTCTTTTCAAGCATATGTGATGAGTTTATGTTATGAAATTCAAATTTAATCACATATGAGTAATATTGAAGAAAAGCATTTTATGGAAATAAAGATCTCTTGAAAGGAATTGAACTTTAAGAACATAGATACGTACCTTAATCCTCAGCATGATTGTCCATAAGATCAGTTAGGTCTTCTTTTTTTGGTTGCAACGGGGCTAAGCTTAGGGGTTTAGCAAGGAAGGATGGGATTCAAAGAACCTGAGATGTGCCAAGGCATGAGTAGTCATGACTTGAACTTGGAATTTCTGAACTGAATCCTTTTTTAAGGCCCACCACATTGTGCTTTCTTGAATGCTTATTTTGAGACTCTTGTGGCTTATTTTGAGGCTCTTGGCTCACTTGGCTCAATTCACTTTGTTTTTCATTTTTTTCTCAACGTTTCTTTCTTTCTTTTGATTTGAACGTTTTTTTTTGTTCTTTCATTTGTTTTCTTTATTTTGTTCTTTTCTTATTTTATTTGAATTGAACCAAGATCATGCAATGATTTCCTCAAATTTTCGTGCAGCTTGCAACTTGTAAAACTTTTCTTTACTTTTGAACTTTGAATTGACGCCAATGTCCTTTGAATTGGGCAACATCTTCTTTCACCTTCATTCTCACCATGAATCTCATTTACGGCAACCTTAGCACAATTGAGGTTATAGGGCATGGCTGTGATGAATGGCTAAGTATTTGGGTTAGGTTATACTTTCGGTGATGAAAGAAAAGGCTGAGTGTTTGGCTTCAAAATTGGCTTAGGGAGCATGCAAAAGGGTAGGATAAAGCGTTTTGAGGTTAAAGCATACATAGCCTACATCACTTCTTATGGCAAACCACACATTAAATCAAGAGTATCTAAATGGTGTTAGTTCTTTAAAATTCAATGCAAAATGATGTAATGAGATCAACAATTAAGAACAAAAGCGATGAGTGTTTAAGAGTAGAAACAAGTATGTCCCTCAAAAAGAATGGCAATTAGGCTCAAAGATCTCACAGGGTAGTTGATAAGTCATTATTTATGCATCATTCTGATGTCTTTATATGCCTCTCTTACATGTCTTTTGAATGATTTCGTGCCATCAATAGTAGAAAATGATCAATCCTGTGAGACTTGTGCAGATTTGGAAAGATAGGTAAATTTGAGAAGAACGCGAAAAGAATGACTCAAATCGGAGTTCAGATGAAGGAGATGTCCTCATTTCAATATCAGGTCCTGAACTAGGTCCTGAGTACGCCAGTGCGCCTATTTTGAGTCCTTGACCAAGTACCTCAGATCATGCCATCCGGGTCCCAAACCTTTCTCTCATGATATCAAGTTCATGTCCTAGAAGTGCCAAGGTCTTGCCAGGACATGCCGAGTACATGTCCCAAGAACTTCCCATCCGAGCCCAGCCTCTGCGCCTAAACCCGTGTTCCTGTTCCGTCAGAGGTGGATCAAAGTTCCTCCTCTGCGCTAAGCCTGACAACCTGTACGTCTAGCCTGAGTGAAGATGCACTTCTACTATGCTCATGGTGTGCCTCAAAAGCGCAGTCCCAGACCCCTATGACGAAGACATTCCAAAGACCACGGGAAGACCGCGGGCTGCCCACTGCCAGCTTGTGTTCCCACTTGCCAGCTTGCATTCACACTCCCAACTATGTTCTGATTGGTTCTAATAGATTTTAAGGACTTTGTAATTAATTAGAAGTATAATAACTATTCCAGAACATTCTAGGCTAAAGTTTTACTAATCCTTATAGAACAAGGTTTTACCAATCCTTACAGAACATGGTTTTACCAATCCTTATAGAACAAGGTTTTTCCCTATGCCTATAAAGGGAGCCTTTGTTCAGTGTTTAAGGGGGATAATTAGAGAGCAGATTTTTAGAGATAATATTTTACACACAGATTATTAGGCGTGGAGCTTGGAGAAGAAGTCTCTGCCGTGGCTCTGCTGTGCCTATTCTTCAACAATATATTATGTAACCTTATTTTTATTATTGCAATTTATTTATGAATTCAATTATATCTGTTTTAATCCCAGTTATGCGTGAGTAGTTTTTGTTAGGATTAGGGCTGCTTGAAGCCCTAACCATGTTAGTTTGTTAATTAGATTTTGGCTCTTGATTTTGATTGCTATGCATGCTGAATAACTCTGATTACTGCTTTAACTGCCATTCCTTTATGCCTTTGAGGTTTGCTACCTTGTTTGCATAACTTATTGATGGAATTGCTTGAGTGACCACTATATCATCTTGTAATTCATGAGCATCAAGAGGTTGAGGTTAAGAAATGATCTTGTAGTCGGAATTCACAACGCTCTAGGAATGCACATCACTTTTCTAGGCTAGTGTAGTGTCATTAAATTCTCTTTGTACTTCATGCATCATCTTAACTGGTAGGTGATAGACGTTCTTGAGTACACATCATGCTTAGAACATGCCAAGTAAGAGAGAATAATATATGTGGAGTGGGCCAACCATTGGGACCTTTGCATGGGCACTTAATTCAGAAGTTACATAGTAATTAGGTCAAGAAAATCTGGTTAAGGACTATAATTGGTTAGAGTGGATAGTAAGGTTTAATTCGCCTTAGTTAACAAACAATCAACCTCTCATTCTTGCATTGTTATTTTCTGCACTTTGATTTATTTGTCTTTAATTTTCAACTCTCAATCATAAACCCCCCTTGGTGTGTGTGTGTGTTTTATTTATTTATTTAAGTTAACAAATATGAACTTAATTGGGTTAATCGTTGAACAAGTCCTCGAGGGATCGACCTTTGGTTGTCATTATACTATCTCCATCGATTTTGTGCACTTGCAAAGTTATACTTAGTAGAAATAAAGTTCATAATTATTGTGTTCAATATTTCTTTTATCAAGTTTTTGGCGCCGTTGCTAGGGACTTGTCCCTTAATGGTGCCCATTTACGTTTGAATTTATAACTTAGTTTTTCTTTCTTTTTAGGTACCCGTGTATGTCATTCCAAGGCTCGGTGCACAGCTCGTCAAGTGGGCCGTCTTCGAGAGAATCTTCAGTAAAGGCTCACCATCACTAAGTCCCAGGAGGATGGCGGATCACAGAGAAGAGCAAGGCCGAGACCGTGACCTAGTACCACAAGCCCGATGGCTCCTTAAAGACTTTGCCATTCCTTATGTTTCAAAGGATCAATTTCCCATTGTTTTTCCTGAGTCAACAGTGGCAAATTTCGAATTAAAGTCTGGGACGATTCACATGCTGCCCACATTTCATGGACTTTCCGGCGAGGACCCGTACTTTCATATCAAGGAATTTGTTGAAGTCTGTTCAACACTGCGTATTAATGACATGACGGAATCTGAAATCCGCTTACGTCTTTTTCACTTCAGTCTCAAGGATCGCGCCAAGGTATGGTTTCATTCGCTGGCGCCGGCTTCCATTCACTCATGGAGGGACTTGACGTCCAAATTCTTAACAGAATATTTTCCTGTGGAAAAGACGAACGAATTAAAGTCCAGAATAATGAACCCACAACAAGACATGGAGGAGTCCTTTTATGAGTTATGGGGACGTTTCAACCAGATGCTACGGGCGTGCCCCCACCACCATATCGAAGACCATCACCTTATGTTATACTTCTACGGAGGCTTGAAGACTAGTGATCGGACAATGGTAGACTCTCAATCCCAAGGGATTCTATAAGGCACGGCCGAGGAAGCAAGGACCGCCTTTGAGAACATCGCTAAAAGGGAAAAACAATTCAGCTACAGAGGTCCTTCCTCTAGGGCTACTGGTGATACGTACACAAATCACAATGATGACGCCATTGCTCAACTCACTGCAATGGTGAAACAACTGTGGAACGAGAAGGCAAAAGGAGTTCAAACCTACGAAGTATGTTCAATACAGGGCCACACATTGCAAGACTGCCCAATGGTGGAAGACGTCAATTTTTCTGGCGGTTTCCATGATAATTCACGACCCCGGAATGACCCATATTCAAACACTTACAATCCGGGGTGGAAAAATCATCCAAACTTCCACTGGAGCAACAATCAGACTACCACCAATCCTTTGCCGCCCCCTGGATTTCAGCAGCAAGCCGCTGCTCCTCAAGGGAACTCTCACGGGCCTTCCTCAAATAAGAGTGGAGGCAGCAAGGTGATGGAGGATACCGTCAATAACTTGGCTCAACAGCAAGCCCAATTCATGCATTTTATGCAAGACAACCAGAGTAAGACGACAGACACAAATAATGCAATTGCCTACTTGGATCGGCAATTGGGACAAATTGCAAATCAACTAAATCAGCGGGAGCAGGGAAAGCTTCCAAGTCAAGTCCTGGTCAATCCTAAAGGATTTCACAATCCTACGACCAATATCATCACTCTACGGACTGGAACACAACTTCAGAGTCTTACATCTTATGCCCTCGAAGGGAATAACGAAAGACTTGACACTGAGGAGGATGACTTCCCCGTGACATCCTTGAGGCACATCACTGCGCCGCCAACCATGTTCCAGGCTCCATCGGGAGCCCTGCCACAAGAAGGACCAGACCTTTCACCTCAATCGGCTCTGCCAAGAACCGCTAACCAGGGCGTGCCACTAAACTCGCCACAGCAACAACGGCAGGCACATAGCTTGCCCAACGACTCAATAAGCACCTCAACAAAAGAAGCCTTTGAACCTGCGCCTACTTCGGCTTCGCCCAGATCCATGCCCCAGCTGCTATTGCAAGACGTGCCAAGGATCATAACCAAGGCACTGCAGCAGGCCCCGACTGACATCCAACTTGCTCCTACGGCCCATTCGCAACATCCAAATACTTCTAACTCTAAAACTCAAATTTCCGATCTGAAACCAACTAAAAAAGTAATGTTTGAGTTAGCTAATAATGTTGAAATCCCATTTCCTCGCAGGTTCCAAAACAGGAATAAGAAAAAGGAGGACTATGAGGAGGAAATCATCAGCTTGTTGCAGAAGCTTCAAATCACACTACCTTTCCATAAGATCGTCAAGCATATGCCTATCTTCGCAAAGCTCATCAAAGACTTAGTCGCAGGAAAGCGTGGTTTCAGCTCCACTGACATCATTGAAATCCCTAAGGCATGCTCTGCTGCCTTCTTGCGCATGCCCCTTAAAGCCAACGACCCGGGGCCTCCCTCACTTCCATGTGTCATTCAATCAAAAAGATTCGAGCATTGCCTCTGTGACACAGGAGCTTCAGTGAACATCATGCCATTCCACATTTACAGGTCACTCAACCTAGACGCACTCAAACCTATGCACCTATGTGTTAGATTAGCTAACGCCTCTGTTACTAATCTAATGGGAATTCTAGAAGACATACTTGTGCTGTCAGGACCCATCCCGAATTTCCCCTCGAAATCCGGGAAGAACCCTGATCCCGTCTGACAACCTAAGGAAAGGTTCCCAAAATACCCTTCAATCCTTTAAAATTATAATAATAATAAATACTTTCACTTGTCAGACAAGGGATTCAAGCACTCAATAATTCTCGTAATTAATGACCAACCAAATACAATATAATATCAGAGCGTCTAAGTAGGATAAATAGTACAATTTAGATATCCTACTCAAGTATAACTACACAGCGCAGCCGAAAGTACTAATGCCTCTGCCTCGAGATAAGTGTCCACGTCAACTCAACTGCCTGAAGGGGGTTTAAACACAAAAGTTGTGAGTGGACAAAAATAATAATTTATAAATCGTTTTCCAAGGAAATATTACCTTTTTCCCCCTCCATTTATAAAACCATGCATGCATCACATAAAACAGTTTATGATATAAAAACATTATTTGAAACTATTAGAATTTCATTTCTCTTTAAAACCACTTAGTTGGACTCACATAAAATATGTATAATGAAAATACCTCGTGATCCACAGTTTGGTTTGAAAACTCTTTTCAAAAGGAGTTAAAATTCATTTAATTCAGCCTGGACACATAATATCTCAAATCCACTGTTCCCGACATATCCACAACACACCAGGGTATCCCTTGAGATGTGTTAAAATCTGTACTACGCGTAGACAGCTTCGCGACCCGGCGGAGCAAGACCCCTAGTCCGAACCCTCAACAACCAGCGTAGCAAAACCCCTCAACACCAGTCAGAGCAACTGTAACCATCGGGATAGAAAACCAGTGAACCAAATCCGTGTTTTGAAATCTTTGTTTCTTGGCCTAAGCCAAATTCTTTGAAATATCATTTACGGCCAAAATCGGTAAAATCATAATTTCAAGTCTAAACCCAAATCACAGGCTCAAATAGTTACCACTTCAAAACGATATCAAAATCAAGTACCAAAACCAGGCCATTTCTCAAAACACACTTTCACTGAAATATTGGAAAACATATGTCCAGCATCATTTCTAAATTTCAGAAATTCATTGCACCCATACATAACAGTATTTAAATCAAAGATACATTTATGCATGCATTATAGTTTATAAACCAAAAGTCCACTCACAAACCTGTCCAAGCAAGCTCAATCCCGAATTGTACGCTCCCCTGAAGTTCCTGAAGCAGTATCGCCTGTCCAAATTAATAATCGGGATTACCAGTTAATAATAAGAACCTTAAATATAAACCCACTAAACCCCGGGAGGTCTACCTATGCTGGCCTAGAAAACGCAGCAACTTCAAACTCCCAAAACAACCCCTAAACGACGTCCGATCGACCCAAAACCTACGCCAACAGGTCCGGAACGTCAAAAACTAGCCGTCACGCGCCACCGTGACCTCATACTCGGCCCTACGCGCCGCCACGCGCCGACGGAAGGTCGGAACACGCGCCTGCTACAGTACCCCATGCGCTTGGACCGATCCAACCCGGCCCAACTCGGCCTGACCCGATCCAACTCGGCCCGACCGATTCACTCAACCCGATCGATTAACTCAACCCGACCGGTTCACTCGACCCGACCGGTTCACTCAACCCTACTGGTTCACTCAACCCGACCGGTTTACTCGACCCGACCGGTTTACTCGACCCGACCGGTTCACTCGACCCGACTGGTTCACTCGACCCGACCGGTTTACTCGACTCGACCGGTCACCTCGACCTGACCGGTCACCGGTGACTCCCCGGAGAAGATGATCGGCTGTCGGCGCCGTCGTCTGGTTCGGTCGGAATCCCCCATTTTCGGCCGAAACTTCAAGCTTTACAACTTCCTCAAAACTCAACCATTTTTTACAAAATTTACGTCTAAATCTATCTACTCGAACCCAGGAATCCAAATATGACCTTAAAACATCAAACACGTACCTGTGTAAGCCGAAAAATCGATCGGAAGATCCGAAACTTCCTACACTCGGTTCGACTTCTCCCGTGGTCCTCTTCTTCGATGGTTGGTATGGTTGTGATCGTGGGAAGGAGTAGAATACGATTAGTTGATCAAAAAAGGAAGTTAGAGCCTTGAATCAAAAGTTGACTTTGTGGGTTTTTGGGTGTTTTTTCGCACGGGTTCGGTGTGGTCTGTGTGATTAAGAGAGAAAGATGAGAATGAGATGATGATATGAAGACGTAACAATGATTTGGGGTTAAAAATATCTACCCCAAGTCAAAAATTACCAAAATGCCCTTGCACATATAGACCCATAACTTCCGTACACGAACTCCGTTTCCCGCGTGCCGCCTGTCTACGAACTCGTGAGTTCGAGACCTACGCAACGGTATCCAAAACACCACCAAAAATGTCTCGAAACAAAATTTGACTTTCACGCCCCTTAACAAGCAAGGGTAAAATTGTCATTTTACATAAATAATTTACGTAAATCCAATAATTGAAATTCTGGGTTGTTACAATCCACCCCCCTTAAGAAATTTCGTCCTCGAAATTCAACTCTACCCTTGGAACAAATGAGGATACTGCGCCTGCATTAAAGTCGCAGTTTCCCACGTGGCTTCCTCCACAACACTTTAACTAGAGGAATACTCTTTCTGCGCAGTACCTTCCCCTTCCAATCCAAAATTTGCACTGGTTGCTCCTCAAAGGTCAAATCATCCTTCAGCTCAAGTGGCTGTTCTTCCAATACGTGAAACTCATCAAAAAGGTATTTCCGGAGCAAAGATACATGGAAAACATTATGAACTCTTGATAATTCCGATGGTAAAGCAAGACGATATGCCACTGGTCCTATCCTCTCCAAAATCTCATACGGACCAATGTAGCGAGGACTTAGTTTCCCTCGTTTACCAAAACGTACCACTCCCTTCCAAGGAGATAGTTTCAAGAACACCCAGTCACCTACCTCAAACTCAAGATCTCTGGTTCGACGGTCTGCATAGCTCTTCTGGTGATCCTGAGCTGTCTTCAACCTTTCTCTGATGATTCTTATCTTTTCCTCAGTCATATCCACCAACTCTGGTGTTAACAGTTTCCTTTCACCCACTTCGTTCTAGCATAACGGTGTCCTGCACAGCCTCCCATACAGTGCCTCGAAAGGAGACATCCCAATACTCGACTGATAACTATTATTATAAGCAAATTCCATCAGATCCAGGTGTGAATCCCAGTTCCCTTTAAATTGCAGTACACAAGCTCTCATCATATCCTCCAAAACCTGGATTGTCTTCTCAGACTGACCATCCGTCTGAGGATGAAAAGCTGTACTAAAATGCAAGGTAGTGCCAAAAGCCTTCTGCAAACTCCGCCAAAACCTGGAGGTAAATCTTGGATCCCTGTCCGAAACAATTGACTCTGGAGTCCCATGTAGCCGTATGATCTCATCAACGAACAATTAGGCATACCGACTCATCCGAAAATCTTCCCGCACTGGCAAGAAATGTGCAGACTTCGTGAGTCTATCAACAATTACCCATATCCCATCATGTCCCTTCTATGTCCTTGGAAGTTTATACACAAAATCCATCGTAATGTGATCCCACTTCCATTCCGGAATAGGTAATGGTGGAAGTGCCCCATATGGTTTCTGCCTCTCTGCTTTCACTTGCTGACATGTCAGACATCTACTCGCAAACTCAGCAATTTCCCTTTTCATCCCAGTCCACCAATAGTGTTTCCTTAGGGTATGATACATCTTGGTACCTCCTGGATGCATAGCGTAAGCCGAACTATTAGCCTTATCAAGAATTTCCCTCTTTAGCTCCAGCTCATTCGGTACGCACAACCGGCCATCCCTAACCAAGGCTCCATCATCCCTAAGCGCATAGTCCTGCCTGTTTCCAGCCTCCAACTCCATCCTGGTAATGCACAATGTAGGGTCCTGGAGTTGAGCCTCAATAATCTGATCAATCAGAATAGGCCTCACATGGAAACTAGCCAATAAAGCCCCCTGGTTATCCATGTCAAATACAATCCCCGCTCTACGGAACTCTAACAACAATGGTAGGTAGATTGTGTGCAAATGGGCCAAAGAACCCATGGATTTCCTGCTCAAGGCATCCGCCACAACATTGGCTTTCCCTGGATGGTACTCTATAGTACAATCATAATCCTTTATTAGCTCAAGCCATCTTCTCTGCCTCAGATTCAGGTCCTTTTGGGTGAACAAGTACTTTAAACTCTTATGGTCGGTGAAAATTCGACACGTCTCCCCGTACAAATAATGTCGCCAAATTTTCAGTGCATGCACCACTGCAGCTAACTCTAAATCATGTGTGGGATAATTCAACTCATGGGGTTTAAGTTGTCTAGAAGCATACGCTATCACCTTCCCATGCTGCATCAACACGCAGCCTATACCCCGCAATGATGCATCACTATACACCTCGAATCCCCCAGTATCATTAGGAAAGGTTAATACTGGAGCAGAAGTCAACCTCCTCTTCAGCTCCTGAAATCCCTGTTCACAATCAGCACCACAGTCAAACTTGACTCCTTTCCTAGTCAACCGAGTCAACGGGCCTGCTATCGTAAAAAATCCTTCTACGAACCGTCGATAATATCCTGCCAAACCCAGAAAGCTCATCACCTCTGTCACTGTCCTCGGTTGCTCCCAGTTTGCCACTGCCTCAACCTTTTGGGGATCTACGCTGATACCCTCAGCCGAAATCACATGACCTAAGAATCCCACTTCTGTCAACCAAAACTGGCATTTACTGAACTTGGCAAACAAATACTTTTTCCTAAGCATATTCAGTACCAACCTTAAGTGCTTCTCATGTGCCTTAGCACTCCTCGAATACACCAAGATGTCATCGAGGAACACAATCACAAACCGATCCAAATACTTTTGGAACACCCTGTTCATCAAAACTATAAATGCTGCTGGGGCATTAGTCAACCCGAAAGGCATCACCAGGAACTCATAATGACCATACCGAGTCCTGAAAGCTGTTTTCTGAACATCCCCTTCCCTGATCCTCAACCGATGGTACCCAGATCGAAGGTCAATTTTCGAAAATATCTTGCCCCTTAAGTTGATCAAAAAAATCATCTATCCTTGACAGAGGATACTTATTCCGCACCGTAGCCTTGTTTAGCTGCCGGTAGTCGATACATAACCTCAGACCACCATCCTTTTTCCTCACAAATAACACTGGTGCACCCCAAGGTGAAACACTTGGGAGAATAAATCCCATATTCACCAAGTCCTGTAACTGAGTCTTCAACTCTCGCAATTCTGCCGGTGCCATTCTGTACGGTGCCTGTGAGATAGGTTGAGTACCTAGTAAAAGCTCTATGGTGAATTCAATCTCCCGGTTAGGTGGCAATTCCGGAAGATCATCTGGAAACACATCAGAGAACTCACTCACCACTGGAATATCCTCCACTCTCATCGGAGTATTTCGAGAATCAAACACATGAGTCAAGTAACCCTCACAACCTTTCCTCAACAATTTCTCAGCGGTCAAAGCTGATTTCATTCCACAGGGTAGTACTCTACGATCTCCCCTGAATGTAAGTTCCGGTAAACCTGGACTCCGGAAATCCACTCTCTTGTCATAACAATCAATAGAGGCATGGTGCATAGTCAACCAATCCATCCCCAGAATCGCATCAAAATCAAAAATATCTAAGGGGATTAAATCTGCCTCTAATGCATGACCTTCCACTAACACTGGACAACTACGAATCACGAGATTCGCCACTAACATATTCCCAGTAGGAGTACTAATACCCATGTCCCAACCAATCGGAGACAATTCTCTATCAGCAAACAATATAAAACCCCGAGAAATGAAAGAATGAGTCACCCATAAATATTGTAGCCCCTAATCGCTGGGCTTTCTCAATGTCCGAACCTTCAGTAGCAGCCCTACTTTGAAGTACAGAAGTCAAAGTGTGACCCAATTGTTCCAGTGTTATCCTCATATCAGGCTCCACTGCCGGTTCATGTGTGTCCCCACTGTTTCCAGACCGTTGACGGGACTCGCGTCTCGGAGGCATTACACTGAAAAGAATTATAACTCATTAATACCAAAATTTCACTTGTACACTAGGTTTACGGTCTACATGAATTTAAACCTAGTGCTCTGATACCAATTGTCAGGACCCGTCCTGAATTTCCCCTCGAAATCCGGGAAGAACCTTGATCCTGTCTGACAACCTAAGGAAAGGTTCCCAAAATACCCTTCAATCCTTACAAATTATAATAATAATAAATACTTTCACTTGTCAGACAAGGGATTCAAGCACTCAATAATTCCCGTAATTAATGACCAACCAAATACAATATAATATCAGAGCGTCTAAGTAGGATAAAGAGTACAATTTAGATATCCTACTCAACTATAACTACACAGCGCAGCCGAAAGTACTAATGTCTCTGCCTCGAGATAAGTGTCCACATCAACTCAACTGCCTGAAGGGGTTTAAACACAAAAGTTGTGAGTGGACAAAAATAATCATTTATAAATCGTTTTTCAAGGAAATATTACCTTTCCCCCCCTCCATTTATAAAACCATGCATGCATCACATAAAACAGTTTATGATATAAAAACATTATTTGAAACTATCAGAATTTCATTTCTCTTTAAAACCACTTAGTTGGACTCACATAAAATATGTATAATGAAAATACCTCGTGATCCACAGTTTGGTTTGAAAACTCTTTTCAAAAGGAGTTAAAATTCATTTAATTCAGCCTGGACACATAATATCTCAAATCCACTGTTCCCGACATATCCACAACACACCAGGGTATCCCTTGAGATGTCTTAAAAATCTGTACTACGCGTAGACAGCTTCGCGACCCGGCGGAGCAAGACCCTTAGTCCGAACCCTCAACAACCAGCGGAGCAAAACCCCTCAACACCAGTTAGAGCAACTGTAACCATCGGGACAGAAAACCAGTGAACCAAATCTGTGTTTTGAAATCTTTGTTTCTTGGCCTAAGCCAAATTCTTTGAAATATCATTTACGGCCAAAATCGGTAAAATCATAATTTCAGGTCTAAATCCAAATCACAAGCTCAAATAGTTACCACTTCAAAACGATCTCAAAATCAAGTACAAAAACCAGGCAATTTCTCAAAACACACTTTCACTGAAATATTGGAAAACATATGTCCAGCATCATTTCTAAATTCCAGAAATTCATTGCACCCATACATAACAGTATTTAAATCAAAGATACATTTATGCATGCATTATAGTTTATAAACCAAAAGTCCACTCACAAACCTGTCCAAGCAAGCTCAATCCCGAATTGTACGCTCCCCTGAAGTTCCTGGAGCAGTATCGCCTGTCCAAATTAATAATCGGGATTACTAGCTAATAATAAGAACCTTAAATATAAACCCCCTAAACCCCGGGAGGTCTACCTATGTTGGCCTAGAAAATGCAGCAACTTCAAACACCCAAAACAACCCCTAAACGACGTCTGATCGACCCAAAACTTGCACCAACAGTTCCGGAACGTCAAAAACTAGCTGTCACGCGTCACCGTGACCTCATACTCGGCCCTACGCGCCCTCACGCATCGACGGAAGGTCGGAACACGCGCCCACGCACCGCCACGCGCCGGTCACCCGCTTGCTACAATACCCACGCGCCTGGACCGGTCCAACCCGGCCCAACTAGGCTTGACCCGATCTAACTCGGCTTGATCGGTTCACTCAACCTGACCGGTTCACTCAACCCGATCGGTTCACTCGACCCGACTGGTTCACTCATCCCGACCGGTTTACTCGACCCGACTGGTTCACTCAACCCGATCGATTTACTCGACCCGACCGGTCACCTCGACTTGACCGGTCACCGGTGACTTGCCGGAGAAGACGACTGGCTGCCGGCGCCGCTGTCTGGTTTCGGCCGGAATCCCCCATTTCCGACCGAAACTTCAAGCTTTACAACTTCCTCAAAACTCAACCATTTTTCACAAATTTTACGTCTAAATCTATCTACTCGAACCCAGGAATCCAAATATGACCTTAAAACATCAAACACGTACCTGTGTAAGCCGAAAAATCGATCGGAAGATCGGAAACTTCCTACACTCGGTTCGGCTTCTCCCGTGGTCCTCTCCTTCGATGGTTGGTACGGTTGTGATCGTGGGAAGGAGTAGAATACGATTAGTTGATCAAAAATGGAAGTTAGAGCCTTGAATCAAAAGTTGACTTTGTGGGTTTTTGGGTGTTTTTTCGCACGGGTTCGGGGTGGTCTGTGTGATTCAGAGAGAAAGATGAGAATGAGATGATGATATGAAGATGTAACAATGATTTGGGGTTAAAAATATCTACCCCAAGTCAAAAATTACCGAAATTCCCTTGCACATCTAGACCCATAACTTCCGTACACGAACTCCGTTTCCCACGTGCCGCCTTTCTACGAACTCGTGAGTTCGAGACCCACGCAACGGTATCCAAAACACCACCAAAAATGACTCGAAATAAAATTTGACTTTCACGCCCCTTAACAAGCAAGGGTAAAATCGTCATTTTACATAATAATTTACGTAAATCCAATAATTGAAATTCCGGGTTGTTACATGTGCAAATTGGAGACACATGCATCCCAGCGGACTTTTACGTACTCCAAATGAACATAATTGACAAGAATGAGGAATCCCCACTCATCTTGGGAAGACCTTTGCTAGCTACGGCTGAGTGCCTTATCGATGTCAAAAATGGCAAAGTCTCCATCAAGGTCTTGGAAAAACTTCGGACATTCTCCATCCATGATGCCATCCAATACCCTGCAGAACCAATTGAGGACTTCCCGTTAAACACCATGGACTTACTGTTGCAGAAGGCACTCGCCAATTCCTGCATAACGGATGCTCTTAACACAACCATCACTTCACCAACTGCTGAGACACTTGACGAGAAGGTGATGGAGGAAGTCAGAATTCTTGATACTGTTCCTGTTTATTCATGGAAAAAACAACCAGCTTTTGAGGCGCTACCTCTCATGGACCACAAGAATCTGCCGTCCACCATCCATCCCCCAGAATTAGAATTAAAACCACTGCCTGCTCACTTAAAGTATGCCTACTTAGGCAAGAATCAGACCCTTTCGGTCATCATTGCCTCTCACTTAAGTGTGACCGAGGAGAAGCAGTTGGTGCGAGTCTTGAAGGATCATCATACGGAAATTGGATGGACCATAGCCGATATAAAAGGAATCAGTCCTGCCAAATGCAAGCATCGAATACTTCTTGAGGACGATACCAAATCATCAAGGGAGGCGCAACAAAGATTAAATCCACCTATGAAGGAGGTCGTAAAGAAGGAAGTCCTTAAACTCCTAGACGTGGGCATTATCTATCCTATAAGTGACTCCAAGTGGGTAAGCCCGGTCCAAGTAGTTCCAAAGAAAAGTGGGATTACTGTGGTAAAGAATGAGCATGATGAGCTCGTACCCCAAAGAGTTCAAACCGGATGGAGGGTTTGCATTGACTACCGGAAGCTCAATACCACCACCCGCAAAGATCATTTCCCTTTGCCATTCATCGATCAAATGCTTGAGCGGTTGGCTGGCCATTCACATTATTGCTTCTTGGATGGCTACTAAGGGTATAATCAGATTGCTATCGCCCCGGAAGACCAAGAAAAGTCTACATTCACGTGCCCCTATGGCACATTTGCCTACCGAAGGATGCCTTTTGGTCTGTGTAACGCCCCATCCACCTTTCAACGCTGCGTGATGAGCATCTTCTTTGACATGGTGGAGGATATAATTGAGGTATTTATGGACGAATTCTCTGTATTTGGCCATTCATTCGAATTGTGCTTATCTAACTTGTCCTGAGTACTAGAATGTTGCGAAGACAGTAACTTAGTGCTGAATTGGGAAAAGTGCCACTTCATGGTCCAACAAGGAATTGTCTTGGGCCATGTGATCTCTAGCAATGGAATTGAAGTGGACAAGGCTAAGTTAGACATAGTAGAAAGACTTCTGTACCCTACAACAATCAAGGAGGTTCGATCTTTCTTAGGGCACGCCGGTTTTTATCGACGCTTCATTCAAGACTTCTCAAAAATCACAAGGCCGTTGTGCAGTCTCCTAGCTAAAGAGGCCGCATTTGACTTCAACAAAGACTGCCGTGAGGCATTCAATACACTCAAAGCAAAGCTCACAGCATCCCCCATCATTATGCCACCGAATTGGGACTTACCTTTCGAACTTATGTGTGACGCTTCGGACTTCGCTGTAGGAGCTGTTTTAGGACAGAGTGTCAACAAGCTTCCCCACGTCATCTACTATGCAAGTCGAACCCTGAATGATGCCCAGCTGAACTACTCCACCACCGAGAAAGAGCTCCTTGCTGTTATCTTTGCTCTTGAGAAGTTCAGATCATACTTGATTAAGACCAAGGTCATCATCTACACTGATCATGCGGCCTTGAAGTACTTACTCACTAAGAAGCATGCCAAGCCAAGGTTGCTACGATGGATGCTACTTCTCCAAGAGTTTGACCTCGAAATTCGAGATAAAAAGGGAAGTGAAAATGTAGTGGCTGATCATATGAGCCGCTTGATACATGGATCCAACGAAGAGGCTGACCAATTGCCACTCCTAGAGACATTCCCAGATGAACAAATCTTCGCACTCCAAGCAATCGATCCATGGTACGCTGACCTCATTAATTACCTTGTCACTAAACAATTTCCTTCCTCTTTAAGCAGGTATCAGAAGGACAACCTAGCTAAACAGGCCAAGTACTACATCTGGGACGAGCCCTACTTATGGAAGTATTGTCCTGATCAAATCATTCGACGATGCATTCCTGAAGCTGAGATGGAATCTGTCCTAACATTTTTCCATAGCTTGGTGTGTGGAGGCCATTTCAGAGCTAAGAAAAAGGCACTCAAGGTCCTTCAAAGCGGATTCTATTGGCCTACATTGTTTAAGGATGCATACGATTTTGCACTCACTTGTGACATATGCCAACAAAAACTATAGGCCCATAATGCATACGAGTTTGCACTCTTTTGGCAATCTCTATATTTTATTAGTTGTCGACTATGTGTCTAAATGGGTGGAAGCAATTCCCACAAAAGCTAATGATGCCAAAGTAGTTGTGAGCTTCTTGCAGAGTCACATCTTAGCCAGGTTCGGAGCGCCTAGGGCAATCATCAGCAATGGCGGAGCGCACTTCTGCAATCGTTTGTTTGAAGTTTTAATAAAGAAGTATGGTGTAACCCACAAGGTCTCAACATCTTATCACCCGCAAACGAGTGGCCAAGCTGAAGTTTCCAATCGAGAAGTAAAGGCTATATTGGAGAAAACAGTAAGCCCTGGCCGCAAGGATTGGTCCCATAGATTGAAAGATGCATTATGGGCCTATAGGACAGCATACAAGACCCCAATTGGCATGTCTCCGTTCAGGCTTGTTTTTGGAAAAGGATGTCACCTACCAGTGGAATTGGAGCATAGAGCATTCAAATAGCAACATAAAAATTACGCAACTATATGCACGTTTTAACTCGCAAGTGCACAAGATAAGACAAATAATATAGAAAGCAAATACGAGATCATTCCCACGAGGACTGGATTAATATGTGTTTAAAATTGATTTTAAGATGATTTTGAAAACTGAAAATTTAGAAACAAAATATTAAAATAAACATCGTTTGATTAAAAATAGAATTGGATTGAGGTTAAAACAATGAGAAAAAAAGTTAGGGGTTCGATGTTCACTGCTAATCTTTTTCCTTAAGCAAACGACATGCACAATGCTACAAAACAGATTTTAGATGCTCATGTTTGTCAACCTAAAGGCGTGATATCTACTCTTTAAATTATTGATTTCCCTAAGCAAAAAGTTAGGCATGGGTATCTACACTAACTCTTTTCATTCTTAAAGTATTTAGCATGGTATCTACTAAGTTGCACTTTAAGAACGCATAACACAATGGAAATTGACAAACACACAACTCCTAGAACATGGTATCTATTCTATTTATTCATGATGATTAATTTTAACAACTTATAACTAGTTCTTTTGTTACTATCATAGGCACAAGATTCGGTCATCTAAATTTACCTATGTAACAAACTCAATACACAGCATGCATATGGTGATCAAGCATAACATAACGTATGTAAAGAGTAAAATATAATCTAAAATTAATCAATTAAGCATCACAAAAGTAGTTTGCAGAAAAGGCATATCGAAATCGTTAAAGAAACATGATTTGGGCTTCAAACGAGCCCTAACTAAAGTACTTAGTTACCCATAATTTAAATAGACAGCAAGAACATAAAAAAAACAGAAAATAAAAAGAGGAAGAAGATAGCTCTTTGATGATGTGTTGGTCAGCCAGAATGATTGGATGACACCTTGACGTTCCTCCTTGCTTCCTAAGCTTTTTAGACCTTGGAACCTTTAAGGATGGAGCAGAATGAGATGGTGTGGCTGAGTCCTTATGTGAGAGCTTCCAACGTTTCTGCAGTTTTTGTTTTTGGGAGAAAAAGAGACGTTCCAAAGTATGAGATAGAGAGAGATGTTTTTCACTTTTTGTGTGGGAGAATGACTCTTTGCTGGCTGCCTTTTTGTCTTCCTTGTGCATTTTCCCCTTGTCCCATGTATGTGTCTGCCCCTTTTCTGCCCAGAATTGATGTGGGTGTTAATTTCCTTAATGAGGGAGAGAGACGTTACCGTTTGCATTCGCTGCTCAATCAATCCTCACGTTGTGGTTGCTCCTCTCCCTTTATTATTTGTTTATCTTCATTTTTCTGATTAAAACGTTTCCTCCCGTAACCTTAATAAACTAGGCCTCTAGTCGTCCAAGCCCGATAAGGATTAGAAAACTTGAAATAGAAGGAATGCTGAATTCCAGCTCAGCCTGACCTTGCTGTACTAAAATGGCCATAACTCATTCTAGACAACTCCAATTGACAAACCGTAAAATTCTCTAGAAACTAGACTTCCGTATCTTTCCAACGATATATGGTCCATCAGCTAGTTCTTTCCGAACAGGTGCAGTTAATTTTGAGAAGTTGACACATCTGCTGAAGTCTGTTTCAAAGTTTCCTCCTTAGATTCCAAAACAGTACTCATTAACTCCTTTTGTAACTTTGCTTCCAAAAATCCTACAAAACACGAAAACAAGCTAAGTATTAAGAAACATAGGAAACATGCTAAGAAAAACATAAGAAAACAAGATAAAACGTCGCATAAATATGCTCCTATCAAATTCCCCCACACTTAAGCTTTTGCTAGTCCTCGAGCAAAACAGAAACAAAGAACGAAAGAAAAACAAAGTCTCAATAATTCGACCTAAATCTTCCAACATTTGTCTAAGAGATTTTCAATGAATCATGACGTATTAAGATTCATCATAAGCATAAGAATTGGTCCATATGATCCGAGAGTTAATACACCTTCATAGAAATCATACACATACTCACAATTAAATCAATCAAAGCACAAGTACAAAGAGAGATACATGTGCAAAGAATTAGCTCAAAATTCTCACCAAATAAGCTCTGATTTTACCTCATATTTTTTGGTTAAGTCACTCTTCCTATACTAGTTATATGTGAGAGGATTGATGTAAAATTGAAACAATTTGCTCACATATAATATAACAAGAAATAAAGGCACTTTCAAAAATTTTCTTATGAATATGACTCATGAAAAGAATGCTACTACTTGAATGCAAGAACAAGTGACACCATATGCTCATACTTCATTCAAATCTCCACATTTTGATATAAACACAACAAACAAGATCAGAAGGTCTTTATGAGGATTGTAATGAGGCCAAAGGGTAAGGGGTTAAAGAAAGAATGGATATGGATAACACAAAGTTCTTAAAGAAATAGTAGAAGCATGCAATGATGTTAGAGACATAAGAACTTGTATCACTATCAAGGCTTAAAAATCATATAAGTACCGAGCAAGGACATACACTCAATGACCGATTTGAACATTATTGACCATACTTCAACAATCAATACATGAACGGTTAGGGCATTAACAATTCAAAGACAATGTCGATTTTTTTTTTTTTCATTTTTTTTTCTGGTGCACACTCTGAACCGTGTACATTTCTTATCTTTTTTTTTTTTTGGTTTTTGTTTTTTTTCTTGAACATTCCCCCAAACTTGCTCTTTTAACCCTTGATTCACAATTAAGTCTCTACAAATTATGCTTCACTAATCTTTAAGAAAAAGGGTAAGGATGAAAGTGTTTAGGCTAGGTGAGGAAAATGAGGGTTATGAAACAAAAAGGCTTAAACAAAGGCTCATCAAGGGTTTACCTAGAGGAAAGTATATCATGGGTCAAAGGCCATTTTGGCAATGGTGGTAATCTAGGTGCCTTCATCATCTCAAGTATGTCATGCAAATCAATTCAATGCCTCGAAAAGAAATTAGTACCAGTTCTAGCATTTAGTTCCAATGATGATAAGCAATTCAAGTAGCAACCAAGCAAAGAAAGATAAGATCATATAACAACTTAATTGACAAGAAAGTGATAGATTAAACAAATACAACTCTCTCAAATAAAGGATAAAGGCTCAAAAGCTCACAAAAGGGTTGTATTGAGCTTCATTCAATTAAGCATGTTATGGGTACCACTTACTCGGGTGATTACATGTGATTTTGCGTATGATAACCATGAATAATTGAGTATTAACCAAAGAATAATTTCAGACCTTGAATCATGCTTAGAAATCATCTTAAAGTCATGCAATTAAAAACCAAATCTCATCATTGTGTTGGAAAGAAACCTAAGACACAAAAAAAAAACACAAAAACTACCCAATTTAACACTAGTAAAACCGACACAAACTAGGCAAAAAATAAAGCTGTCAATTTTTTTTTTTAAAACCAATGCAAAATCAACGGAAAACACAAGTGTTTCCCCCTCACACCTAAATCTAACATTGTCCTCAATGATTGAAAGTTAAAGTAAAACAATGAAGCATTTAAGGAAGGAGAAACAAGCGACGACACACACAAAGAAAATAAAACAAAACAAAACAAACGAATGCAAAGTTAACGTTAAAGAAGGAAAGGGTGAGAGAAAGCAAATCTGATTGTCAGTGGTTGTAGAGTGCCAAAACTGTCATCATCCTCTTCACATGGGTTGCCTCCCAACTTCCCTTTGGGTTACCTCCCAAGTAGAGCTAAGTTTATAGTCTTCAGCCAGACTGTTGGACTCTCAAGCAATGTACTGAACATGTTGGAGAGTCACATCCTCCTTTCTAGGCTCAAAGCTCATCTCAATATAGGGCTTTACTCTATGCCCATTCACCAGGAATGTATGATTCTTCTCTTTGCTATGAACCTCCAAAGCTCCATGAGGGAAAACTTTTGTAATAACATAAGGACCGTACCACCTAGACATGAGCTTACCAAGGAAAAGTCTCAATTTTGAATTGTAGATCAACACCTTCTATCCCACATGGAACTCCTTCCTAACTAGCTGCTTATCATGATCTTGGTCCGTTCCTTATACAACTTAGCATTCTCATATGCATCATACCTAAACTCTTCAAGCTCATTCAGCTGTAACTTCCTCTTGTCACCTGCTTGTTGCATATCATAGTTGAATTTCGTAATAGCCCAATATGCTCTATGCTCCAACTCCACTGGTGGGTGACATGCCTGTTGGTAGATTTAAAGAGCAAGAAATATGCAATTCAATTCTAACAGTTATAAAATCCTTGCAAGTGCACAAATCGATAAGTATAGTATAGTAGCACAGCAAGAGTCGATCCCTCGAGGACTTGTATCAACGTTATGACCAATTTAGTTCAGATTTGTTAACTTAAATAAAAACACACACACACACACAGGGGGGGGGGGGGGGGGGGGGGGGGGGGGGGGTTGTTTATGATGTGATAACTGAAATTTAAAGACAAGTAAATCAAAGTACAGAAATTAACAATGCAAGAATGAAAGGTTGTTAACTAAGGCGAATTAAGGCTTACTATCCACTCTAACCAATTATAGCTCTTAACCAAATTTCCTTGACCTAATTACTATGCATTTTCTGAATTAGGTGCCCGTGCCTAGGACCTGGCGTTGGTTCACTAGACACATCTTATTCCCTCTTACTTAGCATGTTCTAAACAGGGCATATGCCTAGAACGTCTATCACCTACCTTTTAAGATGATGCATGAAGTTTAAAGAGAATTTAATGACACCACATTAGCCTAGCAAAGTGGCATGCAATCCTAGGTCGTCATGAGTTAAGATTACAAGTACGAATACTTTCGATGCTCCAAATCACAAGATGATATGACGGTCACTCAAGCAATTACATCTATAATTATATGCAAACAAGGTAGCTAATCTTATAGGCATAAATTAAGTTCATTAAGCATAGTAATCCAACTTATTCAGCATGCATAGCAATCATAATCAAGAGCCAGAAATCCAATCAATAAGCTAACATGGCTAGGGCTTCAAGCAGCCCTAATCCTAATGACTACTCACACATAACTGAAATAAACACAAGTATAATTGAATCCATAAGTAAATTGCAATAATGAAAATAAGGGTACAGAAGAAATTGTTAAGAACAGATGCAGCAGAAGACACGGCAGGGCCTTCTTCTCCAAGCTCCACGTCCAATAATCTAAGTGAAAGATTATCTCCGAAAATATATGGTCCCTAATTCTCTAGAAAACCAAAACGGAACTCTGTGGCTCAGGTCTCTGTTTTCCCAGAAACCAAAACGTCCCTAGCTAATTATCTCCTCCCTAAAACACTGTACAAAGGCTCCCTTTTATAGACAAAGGGAAAACCTTGTTCTATAAGGATTGGTCAAACCTATGTCCTATAAGGATTGGTATAACCTTGTCCTATAGGAATAGGGAAAGTTATTTTACTTTTAATTAATTATAAAGTCTTTAAAATCTATTCGAACCAATCAGAGCATGGCCGGAAGTGTGAATGCAGGCTGGCAAGTGGGAACGCAAGCTGGCCAAACTTGGATTTTTGACTGTCTTCGTAATCAGGATCTGGGACCGCGCTTTTGAAGTACGTTAGGAGTATAATAGAAGCGCATCGTCGTTCAGGCTTGGCGCAAATGTTGTCAGGCTTGGCGCAGAGGGAGAACCTCTGATCCACCGCTGGCGGAACAGGGACCCCGGCTTGGGCGCACTTCTGGGCTCGGATGGGAGTTCTTGGGACATGTCCTCGACCTGCCTTGGCGCGACCTTGGCACTTCTAGGACTTGACCTTGATGTCATGAAACACAAATTCGGGACCCGGAGGGCCTGATATGAGGTACTTGGCCAGTGGCCCAAAATAGGCGCACTGGCGCACTGGCGCACTGGCGCACTCAGGACTCCGCTCAGGACCTGATATTGAAATGAGGATATCTCCTTCATCTGGACTCCGATTTGAGTCATTCTTTTTGCGTTCTTTCCAGATTTTACCTATCTTTCTAACTCTGCATAACTCTCACAAGATTGATCATTTTCTACTATTGATGGCACGAAATCATTCAAAAGACATGTAAGAGAGCATATAAAGACATCAAAATGATGCATAAATAATGACTGATCAATGCCTTCCCAAAGACTAGACGATATGGGTACATGCCAATGGGGCTTTTGTACGCAGTCCAATATGCCCACAATGCATCATTCAAGCGTAGAGACCAATCCTTCCTTATAGTATTCACTGTCTTCTCTAAGATGCTTTTGATCTCTCTATTGCTTATTTCCACTTGACCACTGGTTTGAGGATGATATGGAGTGCCAACCTTATGTGTGATCCCTTATTTCTTCATTAAGGAAGCAAAAGCCTGGTTGTTGAAGTGGATACCTCCATCACTAATTATTGCCCTTGGTGTCCCAAACCTAGTAAAGATGTTATCCTGCAAGAACTTCACAACAACTTTGTGATCATTAGTTTTTTAGGGGACATCCTCGACCCATTTAGATACATAATCCACACCCACAAGAATATATAAATAACCAAATGAGTTAGGAAATGGACCCATGAAGTCGATACCCCACACATCAAAGAGCTCCACCACTTGAATGTTTTGCAATGACATCTGATTTCTAGAAGAGATGTTCCCTGTTCGTTGGCATCTGTCACAAGAGCTGCAAAACCAAAAAGCATCTTTAAACACATTAGGCCAATAGAACCCAAATTGTAATACCTTCAGTGCTGTTCTCTTCACTCCAAAGTGTCCTCCACATGCAAACTGATGACAATGTTGGAGAATGCTCATATGCTCCTCCTCAAGAACACACCTTCTGATAATTTGATCTGGACAAAATTTGAACAAGTAGGGCTCGTCCCAAAAGTAGTGCCTAGACATAGACACTAATCACTTCCTTTCTTGGCTCGACATACCTGGAGGAAAAACCTTAGTAGTTATATAATTAACAATATATGCATACCATGGAAGTTGTAAATCAATTGCAAATAACTGCTCATCTGGAAAGTTTTCACTCAAGGGAAGCTTGTTCCCTTCTTCATCATGAAGTAACCTGGACAAATGATCTGCAACCACATTCTCACTGCCCTTCTTGTCCTTAATCTCAAGATCAAATTCTTGTAGTAAGAGCACCCATCTAATCAACCTAGGCTTAGCATCTTTCTTATCAAACAAAAATCTCAAAGCAGCATGATCAGTAAAAACAATAACTTTAGAACGAATCAAGTAGGACCTAAACTTCTCCAAAGCAAATATAACAGCTAACAATTATTTTTCAGTAGTAGAATAATTAAGCTGAGCATCATTCAAAGTTCTATAGGCATAATAAATAGCATTAGGTACCTTGTTAACTCTCTGACCTAGAACAGCTCCCAAAGCATAATCACTGGCATCACACATGAGCTCGAATGGGAGGTTCCAATCAGGTGCCATCATGATGGGTGCAGATGTGAGTAGCTCTTTCAGTGTGTTAAAGGCATTCATGCACTATTCTGTCCACACAAACTCAACATCTTTAGATAATAACGCACAAAAAGGTCTAGACATTTTAGAGAAATCTTTTATGAATCTTCTGTAAAACCCTGCATGCCCTAGAAAACTTCTCACACCCTTCACAGATGTAGGAGGAGGTAATTTTGATATGATGTCAATCTTTGCCTTGTCCACCTCAATGGCCCTGCTAGATATTACATGACCTAAAAGAAGACCTTATTGTACCATGAAATGGCATTTCTCCCAATTCAGCACTAGGTTGCATTCCTCATATCTCTTCAAAACAAGCTGCAAATGGTTTAGACAATCATCAAAGTTAGAACCAAAAACACTGAAATCATCCATAAATACCTCTATAAATCTCTCCACCATGTCTGAAAATACGCTCATCATGCACCTCTGGAATGTGGTAGGTGCATTACACAAACCGAATGGCATCCTTCTGTATTCAAATGTGCCAAAGGGGCATGTGAACGTGGTATTCTCCTGGTCCTCTGGTGCTATAGCAATCTGATTATAACCACTATAACCATCTAAAAAACAGTAATGACTATGACCTGCTAACCTTTCTAACATCTTATCAATAAAGGGAAGAGGAAAATGATCTTTCCTGGTTTCATTGTTGAGCTTTCTGTAATCAATGCACACTCTCCAACATGTGGTGAGCCTGGTAGGAACAAGCTCATTCTCTTCATTCTTCATCACTGTGATTCCACTCTTCTTAGGCACAACATGAATTGGACTTACCCATTTGCTAGCTGAGATGGGGTAGATGATGCCAACATCCAAGAGCTTAAGAACCTCTGCTCACACTACTTCCTTCATGTGTGGGTTAAGCCGTCTCTGAGCATCCCTGTTAGGCTTTGCATTATCTTCAAGGAGGATTCTATGCATGCACTTGGATGGACTTATGCCTTTGATGTCGGCAATGGTCCACCCTAATGCAGTCTTGTGCTCCCTAAGAACTCTCAACAACTTCTCTTGCTCCACCATACTCAAGTTTGCAGCAACTATCACTGGTAATGTCTGGTTCTCTCCCAAGTAAGCATACTTCAATTGTTCAGGTAGTTGCTTCAATTCTAGTTCTGGTGCCCTGACAATGGAAGGGACAAGAGCAGTATTAGTAGACACAAGAGTTTCAAAGGAAGGTACATACTTACTTGCGTAAGGCTTAGAAGCCTGAAGAGAATGCACAGCTTCATGGAGGTCTATCTCTGTAACATCACATCCACGTTCATAATTCATCCTTGTGAGGTTGTGGGCTATGCATGCCTCCAAAGGGTCAATGCTATGTACCTGAAACACTTACTCAACAACACTTCCTACCACATCAATCTTGAAACAATCATGGTTATCATGTGGCATAGGGGAATCTTCCATATCCAGAACAACAAAATCAGCAGGCAAAATAAATTCATTTACCTGAACCAAAACATCCTCTAATATACCTCGAGGTCTTCTGATGCTTCTATCTGCCAATTGCAATATAATTGAGGTTGGCTTGAGCTCCCCCAACCTACACTCCTCATAAACGGTATAAGGCATCAAGTTAATGCTTGCTCCTAAATCAAGCAAAGCACGTTCAAAAAGACGGTCACCAACCCTGCAAGGAATAGTAAAACTACCTGGATCTTTTAGTTTAGGTGGTAGCTTTCTCAATAAAACCGCACTTACCTCCTCAGTCAATGCAACTTTCTCATGTTCCTGAAACTGTCTTTTGTGTGTACAACAATCCTTTAAAAACTTAGCATAAGATGGAATCTGTTTAATTGCATCAAGTAAAGGAATGTTGATTTCTACTTTTCTCAAAGTTTCAAAAATATCAAGAAGATGTTTTTCTTTCTTTTGCTTAACTAACCTTTGAGGGAAGGGTGGCAATATCACCTTCTCCTTCTCACCTACCTTTGCGGCTGGAGGTGGTTCAACACTTTCTGGTTCATTCTCATCTGTCCCCACCTTGTTGTCAACTACCTTGCCACTTCTAAGGATTGTCACAACCTTGAGATGCTCCTGGCCTCCCGGATTAGGTAAGGTTCGTGATGGAAACTCTCCTTTCTTCGTCTCACTTAACTCCTTTGCCATTTTCCCTACTTGTGCCTCCAATCTCTGAATAGCTTGGCTAGTTGTTGCCTCTAGTTTCTGAATGTTTTGACTAGTTAGAGCATTTGTCTATTGTTGTGCAGTCAAGAACTGGAGTATGGCACCTTCAAGATTATTCTTCTTCTGGTCAGTATTTGGTTGTGCCACCTATGATGAAGCATGATAATTATTTCCCTGCTGGAAGTTCTTCTACTGCCCTTGTGGATTAAGCACATTCTGACTGTTGCTCCAAGAGAAATTTGGATGGTTTTTCCATCCTGGATTATAAGTGTTCGAATATGGGTTGTTCTCGGGATAATAGTTGTTTTGCCCCACATAATTAGCTTGCTCATGATTTTTAAAACAAGACATAGGACTAGTCTCAGTAGTATGATTAGAATGAGAACATATAGCACATACCTCGACTTTAGCAACTTGTTGAACTTGAGAGATGTTCTGAGCTGACATTGCTTTCACCAACATATCTAACTTTTTCTCCATTGCTGCCATTTGACTCTGAACTCCACCATTTGTGCTAACTTTATAAACACCTTTACTTTTTACTCCTTGTCTCCCTCTTGATGAGAATTGCTGAGAATTTTCACTTAGGGTCTCAAATAGCTCAATGGCTTCATCACTGCTCTTTTCCATAAGCACAGCTCCACAAGCTGAATCAACAAGACTTTTGTTAATAACATTTAAACCTTCATAAAAAGCTTGTACCTCATCGTCTTGAGATAGATTGTGGTGTGGACACTTGAGAAGCAACTCCTTGGAATGCTCCCATGCCTCAAAGGAAAAATCTCCATCCTTCTGTTGAAAGGCTTGAATCTCCCTTTTAAGTTGTCTTGTCTTTTGGGCTGGGAAAAACTTCTTCAAGAATTTAGTAGCCAATTGTTCCCAAGTAGTAATGGAACCTGCAGCCAAAGAATTCAACCACAACTTAGCATTATCTTTTAAGGAGAAAAGAAAAAGAATTAACCTGAATCCTTATGGAGTTAAGCCCTGGATGTTCTGAGTCTTGTAGAGATTGAAGAAATCCCTAATGTGCAAGTATGGATCCTCAGAAGGTGTGCCTCTGTAGTGCAGCACCATGTTAAGCAATTGAGGTGATAAATTGAAGCTGCCTTGCGCAGTTGGTTGGTAGGCAATGCATGATGGTTGATTAAGGTTTTGAGGAACAAAGGAGTCCTTCATTGGCCTTCGAACCTGTTCATCCCCCATTTCGTTCAAAGATTCTGATCTTTCTCCTTCTTCAAAATCTTCTATTTGTGTGTTAAGTTTTGCCCTCTCAGCCTGCTTTCGATGACATCTAAGAGTTCGTTCAATCTCAGGATTGTAAACACCTACCGCTAACTTTTGGGATCGACGACCTTGCATAAACAAAATTAAACATGTAAAAGAAAACCAAAAATCAATTTCAGCACAAACTAATTATACAATCACCGGCAACGGCGCCAAAAACTTGTTGTACAAGTAGCAACATAAAAATTACGCAACTATATGCACGTTTTAACTCGCAAGTGCACAAGATAAGACATATAATATAGAAAGCAAATACGAGATCATTCCCATGAGGACTGGATTAATGCGTTTAAAATTGATTTTAAGATGATTTTGAAAACTGAAAATTTAGAAACAAAATATGAAAAAAAACAGCGTTTGATTAAAAATAGAATTGGATTGAGGTTAAAACAATGAGAAAACAAGTTAGGGATTCGATGTTCACCGCTAATCTTCTTCCTTAAGCAAACGACATGCACAATGCTACAAAACAGATTTTAGATGCTCATGTTTGTCAACCTAAAGGCATGATATCTGCTCTTTAAATTATTGATTTCCCTAAGCAACAAGTTAGGCATGGGTATCTACGCTAACTCCTTTCATTCTTAAAGTATTTAGCATGGTATCTACTAAGTTGCACTTTAAGAACGCATAACACAATGGAAATCGACAAACACACAACTCCTAGAGCATGATATCTATTCTATTTTTTCATGATGATTAATTTAAAGAACTTATAACTAGTTCTTTTGTTACTCTCATAGGCATAAGATTCGGTCATCTAAATTTACCTATGTAACAAACTCAATACACAACATGCATATGGTGATCAAGCATAACATAACGTATGTAAAGAGTAAAATATAATCTGAAATTAATCAATTAAGCATCACAAAAGTAGTTTGCAGCAAAGGCATATCGAAATCCTTAAAGAAACATCATTAGGGCTTCAATCGAGCCCTAACTAAAGTACTTAGTTACCAATAATTTAAATAGACAGCAAGAACATAAAAAAACAGAAAATAAAAAGAGGAAGAAGATAGCTCTTTGATGATGTGTTGGTCAGACAGAATGATTGGATGACGCCTTGACGTTCCTCCTTGCTTCCTAAGCCTTTTAGACCTTGGAACCTTGAAGGATGGAGCAGAATGAGATGGTGTGGCTGAGTACTTAGGTGAGAGTAAAATATAATCTGAAATTAATCAATTAAGCATCACAAAAGTAGTTTGCAGCAAAGGCATATCGAAATCCTTAAAGAAACATCATTAGGGCTTCAATCGAGCCCTAACAAAAGTACTTAGTTACCCATAATTTAAATAGACAGCAAGAACATAAAAAAAACAGAAAATAAAAAGAGGAAGAAGATAGCTCTTTGATGATGTGTTGGTCAGCCAGAATGATTGGATGACGCCTTGACGTTCCTCCTTGCTTCCTAAGCCTTTTAGACCTTGGAACCTTGAAGGATGGAGCAGAATGAGATGGTGTGGCTGAGTACTTATGTGAGAGCTTCCAACGTTTCTGCAGTTTTCTTTTTGGGAGAAAAAGAGACGTTCCAAAGTATGAGATATAGAGAGACGTTTTTCACTTTTTGTGTGGGAGAATGACTCTTTGTTAGCTGCCTTTTTGTCTTCCTTGTGCATTTTCCCCTTGTCCAATGTATGTGTCTGCCCCTTTGCTGCCCTGAATTGATGTGGGTGTTAATTTCCTTAATGAGGGAGATAGACGTTATCGTTTGCATTCGCTGCTCAATCAATCCTCACATTGTGGCTACTCCTCTCCCTTTATTATTTCTTTATATTCAATTTTCTGATTAAAACGTTTCCTCCCGTAACCTTTATAAACTAGGCCTCTAGTCGTCCAAGCCCGATAAGGATTAGAAAACTTGAAATAGAAGGAATGCTGAATTCCAGCTCAGCCTGACCTTGCTGTACTAAAACTGCCATAACTCATTCTGGACAACTCCAATTGACAAACCGTAAAATTTTCTAGAAACTAGACTTCCGTATCTTTCCAACGATATATGGCCTATCAGCTAGTTCTTCCCGAACAGGTGCAGTTAATTTCGAGAAGTTGACACATCTGCTAAAGTCTGTTTCAAAGTTTCCTCCTTAGATTTCAAAAACAGCACTCATTAATTCCTTTTGTAACTTTGCTTCCAAAAATCCTACAAAACACGAAAACAAGCTAAGTAATAAGAAAACATAAGAAACATGCTAAGAAAAACATAAGAAAGCAAGATAAAACGTCGCATAAATATGCTCCTATCAGCTATCTTGGAGAAAACAGTAAGCTCTGGCCGCAAGGATTGGTCCCATAGATTGAACGATGCATTATGGGCCTATAGGACAGCATACAAGACCCCAATTGGCATGTCTCCATTCAGGGTTGTTTTTGGAAAAGGATGTCACCTACCAGTGGAATTGGAGCATAGAGCATTCTGGGCAATTAAGAAGATGAACATGAATATGGATGATGCTGGATTACACAGAATGCTGCAGCTAAGTGAATTGGAGGAGCTCCGAAATGCGGCTTATGAAAGTGCTCGGATTTACAAGGAAAAGACAAAAGCTTTTCAAGACAAGAACATTCAGCCCAAGGCCTTTCAAATTGGACAGAAAGTCCTCCTCTTTAACTCACGACTCAAGATGTTTCGAGGTAAGTTGAGTTCACGGTGGGCTGGTCCTTTTGTGATTACTCATGTTTTCTCACATGGTGCAGTTGAAATTCACCATCCAGTTAAGAGGGAGCCATTCAAAGTGAATGGTCATCGCCTAAAAGCCTACTTCGAGGTCCTCCCAAGTCCAATCACGGGCACAATTAACCTTCCACCAGCGCCAAGTGCCCCGCCTTCGCCAACTACATAACTAGACAGCCCCGTCTTGCCTAGTCGTTAAATAAAGCGCTCCTAGGAGGTAGCCTAGCCCTGGTTTGTATTTCTCTCTTCCTTTGTTGTTTCTGCCCGTTATATCTCTCAAACCTTTCTACTGTTGTCATGCTTACTGCTTATCACATTGGGGACAATGTTCAGTTTAGGTTTGGGGGTGTGGATTTAAAATTTTGCATATAGAAACAAGTAGGTTTGGGGGTGATACACGGCCAGGACTTTTGAATTTTCAGCCTTAGTTTTTTCTTGTGTTTAGTTAGTTACTTAATTTTTGCTTTTGAATAGTATGATAACTTGTTAATATGGATGTATATGTTAAGTTAACTGTCTTAGCCTTACTAAGAGTCATGCCATGGTCAAGTAGTTCATAATCTGCACTTCACAATGCCATGTTTTAAGTGATTAAGTGAACGAAATAACTGAATTTGAGTTAACCTTAGAAAATTAGTGGAGACTACCCTGTGAGATCTTTGAGCCTAATTGCCATTCTTTCTGAGGGATATACTTGTTTCTACTCTTAAACACTCATCATTTTTGTTCTTAATTGTTGATCTCATTACATCATATTTGCATTGAATTTTAAAGAACTAACATCATTTAGATACTCTTGATTTAATGTGTGCTTTGCCATAAGAAGTGATGTAGGCTATGTGTGCTTTAACCTCTAAAGGCTTTATCCTACCCTATTACATGTTCCCTAAGCCAATTTTGAAGCCAAACACTCAGCCTTTTCTTTCATCACCCAAAGTATAACCTAACCGAAATACTTAGCCATTCATCACAGCCATACCATATAACCTCAGTTGTGCTAAGGTTACCGTAAATGAGATTCATGGTGACAAGGAGAGGTAGAAGAAAATGCTACCCAATTCCAAGGACATTGGCGTCAATTCAAAGTTCAAAAGTAAAGAAAAGCTTTACAAGTTGCATGATCTTGGTGCAATTCAATTCAAAAAGAAAGAACAGAAAAAAAAAACGTTCAAATGAAAGAAAGAAAGAAAAACAAAGTAAATTAAGCCGAGTGAGCCAAGAGCCTCAAAATAAGCCACAAGAGCCTCAAAATAAGCCACAAGAGCCTCAAAATAAGCCATCAAGAAAGCACAATGCCGTGGTCCTTAAGAAAGGATTCAGTTCAGAAATTCCAAGTTCAAGTCATGACTTCTCATGCCTTGGTACAGCTCAGGTTCCTTGAATCCCATCCTTCCTTGCTAAGCCCCTAAGCTTAGCCCCATTACAACCTAAAAAGGAAGACCTAACTGATCTTATGAACAATCATGCTGAGGATTAAGGTACACATCTATGTTCTTAAAGTTCAATTCCTTTCATGAGATCTTTATTTCCATAAAGTGCTATTCTTCATTATTACTCATATGTGATTAAATTTGAATTTCATAACATAAACTCATCACATATGCTTGAAAAGAGTGAAAGCCTAGGATTCTTGTGCGAATTGAGAGTTGCTTAGTGAGGATTAGAGTCGAGGCGAAATATTTCTAGGGCACTTAGATGAAGTTGTTTTCAAACAAGATCACTCGAAATATTGGCACTTATACACATACACCTTCACATGGCACACATGGTTATGGCATTCCTTTTAGTTATGCAAAGCATGTCTAATTACTTTGATTCTTAATAGCTTGTTAAAAGTACTATCTCTAGCATCTTATTTGTCTAAGTAAAACGTTTGTGGGTTTTGTGCTGCTATAACCCTCAGGAGATAAAACTCGTCCTACTAGGTGAACCTAGGGGCTTAAATGTTCTATCTTAACTAAGATCAAGTCTTTTCATTTTGTTAAAGTTGGTTGTGCTCAGGGACTAGCAAAAGATAGGTTTAGGGGTATTTGATCAGTCATTATTTATGCATCATTCTGATGTCTTTATATGCCTCTCTTACATGTCTTTTGAATGATTTCGTGCCATCAATAGTAGAAAATGATCAATATTGTGAGACTTGTGCAAATTTGGAAAGATTGGTAAAATATGAGAAGAACGCGAAAAGGATGATTCAAATCGGAGTTCAGATGAAGGAGATGTCCTTATTTCAATATTAGGTCCTAAACTAGGTCCTGAGTGCGCCAGTGCGCCAGTGCGACTATTTTGAGTCCTCGACCAAGTACCTCAGATCATGCCATCCGGGTCCCAAACCTATGTCTCATGACATCAAGTTCATGTCCTAGAAGTGCCAAGGTTGTGCCAAGACATGTCGAGTACATGTCCCAAGAACTTCCCAACCGAGCCCAGCCTCTGCGCCTAAACCCGGGTTCCTGTTCCGCCAACGGTGGATCAAAGTTCCTCCTCTGTGCTAAGCCTGACAACATGTGTGTCTAACTTGAGTGAAGATGCGCTTCTACTATGTTTGTGGTGTGCCTCAAAAGCGCAGTCCCAGACCCCTATGACGAAGACATTCCAAAGACCACGAGAAGACCACGTCAAGACCACGGGAAGACCGCGGGCTGCCCGCGGTCAGCTTGTGTTCCCACTTGCCAGCTTGCATTCACACTCCCAAATATGTTCTGATTGGTTCTAATAGATTTTAAGGACTTTGTAATTAATTAGAAGTACAATAACTATTCCAGAACATTCTAGGCTAGGGTCTTACCAATCCTTATAGGACAAGGTTTTACCAATCCTTATAGAACAAGGTTTTCCCCTTGTCTATAAAAGGGAGCCTTTGTTCAGTGTTTAAGAGAGACCAGATATTTTAGAGATAATATTGTATACACAGATTATTAGGCGTGAAGCTTGGAGAAGAAGGCTCTGCTGTGCCTGTTCTTCAACAGTCTATTCTGTAACCTTATTTTTATTATTACAATTTAATTATGAATTCAATTATATCTGTTTTAATCCCAGTTATGTGTGAGTAGTTTTTGTTAGGATTAGGGGTGCTTGAAGCCTTAACCATGTTAGTTTGTTAATTAGATTTTGGCTCTAGATTTTGATTGCTATGCATGCTGAATAACTCTGATTACTGCTTTAACTGCCATTCCTTTATGCCTTTGAGGTTTGCTACCTTGTTTGCATAACTTATTGATGGAATTGCTTGAGTGACCACTATATCATCTTGTAATTCATGAGCATCAAGAGGTTGAGGTTAAGAAATGATCTTGTAGTCGGAATTCACAACGCTCTTGGAATGCACATCATTAAATTCTATTTGTACTTCATGCATCATCTTAACTGGTAGGTGATAGACATTCTATAGTACACCTCATGCTTAGAACATGCCAAGTAAGAGAGAATAATATATGTGGAGTGGGCCAACCATCGGGACCTTTGCATGGGCACTTAATTCAGAAGTTGCATAGTAATTAGGTTAAGAAAATCTGGTTAAGGACTATAATTGGTTAGAGTGGATAGTAAGCCTTAATTCGCTTTAGTTAACAAACAATCAACCTTTCATTCTTGCATTGTTATTTTCTGAACTTTGATTTATTTGTCTTTAATTTTCTATTCTCAATCATAAACCCCCCTTGGCATGCGTGTGTGTGTGTTTTTTATTTAAGTTAACAAATCTGAACTTAATTGGGTTAATCATTGAACAAGTCCTCGAGGGATCGACCTTTGCTTGTCATTATATATCTCCATCGATTTTGTACACTTGCAAAGTTATACATAGTGGAAATAAAGTTCATAATTATTGTGTTCAATAGTTCTTCTATTACCGCTCATGGAGACATTCGCAGATGAACAACTCTTCGCACTCTAAGCAATCGATCCATGGTATGCTGATCTCATTAATTACCTTGTCACAAAACAATTTCCTTCCTCTTTAAGCTGGTATCAAAAGGACAAGCTAGCTAAACAGGCTAAGGACTACATCTGGGAAAAGCCTTACTTATGGAAGCATTGTCCTGATCAAATCATTCGACGATGCATTCCGGAAGCTGAGATGGAATCTGTCCTGACATTTTGCCATAGCTTGGCGTATGGAGGCCATTTCAGAGCTAAGAAAACGGCTCTCAAGGTCCTTTAAAGAGGATTCTATTGGCCAACATTGTTTAAGGATGCATACGAGTTTGTACTCACTTGTGACAGATGCCAATGGCAAGGTAACATAGGCCCTCGAAATCAAATGCCACTATACCTTATCCTCGTGGTTGAGATCTTTGACGTCTGGGGGATTGATTTTATGGGACCTTTTCCGAACTCTTTTGGCAATCTCTATATTTTATAAGATGTCGACTATGTGTCTAAATGGGTGGAAGAAATTCCCACAAAAACTAATGATGCCAAAGTAGTTGTGAGCTTTTTGCAGAGTCACATCTTAGCCAGGTTCGGAGCGCCTAGGGCAATCATCAGCAATGGTGGAGCGCACTTCTGCAATCGTTCGTTTGAAGCTTTAATAAAGAAGTATGGTGTAACCCACGAAGTATCAACACCTTATCACCCGAAAAGAAGTGGCGAAGCTGAAGTTTCCAATCAAGAAGTAAAGGCTATATTGGAGAAAACGGTAAGCCCTGGTCGCAAGGATTGGTCCCATAGATTGAACGATGCATTATGGGCCTATAGGACAGCATACAAGACCCCATTTGGCATGTCTCCGTTCAGGCTTGTTTTTAGAAAAGGATGTCACCTACCAGTGGAGTTGGAGCATAGAGCATTCTGGGCAATTAAGAAGATGACCATGAATATGGATGATGCTGGAGTACACAGAAAGCTGCAGCTAAGTGAATTCGAGGAGCTACGTAATGCGGCTTATGAAAGTGCTCGGATTTACAAGGAAAAGACAAAAGCTTTTCACGACAAGAACATTCAGCTCAAGGCCTTTCAAATTGGACATAAAGTCCTACTCTTTAACACACGACTCAAGATGTTCCGAGGTAAGTTGAGTTCACGGTGGGCTGGTCCTTTTGTGATTACTCATGTTTTCTCACATGGTGCAGTTGAAATTCAGCACCCAGTTAAGAAGGAGCCATTCAAAGTGAATGGTCATCGCCAAAAAGCCTACTTCGAGGTCATCCCCAGCCCAATCACGGGCACAATTAACCTTCCACCAGCGCTAAGTGCCCCGCCTGCGCTAACTACATAACTAGACAGCCCCGTCTTGCCTAGACGTTAAATAAAGCGCTCCTAGGAGGCAGTCTAGCCCTGGTTTGTATTTCTCTCTTCCTTTGTTGTTTCTGCCCGTTATATCTTTCAAACCTTTATAATGTTGTCATGCTTACTGCTTATCACATTGAGGACAATGTTCAGTTTAGGTTTGGGGGTGTGGATTTAAAATTTTGCATATAGAAACAAGTAGGTTTGGGGGTGATACACGGCCAGGACTTTGAATTTTCATCTTTAGTTTTTTCTTGTGTTGAGTTAGTTACTTATTTTTTTGCTTTTGAATAGTATGATAACTTGTTAATAGGGATGTATATGCTAAGTTAACTATCTTTTTCTTACTAAGAGTCATGCCATGGTCAAGTAGTTCATAATCTGCACTTCACAATGCCATGTTTTAAGTGATTAAGTGAACGAAATAACTGAATTTGAGTGAGCCTTAGAAAATTAGTGGAGACTACCCTATGAGATCTTTGAGCCTAATTGCCATTCTTTATGAGGGATGTACTTGTTTCTACTCTTAAACACTCATCGCTTTTGTTCTTAATTGTTGATCTCATTACATCATATTTGCATTGAATTTTAAAGAACTAACATCATTTAGATACTCTTGATTTAATGTGTGCTTTGCCATAAGAAGTGATGTAGGCTATGTATGCTTTAACCTCTAAAGACTTTATCCTACCCTATTGCATGCTCCCTAAGCCAATTTTGAAGCCAAACACTCAACCTTTTCTTTCATCACCCAAAGTATAACCTAACCGAAATACTTAGCCATTCATCACAGCCATACCCTATAACCTCAATTGTGCTAAGGTTGCCGTAAATGAGATTCATGGTGAGAATGAGAGGTGGAAGAAGATGCTGCCCAATTCAAAGGACATTGGCATCAATTCAAAGTTCAAAAGTAAAGAAAAACTTTACAAGTTGCAAGCTGCACGAAAAGTTGAGGAAATCATTGCATGATCTTGGTTCAATTCAATTCAAAGAAGAAAAAAAAATAAAATAAAGAAAACAAATGAAAGAACAGAAAAAAACTTTAAAAAGAAAGAAACGTTGAGAAAAAGTGAAAAACAAAGTAGATTATGCCAATTGAGCAAAGAGCCTCAAAATAAGCCACAAGAGCCTCAAAATAAGCCATCAAGAAAGCACAATGCTGTGGGCCTTAAGAAAGGATTCAGTTCAGAAATTCTAAGTTCAAGTCATGACTTCTCATGCCTTCGCACAGCTCAGGTTCTTTGAATCCCATCCTTCCTTGCTAAACCCCTAAGCTTAGCCCCTTTACAACCGAACAATGAAGTCCTAACTGATCTTATGGACAATCATGCTGAGGATTAAGGTACATGTCTATGTTCCTAAAGTTCAATTCCTTTCATGAGATCTTTATTTCCATCAAGTGCTACTCTTCATTGTTACTCATATGTGATTAAATTTGAATTTCATAACATAAAATCATCACATATGCTTAGTGAGGATCAGAGTCGAGGCGAAATCTTTCTAGGGCACTTAGATGAAGTTGTTCTCAAACATGATCAATCGAAATATTGGCACTAATACACGTACACCTTCACATGACACTCACGGCTATGGCATTCCTTTTAGTTCTGCAAAGCATGTCTACTTACTTTGATTCTTATTAGCTTGTTAAAAGTACTATCTCTAGCATATTTTTGTCTAAGTAAAACGTTTGTGGGTTCCATGCTGCTATAACCCTCAGGAGACAAAACTCGTACTACTAGGTGAACCTAGGGGTTTAAATGTTCTATCTTAACTAAGATCGAGTCTTTTCATTTTGTTAAATTTTGTTTTGCTCAAGGACTAGCAAAAGATAGGTTTGCGGGTATTTGATCATTCATTATTTATGCATCATTCTGATGTCTTTATATGCCTCTCTTACATGTGTTTTGAATGATTTCGTGCCATCAATAGTAGAAAATGATCAATCTTGTGAGACTTGTGCAAATTTGGAAAGATAGGTAAATTTTGAGAAGAACGCGAAAAGAATGACTCAAATCTGAGTTCAGATGAAGGAGATGTCCTCATTTCAATATCAGGTCCTGAACTAGGTCTTGAGTGCGCTAGTGCTCCTATTTTGAGTCCTTGACCAAGTACCTGAGATCATACTATCCGGGTCCTAAACCTGTGTCTCATGACATCAAGTTCATGTCCTAGAAGTGCCAAGGTCTTGCCAGGACATGTCGAGTACATGTCCTAAGAACTTCCCATCCGAGCCCAGCCTCTGCGCCTAAACCCGGGTTCCTGTTCCGTCAGAGGTGGATCAAAGTTCCTCCTCTGCGCTAAGCCTGACAACCTATGCATCTAGCCTGAGTGAAGATGCGCTTCTACTACGCTCATGGTGTGCCTCAAAAGCGCAGTCCCAGACCCCTATGACGAAGACATTCCAAAGACCACGAGAAGACCACGGGAAGACCGCGGGCTTCGTGCGGCCAGCTTGTGTTCCCACTTGCCAGCTTGCATTCACACTCCCAACTATGTTCTGATTGGTTCTAATAGATTTTAAGGACTTTGTAATTAATTAGAAGTACAATAACTATTCCAGAACATTCTAGGCTAAGGTTTTACCAATCCTTATAGAACAAGGTTTTACCAATCCTTATAGAACAAGGTTTTACCAATCCTTATAGGACAAGGTTTTTTCCTTTGCCTATAAAAGGTCGCCTATGTTCAGTGTTTAGGGGGGATAATTAGAGAGCAGATTTAGAGATAATATTTTACATACAAATTATTAGGCGTGGAGCTTGGAGAAGTAGGCTCTGCTGTGTCTGTTCTTCAACAATCTGTAACCTTATTTTTAATATTGCAATTTAATTATGAATTCAATTATATCTGTTTTAATCCTAGTTATGCGTGAGTAGTTTTTGTTAGGATAAGGGCTGCTTGAAGCCCTAACCATGTTAGTTTGTTAATTAGATTTTGGTTCTTGATTTTGATTGCTATGCATGCTGAATAACTCTGATTACTGCTTTAACTACCATTCCTTTATGCCTATGAGCTTTGCTACCTTGGTTGCATAACTTATTGATGTAATTGCTTGAGTGACCACTATATCATCTTGTAATTAATGAGCATCAAGAGGTTGAGGTTAAGAAACGATCTTGTTGTCGGAATTCACAACGCTCTAGGAATGCACATCACTTTTCTAGGCTAGTGTAGTGTCATTGAATTCTCTTTGTACTTCATGCATTATCTTAACTGGTAGGTGATAGACGTTCTAGAGTACACATCATGCTTAGAACATGCCAAGTATGAGAGAATAATATATGTGGAGTTGGCCAACCATCAGGACCTTTGCATGGGCACTTAATTTTGAAGTTGCATAGTAATTAGGTCAAGAAAATCTGGTTAAGGACTATAATTGGTTAGAGTGCATAGTAAGCCTTAATTCGCCTTAGTTAACAAACAATCGACCTTTCATTCTTGCATTGTTATTTTATGCACTTTGATTTACTTGTCTTTAATTTTCAACTCTCATTCATAAAACCCCCCCTGTGTGTGTGTGTGTTTTTCTATAAGTTAACAAATCTGAATTTAATTGGGTTAATCGTTGAACAAGTCCTCGAGGGATCAACCTTTTCTTGTCATTATACTATCTCAAACGATTTTGTGCACTTGCAAAGTTATACTTAGTAGAAATAAAGTTCATAAATATTGTGTTCAGTATTTCTTCTATCAGTATTCTCCACTAATTTTCTAAGGTTCACTCATATTTAGTTATTTCATTCACTTAATCACTTAAAACTTGGCATTGTGAAGTGCAGATTATGAACTACTTGACCATGACATGACTATTAGTAAGGCTAAGACAGTTAACCTAGCATATACATCCCTATTAACAAGTTATCATACTATTCAAAAGCAAAAAAAATTAAGTAACTAACTAAACACAAAAACTAAGGCTGAAAATTCAAAAGTCCTGGCCGTGTATCACCCCCAAACCTAATTGTTTCTATATGCAAAATTTTAAATCCAAACCCCCAAACCTAGACTGAACATTGTCCTCAATGTGATAAGCAGTAAGCATGACAACAGTAGAAAGGTTTGAGAGATATAACGGGCAGAAACAACAAAGGAAGAGAGAAATACAAACCAGGGCTAGACTGCCTCCTAGGAGCGCTTTATTTAACGTCTAGGCAAGACGGGGATGGCATGCTAGGCATTTGATGATGTGCCCAGGATTTCAGCGTCAACATGGAACCGATTATGAGCGTCTTGCTGTAGAATCTGCGCTGCATCATGGGGAAAAAAATTAGAAACACATAAAGGAATCCACCGACGAGAACGTAACTTATCGGGAAAGAGATTGAGGAATGATTTGAATGAGAGCAGTTTCTGTCCATTCCGGAATGTCTTCCTTGGATAATGCTCATGGGGGAACATCTTTGGTTGTGCCTTGTACGTTCTAGACTTCATCCTTGGTCCTTTCCGTTGATTTTTCCTTCGGAACTTGAAGAGGGGGACCAAGTTGAGGGCCTTTAGCATATTCCTGGGGTTTTTATGGTGGAACCTGCACTGGAAAAGTTCAACAATTAGGAGCTAAATCAGAATTCAAATCCAAGTTTGCCTTATTAAAATGAAAGTTAAGTGTTTCAGGATTGAGTTGCGAAGGCGCATTGGATTTCAAAATCGGGTCGTTGTCTGTGGGCATGAGCTGAGACACGGCTGGCAGCAGATTGGGAGGCACGGGCTGGTCCTTGGGTTATACCACGGATGTGTCTTGAAGCTTTGCCACAGCGCTGCGCATCTCAGATGCGTGCTGGGAAGGTTTTGGTGCAGTGGCTAAGGACTTGCCCTGCAGTGAATCTGTTGGTGCAGCTTGGCGCGTGGAAAGCCCGCCCTGGACATGTCCACGTTCTGTGGCGCTGGGCTGTGGCTGCGGCAGGGTATTTGGCAAGTCCTGGGACTCAGCAGGATCCTGGGTTTGCGGCAGGGCAGTAGGCAGAACGTGGTCATGGCTGTGGGACACGGCTTGGGGCAGTGCGTTGTTGCTGGGGTAGCACATAGGGCAGGGGCATGGGTTTAACCTGGTTGTCCTTGTCACCATCATCAGTCCTATTCTCTTCCTCCCAGTTTTCTTCCATTTCGCTTTCCAATCTGTTAGTGCAAGGAAAAGAGGTATAGTTAGACATGAAATTAGAATCAGAAACATTATAAAAGGAATAGTATACTGGAGGGTATGAATTGGGTGCGTCCCACTGCTCAATCTGAGTAGAATCGGGGGACACTGTCACGGCATGGCCTTGGGCAGAATTCATGGCATCCATGGCAAGCACTTGTCGAAGTGTTAGCTTGGTGGTGTCCTCATTATGCTCTTCATCCGTGTGATGGTTCTGATTACAAGCCTCCATGCTTTGTATCCTGGTCCACAGCGAAGGTTGGGTGGACTTTGCGGCCTCCAGGGCAAGCACTTGTCGAAGTGTTGGCTTGATGATAGCTTCACCATGATCATCATTCCCGGCCTCACTTGGTGGGGAATATGCCCTTTCTTTGGTTTGGCATATGTTGAACTCAAACACCCGCTTGCACTTTTCCAATAACGCCTCCCAGCGATGGCAGCCCTCAGAGTTCTTCATTAAAAGCTGCCATGTATTGAATACAAGCCTCATTGCATTGCACCAAGGCCCTCAGCGAACGTAGGAGGTCAGGAGTGGGTTCGTGGTGAGGAATTATTTGAGGGGAGTTCCATGTAAAATTAGGCTGCTGGCACCATCCTGGGTTGTATGGTTGTGGGTTTTCGTGATTGCTCCACCCCTGATTGAATGAAGTTGGGTATGGATTGTTCCAAGCTCCCGTGTCCATGTATGGATAATTCCATGGTCCCATATCCATGTATGAGTTGTTCATATGTATATGAGAAAGATGACAAGCTAAGTTAGTAAACAATCTAAATGAAATCTAAATAGTTACTATACAAAATTTGGTTAACTAAATCTGAATTAATGGGCACCGTTGAGGGACAAGTCCCCGACAACGGCGGCAAAAACTTGATAGAAGAAATATTGAACACAATATTTATGAACTTTA
Source organism: Oemleria cerasiformis (assembly GCA_037349345.1). Lineage (NCBI taxonomy): Eukaryota > Viridiplantae > Streptophyta > Magnoliopsida > Rosales > Rosaceae > Oemleria > Oemleria cerasiformis. The sequence goes on along the minus strand of JAZGTL010000041.1, from coordinate 2,632,753 downwards.
TTTCTACTAAGTATAACTTGGCAAGTGCACAAAATCGATGGAGATAGTATAATGACAAGCAAAGGTCGATCCCTCGAGGACTTGTTCAACGATTAACCCAATTAAGTTCAGATTTGTTAACTTAAATAAAAACACACACACACACACACACACACACACACACACACACCACGGGGGGATTTATGATTGAGAGTTGAAAATTAAAGACAAGTAAATCAAAGTGCAGAAAATAACAAGGCAAGAATGAAAAGTTGATTGTTTGTTAAACTAAGGCGAATTAAGGCTTATTATCCACTATAACCAATTATTGCTCTTAACCAGATTATCTTGACCTAATTACTATGCAGTTCTGAATTAGGTGCCCATGCCTAGGTCCTGGCATTGGTACACTAAACATATATCATTCTCTCTTACTTAGCATGTTTTAGACAGGGCATATGCCTAAAACGTCTATCACCTACCAGTTAAGATGACGCGTGAAGTACTAAGAGAATTTAATGACACCACACTAGCCTAGAAGAGTGGGATGCATTCCTAGGTTGTGATGAATTCCGATTACAAGATTGTTTCTTAACCTCAACCTCCCGAAGCTAATGATTCACAGGATGATATGGCGGTCACTCAAGTAATTCCATCAATAATTTATGCAAACAAGGTAGCTAATCTTATAAACATAAAAGAATGGTAGTTAAAGCAGTAATTAGAATTATTCAGCATGCATAGCAATTAAGAACAAGAATAAAATCTACTTAACGAGCTAACATGGCTAGGGCTTCAAACATCCCTAATTCTGAAAGGAACTACTCACACATAACTGAAATTGAAACAAAGATAATTGAATTCATATGTAAATTGCAATAATAAAAGTAAGGGTACAGAAGAGATTGTTGAAGAACAGGCACAACAGAGCCACGACAAAGCCTTCCTCTCCAAGCTCCACGCCTAATAATCTATGTGTAAAATATTATCTCTAAAAATATAGTCTCCCGAAATACTGAACAAAGGCTCCCTTTTATAGACAAAGGGAAAACCTTGTCCTAGTAAGGATTGGTAAAACCCTAGCATAGAATGTTCTGGAATAGTTACTGTACTTCTAATTAATTACAAAGTCTTTAAAATCTATTAGAACCAATCAGAACACAGTTGGGAGTGTGAATGCAAGCTGGCAAGTGGGCACACAAGCTGGCCGCAGGCAGCCAGCGGTCTTCCCGTGGTCTTCACGTGGTCTTTGGAATGTCTTCGTCATAGGGGTCTGGGACTGCGCTTTTGAGGCACACCATGAGCATAGTAGAAGCGCATCTTCGCTCAGGCCAGGTGCACAGGTTGTTAGGCTTAGCGCAGAGGAGGAACTTTGATCCACCGCTGGTGGAACAGGAACTAAGGTTTAGGCGCAGAGGCTGGGCTCGGATGGGAAGTTCTTGGGACATGTACTCGACATGTCCTGGCACGACCTTGGTACTTCTAGGACATGAACTTGATGTCATGAGACATAGGTTTGGGACCCAGATGGCATGATCTGAGGTACTTAGTTAAGGACCCAAAATAGGCGCACTGGCGCACTGGCGCACTCAAGACCCAGTTTAGGACCTGATATTGAAATGAGGACATCTCCTTCATCTGAACTCCGATTTGAGTCATTCTTTTCGCGTTCTTCTCATAATTTACCTATCTTTCCAAGTCTACACAAGGCTCACATGATTGATCGTTTTCTACTATTGATGGCACTAAATCATTCAAAAGACATGTAAGAGAGGCATATAAAGACATCAAAATGATGCATAAATAATGGCTGATCACTTCCCACCAAGTGAGGCCATCAATGTTGAGCTTAATGAAGATGCCATCACGCTAGTACTTCAAGTGCCTGCCATAGGGGCCATGGCCCCCAACCAATTCCATGACATGACTTGGCCCCTCAAATATGCTCAGATTGAGCAATGGGACATCCCCATCTCTGTCCCTCAAAATTATTCCTTCTTCTCTAATACTTGTAATGTTGATTCAATGCCTAACCATATTTCGTTACCCTGCACTCACAGATTGGCATGTGAAATGGACGAAGAATGGGAGGAAGAGAATAGGATGGTTGATGGTGAAAAAGACATTCAGGCCAAGCCCATGCCGCTACCCTATGTGCTGCCCCAAGCCATGTCCTACAACCATGCCCACGTTTTGCCTTATGATGTGCTTGAGTCTCTACCCTAAATCCAGCCTCAAGCTGCACAAGCCCTGGACCAGCACCTACTGCAGAACTGGGACGCTGCCGTGTTCTTGGACTTGCCTACTGCCCTGCCGCTGCCCTAGCCTAGCACCATAGAACCTGGACACGTCCAAGGAATGCCTTGAACGCGCCAAGTTGCGCCAACTGATTCACTGTAGGGCAAGTCCTTAGCCGCTACACCAGAACCTTCCTAGCGCGCATATGAGGCGCGCAACGCTGCGCCCAAGCTTCAAGACACGTCCACGGTAGAACCCAAGGACTAGCCCGTGCCTCCCAATCTGCAGCCAGCCGTGTCTCAGCCCATGCCCATGGACAAGGACCCGTTTTTGAAATTCAATGCGCCTTCTCAACTCAATCCTGAAACACTTAACTTTCATTTTAATAAGGCAAACTTGGATTTGAATTCTGATTTAGCTCCTAATGTTGTTGAACTTTTCCCGTGCATGTTCCACCATAAAAACACCAAGAATATGCTGAATGCCCTCAACGTGGTCCCCCTCTTCAAGTTCAAAAGGAAAACTCAATGGAGAGACCCAAGGAAGAAGTCTAGGGCGTACAAGGCACAACCAAAGCTGTTCCACCATGAGCATTGCCCAAGGAAGACATTCAAGAATGGATAGAAACATCTCTCATTCAAATCACTTCTGAATCTCTTTCCCGATAAGTTACGTTCTCATCGGTGGATTCCTTTATGTGTTTCTAACTTTTTTCTCCATGACGCAACGATGATTCTACAGCAAGTGGCTCACAATAGGTTCCATGGTGATGCTGAAATCCTGGGCACACCACCAAATGCCTAGCAAGCCATGCCACATCTTGCCCATACATTAAATAAAGCGTTGCTAGGAGGCAACCTAGCACTGGTTTTTATTTTCTTTCATTCTATTGTTTCTGCATTATTGCACTCTCTAAAACTTTCTACTGTTGTCATGCATATTGCTTATCACATTGAGGACAATGTTCAGTTTAGGTTTGCTGGTGTGGACTTAAAATTTGCAAATCTTCATATAGAAACCTCTAGGTTTGGGGGAGACACACGACCAAAACAATTTAACTTTTAAGTGTCAATTAGTTTCAATTTTCTCGTATCAGTATTACTGTTTGAGTCCTTGTTTGTCTTGTTTGCGTCACAAGTTAGGTCTAGGGTTAATTAGATTGTGTTGCCGTGTCTTTGCTTGTTATCTAGTTTATCTTTGTTTGTTTTATTGTTTTGTGTGTCTTTTGTTTAATGTTAATAAAATCTAAACGTAATTGGATTAATTGTTGAACAAGTCCTCGAGGGATCGACCTTTGCTTACTACTATATTGACATAATCGATTTTGTGCACTTGCAAAGTTATAACTAGTGAAAAAAAAGTTCATCTTAATTGTGTTCGATATTTTTACTATCAAGTTTTTTGCACCGTTTCTGGGGACTTGTCCTTTAATGGTGCCCATTAATTCAGATTTAGTAAACTCAATTTTGTATATTAACTATTTTGATTTCATTTAGATTGTTTACTAACTTAGCTTGTCATCTTTCTCATGTACATATGAAAAACTCATATATGGATATGGGACCATGGAATTATCCATAAATGGAGACGGGAGCTTGGAACGATCCATACCCAACATCATTCAATAAGGGTGGAGCAATCAGCCGGAATTCCATTATAAAGAACACCCAGAACCATACAACCCAGGATGGTGCAAGAACCCTAATTTCACATGGAACTCCACTCAAATAGTTCCTCACTACGAACCAACTCCTGACCTCCAACCTTTATTGTGGGCCATGATACAATGCATGGAGGCTTGTAATCAAAGCATTGTAGTCGCTGCTGAAGAAGTCCGAGAGCTAAATCGCCACATGGATGAGAGACATTACGATCAAAGGGGGCAGTTTGCATTCCACATGAGTCCAAGCGAGGACATGGCATGCTTCCCACCAAGTGAGGCCGTAGATATTGAGCATAGTGAAAATAAAGTTCATCTTAATTGTGTTCAATATTTTTACTATCAAATGCTTTCCGCCCTTACGATTTATATGAGAATCTTAGAGATGAGAAATCTTTTGAGGACTTAGGGGTTCTGGTGGCTATTTAGGCTCGGTTCATGAGAAAATCTAGTTCTACCATTTTTGGTTAGACTGGTTCGTTTTAACGAATGCCTCGAAAGACAACAAACAGGAATGAGTCCCTTTAGTTGAAGCCCGCTTCTTGTAAGGATGTGGCCATGGGCCCAATCGTGCTGGCCCAAATTTATAATCTTCTGCATTCCATTTTTTGTTATCTGGGGTCAAAACCTTCTTTGAACGGACCATTATGGATGGTACAAGCATGGCTGAATTGGTCCTTCCCTCAGCTTCGTCGACAAGCTCCTTCTTTTGTCCCTGAGGTTGTTCCGGGTCAACAGTTGATGCGCTTCACCCCTGTGGCCTTTTCTGCTAAAGATTTTTTATCATTTTTCTTTCAACTAAAATCCCGTCCAAAAGAACATTGGGAGGCTAGTGTGGTCTGGTACTACCCCTTGTTCGATCATGGGGGTTATCTAGCTCTTCCTGAGAGTCCGATATGGAAGATGATGGTGGTCAAGGATTTTATCAGCTGTGTGATGATGCGAGATCTACTGAAAGGAGGGAATCGTCATGCTAAATCACATCCGGTTTTGAAGTTTATCAACCAAACTTTTGTGCCCGCCCATTTGGTTTCCACCAACCCATTCCGGTATCATATGTAAAAGGCATGAATGCTGGTAATCTTTCCGACTTTAGCAGTTTTCTGATAGTATTGCGATGTCCATCCGTCAATCCCTTTTAGATGCACGCATTTGGCATCCACCTGGTATGGAAGTGTCCTATGAATGTACGTGTTGGTAAAATTAAAGAGCAAGAAATATGCAATTTAATTCTAACAGTTATAAAATCCTTCCAAGTGCACAAATCGATAAGAATAGTATAGTAGCACAGCAAGAGTCGGTCCCTCGAGGACTTGTATCAACGTTATGACCACTTTAGTTCAGATTTATTAACTTAGTGAAAACACACACACACACACACGCAGGGGGAGGGGGGTGGGTTTATGATGTGAGAACTGAAATTTAAAGAGAAGCAAAATAAAATGCAGAAAATAACAATGCAAGAATTAACAGTTGATTGATTATTAACTAAGGCGAATTAAGGCTTACTATCCACTCTAACCAATTATAGCTCTTAACCAGATTTCCTTGGCCAAATTACTATGCATTTTCTGAATTAGGTGCCCGTGCCTAGGACCTGGCGTTCGTTCACTAGACACATCTTATTCCCTCTTACTTAGCATGTTCTAAACAGGGCATATGCCTAGAACGTCTATCACCTACCTTTCAAGATGATGCATGAAGTTTAAAGAGAATTTAATGATACCACATTAGCCTAGCAAAGTGACATGCAATCCTAGGTCGTTATGAGTTAAGATTACAAGTAAGAATACTTTCGATGCTCCAAATCACAAGATGATATGACGGTCACTCAAGCAATTACATCTATAATTATATGCAAACAAGGTAGCTAATCTTATAGGCATAAATTAAAGTCATTAAGCATAGTAATCCAACTTATTCAGCATGCATAGCAATCATAATCAAGAGCCAGAAATCCAATCAACAAGCTAACATGGCTAGGGCTTGAAGCAGCCCTAATCCTAACGACTACTCACACATAACTGAAATTGAAACAAATATAATTGAATTCATAAGTAAATTGAAATAATGAAAATAAGGGTATAGAAGATATTGTGAAGAACAGGTGCAACAGAAGACACGGCAGAGCCTTCTTCTCCAAGCTCCACGTCCAACACACTCGACTTCGGGAAGAACCAAGCTTTACGTAAAACTCTAAAAAACCAAAATACTATCTGTGGCTAAGGTGTCTCTGTATCTCCCAAAAACGCCTCTAGCTAATTATCTCCCTCCTTTTGCCTGATTCTCCTTTTTCTTAAAACACTGAACAAAGGCTCCCTTTTATAGACAAAGGGAAAACCTTGTCCTATAAGGATTGGTAAAACCATATTCTATAAGGAATGGTAAAAGCATGTCCTATAAGGATAGGGAAAGTTATTGTACTTTTAATTAATTACAAAGTCCTTAAATCTATTAGAACCAATCAGAACACGGCAGGGAGTGTGAATGCAAGCTGGCAAGTGGGAACGCAAAGTGGGCAAACTTGGATTTTGGACTGTCTTCGTAATCTGGATCTGGGACTGCGCTTTTGAAGCACATCATGAGTATAGTAGAAGCGCATCTTCGTTCAGGCTTGGCGCAAACGTTGTCAGGCTCAGCGCAGAAGGAGAACCTCTGATCTACCGATGGCGGAACAGGGACCCCCGACTTAGGCGCACATCTTAGCTCGGATGGGAGTTCTTGGGACATGTCCTCGACCTGCCTGGGTGCGACCTTGGCACTTCTAGGACTTGACCTTGATGTCATGAAACACAGGTTTGAGACCCGGAGGGCCTGATATGAGGTACTTGGCCAGTGGCCCAAAATAGGCGCACTGGCGCACTCAGGACTCCGTTCAGGACCTGATATTGAAATGAGGATATCTCCTTCATCTGGACTCTGATTTGAGTCATTCTTTTTGCGTTCTTTCTAGATTTTACCTATCTTTCTAACTCTGCACAAGTCTCACAAGATTGATCATTTTCTACTATTGATGGAACGAAATCATTCAAAAGACATGTAAGAGAGGCATATAAAGACATCAAAATGATGCATAAATAACGACTGATCAAATACCCCCAAACCTATCTTTTGCTAGTCCCTGAGCAAAACAAATGCTAACAAAATGAAAAGACTCGATTTTAGTTAAGATAGAACATTTAAACCCCTAGGTTCACCTAGTAGGAGGAGTTTTGTCTACTGAGGGTTATAACAGCACGAAACCCACAAATGTTTTACTTAAACAAAAAGATGCTAGATATAGTACTCTTAACAAGCTAATAAGAATCAAAGTAAGTAGACATGCTTTGCAGAACTAAAAGGAATGCCATAGCCGTGAGTGTCATGTCAAGGTGTACGTGTATAAATGCCAATATTTTCAGGTGATCAAGTTTGAAAAAACTTCATCTAAGTGCCCTAGAAATATTTCTCCTCGACTCTAATCCTCACTAGGCAACTCTCAATTCGCACAAGAATCCTAGGCTTACACTCTTTTCAAGCATATGTGATGAGTTTATGTTATGAAATTCAAATTTAATCACATATGAGTAACAATGAAGAATAACACTTTATGGAAATAAAGATATCATGAAAGGAATTGAACTTTAAGAACATAGATACGTACCTTAATCCTCAGCATGATTGTCCATAAGGTCAGTTAGGTCTTCCTTTTTAGGTTGTAATGGGGCTAAGCTTTGGGGTTTAGCAAGGAAGGCTGGGATTCAAAGAACCTGAGTTGTGCCAAGGCATGAGAAGTCATGAATTGAACTTGGAATTTCTGAACTGAATCCTTTCTTAAGGCCCACGACATTGTGCTTTCTTGATGACTTATTTTGAGGCTCTTGTGGCTTATTTTGAGGCTCTTGTGGCTTATTTTGAGGCTCTTGGCTCACTTGGCTGAATTTACTTTGTTTTTCACTTATTTTTTCCTTCTTTTTCTCAACGTTTCTTTCTTTCTTTTGATTTGAACGTTTTTTTCTGTTCTTTGAATTGAGTTTGAACCAAGATCATGCAACGATTTCCTCAAACTTTCGTGCAGCTTGCAACTTGTAAAGCTTTTCTTTAATTTTGAACTTTGAATTGACGTCAAAGTCCTTTGAATTGGGCAGCATCTTCTTTCACCTCTCATTCTCACCATGAATCTCATTTACGGTAACCTTAGCACAAACTGAGGTTATAGGGTATGGCTGTGATGAATGGCTAAGTATTTCGGTTAGGTTATACTTTGGGTGATGAAAGAAAAGGTTGAGTGTTTGGCTTCAAAATTGTCTTAGGGAGCATGCAATAGGGTCGGATCAAGCCTTTAGAGGTTAAAGCATACATAACCTACATCACTTCTTATGGCAAAGCACACATTAAATCAAGAGTATGTAAATGATGTTAGTTCTTTAAAATTCAATGCAAATATGATGTAATGAGATCAACAATTAAGAACAAAAGCGATGAGTGTTTAAGAGTAGAAACAAGTATATCCCTCAGAAAGAATGGCAATTAGGCTCAAAGATCTCACAGGGTAGTCTCCACTAATTTTCTAAGGTTCACTCAAATTCAGTTATTTCGTTCACTTAATCACTTTAAACATGGCATTGTGAAGTGCAAATTATGAACTACTTGACCATGGCATGACTCTTAGTAAAGCAAAGACAGTTAACTTAGCATATACATTCCTATTAACAAGTTATCATACTAATCACAAGCAGAAATTTAAATGTCTTGGCCGTGTATCACCCCCAAACCTACTTGTTTCTATATGCAAAATTTTAAATCCACACCCCCAAATCTAAACTAAACATTGTGCTCAATGTGATAAGCAGTAAGCATGACAGTAGTAGAAGGGTTTGAGAGATATAACGGGCAGAAACAGAAAAGGAAGTGAGAAATACAAACCAGGGCTAGGCTGCCTCCTAGGAGCTCTATATTTAACGTCTAGGCAAGACGGGGTTGTCATTCTAGGAGCTGGGCGCATCCGGAGTTGCAGGGTTGACTGCGATTGGATTAGAGAGGTCCTTGAAGTAGTGTTTGAGGCGGTGGCCATTTACCTTGAACGGATCCTGCCGTTCCAGGTGCTGGATTTCAACTGCACCATGAGGAAAAACGTTAGTAATAATAAATGGTCCAGTCCATCTTGAACGCAACTTACCAGGCATTAGTCTGAGCCGGGAGTCAAAGAGGAGGACTTCCTGTCCGATGTGAAAGTCCTTGGGCTGAATGCGCTTGTCGTGGAAAGCTTTGGTCTTTTCCTTGTAGATACGAGCACTGTCAAAGGCCTCGTTTCGCAACTCCTCTAATTCACTTAGCTGAAGCTTCCTATGTATTGCAGCATCATCGAAGTTCAGGTTCATCTGCTTAATAGCCAAGAATGCTTTATGCTCTATTTCCACTGGTAGGTGGCAGCCTTTTCCAAAAACAAGCCGGAAGGGAGACATGCCAATCGGGGTCTTGTATGCGGTCCGATAGGCCCACAACGCATCATTCAATTTGCTGGACCAATCTTTGTGGTTAGGATTTACCGTATTTTCTAGTATGGCCTTTACTTCCCGATTGGACACTTCCGCTTGGCCACTCGTTTGAGGGTGATACGGTGTTGAGACCTTGTGGGTGACGCCATACTTCTTCATTAGGGCTGCAAACGAATGATTGCAGAAGTGTGCCCCCCCATCACTGATGATTGCCCTAGGTGCGCCGAATCTGGCTAAGATGTGACTCTGTAAAAAATGCACCACTAGTTTGGCGTCGTTAGTTTTGGTGGAAATTGCTTCCACCCATTTGGAGACATAATCAACTGCAAGCAGAATATAAAGATTGCCAAAGGAATTCGGAAAAGGCCCCATAAAATCAATGCCCCATACGTCGAAGATTTCGACCACAAGAATAGGGTGTAATGGCATTTGATTTCGAGGGCCGATGTTACCTAGGCGTTGGCAGCGGTCACAGGTGAGTACAAATTCGTGTGCATCCTTGAAAAGTGTGGGCCAGAAGAGACCACTTTGTAGTACCTTGAGGGCTGTCTTCTTAGCTCCAAAATGGCCCCCACATGCCAAGCTATGGCAAAATGTCAAGACGGATTTCATTTCGTCTTCTGGGATGCAGCGCCGAATGATTTGGTCTGGACAATGCTTCCATAGGTACGGCTCATCCCATATGAAGTACTTAGCTTGTTTAGCCAGCTTGTCCTTTTGGTACATGTTTAAAGATGAAGGAATTTGCTTAGTGACTAGGTAACTAATGAGATCGGCATACCATGGATCAATAGCTTGGATTGCGAAGAGCTGTTCGTCAGGAAAGGTCTCGAGGAGGGGCAACTGATCGTCCTCTTCATTGGAAGTGTGAAGCAATCAGCTCATATAGTCAGCGACCACGTTTTCGCTGCCCTTCTTGTCTCTGATTTAAAGGTCGAATTCCTGGAGCAGTAGCATCCAACGTAGCAACCTTGGCTTGGCGTCCTTTTTAGTGAGCAAATACTTCAAGGTAGCATGATCCGTGTATACTATGACCTTGGTTCGAATTATATATGAGCGGAACTTCTCAAGGGCAAAGATAACAGCAAGGAGCTCCTTCTCGGTGGTGGAGTAGTTTAGCTGGGCATCATTCAGGGTTCGACTTGCGTAGTAAATGACATGAGGGAGCTTGTCAACACGCTGTCCCAAAACTGCTCCTATGGCGAAGTCCAAGGCATCACACATTAGTTCGAATGGTAAGTCCCAATCCGGTGGCATGATGATGGGTGATGCCGTGAGCTTTGCCTTGAGTGTGTTGAATGCCTCACGGCATCCCTTAGTGAACTCAAATGTGGCGTCCTTGGTTAGAAGATCACACAAAGGTCTTGTGATTTTCGAGAAATCTTTGATGAATCTGCGGTAAAAGCCAGCATGCCCTAAGAACGATCGAACCTCTTTGACTGTAGTGGTGTACGGCAACCTCTCTACTATGTCAAACTTTGCTTTGTCCACTTTTATGCCTCGGCTAGAGATCACATGACCCAAGACAATTCCCTGTTGCACCATGAAATGGCACTTTTCCCAGTTCAGCACTAAATTGCTTTCTCTGCACCGTTCTAGTACTCGAGTGAGGTTAACTAAGCACAATTCGAATGAATGTCCAAACACCGAGAAGTCGTCCATGAATACTTCAATTATATCTTCCACCATATCGGAGAAGATGCTCATCATGCAACGCTGAAAGGTAGCTGGGGCATTGCACAATCCAAACGGCATTCTTCTGTATGCAAAAGTGCCATATGAGCATGTAAATGTTGTCTTTTCTTGATCTTCGGGTGCAATAGCAATCTGATTGTATCCTGAGTAGCCGTCCAAGAAGCAATAGTGGGAGTGTCCAGCCAGGTGCTCGAGCATTTGATCAATGAAGGGCAAAGGAAAGTGGTCCTTGCGTGTGGTTATATTTAGCTTTCGATAGTCAATGCACACTCTCCATCCTGTTTGAATCCGTTGAGGTACAAGCTCAACCTGCTCGTTTTTAACCACTGTGATCCCACTTTTCTTTGGCACGACCTGGACTGGGCTCACCCACTTGGAGTCACTAATTGGATAGATGTTTCCAACGTCCAAAAGCTTTAGGACTTATTTCTTCACGACCTCCTTCATAGGTGGATGCAATCGCCTCTGCGCCTCCCGTGATGGTTTGGAGTCTTCCTCCAGCAGTATCCGATGCATGCATTTTGTGGGACTTATGCCTTTGATGTCAGCTATTGTCCATCCAATTGCCGTTTGATTGACCTTAAGGACGTGAACCAATGCCTTTTCCTCTTTCGTACTTAGGGTAGATGCAATGATGACTGGAAGGGTTTGATTGTCGCCCAAATATGCATATTTTAAGTGCTCGGGCAAGGGCTTCAGCTCGAGTTCAGGAGCCTTTATGATGGACGGCAGGGTTTTCTGACTTGTCAGTGGTAACGCTTCGAAGGGAGGCCTGTGGAATGGGAGGGCTGGCATGATGTCAAGGGCTCGTACCTCTTCGATCACGCTATCTGTAAGTGAATCCACAGTGTGTGGGTTACTAGTAACTGCCTTCTCAAGGTCATCCGTCATGCAAGACTGAGCAATTGTCTCCCGTAGCAGTAAGTCCATTGTGTTTAATGGAAAATCTACAATAGGCTCGGCAGGGTACTGGATGGTGTCATGGATGGAGAATGTCCGGGACTGGTCCAGGACCTTGATGGAGACCTGGCCCTTTCTGACATCGATGAGGCACTCGGCTGTGGCTAGTAAGGGCTTTCCGAAGATGAGGGGAGGTTCCTCACTTTTGTCAATTCTGTCCATTCTTAGTACGTAGAAGTCTGTAGGGATGCATGTATCTCCGATTTGTACCAGTACGTCCTCAAGAACCCCCATTAGGTTGGTTACAGAAGTGACCTGTAAATGTGGAATGGCATGATGTTCACTAATGCTCCCGTGTCGCAAAGGCAATGTTCGAATCTTTTTGACTGAATGACACATGGAAGGGATGGCGGCCCAGGATCGTTGGCCTTAATGGGCATGCGCAAAAGGGCAGCCGAGCAGGCGTTAGGGATGTCAAAGGTGTCCGTGGAGCTAAAACCACGCTTTCCTGCAACTAAGTCCTTGATCAGCTTCACAAAGATAGGCATGTGCTTGACAATTTTATGGAAAGGCAGTGTGATCTGAAGCTTCTGCAACATTCTGATGATTTCTTCCTCAAAGTCCTCCCTTTGCTTATTCCTGTTTTGGAACCTGCGAGGAAATGGATAATCAACATTATTAGCTAACTCAAAAGTGACTTTTTCAGAATTGGAATTATGAGGTTTAGAGTTAGAAGTATTCTAGTGCTGCGACTTGGGCTTAGGAGCAGGTTGCAAGCCAGCCGTGGCCGAAGTGGGCGCAGTGTCAGGTCCTCCTTGCGGTAGGGCACTTGGTGACTCGTTGGACTGGTTCTGCGCCAAAGGTGTTGGCCGTGGAATGTTTTGCGGCGTGCCCTGGTCGGTGATCCATGGCAGAGTAGGTTGAGGCTCGGTTTCAGGTCCTGCGAGGGTGGCATATATGGGGTCTTGAAGTGGTGTTTCCCTCTCCAGCGTGATGGCATTAGCCGTAGGATTGTGAAATCCTTTTGGATTTACCAGGACTTGACTCGGTAGCTTGCCCTGCTCTCGCTGATTTAGTTGGTTCGCCACCTGTCCCATTTGACGCTCCAAGTTTGCAATTGCATTTTTTAAGTCTCCCGTCTGACTTTGGCTATCTTGCATGAATTTTATGAATTGAGCATGCTGTTGAGTCAGGATATGGAGGGAGTCCTCAAGAAACTTGCTTCCACCATTCTGATTTGAGGAAGGACCGTGACAGTTCCCCTGAGGGCCTGCGACTTGCTGCTCAAATCCAGGAGGTGGCAAGGGATTTGCGGCTGCTTGATTGTTGCTCCAACGGAAATTTGGATGATTTTTCCACCCCGGATTGTAAGTGTTGTAATATGGGTCATTCCGGGGTCGAGAATTGCTGTTGAACCCTCCAGGAAAGTTGGCATCTATTGTTGGTGGAATTAAAGAGCAAGAAATATGCAATTCAATTCTAACAGTTATAAAATCCTTGCAAGTTTACAAATCGATAAGAATAGTATAGTAGCACAACAAGAGTCGATCCCTCGAGGACTTGTATCAACGTTATGACCACTTGAGTTCAGATTTATTAACTTAGTTAAAACATACAAACACACACATGCATGGGGATTTATGATGTGAGAACTGAAATTTAAAGACATGTAAAATAAAATGCAGAAAATAACAATGCAAGAATTAACGGTTGATTGATTATTAACTAAGGTGAATTAAGGCTTACTATCCACTCTAACCAATTATAGCTCTTAACCAGATTTCCTTGACCTAATTACTATGCATTTTTTGAATTAGGTGCCCGTGCCTAGGACCTGGCGTTGGTTCACTAGACACATCTTATTCCCTCTTACTTAGCATGTTCTAAACAGGGCATATGCCTAGAACGTCTATCACCTACCTTTTAAGATGATATGCCTAGAACGCCTGTCACCTACCTTTTAAGATGATGCATGAAGTTTAAAGAGAATTTAATGACACCACATTAGCCTAGCAAAGTGACATGCAATCCTAGGTCGTTATGAGTTAAGATTACAAGTAAGAATACTTTCGATGCTCCAAATCACAAGATGATATGACGGTCACTCAAGCAATTACATCTATAATTATATGCAAACAAGGTAGCTAATATATAGGCATAAATTAAGGTCATTAAGCATAGTAATCCAACTTATTCAGCATGCATAGCAATCATAATCAAGAGCCAGAAATCCAATCAACAAGCTAACATGGCTAGGTCTTGAAGCAGCCCTAATCCTAACGACTACTCACACATAACTGAAATTGAAACAAATATAATTGAATTCATAAGTAAATTGCAATAATGAAAATAAGGGTACAGAAGATATTGTGAAGAACAGGTGTAGCAGAAGACACGGCAGAGCCTTCTTCTCCAAGCTCCACGTCCAACACACTTACTTCGGGAAGAACCAGGCTTTACGTAAAACTCTACAAAACCAAAATACTATCTGTGGCTAAGGTGTCTCTGTATCTCCAAAAAACGCCTCTAGCTAATTATCTCCCTCCTTTTGCCTGATTCTCCTTTTTCTTAAAACACTGAACAAAGGCTCCCTTTTATAGACAAAGGGAAAACCTTGTCCTATAAGGATTGGTAAAACCATGTCCTATAAGGATTGGTAAAACCATGTCCTATAAGGATTGGTAAAACCATGTCCTATAAGGTTAGGGAAAGTTATTGTACTTTTAATTAATTACAAAGTCCTTAAATCTATTGGACCAATCAGAATACGGCTGGGAGTGTGAATGCAAGCTGGCAAGTGGGAACACAAGCTGGGCAAACTTGGATTTTGGACTGTCTGCGTAATCAGGATCTGGGACTGCGCTTTTGAAGCACATCATGAGTATAGTAGAAGCGCATCTTCGTTCAGGCTTGGTGCAAACGTTGTCAGGCTCAGCGCAGAAGGAGAACCTCTGATCTACCGCTGGCGGAACATGGACCCCCGACTTAGGAGCACATCTTGGCTCGGATGGGAGTTCTTGGGACATGTCCTCGACCTGCCTTGGCGCGACCTTGGCACTTCTAGGACTTCACCTTGATGTCATGAAACACAGGTTTAAGACCCGGCGGGCCTGATATGAGGTATTTGGCCAGTGGCCCAAAATAGGCGCACTGGCGCACTGGCGCATTCAGGACTCCATTCAGGACCTGATATTGAAATGAGGATATCTCCTTCATCTGGACTCCGATTTGAGTCATTCTTTTTGCGTTCTTTCCAGATTTTATCTATCTTTCTAACTCTGCACAAGTCTCACAAGATTGATCATTTTCTACTATTGATGGCACGAAATCATTCAAAAGACATGTAAGAGAGGCATATAAAGACATCAAAATGATGCATAAATAACGACTGATCAAATACCCCCTAACCTATCTTTTGCTAGTCCCTGAGCAAAACAAACACTAACAAAATCAAAAGACTTGATTTTAGTTAAGATAGAACATTTAAACCCCTAGGTTCACCTAGTAGGAGGAGTTTGGTCTCCTGAGGGTTATAACAGCACGAAACCCACAAACGTTTTACTTAAACAAAAAGATGCTAGATATAGTACTCTTAACAAGCTAATAAGAATCAAAGTAAGTAGACATGCTTTGCAGAACTAAAAGGAATGCCATAGCCGTGAGTGTCATGTGAAGGTGTACGTGTATAAATGCCAATATTTTCAGGTGATCAAGTTTGAAAACAACTTCATCTAAGTGCCCTAGAAAGATTTCTCCTCGACTCTAATCCTCACTAGGCAACTCTCAATTCGCACAAGAATCCTAGGCTTACACTCTTTTCAAGCATATGTGATGAGTTTATGTTATGAAATTCAAATTTAATCACATATGAGTAACAATGAAGAATAGCACTTTATGGAAATAAAGATATCATGAAAGGAATTGAACTTTAAGAACATAGATACGTACCTTAATCCTCAACATGATTGTCCATAAGGTCAGTTAGGTCTTCCTTTTTAGGTTGTAATGGGGCTAAGCTTTGGGGTTTAGCAAGGAAGGATGGGATTCAAAGAACCTGAGTTGTGCCAAGGCATGAGAAGTCATGAATTGAACTTGGAATTTCTGAACTGAATCCTTTCTTAAGGCCCACGACATTGTGCTTTCTTGATGACTTATTTTTAGGCTCTTGTGGCTTATTTTGAGGCTCTTGGCTCACTTGGCTGAATTTACTTTGTTTTTCACTTATTTTTTCCTTCTTTTTCTCAACGTTTCTTTCTTTCTTTTGATTTGAACTTTTTTTTTCTGTTCGTCTTTGAATTGAATTGAACCAAGATCATGCAACGATTTCCTCAAACTTTCGTGCAGCTTGCAACTTGTAAAGCTTTTCTTTAATTTTGAACTTTGAATTGACGCCAAAGTCCTTTGAATTGGGCAGCATCTTCTTTCACCTCTCATTCTCACCATGAATCTCATTTACGGCAACCTTAGCACAAACTGAAGAAGAGCATCTCTTGTTTGCTTTTGACTCTCACGATAAACTGATTCATCGCATGCGCCGTTCAGCTTATCGGGATGGGTTTAGCTAGGGTTTTGTAGATGTGGTAGTCGGGAAACCCCACCCAGGAGTTGCAAGTCTGTAACTTCCTTTTATTTTGATGAATAAAGTACTCTGTTTTCTTTTCTGCTTTAACTTTGTACTTTCTGCCTATGGCACTGTTTGGCCATTTTTGGAAACGTTTCCACCCTGTCTGGGTTTGCCGATGTTGAGGACGTGTCCTAAAGTAAATGACTCATTTTTGCATGTAATATTATGTTGATAGGTGTTGTACTTGCATAGTCATAAGATTTCTCTTATAATTATGCCTTGGCAAACCCTTTTGATTCATACAGCCATGTCTAGCAATTCTCCCCATTCTCAGTCACACAGTTCCCGAGTGCTTGTGATTTCCCTGTGTGATCAAATTATCAGATTCCGCTGGTTGGCGGAGGATAATACTCATAATGTTCAATTCTTGCAACATCAAGTCCGTTTTGGTCAAATTAACAAGCTAAAAAGCTTTCATGAGTGTTCTATCTCCTCCTCAATGCTTCATCGACAAGTACGGTCATTAGAAGACGAGGTTGATAGGGAGAATTCAGCTCTACAACGGCTGGAAGATGACCTTGCTGCATCCAAAGTTAGGATCTCAAATCTTAAGGATATGATCAAAGGTCGAGATCTTAGCCTTGAAACTATTTCCCAGAAGTCTTTCCAAGATGGTAATGATGATGGGTATATCACTCAAGTCGCTGGCCGACCTTACCCTCAGGGATGGTCTAAGGAGAAGTTAACTGTTGAGATCGCAAGTCGTCCTAGCTCATCTTAACTTTCTTCTGGCCATCTTTTGGCCTTTGTATGCAGGTTTATCATGTAACAAACACCCTTTCCTAATGCATCTTTTCGCATTTCTCTTTTGATTTATTAGAGTAAACATGATAATGATCAATGATCATGTATAAGGGATTTCTCTAAAGGAATTGTCCATTCGCGTCCTCTAGGCATACCCTCTAGAAATCCTATTTTTATAGACCCGGTTGCTCTTCATTAGGTCCATAATTGGCGGTACGAACTACTTATCATGGAAGCCCCATGCAAAAAGAGGCCTCTCCCATTCTTCATGGATTAAGAGTCATAGCTCCAGTAGTTTGTTGGCTGTTACCTCAGTAGGGTGGCCATTTTCATCTCCTCCAATTAGCTTGATGCTTCCCCACTCGGGATCATAGAAGCTGGCTTCAACAACTGTAGGATTAGCTACAAGGCCTTGAGTGTGCCTGAATGGTTTCCCAGGAGCCTCCCTCCCAGGCAGATTCATTGGGATTCCAGATAATGATCTGTTGGTGTAACGTGGATGACACACACATACTTTTGTGGATCCAATCCCTGCCTAGCAACACGTTGTAGCTAGCATTGCTATCTACCACAAAGAATGCTAACATCAATTTCTTGGATCCAACTGTGATCTCCAAGGGTAAAACCCCATGAGCCTTGGTGATAGTTCCACTAAAATTAGACATTATGACCGTAGTCAGCAAACAGTCCTGAAGGGTTCTGTTTAGCTTTCTCAACATCTTGGATGGTAGAACATTTATGGAAGCTCCTCCAACAATCATTATTTATTAATCGGGATCCATTCCAGATGGACCGCGATGAAGTTAGGCCATAGGTGATCCGTCATTTTCTTGGTCGGATTAGAAAACATCATCTTCTCCCTATGGAGAGTAGATTCCGAGGTGATGTCCTGATCCTCTTCATGATCTTTTGGTATTTCGATCAAAGCTTGGGATGGCTCATACGCAATGACATCGCCCTTCATTTGGTTAACCTGGTGGTAAACTGCCGCCATATGTTCTGGTAATACGACTAACAAGTCAACTTCAGCCTCAGCTTTTTGTTGCTTTTTATCAAACAAATCATCCATTTTTATGACTTCCAATAGGTCTATCTCGAATTCTTCTAACTCATTCTCTGTCATCCCTTGACCGTCGTTTTCCTGGATATCATTTTTAGATCCCTTTTTTGATGCCGGGATATCTCCATTCTTTAGTTGCTTGCTTGGCAAGTCTTCTTGTGCAAAACTTCCGAATACAATCCGCCTCTTTATTTTGGAAGAAGTCTCCGAGATGGAGCCTGGAAGAGATATGGTTCTTAGCTTGCTGACCATGACTTCTTTGTTCTTCCAGTCCATTTTAGGAGGACTTGTTAATTCATTTCTGGTTATGGGAGGGGTTATTTGCCCCCAAGTTCTTCTGGGCACGTATGTAGGCTTCGTATTGCCTCTGGATTCTTCGCTTTACGGATCTCCCCAATTCTTTAACTGGCTTTCTGGCTTTTCCAGTTACATACCATTTTCCTTCCCGGATCATTGTTTTTTGGGGCTTTGCCTTTGATGCAACTAGTTCTGAAAGAACAGGTCCTTTGTTATTGCAACTTTGCTGGCCAACTTGCCTCCTAGTCTGTTGACTAGTAATCCATTCATGGTTTCTTTTGATGTTTCCCAATCTCTGGAAAACAAAGCTAAGTGGTAGCTTTCCTTTGGGACTATGTGGATCAAAACTTTTTTCAAGGATCTTGAGGAAATCCTCATCCCGTCGACCCTGTGAATTTTTTAGTTCCAGGTTTATTTTGGCACCTGGGGTCGGGATCTCTAGGACACATTCCGCCCTGCATTTGCTGCATAATACTACTGCCACCACAATTGTAGGATGTAACTTCTTGGGTTGCTGAGTTTCTTCTCGAGATTTTGGTTGATCCTCGTTTATCGCCTTAGCCTTCTTTCCAGATTGAGGCCATTGAAGGTTGAGCATATTAATCGATGCCATTGGGAAAGGATTAGTATCCACTCCCATTGGTGCTTTAGGAATTCGGGCTAATGCAATGTGCCCTGGTTAATTAGGCTTTGAATTGTGTCCCTGAATTGGACACAGTTGGCTGTGGACTGATGTGGTGAGACATACCATTTGCAGAATTGTTTCCCCTTAACGTCTTCTGGATTATGCATTTCTTGTTTGGGATCGGGTTTGATCACTTCCGCCTTTACCAACTCATCGTAGATCTCTCCAGCTTTGGTAAGGTTGAATGAGTACGAGCTGAACACTGGTACCTTGTTTGCTAAGGAATTTCGAGTCGGGTTCATTGGTTTTTGTTCCCGAGCGGGCTTAACCAAAGATATAAGGGTTACTGGTCCCTTTCTAGTGGTCTGGATCTCAGTTGTTGCAACCTCTAGTTCCTATTCCTCCTCAATCTCCTTGTGCTCCACTTGATGCACATGGATCTTGTTTTTGTAGAAAGGGGGAACTTTAGAGTTGTGCTTTTGTCTTTGTTCTTCCTCCAACAACCTTTCGAACTTGGTTGCTGATACCACTATCTCTTGCAGATCCGAAAAGATACTGTCATTGAACTTCTTTCTAAGGGAGAACCTTAGAGCTCTTTGTGCAATAGCCACCATCTAGGCATTGTTCATAGGAAATCTGCATTTCATTTTTAGCCTTTTGAACCGGGCAATGAAATTCTCCGTTGTTTCATGCTCTCCCTGCCTGATAGAAGTTAGATGACTGATGGTGGTCTCTGGCTCAATTATGTAGAATTCCTCGTGGAACTTAGCTTCCATTTGCCCCCAAGTGTGTATGGATGCTTCTGGTAATGAAGTGTACCAAGAGAAAGCATCCCTAGAGAGGGAACTACTGAACAATCGGAGTTTGAGGTAAGAGTTGTCTTCTACAACAACGCATTGGGTTCCGATGTGTTCTAGGGATGAAGTGCTGTCGTCTCCACATAAGAGTGCAAATGTTGGTGGCTTGAAATTTCTTGGAAATGGGTTGTCCTGATCTATATAAATTGGGTAAGGCATTATGTAGATCGGGACATTTGCCCTTCTTGGAGGCGCTGGTTGGCCTTGCATCATCCGTCTTATTTCTGCCATCTCGTTCATGATGGCCTGATGCTCTGGATTACTATGTGGCCTCTAGTTGGGCCCAAATTCTTCTTCTGATCCTGTGTCATTTGGATCAGATTTCCTCTAGTTCTCCAACTCTTTTTTGCTTCCGGTCTAGATTTTCTTGGGCATTTTAACCCTTGATTCTTCCATACTGACCATTGGTGGTCGATATTTGGAAGATATCTCGAATTCATCATTTGGCATTCCATCACGATTCCTGCTTGTCTCCGGGGTTTCATTCCCGGAACCCTTTGAGAAGATGGGCTGTGAGATCAAGGGTTCAAGGGTTGACACCCCAGATCATGTGGTCTACTTGCCTATGTTAGGGCTCGAAACTCCCAAGGGTGGGATGTTTGCTTCTTTTTCTTCAACTTTCCCCTGCTTGGAAAGCTCTTGGACCGGTCGATTTAGGGCCTTTATATGTGTAGAGATGGGGGACATGCAGTCCTTGATGAACTTCATAAAGTCTTCCTTGGTTGTTTCTTGGTTGGTGATGTCTTCAAACTCTCCATCACAGGGAGTTTCCATGTCAGCTTCTGGTACTGATAACTCAGGCACCGTTTCTCGGGGAAGTTTTTCACGAATCTCCCTTTAGCATCTCAGGGTCGCTCGGAGTATTTGAACTTGGACATGCACAAGAAAGAGTCCCACTGGGCGTGCCAGATTATGTTCTGCCCAAAAAGCTGAGACAGCGAGCCCGGGGCCGCCTTCAGTGGGTCTCCGCCTGGAACCGGGTTGCGGAATGAAGGAGCGGGCTTCGTGTGGGTTTCTCTTAGTGGATGAGTTGTGTGGACTGTTTGGATGGGTTCAAAGCTGTGGGCTAAGGGGCCTTCGAGCCACGGACCTTCCCTAAATGGGATGACCATGAAGCAAATAGGCCTTAGCTGCCTTCAAAGTAGGCATGCCACTAGTAGAGACAACTACTAGACAATTTGAAGATGAGTTCCATTTGCGGCCCAAGAACCTTTCTTTTAATCAAGTGATTGTGAGGCAAACGGGGTAATAGCTTACGTTGTTATTTTCTATGCCTTCTTTTTAATGTATCCAAGGACTTTAATAAATTTTATTTCCAGTTTAGTCCAAGTTCATGTGATTTCCATGATGTTCATATTAGCAGCTTGTTATTCACTTCGTTAGCAGTTAGACACGCGGGTTTCCATAAGTCGGGATGATAGTATTGGACCAAAACATATAGATGGTTTCACGACTTAGACAGCCATGAAACACACTAGTTGGTATATCCCGAATACTTGTCTCTCCTTAAGAAAATTCGTTATATTGCAAAGAGAGTAAAGTACAAATACTAAAAGAGTAAATGCGTTAGTATTGAAATGCGGAAGGTAAATTACAAGAGCTGAAAGTAAATTATTTCTTTCGAAATCAAGCCTTAGGAATGCACGATCTTCTAGAAATCATCAACTGAATGAACATCAGTTGGAATCATGCCATAGGTTGGCGGAGCATTCAAGTGACGTTGAGACATCGAAGGTTGAGTGGTTGGATGCCTCAAAGACCGATTTGAGTGACAGTCAGGATGAGGTGAGTGTTTGAGTGCCTCAAAAACTAATTAGAGTGGCAGTCAGGATGAGGTAGGGAATTTGGTGATCTTCAAAACTGGCTTGGGAAGCAAGTCGGGATGAATGAGAGCTTTGTGTTCTTGGTTTAAGAACTGAGAGAGGGGTTGAGAAGAGAATTGAATCTTGATCCTAGATCGAAAGAAACAGGTTGTGCCTAAAGTGGCGAGCTTTTGAACAAAGAAACTTTTGATGGTTTGCAGTTGTTTTGAAATTGATTGAGTTTGATCAATTTGTTTGTTTGATTGATTGATTGGTTGTCCCTTGAGAACATGGTTTCTTCTCCATTTATAGGCGGTGAGGAGCTGATCTGGATTGCCATGTAGAACTCTGCGGGACCCATATTGCAGTTTGGTTTGTTGAAAACATCCCCTTTGCCTTCTTATCCTCTGCGGGCGTCAGAACCGACTTCCCCTTCTCGAGGTTTCCACGTATGCACGTTCCAAGTGGGAGCTATTGGGTTGGGCCTTGCGATTTGGGCATTTAATTCAGCTGGCCATTTGCTTTGGCTCGAAGCAGGATTTTTTCGGGTGTAAACAATTGCAACTTCTTTTTGAGTTCTCTCTTGCTGATGTGCAATTTTTTCTTCTTAATTATATTATTTCTACAATTTGGTCATTTACATTGGTTTTTGAAGATATTTTGCTCCCTAATATCTGAGTTAGACATCCAATTTTAAGCTAGCTTTGTTAAATTTTCATTTTGTTTTATTGTAAAATGTATGGGTCTTCAAGTTATGAATGAATGCATGAAAGTGTTTTCTTGCCATAATCAAATGACCATCAATTTTCATTGTTAGCCTTGATAATGTTGATTATATGCTGACTCATGACTCTGTCGTTTCGATCCAAAGTCTCTGGTACTCTGGAAAGACAACATTTCGGAATGAAAGTATGATTCTTTGACATGTGGGTGTGAAGCTTATGAATATATGTGGAGTTTCAGTTTATGAAATAAATGTATGAACATGTTCTTGGCATCCTCAAATAAACATAGAATGATTTTGTTTATGGCTTTGATTATGTTGATTATTGGCTAACTCTGTGGATTAGGTTCAAAGTCCCTGGCCTTCAGTTTCACTATAAAAAGTATGATGCTTTGACTTGTGGGTTTGCAGGTTATGAGTATGGCTGCTTCTTCTGCTTCTACTGATGCTATCCTCCCTGAAGAAAAGTAAGATGTATTTCTTAGTTTTAGAGGTATGGACACCCGCAATACCTTTACCAGCCATTACTATGATGCTTTTCTTAGGAAGAAAGTTGAGACCTATATAGATTACAAACTTGAGAGAGGAGATAAAATTAGACCTATGCCCTGCTGGACGCAATTGAGAAATCAAAGATTTCAGTAGTCAATCTCGCAAAAGAATATGCTTCTTCCACATGGTGTTTGGATGAACTTGTGCATATATTAGGATGCAAGGAAAGATATGGACAGATTGTTTTACCTATTTTTTACAGCAGATCCATCAGATGTACGAAAGCAGCAAGGAGGTTATGAAGATGCATTTGTTGAACTTGAGAAATGCTTCACGGACAGTACGGACAACTTGTTCAAGTGGAGGTCCAGGTCCAGGTCCAATTGTGTTGCCAGTAGCCAATCAGACAGAGTTGATAATTGCTGCCATTTGTGAGTGGCTTGTGTTTCCAGTAGCTAGTCCGACTGTCCAAGTGAGTTGATATTGATCCTGAGGTGCAACTTCTTCTGAATTATATTTCTCTCTTAGTGATTAATCTCTCTGCAACTTCTTTCTTGAACTAGAAGTGATCTCACTGACTCTTTTGTCGGATGACCAGACTTTTGGTGGAATCGCAGGAGATTTGGTTGTTTTGATCGGTGTGGAGAAGAGGATGATGATCTTTCACGGATTGGGATTGGCTTGCTTCTTCAGTCAAGAACAGCTGCAAGCAAAGGTATAATTCCTAAACTCTATTCTCTAGCTGAAATCCTCGAATCGGGATTAGCCTGTGATGCATTCATTTGTATGATTCTCTATTTTAGGTTTAGGATTGTTTAATAGAAACAATTTGGCTGAGATTAGATGAAGATCAATATGATGATCTTCTGCACTCTAAGTGTTTGATGAAATGACTGGGAGAGTTTTTCTTTTACTGAAAGAGTAGTCAGTTGTGACTGATTCTACCCGTACATCTTCTATATTTTCTCATTACTTTTAGTTCAATTACATAACAGTTTTCACACACACTCTCTCACTTACAAAAAGGTTAGGGATGCTATAACAAACCCTCACACACTTCGCTTTTCTCCTTATACTGCTCTCACACTCTATGCAGTTGCTAACTGCCTCAAACACTCACACACTCTTTAAATCCGTGCCTTAGTTCATGACAGCTACTTGCTTGAGTCAGCAGCTGGTATGTATATAATTCAGCTGCCTGTGATGCAGCTTAGTCACCAACATCCCCTCCTAAGCTAGTCACTGAAACCACTCCCAGCTGACTTCTTAGATAACAGAACCTCTCTCTAGGTAATGCTTTAGTGAATATGTCTACAAGTTCCTCTTCTGACTTGCAGTTGTGTAGGGTTATCTCTTCATTTTGGATTGCATCTCTGATGTAATGACACCTTCTGTTTATGTGTTTGCTCTTCTGATGGAAGACTGGATTCTTGGCCATGGCAATGGCTGACATACTATCACACAGTAGAGGGGTAGCCTCTAACTGTTCTTCTCCTAAGTCTCCCAAAACAAACCTTAGCCAGGCAGCTTGAGTAGTTGCCTCAGAGGCACTTGCATACTCAGCTTCTGCTGTTGAAAGAGCAACATTGCTCTACTTGACAGATGTCCAAGAAAACACTCCATTTCCAAATGAAAAAGCATATCCAGATGTGGCTTTCGTATCATCTTCTGAGCCTCCCCAATCACTGTCACAGAAACCCACCAAGGTTTCTGCTTTTCCCTTCTTGTACTCAATTCCATAGGTTAGTGAACCTTGGACATACCTTAGGACCCTCTTTGCAGTACCTAGGTGATTCTTTGTAGGGTTGTGCATGAATCTAGACAGTACGCTTGAGGCATACATTATGTCTGGTCTAGTAGCAGTGAGATAGAGCAGACTTCCCACAATCTGCCTATAGAGTTGCTCATTTGCAGCTTCACTACCATCATTTCTTTGCAGCTTCTCTACTGTAACTAGAGGGGTACTCACTGGTTTGCAGTCTTTGAGTCCAAATTTTTCTAACAATGTGGTTGCATACTCCTTTGATGTATGAAGATGCCATTACTTGACTGTAGAACACCCATCCCTAGGAAATGATGTAGTAAACCCAGATCTGTCATCTCATATTTGTTCATCATGTCCTGCTTGAACTCATCCATCATAGCAGCACTGTCACCTGTGTAGATGATGTCATCTACATAGATTGACACAATTAGGGTTCCTTCATCTTTCTTGCACTTTAGATACAGAGTTGCCTCACTTGAGCTTCTCTCAAAACCACAACTCAGTAAGTAGGAATCAATCTCCCCATACCAGGCCCTTGGTGCCTGCTTTAGTCCATATAGTGCCTTGTTTAGCTTGTAGACACTAGCTTCATGTCCTTTGACATCAAAACCTTCAGGCTGATCCACATATACTTCTTCCTCTAGAACACCATTTAGAAATGCTGATTTCACATCAAGTTGAAACAGCTTCCACTCTTTCTGTGTTGCTAAAGCAATTAGAATTCTGATAGTGTCAAGCCTTACAACTATTGCAAAGGTCTCATTGAAATCAACTCCTGGTTTATGAGTATACCCTTTAGCTACCAATCTGGCCTTATGTTTCTGAACAGATCCATCCAGGTTAAGCTTGGTTTTGTACACCCACTTGACACCAATCACTGGTTTGTCAGTAGGTCTCACTGCCAGTTCCCAAGTGTCATTCTTTTCAATCATATGAATCTCATCCTCCATAGCTTTCTTCCAAGCTGAATCTCAGATTGCTTCACTGAAACTTTCAGGTTCAATTATACACATGTGACACCTAGCATAAACCTCACTTAGACTTCTTAGCCTTACTGGTGTATCTCCAGAACTTGAGCTAGGTGAATCACTAGGACTAGGACTTGCACTAGGATCAGATTCAAAACTTGTGTTTGAACTTGAGCTGATGATAGTAGTTTGAGTATTTTGAGTTGCTGGTGTAGCACCATCAGTTCTAGTGTCAAAACTCAAAGGTATGAACCCTTGCACTTCTGCATGATTCTTCCATTCCCAGCTTCCTTCTTCATTGAATATCACACTCCTTGACACCACAACCTTTCCAGTTTCCAGATTATAGATTCTGAAGCCCTTCTCACAGCTACCATAACCAACTAGGACACCTTTAACACATGAATCATCCAGTTTCTGTCTCTTCTGAGATGGAACGTGCATGTAGCATATAACCAACCTAATGGGGGTTCTTGAGGACGTACTGGTACAAATCGGAGATACATGCATCCCTGCAGACTTCTACGTACTAAGAATGGACAGAATTGACAAAAGTGAGGAACCTCCCCTCATCTTCGGAACACCCTTACTAGCCACAGCAGAGTGCCTCATTGATGTCAGAAAGGGCCAGGTCTCCATCAAGGTCCTGGACCAGCTACGGACATTCTCCATCCATGACCCGATCCAGTACCCTGCCGAGCCTATTGTAGATTTTCCGTTAAACACAATGGACTTACTGCTACGGGAGATAATTTCTCAGTCTTGCATGACGGATAACCTTGAGAAGGCCGTTACTAGTAACCCACACACTGTGGATTCACTTACAGATAGCGTGATCGAAGAGGTACGAGCCCTTGACACCATGCCAGCCCTCCCATTCCACAGGCCTCCCTTCGAAGCGTTACCACTCACAAGTCAGAAAACCTTGCCGTCCATCATAAAGGCTCCTGAACTCGAGCTGAAGCCCTTGCCCAAGCACTTAAAGTATGCATATTTGGGCGACAATCAAACCCTTCCAGTCATCATTGCGTCTACCCTAAGTACGAAACAAGAAAAGGCATTGGTTCACGTCCTTAAGGTCAATCAAACGGAAATTGGATGGAAAATAGCTGACATCAAAGGCATAAGTTCCACAAAAAGCATGCATCGGATACTACTAGAGGAAGACTCCAAACCATCACCGGAGGCGCAGAGGCGATTGCATCCACCTATGAAGGAGGTCGTGAAGAAAGAAGTCCTAAAGCTTCTGGACGTTGGAATCATCTATCTAATTAGTGACTCCAAGTGGGTGAGCCCAGCCCAGGTCGTGCCAAAGAAAAGTGGGATCACAGTGGTTAAAAACAAGCAGGATGAGCTTGTACGTCAACGGATTCAAACAGGATGGAGAGTGTGCATTGACTAT
Source organism: Oemleria cerasiformis (assembly GCA_037349345.1). NCBI lineage: Eukaryota > Viridiplantae > Streptophyta > Magnoliopsida > Rosales > Rosaceae > Oemleria > Oemleria cerasiformis. Next base: position 2,605,444 of record JAZGTL010000041.1, on the reverse strand, counting down.
CGAAAGCTAAATATAACCACACACAAGGACCACTTTCCTTTGCCCTTCATTGATCAAATGCTCGAGCGCCTGGCTGGACACTCCCACTATTGCTTCTTGGACGGCTACTCAGGATACAATCAGATTGATATTGCACCCGAAGATCAAGAAAAAACAACATTCACATGCACATATGGCACTTTTGCATACAGAAGAATGCCGTTTGGATTGTGCAATGCCCCAGCTACCTTTCAGCGTTGCATGATGAGCATCTTCTCCAATATGGTGGAAGATATAATTGAAGTATTCATGGACGACTTCTCGGTGTTTGGACATTCATTCGAACTGTGCTTAGTTAACCTAACTCGAGTACTGGAACGGTGCAGAGAACGCAACTTAGTGCTGAATTGGGAAAAGTGCCATTTCATGGTACAACAGGGAATTGTCTTGTGTCATGTGATCTCTAGCCGAGGCATAGAAGTGGACAAAGCAAAGTTCAACATAGTAGAGAGGCTGTCGTACCCCACTACAGTAAAAGAGGTTCGATCGTTCTTAGGGAATGCTGGCTTTTACCGCAGATTCATCAAAGATTTCTCGAAAATCACAAGACCTTTGTGTGATCTTCTACCCAAGGACACCACACTTGAGTTCACTAGGGGATGCCGTGAGGCATTCAACACACTCAAGGCAAAGCTCACGACATCACACATCATCATGCCACCGAATTGGGACTTACCATTCGAACTAATGTGTGATGCCTCGGACTTCGCCATAGGAGCGGTTTTGGGACAACGTGTTGACAAGCTCCCTCATGTCATTTACTACGAAAGTCGAACCCTGAATGATGCCCAGCTGAACTACTCCACCAACGAGAAGGAGCTCCTTGCTGTTATCTTTGCCCTTGAGAAGTTCCGCTTATATCTGATTCAAACCAAGGTCATAGTATACACGGATCATGCTGCCTTGAAGTATTTGCTCACTAAAAGGGATGCCAAGCCAAGGTTGCTACATTGGATGCTACTGCTCCAGGAATTCGACCTTGAAATCAGAGACAAGAAGGGCAGCAAAAACTTGGTCGTTGACCATATGAGTCGATTGCTTCACAGTTCCAATGAAGAGGCCGATCAGTTGCCCCTCCTCGAGACATTTCCTGACGAACAGCTCTTCGCAATCCAAGCTATTGATCCATGGTATGCCGATCTCAATAATTACCTTGTCACTAAGCAAATTCCTTCATCTTTAAACAGGTACCAAAAGGACAAGCTGGCTAAACAAGCTAACTACTTCATATGGGATGAGCTGTACCTATGGAAGCATTTTCCAGACCAAATCATTCGGCACTGCATCCCTGAAGACGAGCTGAAATCCGTCTTGACATTTTGCCATAGCTTGGCATGTGGGGGCCATTTTGGAGCTAAGAAGACAGCCCTCAAGGTACTACAAAGTGGACTCTACTGGCCCACACTTTTCAAGGATGCACACGAATTTGTACTCACCTGTGACCGCTGCCAACGCCTAGGTAACATCGGCCCTCGAAATCAAATGCCATTACACCCTATTCTTGTGGTCGAAATCTTCGACGTATGGGGCATTGATTTTTTGGGGCCTTTTTCGAATTCCTTTGGCAATTTTTATATTCTGCTTGAAGTTGATTATGTCTCCAAATGGGTGGAAGCAATTCCCCCCAAAACTAACGACGCCAAAGTAGTGGTGCGTTTTTTACAGAGTCACATCTTAGCCAGATTCGGCGCACCTAGGGCAATCATCAGTGATGGGGGGGCACACTTCTGCAATCATTCATTTGCAGCCCTAATGAAGAAGTATGGCATCACCCACAAGGTCTCAACACCGTATCACCCTCAAACGAGTGGCCAAGCGAAAGTGTCCAATCGGGAAGTAAAGGCCATATTGGAAAAAACGGTAAATCCTAACCGCAAAGAATTATCCAGCAAATTGAATGATGCGCTGTGGGCCTATCGGACTGCATACAAGACCCCGATTGGCATGTCTCCCTTCCGGCTTGTTTTTGGAAAAGGCTGCCACCTACCAGTGGAATTGGAGCATAAAGCATTCTGGGCTATTAAGCAGATGAACTTGAACTTCGATGATGCTGGAATACATAGGAAGCTTCAGCTAAGTGAATTAGAGGAGTTGTGAAACGAGGCCTTCGACAGTGCTCGTATCTACAAGGAAAAGACGAAAGCTTTCCACGACAAGCGCATTCAGCCCAAGGACATTCACATCGGACAGGAAGTCCTCCCCTTTGACTCCCGGCTCAGACTAATGCCAGGTAAGTTGCGTTCAAGATGGACTGGACCATTTATTATTACTAACATTTTTCCTCATGGTGTAGTTGAAATCCAGCACTCGAAACAGCAGGATCCATTCAAGGTAAATGGCATCGCCTCAAACACTACTTCAAGGACCTCTCTAATCCAAGCGCAGTCAACCCTGCAACTCCACATGTGCCCAGCTCCTAGAATGACAACCCTGTCTTGCCTAGACGTTAAATAAAGCGCTCCTAGGAGGCAGCCTAGCCCTGGTTTGTATTTCTCACTTCCTTTTCTGTTTCTGCCCGTTATATCTCTCAAACCTTTCTACTATTGTCATGCTTACTGCTTATCACATTGAGGACAATGTTCAGTTTAGGTTTGGGGGTGTGGATTTAAAATTTTGCATATAGAAACAAGTAGGTCTGGGGTTTCTGCTTGTGATTAGTATGATAACTTGTTAATAGGAATGTATATGCTAAGTTAACTATCTTTTCTTTACTAAGAGTCATGCCATGGTCAAGTAGTTCATAATTTGCACTTCACAATGCCATGTTTTAAGTGATTAAGTGAACGAAATAACTGAATTTGAGTGAACCTTAGAAAATTAGTGGAGACTTCCCTGTGAGATCTTTGAGCCTAATTGCCATTCTTTCTGAGGGATATACTTGTTTCTACTCTTAAACACTCATCGCTTTTGTTCTTAATTGTTGATCTCATTACATCATATTTGCATTGAATTTTAAAGAACTAACATCATTTAGATACTCTTATTTAATGTATGTTTTGCCATAAGAAGTGATGTAGGCTATGTGTGCTTTAACCTCTAAAGGCCTTATCCTACCCAATTGCATGCTCCCTAAGCCAATTTTGAAGCCAAACACTCAGCTTTTTCTTTCATCACCGAAAGTATAACCTAACCCAAAATACTTAGCCACTCATCACAGCCATACCCTATAACCTCAGTTTGTGCTAAGGTTGTCGTAAATGAGATTCATGGTGAGAATGAGAGGTGAAAGAAGATGCTGCCCGATTCAAAGGACTTTTGCATCAATTCAAAGTTCAAAATTAAAGAAAAGCATTACAGGTTGCAAGCTGCACGAAAGTTTGAGGAAATCATTGCATGATCTTGGTTCAAACTCAATTCAAAGAACAGAAAAAAAAATGTTAAAATCAAAAGAAAGAAAGAAACGTTGAGAAAAAGAAGGAAAAAATAAGTGAAAAACAAAGTAAATTCAGCCAAGTGAGCCAAGAGCCTCAAAATAAGCCATCAAGAGAGCACAATACCGTGGGCCTTAAGAAAGGATTCAGTTCAGAAATTCCAAGTTCAAGTCATGACTTCTCATGCCTTGGCACAACTCAGGTTCTTTGAATCCTATCCTTCCTTGCTAAACCCCAATACTTAGCCCCGTTACAACCTAAAAAGGAAGACCTAACTGATCTTATGGACAATCATGTTGAGGATTAAGGTTCGTATCTATGTTCTTAAAGTTAAATTCCTTTCATTAGATCTTTATTTCCATAAATTGCTATTCTTCATTGTTACTCATATGTGATTAAATTTGAATTTCATAACATAAACTCATCACATATGCTTGAAAAGAGTGAAAGCCTAGGATTCTTGTGCGAATTGAGAGTTGCCTAGTGAGGATTAGAGTCGAGGCAAAATCTTTCTAGGGCACTTAGATGAAGTTGTTTTCAAACATGATCACTTCGAAATTTTGGCATTTATACATGTACACCTTCACAGGACACTCACGGCTATGGCATTCCTTTTAGTTCTACAAAGAATGTTTACTTACTTTAATTCTTATTAGCTTGTTAAGAGTACTATCTCTAGCATCTTTTTGTTTAAGTAAAACGTTTGTGGGTATCGTGCTGTTATAACCCTCAGGAGACAAAACTCCTCCTACTAGGTGAACCTAGGGGTTTAAATGTTCTATCTTAACTAAAATCGAGTCTTTTCATTTTGTTAGCTTTTGTTTTGCTCAGGGACTAGCAAAAGATAGGTTTGGGGGTATTTGATCAGTCGTTATTTATGCATCATTTTGATGTCTTTATATGCCTCTCTTACATGTCTTTTGAATGATTTCGTGCCATCAATAGTAGAAAATAATCAATCTTGTGAGACTTGTCCAGAGTTAGAAAGATAGGTAAAATCTGGAAAGAACGCAAAAAGAACGACTCAAATCGGAGTCCAGATGAAGGAGATGTCCTCATTTCAATATCAGGTCCTGAACGGGGTCCTGAGTGCGCCAGTACGCCTATTTTGGGACACTGGCCAAGTACCTCATATCAGGCCCTCCGGGTCTCAAACCTGTGTTTCATGACATCAAGGTCAGGTCCTAGAAGTGCCAAGGTCACGCGATGGCAGGTCGAGGACATGTCCCAAGAACTCCCATCCGAGCCCAGATGTGCGCCTAAGCCCGGGGTCCCTGTTCCGCCAGCGGTGGATCAGAGGTTCTCCGTTGCGCTAAGCCTGACAACATTTGCGCCAAGCCTGAATGAAGATGCGCTTCTAATGTACTAATGATTTTCTTCAAAAGCGCAGTCCCAGATCCTAATTACGAAGACAGTCCAAAATCCAAGTTTGGCCAGCTTGCGTTCCCACTTGCCAGCTTGCATTCACACTCCCAGCCGTGTTCTGATTGGTTATAATAGATTTAAGGACTTTGTAATTAATTAAAAGTACAATAACTTTCCCTATCCTTATACGACATGGTTTTACCAATCCTTATAGAATATGGTTTTACCAATCCTTATAGAACAAGGTTTTCCCTTTGTCTATAAAAAGGGAGCCTTTGTTCAGTGTTTTGAGGAGAATCAGGCAAAGGAGGAGAATCAGGGAAAGGAGGAGATAATTTGCTAGAGGCGTTTTTGGGAGATACAGAGACACCTTAGCCGCATATAGTATTTTGGTTTTTTAGAGTTTTACGTTAAAGCTTGGTTCTTCCCGAAGTCGAGTGTGTTGGACGTGGAGCTTGGAGAAGAAGGCTTTGCCGTGTCTTCTGCTGCACCTGTTCTTCACAATCTCTTCTGTACCCTTATTTTCATTATTGCAATTTACTTATGATTTCAATTATATTTGTTTCAATTTCAGTTATGTGTGGTAGTCATTAGGATTAGGGCTGCTTGAAGCCCTAGCCATGTTAGCTTGTTGATTGGATTTCTGGCTCTTGATTATGATTGCTATGCATGTTGAATAAGTTGGATTACTTTTCTTAATGACCTTAATTTATGCCTATAAGATTAGCTACCTTGTTTGCATATAATTATAGATGTAATTGTTTGAGTGACCGTCATATCATCTTGTGATTTGGAGTATCGAAAGTATTCTTACTTGTAATCTTAACTCATAACGACCTAGGATTGCATGTCACTTTGCTAGGCTAATGTGGTGTCATTAAATTCTCTTTGAACTTCATGCATCATCTTAAAAGGTAGGTGATAGACGTTCTAGGCATATGCTCTGTTTAGAACATGCTAAGTAAGAGGGAATAAGATGTGTCTAGTGAACCAACGCCAGGTCCTAGGCACGGGCACCTAATTCAGAAAATGCATAGTAATTAGGTCAAGGAAATCTGGTTAAGAGCTATAATTGGTTAGAGTGGATAGTAAGCCTTAATTCGCCTTAGTTAATAATCAATCAACCGTTAATTCTTGCATTGTTATTTTCTGCATTTTATTTTACTTGTCTTTAAATTTCAGTTCTCACATCATAAATCCCCCGCGCGTGTGTGTGTGTGTGTGTGTGTGTGTGTGTGTGTGTGTGTTTTCACTAAGTTAATAAATCTGAACTAAAGTGGTCATAACGTTGATACAAGTCCTCGAGGGATCGACTCTTGCTGTGCTACTATACTATTCTTATCGATTTGTGCACTTGCAAGGATTTTATAACTGTTAGAATTGAATTGCATATTTCTTGCTCTTTAATTCCACCAACATGATTCTCTGTTTTAGGTTTAGGATTGTTTTAATAGAAACAGTTTGGCTGAGATTAGATGAAGATCAATATGATGATCTTATGCACTCTAAGTGTTTGATGAAATGACTAGGAGAGTTTTTCTTTTACTGAAAGAGTAGTCAGTTGTGACTGATTCTACCCGTACATCTTCTATATTTTCTCATTGCTTTTAGTTCAATTACATAATAGTTTTCTCACGTACAAAACGGTTAGGGATGCTATAACAAACCCTCAAACACTTCACTTTTCTCCTTATATTGCTCTCACACTCTATGCAGTTGCTAACTGCCTCAAACACTCACACACTCTTTAAATCCATGTCTTAGTTCATGACAGTTACTTGCTTGAGTCAGCAGCTGGTATGAAGCCAAGTCAGCTGCCTGTGATGCAGCTTAGTCACCAACACCTTTTTGACAGTAATCGTACCTTCACGCATAAAACAAAAATGAAAATTGACTACCCAAAAAAAAAGGTTCAGCGTGACATTGGGACACTTTCCGGAAACCCCCAGCCAGCCAGACATAATTAAAACAATGAGCCAACTTCGTATCTCGATGCCTAGCAACATAAACTTAATTAAATTAAATAATTTTTTTTTATGCATACTATATTACAATGTTACGGAGAGATTCAGGACAGAAGAAATAAAACAAAGCAAAAGTTTTTAAATCAAGTGAAAGTTCCCCTTAGTTTTGTTTTTATTTATTCTTTATTAATATTTGTAGTTCTGTTCTGTTGTAGTTCTTGGTCGTTTCCTTTCGACCTTTATTTATTTATTTTTGTTTAATTAATTAATTAATTTATTCAACTAATACTTTATTTTTTTTTGCCAAGAAGAAGAAATTCATTAAAGACAAATAGAAATGATTACATCTTTTCCATGAAAGTTAAATAACCAGGAGGGCTCTAAGCCCTCCCATCTTGAACAACGCTTAGAGCGTTTACAGAAGGCAACAACTTCATGAGCTGCTGCGTTATTTTTCCGAGGAATAAAAATCAGCTTGTCAACCTCAAAAAGAGACGAAGGCTGCAGGACTCAAGTGTAGATCTCTACTCCCAATCATGTTAAAGAATATCCCTTGAACCCTTAAAGTTCCCTTAAAATCAAAGAGCAAAGTATAAGTTTCAAAAATTAGAGCGAAGTATAAATAACAAAATCAATATACAAAACTGCATTTGTAGGCATCTGACTTATTCATGCGAAATTAATATGCCTTGTCCCCTTTTCATACAAAGTTATGAATTTTATTTTCTAAGAACATATGAATGTATTGGCTTCTTACTGTATTATTTTTCAAGACATGATATATATCCTCAGCAATGAACAGCCTATTGCGCTTTCCGGGTTCTTCAATACATGGTTCACGAGCAACTCCTCAACCAATTTCTTGAACCAAATCATGCATCTCTAGGCGGTTCGTTGTTGAAATTGTTACGAGAGACTTATCAATGAGAGCTCTAAGCCCAGCTGAAAAGAAACGATGACCATCTGAAATTCTCTCAAAATAATCCATATCCATCGCTTTATAAAAACATGCTATGTCGAGAAATATCTCCTCATTTTCTTCTAATCCATCATAACTTAGTCTCAACACATTCTGAATTTTTTTGCTGGGAAATTTTTCCAACTTGTTCAACTCATCTTCCCAGTCTTCTTTGCTCTCGCACTGAAGGAACAAAGACCCCAAAACTACAAGAGCTAATGGTATGCCTCCAACATAATCTACCACTTTTCTTGACAACTCTGCATAATCAATTATAGAAGAGTTACTTTTGAAAGCATTCAAATGAAAGAGCTGAAGAGCTTCATCAGGCTTTAATCCATTAACCTTATATATCTTATCATCACTGACCTTCTTCTTAAGTAGGCCCCTATCTCTGGTTGTTACAATGATTCTACTTCCAGAACCAAACTGAACATGACCTCCAGCTAAATGGACTAATTGACTTAAATCATTCACATCATCAAGAACAACAAGAACCTTTGTAGTAAGGAGACTCTTCTTAACATGATCTGACCCTATACATGGAGTTTCGATATTTATACTTTCATCATCTAATAACTTACGAAGAAGTTTATTTCGCAAGTTATCCAGCCCATCTTTTGTTACTGCTTGCTCCCTAACATTTTTCAGAAAGCAACAAGCTTCGCATTTAGAAGAAAGTCGGTGAAAGACAGCATCAGCAAGGGTGGTCTTGCCAATACCACCCATGCCCCAAATACCTACCATGCAAACAACTGGTGAATCAATGCATAATAACAATTCAATTTGCTCAATCTCTCTTTCAATTCCAACCAGGCCCTTTAAATCACTTGACAAATTGCGGTTCAACTTGATCAAAATATCTTTGACAACTTTCTCAACTAAATCAGCCTCTGTCCTGGAATATATGGTTGTGAATGACAAACATTAATAGTTAGTAAGTATGCTTTTAGTGATCTAGTATGATATAAATCAAATGGTCTCAAGTAAAAGAAATTAATACAAGTTAGAGATTAGTTACCTAGTTTTTCCGGAATTATCAAACCCTGATAGACCGGCTGCTTCCATCAAAGCAGCTCTCCATTTGTCCACCTTGTCCATACGGTCCTCGAAACGTTTTTCAAGTTGAGCAAATGCATCTTCATAACTACCCAGCTGTTTTCGTACATGTGATGGATTGATATCGTAAAAAATGGGTATAACAAACTGTCCATCTCTTTCCTTGCATCGTAGTATATGCACAAGTTCATCCAAACACCATGTGGAAGAAGTGTAGTCCTTTGAGAAAATTACTACCGAAAGCTTCGATTTCTCAATTGCATCCAGGAGAGCAGGTCCAATTTTTTCACCTCTCTCAAGTCTGTAATCAATGTAGGTCTCAATTTTCTTCCTAGTTAAGCCGGCATGAAGATGGCTTGTAAAAGTATAGCGTGTGTCCTCACCTCTGAAACTAAGAAACACATCATACTTTTCTTGAGAGGAGATAGCAGGAGAAGAAGCAGAAGCAGCCATTCTGCTGATAACCTGCAAATCCACAAGTCAACACTCCATTTAATTTTCCTACGCTAGCTTAAGTGTGTATTTATTTTCATAGCTTGAAACTTCATACATATTCATTAACAATCAAATTGACAACGCTGGCCACACGTTGGGAAGCTTTATCTATTCAGAATGAAAAATCAATGACTAAAAAACTCCCACAAGTTTGAATGATATTTGTATAAAAGAGATGTATAAGAGATTAGGACTACATATATATGGAAGAGAGATTAATTGTCTGATCACAAAATAATTATTCCTAGGACTGAATCAAGCAAGAAGGAAAAGCAGTTGCATAGAGGTAGGCTTACTTGGTCGAAAGCAATAGATGCTAGTGGAATTGCAGAGACTAGCGGTCTTGTTAGAATTGAACTGACAGATTGCAAAAGGCTTGTTAGGCTTCCTCCAAGGATTTGCAGGTTAAATAATCTCAAGAATCTTGATCTTAGTGGTTGCTCTGAATTTGAGTACTTTCCAAATATCTTGGAGCCCATGGAACATCTGAGGCTTCTTTGTTTAAAAGGAACAGCAGTTGGAAAGCTACCCTCATCAATCGATTGTCTCATTGGCATCATTAGGATCGATCTGACAGAGTGCAAAAGGTTTGCGAGTCTTCCAACAAGTATTTGTAAGTTGAAATCTCTACAGGCACTTGATCTCACTGGTTGTGCTATATTTAAATACTTCCCAGAAATCTTGGAGCCTATGGAACGTCTGCAGTATCTATATTTAGGAGGAACGGCAGTTAAAAAGCTATCTTCATCAATTGGAAATCTTTCTGGTCTTCGAACATTAGATCTCCATTTGTGCAAGAAGCTTGAGTTTGTTCCGAATATAATATACAATTTAAGCCGTCTTAAGACTCTCAGGTTTGATGGCTGTTTGAGACTTCAAAAATTGCCTTCCTTCTCTGTCGGTTTCTGTTCTTTGGAAGAACTAGACCTCAGTTACTGCAGGATACCAAAAATCCCGGATGAGCTCATTTGCTTAAGCTCATTACGAGATTTAGATCTAAGTGGAACCAGTATTAAGAGCATACCTGCCCGCATAAAACAAGATTCTCATCGGCTGTCTCGCCTGTGCATAACCAATTGTAAGGGGCTACTATCTCTACCGGAGCTCCCAAAGCTAAATTGTCTTGAAGCACATGGCTGCATGTCATTGCAGACAATATCAAGTTCAAAGGTATCAATCACACTAGGTTGGGGTGACCATAAATCAATCAGAGGGATTCAGGAGAGAGTTGTATTTTCTAATTGCCTAAAACTGGGTCAGAATGCAAGGAGCTCCATAATGGCTGATGCACAGCTTAGAATTTTTGAAATGGCAAATGTGTCTGCTTCGAACTTGAAGAAAGAAGAGACTGAAGAAGATCATCATGTATTTCTCTCTCTCTCTCTCTCTCTCTCTCACACACACACACAATAATTCAGTTTGTTTTTCAAATAGCCATTAGTTAACTTCAATTATTCAAGTGACAGGAATATTTTCATCGAAGGTACTCAGTTACCATTGTTTGTCCGGGAAGTGAAATTCCAAATTGGTTAAGCTATCGAAGTGAGAGATCTTCAATGAATATGAGGCTCCCACTAGGTTGGTTCAATACACATTTCAAGGGTTTCGCTCTGTCTGCTGTTGTTGCATTTGACAACCATAATTTTGAAGAGGAAGGTGGTTTAAAGTTTGAATGTACATCCAATTTCAAAACAAATAATGGTGAATGCCATGAATTCAGATGTCATTTGTCTGGTCGGTATTCAACCCTCTCTGGAGAGCGCAAAGAATACAATTTCAATTCAGATCACGTTTTTGTGTGGTATAATATCTTCGACCTTGTAGGGGGAGCAAAATGCTCCAATGCATAACCGATTGTCTGGAAAGACCCTCTTCAAAAGTTCATGTCAAAAAGTGTGGGATCAGCCTGTTGTATGCCCAAGATGCTGAGAAATTTGATGTCATGTCAGAGGAACAAAAAGTAGAGGAAGAACATGAGCTACTGCCTCAGAAAAAAAGATCGAAAACAACATTGGAGGTGCTAGATCAACAATGTTTGTAGAAACAAAGCTGTGGTAATTGGCAACCTATGCTCCTTGTGGCTGAGGATAAACACTGACCAAGAAAAGGTATTCAGCCCCAAAAAAAGGGTAAATTTCATTTTAGTCCCATCAGCTTTCAATTTTAACATTTTACTTCTCAGTTCCTTCCAAAATGATTGCAATGTAGTTTTGCCCTTAAGTTTGCAGTTTGAAATTTATTTATATTATCATCTGGAAAATGACATGAAAGACTAGCTATAACTCATTCACTCTGAAACTTCTTTGCATTAGGAAAGTCAATTCTTCACAACGCAATTTGAATGTTGTCCCCCACTTCAGTTCTGCTCATTTAGAAGTCCCAGAATTCACACTGAAATTCAATTTTGAAATTCATTTTATTCTCATTATTTATTTATTGATAATATTTGTAGTCGTCCGTGTGATTAATTGCAGCCGGAAGAAGACACCAATGGTAACTTGCACAAGTGGAAGATCAAAGCAGGGAAGACTATGTTTGCCTTAAAAACAACAATCGAAGAAGATATGTTGGAGCACGTCCAAAAAGCCAAAACACCGAACGAAGCGTGGGACACAATTTTTGAAAGTCAGAAACTCTGCCTTCAATTAGGTTTAGATGAAAAATTGCTATCGGACAGATTGGGGATAACAAAAACAAAACAAAGACGTTCTTGTAGAAAACAATGGAGAGAAAGTTTTCTATTTCTTGTCTATCAGTTTTACATTACATCAGTATATAAGCATACATGTAAGGAAACTAAGAAACCACAGACCTCTCTAAGAACCAGCTGCTACCCTAAGACCTGCTGGTCCTTACATTATAGCCTTAACCTCCATTATAGGAAGCAACAAATTACAAGCAAGGAGGAAACTTGTAGCAGGGACAAACGGCTACCCTAATCTCCTAGCAATCATTCCTAAACATCACGGCTAATCACTAGACACAACTAGCACAGCTAGCAGTCACACATCCTACTCGATATCCACCAATCCACCAATATGTTCAATACTTCCAATACTCCCCCTCAAGCTGGATCAAAGGGATTAATTGATCCAAGCTTGGAGAGCAGACGATGAAACTGAGTGCAAGCAAGAGACTTTGTGAAGACGTCGGCAAGTTGATCATGACTCCGAGTGAAGATTGTTTGAATTACCTTGTTTTGAACTTGTTCACGGACATAGTGGCAATCAACTTCAATGTGTTTGGTGCGTTCATGGAACACAGGATTAGAGGCAATGTGCATAGCCGCCTGATTGTCACAAAAAAGGGACATAGGGTTGTGGCTGGAAAACCCCAGGTCCGAGAGAAGGCCCTTGAGCCAAATGAGTTCGCAAGCTGTGGATGCCATGGCCCTGTACTTAGCTTCTGCACTAGAACGAGCAATGACATTTTGTTTTTTTTGCTCTTCCATGTGACGAAGTTACCTCCAACGAACGTGCAGTAACCTGTAGTGGATTTCCGATCAACAATATTTCCTGCCCAGTTAGCATCAGTGTATGCTAGAATCTGAGTATGGCCATTCTTCTTCATGACAATTCCCCGACCAATGGAGCCTTTGAGGTATCGGAGAATCCGTTTGACAACGTTGAGATGGATCTCCGTGGGTGCATGCATGAATTGGCTGATAAGACTGACTACATAGGTTATATCAGGTCTAGTGACGGTGAGATAGATGAGTTTACCCACCAACCGTTGATAGTAAATGATATCACGGAGAGGCGCACCTGCCAAGTCCAACTTCAATTTGCTATCAAGAGGAGTACGAACCGGTTTGCAATCCATCATCTTCACTTCTTGAAGCAAATCAAGTATATATTTGCGTTGACTTAAAAATAGGCCCTTGGGAGAAGTAGCCATTTCAATCCCAAGGAAGTATTTCAACACTCCTAAGTCTTTGATGGAAAATTGCTGATGAAGAGATTGCTTAAGGGTGTGAATCTCATCAAGATTATCACCTGTGATGATGAGATCATCAACATAAATAAGAACCACTAATTTACCAGCTGATCCAGTTCGAACAAACAGGGATGAATCAGCATGACTACTCCGGAAACCAAACTTTTCAAGGACTAGGCTCAGCTTGGCATACCAGGCACGTGGTGATTGTTTTAATCCATAAATGGACTTGTGAAGCTTGCAAACCATATATGGATTCTGTGCTTGGGAGTGACCAGGAGGTAACTGCATGTAGACTTCCTCTTCAAGGTCTCCATGTAAAAAAGAATTTTTATATCCATTTGGTACAACGGCCACTCATGGTTAACTGCAAGGGACAACAACACCCGCACTGTACTCATTTTAGCCACGGAAGCAAAGGTTTCCTTATAGTCCACTCCAAAGGTTTGAGTAAAACCCCGGGCCACCAATCGTGCCTTGTGTCTTTCAATCGAACCATCAGAATTAAACTTGATTTTGTAAATCCATCGACTGCCAACCACTTTCTTACCCTTTGGAAGCCGTACGACGCTCCAGGTTTTATTTTCATCCAACGCCTTGAGCTCTTTGGCCATGGCAAGCTTCCAAACCTCTTGAAGATTTGCTTCTTGAAAGGTCCTTGGTTCAATTTCATGTGACAGCTTGCTGAGAAAAGTGGAATGAGCAGGAGACACCTTGGAGTAATTTACAAACTTGTGGATTGGATACCTTGCAGCGTACGTTACATAATCATGCAGCCTGGGTGGTAGTTGTCTGTCGCGAGTTGGGTTCGTCGGGGTTGAGGCACCACTGCTGATGGTTCAACCATCCTCTCGTCTATGGATGGTGCATCATAGTCATGAGGAACCATTCCAGACGCTTCAGTTTCGTCTTCAATGATTACGCAGTCATCACCGGTTGCATGGGAGTCGCTAGTGGGAGCAAAAACTTGAGCACAATCACTTGGGTCGGCTGGACTTGGTAATGGAAAAAGGTACTGCAAGTCCTCCCCCTGACGGTTTTCATCTGTTGGTTTGGTGAAGTATGGTTTGATCTCATCAAACCTTACATCTCTGGAGACAAATACCTTCCTGGAATGAGGATTGTAACACTTGTATCCTTTTTGAGTGGAGGAGTAACCCATAAACACACACTTGACTGCTTTGGGATCAAGTTTGTCTCGGTGATGAGATTGAATGTGAGCAAAGCAAGTGCATCCAAAAATTCTCAGATGGGAAAGGTTAATTTTTTTGTTTTTCAAGACTTCATATGGAGATTTGGAATTCAGAACCCGACTAGGTAGTCGGTTGATGAGGTAAACTGCTGCAAGCACTCCTTGAGACCAGAACCTCTTTGGCACATTCATTTGAAGCATGAGAGCCCTGGTTTTTTCAAGTAGATCCTGATTCTTTCTCTCAGCAATCCCATTTTGTTGTGGGGTACCTACACAACTTGTTTGATGTATGATGCCATGTGTGCTCAAATAGTTAGTCATATTTTTGGATGTATATTTAGTGCCATTATCAGATCTTAGTATGTGGATTTGGGATGAAAAATTGTTCATGACAAGGTTATGAAAGTTTTTGAAAGCATCCATGACTTCATTTTTGAATTTTAGAAGGTACAACCAAGTGACTCTTGAAAAATCATCAACAAACGTAACATAGTACCTATAACCATCAAATGACTCGAGAGGTGCTGGTCCCCAAACATCGGAGTGCACCATCTCAAACAGCTTGCTAGTTCTAGATATGGATGAATTAAATGGAAGCCTTGCAAATTTTGACAGATGACAAATTTCACATACAAGTGAGGACTTGCACAGATTAGGAAATAAGGTAGATAAAACGAATTCTGAAGGATGTGCTAGACGTTGATGCCACAACTGATGCTCTAGATTTGAACTGACTTGGAATCCCTTTGAAAGATTAGGGTCTTTTGACAAATAGTACATCTCATTTAGGTAGTGACCTTCACCAATCAGCTTCTTGGTGACTAGATCCTGAAAAACAACATTATGAGGAGAGAAAATTGCACGGCAGTTGAGAGAATTTGTAATCCGTCCTATGGACAATAATTGAAAAGGAAAGGATGGAACATATAATGCTGTGGACTCAACTCTATCTGACATTAATTTGACTTTGCCTTTACCTAGTACGGGTACATCACTACCATTTGCTATAGAAACTACTGATGGTTTAGGATAGCTTTCAAATTTGTCTAACTTTGAGTGTTGGTTTGTCATGTGATATGTGGCACCAGAGTCTATAATCCAAAAATCATGAGGATGACTAACATTTAGAGCAGTTGAAGGAGTACACATAATACCTGGAGTGTCGGTTTGATGCTCCTAATTCGACTCAGCTAAGAATCCTGCAAATTGTCCAAGGAGAGCAGTTTTATTTCCACCAGTCAACACGTCGCCTGCGCCTCCTTTTTTGGTTTGAAGATAAGCTGAGAACTCATTTATCAAGTCAGCTGGATTTGCTGTGGAGTTCATCAGCCCGTCTGTTGATGAAGCAGTAGCACCATAGTTTTTATTTGTATGTGGTCTGGTTTGTGTGCCCTTGTAGTCTCTTGAAGCTTTGTTTTCAAACTTTGGCTTCAACTCAGGATGTAATATCCAGCATCGATCTACTAGATGTCCAACATTGTTGCAGTGTAAACACTTCAGGTCTGGCCTCTTTCCCTTGTACACTTTTTCTCCAGAAGACTTGTGATTTGCCACAAAGCCTCGAGCTTCAGACATTCTACATTTTATGTCAACATTCATGACTTTCCTACGAACTTCTTCTCGCTGAATTGTGGTGCAAACACTTGAAAATGATGGGAGTTCGGGGTTCATTAGAATATGGCTTCTAAGTTCTTCATATTCAGACCCCAAACTTGCAAGCAACTGAAAGATTTTATCTTCCTCGGATCTTTTTAGTAGTGCAACAGCCTCGATAGTATGTGGTCGATACATATCTAGTTCGTTCCACATATTTTTCATGCAACCGAGATGATGAACAAAAGATTTGTCACCTTGTTGAAGACTTGCCAGATTTTTCTTGAGCTGGAACACTCGAGCAGCGTTGTTTTGATTTCCATACATCTCCTTGACTGCATTCCAAAGAGAACAAGAGGATTCCGAAAAACTAAAGATTTCGGACAGCTTAGGATCCATGGAGTTGAGAAGCCATGACATGACCAGTTGGTCTTTGCACAGCCATGCTTCATACTCCGGAGAAAAGGAGATAGGTGCATCAATGCTTCCATTGACATATCCGAGTTTGGATCTTCCTCCAAGGGCAAGAGATACAGCTCTAGACCATGGGAGGTAGTTAAATTCATTTAACACCACTGAGCACAATCGTTGGTTTGGGTTGACTTCAGCTTCGGGAAAGTTGGAGTGAGGGGCAGTGAAGCTTTCTGCATCAGAGCCGAATAAATTTTCTTCTGCCATTGATCAAGTTGAATGTGCAGAGATACGAGGAATAATGGAGACAGGCCTGTTAAGGTTCCTGCTCTGATACCATGTAGAAAACAATGGAGAGAAAGTTTTCTATTTCTTGTCTATCAGTTTTACATTACATCAGTATATAAGCATACATGTAAGGAAACTAAGAAACCACAGACCTCTCTAAGAACCAGCTGCTACCCTAAGACCTGCTGGTCCTTACATTACAGCCTTAACCTCCATTATAGGAAGCAACAAATTACAAGCAAGGAGGAAACTTGTAGCAGGGACAAACGGCTACCCTAATCTCCTAGCAGTCATTCCTAGACATCACGGCTAATCACTAGACACAACTAGCACAGCTAGCAGTCACACATCCTACTCGATATCCACCAATCCACCAATATGTTCAATACTTCCAATAGTTCTAATATCTACACTCGAAAGGGGACCCTCTTGAGTTGGCTACAATGCTTGGTATTTCCTTTCTGCTTATTTTTTTTTTGTATATTGTTTTTATGCATTTAGATTGTGTTTCCATAAAATAGTTAGAGTTGGATGGCTTGTATTGTATTTCTATTATTGTTTATGCATATGGCTTGTATTATAATTCCTAAAACATGCATATATGGGCTCTGCAACTCTTTCTAGCTCTCATTATTTCTTGATCTGGAGGTAATCCCAGTGAACTGATTCACTTGAATCACTCTCTATCGAAGGACCTGCACAAAGGTAATATCTCTAGCTTAGTATCACATATATTCCTCTCTCATATATTCAATCTAAAATCGGTTGCTATCTTTCTGATTCCCACTAACTGGTTCTTCAATACCTGAACAATTGAAAATAAAAAAACGAAAAGCCAGCAGCAGAGAAGTAGAGACTAGACAGCAAAAGATATTTTCCCTTAAAGTGATTTTCTAATTTCTTTCCTTACTGAACTGTTTGGACTTCCTTAGCTCAAATACTCAGCTTCAAAATGAACAACATCAACAGTTGATCCTAAGCTATGCATGAGGCATCAGATCTAATTGTTTAAACATTACAAAATTACCAAATAGGACAGTACGTTTAATACAACACAAACACAGCAGATGAAGTTTAAATATAACAAAATCATCAGGTGGTCACCTCCTCATCATCAGTTCCTCTTCATCAGTAGTCGGGTCCTTGTGAAATACATGTGTTATTGTGGATAGGGAAGCAAGGGCACGAGGGACTTCTAATGTACCGGTGGCACTGAGGTCCAGTCTTTCCAAAGACCGGAAACCGGCTGAGAAGGGAGGCAATTCTTTCAGTTTCACACAGCCTTGAAAAGTGAGAGTTTGAAGAGAGTTTAAACTGTAGATATATGCTGCTTGGGAGAGTCTCCAGGCTGGTGCAAAGATGGAGAGATAATGATTGAAGCCCAATTAGGTTTCACCCAAATTCGGTTACGTTCATGGGATTATTCGATCTCATCAATAATATATGCGGGGCATATGACACAAGAAGCTTAGAGCCTTAATGAGGATTAGTCGATTGTGTTGAGTACATTCATTAATTTCATTTTACAAAACGTAAGCAGTAGATTTTGAATTTACTTATGTAAAGAAAGTTGAGTTTTACAGAACTAACATCAATATCATCGCATAAATACCTCTTCTAAGTTAATTCTAAGTTTCTAACACATTGTGCACGTTTGCACGTGGACTACGAACCAAGAGGCAAGGAATAAAGTTTTATGTGGCCGGCCCGGCACAAGAAATATTTCGTAACATGGCTGAATATATAACAAGCCTTGAATTGGATTGAGGTTTTAATATGTACTTGCTGGAGTAAGAACTTAAATATTAAATAACATGCTCAAATTATGAGGTTTGTTTAGACTTTAGACTGAAACACTTGACACTCAAAGCTTTGCAATGGCAGCTGCTGCAGGCATGTTTGATCTTGCGGGGAGCTTCAAGTCTTTCCATCCTTCATCATCCAACTTAGACAAGTACTGCTCAACCATATGGTTAGTGACCAGTGATCAGTCATTATTTATGTATCATTCTGATGTCTTTATATGCCTCTCTTACATGTATTTTGAATGATTTCGTGCCATCAATAGTAAAAAATGATCAATCTTGTGAGACTAGTGCAGATTTGGAAAGATAGGTAAATTCTGAGAAGAACCCAAAAAGAATGACTCAAATCGGAGTTCAGATGAAGGAGATGTCCTCATTTCAATATCAGGTCCTGAATTGGATCCTGAGTGCGCACCAGTGCGCCTATTTTGGGTCCTTGACCAAGTACCTCAGATCATGCCATCCGGGTCCCAAACCTGTGTCTCATGACATCAAGTTCATGTCCTAGAAGTGCCAAGGTCGTGCCAGGACATGTCGAGTACATGTCCCAAGAAATTCCTATCCGAGCCTAGCCTCTGCGCCTAAACCTTAGTTCCTGCCAGCGGTGGATCAAAGTTCCTCCTCTGCGCTAAGCCTAACAACCTGTGCGCCTGGCCTGAGTGAAGACCCGCTTCTACTATGCTCATGGTGTGCCTCAAAAGCGCAGTCCCAAACCCCAATGACGAAGACATTCCAAAGACCACGGGATGACCGCAGGCTGCCTGCGACCAGCTTGTGTTCCCACTTGCCAGCTTGCATTCACACTCCCAACTGTGTTCTGATTGGTTCTAATAGATTTTAAAGACTTTGTAATTAATTAGAAGTACAATAACTATTCCAGAACATTCTAGGATAAGGTTTTACCAATCCTTATAGAATAAGGTTTTCCCTTTGTCTATAAAAGGGAGCCTTTGTTCAGTGTTTAGGGGGATAATTGGAGAGCATATTTTTAGAGATAATATTTTACACACAGATTATTAGGCGTGGAGCTTGGGGAAGAAGGCTCTGCCGTGGCTCTGCTGTGCCTGTTCTTCAACAATCTCTTCTGTAACCTTATTTTTGTTATTGCAATCTAATTATAAATTCAATTATATCTGTTTTAATCCCAATTATGCGTGATTAGTTTTTGTTAGGATTAGGGCTGCTTGAAGCCCTAACCATGTTAGCTTGTTAATTAGATTTTGGCTCTTGATTTTGATTGCTATGCATGCTGAATAACTCTGATTACTGTTTTAACTGCCATTCCTTTATGCCTACAAGCTTTGCTACCTTGTTTGCATAACTTATTGATGGAATTGTTTGAGTGACCACTATATCATCTTGTAATTCATGAGCATCAAGAGGTTGAGGTTAAGAAATGATCTTGTAGTCGGAATTCACAACGCTCTAGGAATGCACATCACTTTTCTAGGCTAGTATAGTGTCATTAAATTCTCTTTGTACTTCATGCATCATCTTAACTGGTAGGTGATAGACGTTCTAGAGTACATATCATGCTTAGAACATGCCAAGTAAAAGAGAATAATATATGTGGAGTGGGCCAACCATCGGGACCTTTGCATGGGCACTTAATTCAGAAGTTGTATAGTAATTAGGTCAAGAAAATCTGGTTAAGGACTATAATTGGTTAGAGTGGATAGTAAGCCTTAATTCGCCTTAGTTAACAACCTTTCATTCTTGCATTGTTATTTTCTGCACTTTGTTTTACTTGTTTTTTAATTTTCTGCACTTTGTTTTACTTTGCTTGTCATTATACTATCTCCATCGATTTTGTGCACTTGCAAAGTTATACTTAGTAGAAATAAAGTTCATAAATATTGTGTTCAGTATTTCTTCTATCAAGTTTTTTGCGCCGTTGCCGGAGACTTGTCCCTCAACGATGCCCATTAATTCAGATTTAGTTAACTAAATTTTGTGTAGTAACTATTTAGATTTCTTTTAGATTTTTACTAACTTAGCTTGTCATCTTTCTCATGTACATATGAACAACTCATACGTGGATATGGGACCATGGCATTATCCATACATGGAGACGGGAGCTTGGAACGATCCATACTCAACTTCATTCAATCAGGGTTGGAGCAATTACGAATACCTAGAACCATACAACCCATGATGGTGCCAGTAGCCTAATTTCACATGGAACTCCCCGCAAATAGTTCCTCCTACCTTCGTTGAGGACCTTGGTGCAATGCATGGAGGCTCGTAATCAATGCATGGTAGTTTTTTGTGAACAACAACGAGAGCAAAGCCAGCACTTGGAGGAGATACTGGAAAAGAGTAAGAGGGTGTTTGAGTTCAACATATGCCAAACCGAAGAAAAGACACGTTCGCCACAAAGTGAGGCCGAAATGATGATCATGGTGAAGCTATCATCAAGCCAACAGTTCGACAAGTGCTTGCCATGGATGCCATGAATTCCACCCAACGCCATGCCGTGACAATGTCTCATGATTCTGCTCAGATTGAGCAGTGGGACACACCCAATTCATACCCTCCAGTACACTCTCCCTTTTATAATGTTTCTGATTCTGATTTCATGTCTAACTATACCTCTTTGCCTTGCACTCACATATTGGAAAGCAAAATTGAAGAAAACTGGGACGAAGAGAATAAGACAGATGATGGTGACAAGGACATCCAGGTCAAACCCATGCCCCTGCCCTATGTGCTGCCCAGCAGCAACGCACTGCCCCAAGCCGTGTCCCACAACCATGACCACGTTCTGCCTACTGGCCTGCTGCAAACCTAGGTTCCTGCTGAGTCCCAGTACTCGCCAAATGCCTTGCCGTAGCCACATCCTAGCGCCACAGAACCTAGACATGTCCAGGGCACGCCTTCAACGCGCCAAGCTGCGCCAACTGATTCACTGCAGGGAAAGTTTTTAGCCGTTGCACCAGAACCTTCCTAGCGCACATCTGAGACGCGCAGCACTGCGGCCACGCTTCAAGACACATCCACGGCAGAACCCAAGGACCAGCCCGTGCCTCCCAATCTGCTGCCAGCCGTGTTTCAGCCCATGCCCATAGACAAGGACCCGGTTTTGAAATTCAATGCGCCTTCTCAACTCAATCCTAAACACTTAACTTTCATTTTAATAAGGCAAACTTGGATTTGAATTCTGATTTAGCTCCTAATGTTGTTGAACTTTTCCCGTGCAGGTTCCACCATAAAAACACCAAGAATATGCTAAAGGCCCTCAACTTGGTCCCCCTCTTCAACTTCCGAAGGAAAAATCAACGGAAGGGACCAAGGATGAAGTCTAGATTGTACACGGCACAACCAAAGCTATTCCTCCACGAGCATTGTCCAAGGAAGACAGTCCAGAATGGTCAGAAACTGCTCTCATTCAAATCACTCCTCAATCTCTTTCCTGATAAGTTATGTTCTCGTCGGTGGATTCCATTATGTATTTCTAACTTTTTTCTCCATGATGCAGCGCAGATTCTACAGCAAGAGGCTCATAATCGATTCCATCATGACACTGAAATCCTGGGCACACCATCAAATGCCTAGCATGCCAGCCCCGTCTTGCCTAGACGTTAAATAAAGCGCTCTTAGGAGGCAGCCTAGCCCTGGTTTGTATTTCTCTCTTCCTTTGCTGTTTCTGCCCGTTATATCTCTTAAACCTTTCTACTGTTGTCATGCTCACTGCTTATCACATTGGGGACAATGTTCTGTTTAGGTTTAGGGGTGTGGATTTAAAATTTTGCATATACAAACAAGTAGGTTTGGGGATGATACACGGCCAGGACTTTTGAATTTTCAGTCTTAGTTTTTTTTGTGTTTAGTTAGTTACTTAATTTTTTGCTTTTGAATAGTATGAAAACTTGTTAATAGGGATGTATATGCTAAGTTAACTGTCATAGCCTTACTAACAGTCATGCCATGGTCAAGTAGTTCATAAACTGCACTTCACAATGCCATGTTTTAAGTGATTAAGTGAACGAAATAACTGAATTTGAGTGAACCTTAGAAAATTAGTGGAGACTACCCTGTGAGATATTTGAGCCTAATTGCCCTTCTTTCTGAGGGATACACTTGTTTCTACTCTTAAACACTCATCGATTTTGCTCTTAATTGTTGATCTCATTACATCATTTTGCATTGAATTTTAAAGAACTAACATCATTTAGATACTCTTGACCTAATGTGTGGTTTGCCATAAGAAGTGATGTAGGCTATGTATGCTTTAACCTCTAAAGGCTTTATCCTACCCTATTGCATGCTCCCTAAGCCAACTTTGAAGCCAAACACTCGGCATTTTCTTTCATCACCCAAAGTATAACCTAACCAAAATACTTAGCCATACCATATAACCTCACTTTGTGCTAAGGTTGCTGTAAATGAGATTCATGGTGAGAATGAGAGTTGAAAGAACATGATGTCCAATTCAAAGGATATTGGCGTCAATTCAAAGTTCAAAAGTAAAGAAAAGCTTTACAAGTTGCAAACTGCACGAAAATTTGAGGAAATCATTGCATGATCTTGGCTCAATTCAATTCAAAGAAGAAAAGAAAAAAATAAAGAAATCAAAAGAAAGAAAGAAACGTTGAGAAGAAAAGAAAAAAAGAAGAAGATAAAAAGTGAAAAACAAAGTGAATTGAGCCAAGTGAGCCAAGAGCCTCAAAATAAGCCACAAGAGCCTCAAAATAAGCCATCAAGAAAGCACAATGTCGTGGGCCTTAAGAAAGGATTCAGTTCAGAAATTCAATGTTCAAGTCATGACTTCTCATGCCGTGGCACAACTCAGGTTCTTTGAATCCCATCCTTCCTTGCTAAACCCCAACGCTTAGACCCGTTACAACCTAAAAAGGAACACCTAACTGATCTTATAGACAATCATGCTGAGGATTAAGGTACGTATCTATGTTCTTAAAGTTCAATTCCTTTCATGTGATCTTTATTTCCATAAAGTGCTATTCTTCATTGTTACTCATATGTGATTAAATTTGAATTTCATAACATAAACTCATCACATATGCTTGAAAAGAGTGAAAGCCTAGGATTTTTGTGCGAATTGAGAGTTTCCTAGTGAGGATTAGAGTCGAGGAGAAATCTTTCTAGGGAACTTCGATGAAGTTGTTCTCAAACATGATCATTCAAAATATTGGCACCTATACACGTACACCTTCACATGACACTCGCGGCTATGGCATTCCTTTTAGTTCTGCAAAGCATGTCTACTTACTTTGATTCTTATTAGCATGTTAAAAGTACTATAGCTAGCATCTTATTTGTTTAAGTAAAACGTTTGTGGGTTTCGTGCTGCTATAACCCTTAGGAGACAAAACTCCTCCTACTAGGTGAACCTAGGGGTTTAAATATTCTATCTTAACTAAGATCGAGTCTTTTGTTAAAGTTTGTTTTGCTCAGGGACTAGCAAAAGATAGGTTTGGGGGTATTTGATCAGTCATTATTTATGCATCATTTTGATGTATTTATATGCCTCTCTTACATGTCTTTTGAATGATTTCGTGCCATCAATAGTAGAAAATGATCAATCTTGTGAGACTTGTGCAGATTTGGAAAGATAGGTAAATTTTGAGAAGAACCCAAAAAGAATGACTCAAATCAGAGTTCAGATGAAGGAGATGTCCTCATTTCAATATCAGGTCCTGAATTGGGTTCTGAGTACGCCAGTGCACCTATTTTGGGTCCTTGACTAAGTACCTCATATCATGCCATCCGGGTCCCAAACCTGTGTCTCATGACATCAAGTTCATGTCCTAGAAGTGCCAAGGTCGTGCTAGGACATGTCGAGTACATGTCCTAGAACTGCCAAGGTCGTGCCAAGACATGTCGAGTACATGTCCTAGAAGTGCCAAGGTCGTGCCAGGACATGTCGAGTACATGTCCCAAGAACTTCGCATATGAACCCAGCCTCTGCGCCTAAACCTTAGTTCCTGTTCCTGCCAGCGGTGGATCAAAGTTCCTCCTCTGCGCTAAGCCTAACAACCTGTGCGCCTAGCCTGAGTGAAGACCCGCTTCTACTATGCTCATGGTGTGCCTCAAAAGCGCAGTCCCAAACCCCTATGACGAAGACATTCCAAAGACCACGGGAAGACCGCGGGCTGCCCGCGGCCAGCATGTGTTCCCACTTGCCAGGTTGCATTCACACTCCCAACTGTGTTCTGATTGGTTCTAATAGATTTTAAAGACTTTGTAATTAATTAGAAGTACAATAACTATACCAGAACATTCTAGGATAAGGTTTTACCAATCCTTATAGAACAAGGTTTTCACTTTGTCTATAAAAGGGAGCCTTTGTTCAGTGTTTAGGGGGATAATTTGAGAGCAGATTTTTAGAGATAATATTTTACACACAGATTATTAGGCGTGGAGCTTGGGGAAGAAGGCTCTGCCGTGGCTCTGTTGTGCCTGTTCTTCAACAATCTCTTCTGTAACCTTATTTTTGTTATTGCAATCTAATTATGAATTCAATTATATCTGTTTTAATCCCAGTTATGCATGAGTAGTTTTTGTTAGGATTAGGGATGCTTGAAGCCCTAACCATGTTAGTTTGTTAATTAGATTTTGACTCTTGATTTTGATTGCTATGGATGCTGAATAACTCTGATTACTGCTTTAACTGCCATTCCTTTATTCCTACGAGCTTTGCTACCTTGTTTGCATAACTTATTGATGGAATTGCTTGAGTGACCACTATATCATCTTGTAATTCATGAGCATCAAGAGGTTGAGGTTAAGAAATGATCTTGTAGTCGGAATTCACAACACTCTAGGAATGCACATCACTTTTCTAGGCTAGTATAGTGTCATTAAATTCTCTTTGTACTTCATGCATCATCTTAACTGGTAGGTGATAGACGTTCTAGAGTACAGATCATGCTTAGAACATGTCAAGTAAGAGAGAATAATATATGTGGAGTGGGCCAACCATCGGGACCTTTGCATGGGCACTTAATTCAGAAGTTGTATAGTAATTAGGTCAAGAAAATCTGGTTAAGGACTATAATTGGTTAGAGTGGATAGTAAGCCTTAATTCGGTGTGTGTGTGTGTGTGTTTTTATCTAAGTTACTTAAATCTGAACTTAATTGGGTTAATCGTTAAACAAGTCCTCGAGGGATCGACCTTTGCTTGTCATTATACTATCTCCATCGATTTTGTGCACTTGCAAAGTTATACTTAGTAGAAATAAAGTTCATATTATTGTGTTCAATATTTCTTCTATCAACCAGCTCCAATTTAGAAGGCTCCCAATGAATCAAGGGCCAAAAGAATATGAGGTCATCCTTAATAGGTAAATAGGAAAAGACCTTGTGTGTATCGTACATTTGTAACGTGTGTGGCAAGCCAGTGTTCGTTTGTGTGTTTGTGTGTGTATGAATCATGAGAAACCTAAGAAAATGTGTATTTACCTATGGGTTCTTATTCTTGTCCAACAATTAGCTCTGCAACCCTGCAAATTAGAAGCAAGACTCAAAGTCACCCAAGAGAGAAAAGAATAATTGTGGATAAGAAAGAAAAGAGAGCAGGCTCAACCTCTCTGAAGTCCTTGCTGACTTCGATCTCCTTTCAGAATATGACAAATCATTTGATATTCACGAACAAGGCACACGGACCAATTCCCTGCCTTCCTTCTCTAATCTAAAATTGCAATGAAAACATTAATATGCCAAGCCTGACAATTTTGCAGTTCAAGCTCTTACAACGCAAGTTTCTTGAATTTGAAATTCCTAGCTTTTAGGTGGTATTTGTGTGGAACACAAAACCTCATTTTGTGCTTAGGAAAAGTAAAAAAAAATACCTAATTTCAATTATATACCAAGGATGACCTCATCTAAAGGCTTTATATCACCACTATAGATATATGGTGATACGTAGCTAGGTTACAGGGTTGAGACATAAGTTTGCATTCTACTCAACAATAGGAGGACGATATTAGTCATTGTTTGCGAATTTGCAAAGCATGCTGATTTCATACTTTAGAAATCTATATCATCATTTTGATATGCGAGAATTAACGAACTGCAATTACAAGGCGTGCAGGAGGCATACTGATCTCAAAGCAAGCTTCAAACTCATTGGAGATGCCTTCTTTGGAGCTTGAATTGCTGAAGTTAGCCAATCATCCGCCCTGTTTGTAGCCTCATTCTCCTTCAATAGCAAGCATAGGGTATGGTCAAGTAAAGTGTGTAAACGTTTTATCTACAAGTTCTAGAAGATAACTAATTTAAGTACTGATAGCCAAAAGAGTAATATAAACTTTCCAATGATATAGAGAAAAAATTTAAATTCAACTCAACTTACAAAGGCAGATAAAATTTCTTCTACAGTTATTCTAGAAAAGCACTTCTCTATAACATCCCTCCTGCATGTACCCAAAACAACCGAATAATTTAATAAACATATCTCCAACTTTGCATTAATGTTTAGTTACATATGCAGACACATAATTTCTCCACCAATTTCACCCATAGAAATCTAGAATCTTCTACATGGATAGCAAATTAGATATTCCAAACATGAGAATGTGCTTCCAAAATTAGTTCAAAGAATATTGTGGTCAAATGAGGAATGTAAGTGGTGGCCAAGAATTCCTGGTGTTACTACAATTTTGTGAGGTGTGCAGAAATTTTTATAAAAAATCCTGTGTCTTCCATTGGCAATATTCTACTGGAAGAAAAATAAGACCATGAGCGCAGAACTGTACATTCCAGAAAGAGAAAGTTCAACGCCGCTGGTGAATCAGAATAACAGTCCATCTATAGAACAAATGAATAAACAAATCCAAGAAAAAGAGTTTAAAAAGAATATATATACTAACCGGTCATATGCGCTTTTCTCTTTCAAAGCTGGATTCTGCGAGTATTTATCTATGATAGCTTGAATAATGGTAGAGCCACTTGAATCTACTTTGGATAGAGCTTCTTCTAACAAAGATAATCTCTGTTGATCAATCAAGCACAGAATAATTAAGCACTAAAAATAACTAAGTAGCCTACCACGCACGTCCTCAGCACAATATATTGTATAATGAAAACCAATGTTAATTAAAAATTTAGTGGTATATATACATATTTCATTAAGTAATAATATTAAGGCAAAAAGAGAGAAGTTTATTACCCAAAGTCAATTTGAAAATCACAGCAAAAAGCTAGCTAAAAAATTGCTAAGTTACAATTAAAATTATTGTAAATGGCTGCAATCACAAGTGATTGCTTGGAAGCAGCCATCCTTTGAAGAAAGTGCAATAGCTATCGATGGAAAAAAATTAAAATAAACATATTCCAAAACAATAAATAAATAACTAAAATAACTACAAGATAAAACTACGTCAGATTTAAAACATAATTTGATTTTGTTGAGACAAACTTAAACATATATATTTGACCATAAGCATATATCTTTAAGAATTATAAAAAAGGAAAAATATCTAGCTTCTTAGGATAACCGAAATATGTTTCATATTGCAAGAAACACACTTGTTTATTCTAATTGTCAGAAGTCTAGTATTTTTAAAGCTATTATAAGGCATCTATCCAGTTGTAAGTTGTAACTTTTGTTGGCAGATCGAATAGTAGAGGAATCAAGTAAAATAGTAAATAGTGTATTAGATATTGATTCGTTGGCATCTAGGCTAACACAGTAGATGATTACAGATCATGTAAAGACTAAGTTCAAATATTCCCTCCCCTAAATGTAAGGTTTAAGAAATAAGAAATAAGTTCAAAGTAAGGTTTAATTAAAGATATAACAGGCATTACCAAAGAATCCAGGAAGTCTGGATAAGAAATAAGAGCCACCTACATCTGGAAACAGTCCCAAAGCTGTTTCAGGCATTGCGAAAACCTGCAAAAGATTAATAAGAAATACAAGGGATTAAGAAACAGCTACTGCAAAGACACATAGCCTTCCAATTCTTCCTAATTTCAAGCCTGATACAAAGTGAGCCATACCGAATTCTCAGTTGCAACGCGGAATCTTCCATGTATTGAAATACCAACCCCACCTCCCATGACAACCCCGTTTAGAATTGAAACCTTCAATGATGTTCAAGTTAACAGTGAGAAAATAAATACACTTCCAAATAAATTCTATATTGACCAAGAACACCTTCAATAAAATTCATAATAACATTTTTAAGAAACCAAATTGGTCACCTGGGGTTTACTGTACGTTGCCAACACGCACTACAAGAAAATCGAGGTTGCCCAACGAACTAGTTTTCGCCGCGCACATACATTTTTCCTAACGAAAACGAAGGCTCGCCGAGTAAGATGTTGGCGGGAAGAACAAGTTGTTGACGCTTAAAATAGAAAGGGTTAGCCCGACGATTTGTTCTATCCGTCGAACAAGATTAAATCTAACGACGAATATTAGTCGTCGGGCAACACTTGGCGTTGACTAAACTTTGCCCGACGAATCATTAAACTTGGCCCTGCGAATATGCTTCGTCGGACAAAAGTCTAAACACACTAAATAACCCAGACACTCATTTCTTCTTCTTCAAATAACTCATACAATCCTTTCTTTTTCTTCCTCTCTGCCTTCATCAGACTCTCACTCTCTCGCTCTCTCTCACTCACTCACTCACTCTCTCTCTCTCTCTAGCTACAATCATCATCTCATCACAATTTTCACTACCAATCAAATCCCTTTCTCTCTCAATCACCAATATCAATTTTGAAGGTTTGAGAAATTTAATTTTTTTAGTTTTGAAATTTTGATTTTTGATTGGAAACTAATTGTGTTTTGTGTTTTAGGAAATTTGTGGTTGATTTGAAGGAATACATATAAAAATGTATGTGTGTTTGCCTCTCAACTACTGATGTTTCCTCGCTGTATAGAAATTCACAATTATCTGGGGTACTTGACACATTCCCTTGAGCATTTGATGACTCAGGGTCTCCAATCTTCTTCTTGTACCAACAATCCCTTTTGAAGTGTCCTTTCTTGCCACAGTTGTGACACTTGAAATTCTTCTTACTTCTTGATTTCGATCTACCATGATTCTGACTCCCACTGGAGCCACGTTCCATTGATCTCCTTCTCATCACTGTCAAAGCTTCTGCTTGCTGCGAACTTGCATGTCTATCTTCCTTGTTTTTGCGCCTGGTTTCTTCTTCCAAAGCAACGGCTGCAATTTCGTCAAAGACTAGATAGTCCGTAAGGCTGTTGTTCTTCAGGTTGATGATGAATTGATCATAGGAGTCAGGTAGACTTTGAAGCAGAAGTTCCGCAAGTTTAGCTGTCTCTATTTTTGTAACCCATCGATGTAAGTTGCAAAAATTGAGTATTCATGGTGTTGATGTGGTCGGTCACCGATGTGGATTCCGCCATACGAAGAGTGTACAATCTCCTTTTTAAGAAGATCTTGTTGTGTAGTGACTTGGCCTCGTACAGTCTTGTTAGAGTATCCAAAATCTCCTTTGCAGTCTTCTTTTCCGCCACACTGGATAACACTCCATCGGCTAGTGCTAAGTGCAGGTCGGCAATTGTGTTGCCTTCCATCTCGTTCCACTTGTCATCGGTGATCTCCGTGGGCCTATCTCCAATTGCTGCCATGCAATTGTCCTTCCTCAAAATTGCCTTAATCTTCATTTTCCACAACCAGAAATTACTCCCGCTGAACTTGTCAACATTGAACTTTGTCGTTGTCATCATTTCGCTCACAACGATATGCTTTTCACTTGACCCGTGCAACCAATAGCTCTGATACCATTATTAGGGAATTTATGGGTCGAACCTAGCTCACAACTAAAGCGAAATTGAGAAAAATGAAGAATAAAATGGACACAAAGATTTTATGAGGAAAACCCCAAAACGAATTAGGGGAAAAACCACGGGCAAGTGTAGGAGGAATTCACTATTGTAAATTAGGGATTACAACACCTTCTCTCTAAATACAAGGAGAGAACAATTACACTCTCTCTTGAAAATAGGAGAAACAACTCTCTCACAAAATTGGGAAGATAATAATCTCTAAGGAGAAACCAATATTTTCTCTCTTGAGAAACTCTCTAAAGGATCCTTGGATGCTTGGGATGATTTGGAAATGAGGGAGATGTCCTCTATTTATAGATTAGCTTTCCCCTCCCATTAAGATGCTTAACCACCAAGTTACTTAGCCACCAAGCTAATTAATTAGCCTCAAAGTTGCTTAGCCTCCAAGTTACTTAGCCACAAAGTTAATTACTTAGCCTCCAAGTTACTAAGCCACCAAGTTAATTACTTAACCTCGAAGTTGCTTAGCCTCCAAATTGCTTAGCCTCTATGTTGCTTAGCCACTAAGTTGCTCAGCTACCAAGTTAACCTTTTCAAAGAAAAACCAAAAGTGACTTTACATTCCTCACATAAATTAATTAATGCTTCAACTTTAATCACAAGAAAATGCTTGGGCAATTTCCTTTCTACTTTTTTTTTTCTCATCTGGTTTCTTTTTAGATCTGATCATGATGTAATTCATTCTCTTTAATATTGATAATATTGTTGGGATAGATATAGTTAGTATGCTATGAAATTGTTAATCCTCAGAATCCCTCTCCAAGGTATCCCAAGCTTGCTTCACTGTTGTTGCTCCCATGATCCTCTGGAAAAATTGCATCATTTCCCATCATCATCTGACAACTAGTCAATAACACCGGTAATTCAGTTAAAACTTAAAATTCTTTGTTTCTGCCACTGCTCACTCTCTTGTTTCCTGATAATTCAGGCAATCTTTGCAAGCATTTGGCTGTTGACGTGTCCTCCTGATGCACTGGAATGAGTTTGTTCAACAATGTGCGCTCCTACCTATTTAGTAATTAAGGATCGAAGAACTTAGTGTGAAACGTGAAGTTAGCTTGCTTACTTAGTGCTTGTGCAATCTGCAACTACATTACATCACTTTCTTGCTTGGGTCTTGATTTCTGATCGAGCAACAACTTCTCTCTGGATCTGAATTCTGAATTCCGGAGGTAACTATATACCCTGACTTATTAAGTACACTTGCATATATGAAAAACCCACCATATTTGTATGTGTGTGTATATTTATGTATATACATCTTTGTTAATGTAGGAAGATCATGACCTTGTGTTAGATTTTTTGGTGCCACTGTTCTCATTCTGAAAATATACATACGGAGCCAAGTTTTTGAGTATCATGTATTGTTTATGTTTGTTTACAAAATAATACCAAATAAATAGGGGTGATAACATCACAAATCTATCAGATCTCTTACTAACACACGTCAACCAAATTAGACCAAGAAGTGAAAGAAACAAGTATTTTAAGTTTTAAGAAACAAATACTCTTTGAACCATTTTGAAATACACTTTGCCTTTGGCCCTCAATTTGCATTGGATCCTTTACCTCCTCCTCCATAAGACAAGAAGTTCTCCACTAGGAACTAGGAAGCTTCTTTGTCCGTCTCTTTTCTTCTTCTTTAGAGTGTGAATGCTTGAAATTTGTTCTGCTGAAAATGCTTTGGGTGAAGTAAAGCTTAGCGTCATTATATATATAGCCTTTGCCAATCCAACTGTTGTAGTTCTCTGGCTTCTTAGCCCAAATTCATCATTTGCTTGTTTTCTGGCATGAAGTTACTTGTGGGTTTGCAGGTTTTGGATATTCGGCTTCTTCGTCATCTTCTTCTTCTCCTTTGTATACCCCACCTCAACAAAGGTATGATGTGTAAGCCATCTTCATGCTCCCTTACTTCGGAAGAAGATTGAACCCTACATAGATTACAGACTTGAGAGAGGAAACAAAATTGGACCTGCCCTTCTGGAAGCAATCGAGAAATCAAAGGTTTCAGTAGTCATTTTCTCGAAAAATTATGCTTCTTCCACATGGTGTTTAGATGAACTTGTGCATATACTGGAATGCAAGCAAAGCCACAGACGGACTGTTATACTCATTTTTTACGATATAGATCCATCACATGTGCGAAAACAACTGGGAAGTTACGCTGATGCATTTGCCCAACTTGAAGAACGTTTCAAGGACACTATGGAGGGTGTCATGAAGGTGCGTAAGTGGAGGGATGGTTTAAAGGAAGCGGCTGATATGTCTGGGTTTGATAATTCAAACAAAACATGTTAAATAAATCTGTAACATTCATCTATATCTGCTTCTGACAATTTGATTTATCTGCTTCTGGCAATTTGATTCTCAAAAGCATACTTATTATTGTTTGTCTTTTCATATTGATAATTGTCAGGAGGGAGGCAGATTTGGTTGAGAAAGTCGTGGAAGATATTTGGACCAAATTGATTCGTGAATCCTCAAGTGATTTAAGGGGCCTGGTTGGAATTGAAAGCCGCATCGAGCGAATTGAAACATTATTATGCATCAATGGTTCATTACAGGTTTACGGAGTAGGTATTTGGGGCTTGGGTGGTATTGGAAAGACCACTCTTGCCGATGCTGTATTTCACCGACTCTTCTAAGTTCGAAGCTTCTTGTTTTCTTGCAAATGTTAGGGAGGAGTCAGAAAAACACGGACTATAGCACATTCAAAATTTACTTCTTTGTGAGATATTAAAGGACAAAGATCTAAATATCCACACTCCATCCATAGGTTCAACTTTTGTTCGAGAAAGGCTCAGCCATACAAAGGTCCTCATTGTTCTTGATGATGTGAGTGATTCAAGCCAATTAGAACTTCTAGTTGGTGATCATGTTCAGTTTGGCCCCAGAAGTCGAATCACTATAACAACAAAAGAGATAGGCGCTAATCAGTCGTTATTTATGCATCATTTTGATGTCTTTATATGCCTCTCTTACATGTCTTTTGAATGATTTCGTGCCGTCAATATTAGAAAATGATCCATCTTGTGAGACTTGTGCAGAGTTAGAAAGATAGGTAAAATCTGGGAAGAACGCAAAAAGAATGACTCAAATCGGAGTCCAGATGAAGGAGATGCCCTCATGTCAATATCAGGTCTTGAACGGAGTCCTGAGTGCGCCAGTGCGCCTATTTTGGGTCACTGGCCAAGTACCTCATATCAGGCCCTCCGGGTCTCAAACCTGTGTTTCATGACATCAAGGTCAGGTCCTAGAAGTGCCAAGGTCGCGCCAAGGCAGGTCGAGGACATGTCCCAAGAACTCCCAACCGAGCCCAGATGTGCGCCTAAGCTCGGGGTCCCTGTTCCGCCAGCGGTGGATCAGAGGTTCTCCCTCTGCGCTAAGCCTGACAACATTTGTGCCAAGCCTGAACGAAGATGCGCTTCTACTATACTCATGATGTGCTTCAAAAGCGCAGTCCCAGATCCTGATTACGAAGACAGTCCAAAATCCAAGTTTGGCCAGCTTGCGTTCCCACTTGCCAGCTTGCATTCACACTCCCAGCCGTGCTCTGATTGGTTCTAAAAGATTTAAGGACTTTGTAATTAATTAAAAGTACAATAACTTTCCCTATCCTTATAGGACATGGTTTTACCAATCCTTATAGAATAAGGTTTTCCCTTTGTCTATAAAAATGAGCATTTGTTCAGTGTTTTGGGGGAGCAGAGAGAGAGAGTTCCATTTTGGTTTTTTGGAGAATTAGAGAGTAGATTTTTAGAGATAATATTTTACATACAGATTATTGGACGTGGAGCTTGGAGAAGAAGGCTCTGCCGTGTCTTCTGCTGCACCTGTTTTTAACAATCTCTTATGTACCCTTATTTTCATTATTGCAATTTACTTATGAATTCAATTATATTTGTTTCAATTTCAGCTATGTGTGAGTAGTCGTTAGGATTAGGGCTGCTTGAAGCCCTAGCCATGTTAGCTTGTTGATTGGATTTATGGCTCTTGATTATGATTGCTATGCATGCTGAATAAGTTGGATTACTTTGCTTAATGACCTTAATTTATGCCTATAAGATTAGCTACCTTGTTTGCATATAATTATTGATGTAATTGCTTGAGTGACCATCATATCAACTTGTGATTTGGAGCATCGAAAGTATTCTTACATGTAATCTTAACTCATAACGACCTAGGATTGCATGTCACTTTGCTAGGCTAATGTGGTGTCATTAAATTCTCTTTAAACTTCATGCATCATCTTAAAAGGTAGGTGATATACGTTCTAGGCATATACCCTGTTTAGAACATGCTAAGTAAGAGGGAATAATATGTGTCTAGTGAACCAGCGCCAGGTCCTAGGCACGGGCACCTAATTCAGAAAATGCATAGTAATTAGGTCAAGGAAATCTGATTAGTAACTATCATTGGTTAGAGTGGATAGTAAGCCTTAATTCGCCTTAGTTAATAATCAATCAACCGTTAATTCTTGCATTGTTATTTTCTGCTTTTTATTTTACTTGTGTTTAAATTTCAGTTCTCACATCATAAAACACTACACCACCCCCCCCCCCCCCCTGTGTGTGTGTGTGTGTATGTTTTTACTAAGTTAATAAATCTGAACTAAAGTGGTCATAACGTTGATACAAGTCCTCGAGGGATCGACTCTTGCTATGCTACTATACTATTCTTATCGATTTGTGCACTTGCAAGGATTTTATAACTGTTAGAATTGAATTGCATATTTCTTGCTCTTTAATTCCACCAACAAGTTTTTGGCGCCGTTGCCGAAGACTTGTCCCTCAACGGTGCCCATTCAAGTTTAGATTTGTAACTTAGTTTTTCTTTTGTTAGGTACCCGTGTATGTCATTCCAAGGTTCAGTGCACGGGTCATCAAGTGGATCATCATCGCAAGCATCTTCAGTCCACGGCTCCCCGCCACCAAGCCCAAGGAGGATGGCGGACCACAGAGAATAGCAGGGCCTAGAACGTGGCCTAGTACCGCAAGCCCCATGGTGCCTTAAGGATTTTGCCATGCCCCATGTCTCGGAGGATCAATTTCCAATTGTTTTTCCCGAGTTAACAGTGGCAAACTTCAAATTGAAGTCGGGGACAATTCACATGCTGCCCACATTCCACGGCCTTGCTGGCGAGGACCCGCACTTTCATATCAAGGAATTTGTTGAGGTTTGTTCAACATTGCGCATCGATGGTATGATAGAATCTGAAATCCGCCTGCAGCTCTTTCACTTCAGTCTCAAGGATCGCGCCGAGACATGGTTTCATTCACTGGCGCCGGCTTCCATTCACTCTTGGAGGGACTTGAAGTCCAAATTCTTAACACAGTACTTTCCCGTGGAAAAGACAAATAAGTTAAAGTCCAAGGTCATGAACCCATGGCAAGACATGGATGAGTCTTTCTACGAGTTTTGGGAGCGGTTCAATGAGATGCTACGGGCGTGCCCCCACCACCATATTGATGCCCATCATCCTATGCTATACTTCAATGGAGGCTTCAAGACTAGCGATCGGACAATGGTGGATTCTCAATCCCAAGGGATTCTAGAAGGCACAGCCGAGGAAGCAAGGACCGCCTTTGAGAACATTGCTCAAAGGGAAAAATAGTTCAGCTACAGGGGTCCCTCCTCTAGAGCTACCGGTGATGCATCCGCCAAATACAAAGATGACGCCATTGCTCAGCTCACAGAAATGGTGAAACAGTTGTGTAGCAAGAAAGCCAAAGAAGTTCACATCTGCGAGGTATGTTCAATTCAGGGCCACAAATCCCAGGACTGCCCAGTTGTGGAAGATGCCAACTTTGCTGGAGGGTTCAATAGCAATTCTCGACCCCGGAATGACCCATATTCCAACACTTACAATCCGAGGTGGAAAAATCATCCAAATTTCCGTTGGAGCAACAATCAAGCAGCCGCAAATCCCTTGCCACCTCCTGGATTTAAGCAGCAAGCCGCAGGCCCTCAGGGGAACTATCACGGTCCTTCCTCAAATCAGAATGGCGGAAGCAAGTCTCTTGAGGACTCCCTCCATATCCTGACTCAACAACATGCTAAATTCATAAAATTCATGCACGATAGCCAGAGTCAGACGGGAGACATGAAAAATGCAATTGCAAACTTGGATCGTCAAATTGGACAGGTGGCGAACCAACTAAATCAGTGAGGGCAGGGCAAGCAACCGAGTCAAGTCCTGGTAAATCCGAAAGGATTTCACAATCCTACGGCTAATGCCATCACGCTGGAGAGGGAAACACCACTTCAAGACCCCACATATGCCACCCTCGGAGGACCTGAAACCGAGCCTCAACCTACTCTGCCAAGGATCGCCGACCAGGGCGCGTCGCAAAACTTGCCACAGTCAACACCTCTAGAGCAGACACTGCGCCTACTTTGGTCGCAGCTGGCATGCAACCTGCTCCTAAGCCCAAGTCGCAGCACTCGAATACTTCTAACTCTAAACCTCATAATTCCAATTCTAAAAAAGTCACTTTTGAGTTAGCTAATAATGTTGATTATCCATTTCCTCGCAGGTTCCAAAACTGGAATAAGCAAAGGGAGGACTTTGAGGAAAAGATCATCAGTATGTTGCAGAAGCTTCAGATCACACTGCCTTTCCATTAAATTGTCAAACACATGCCTATCTTTGCGAAGCTGATCAAGGACTTAGTTGCAGGAAAGCGTGGTTTCAGCTCCACGGACACCATTGACATCCCTAAGGCCTTCTCGGCGGCCCTTTTGCGCATGCCCCTTAAGGCCAATGATCCTGGGCCTCCATCCCTTCCATGTGTCATTCAGTCAACAAGATTCGAACATTGCCTTTGCGACACGGGAGCATCAGTGAACATCATGCCATTCCACATTTACAGGTCACTCAACCTAGGCGCACTCAAACCCACACACCTATGTGTCAGATTGGCTAACGCTTCTGTAACTAACCTAATGGGAATTGACAAAAGTAAGGAACCTCCCCTCATCTTCAGAAGGCCCTTACTAGCCACAGTCGAGTGCCTCATCGACGTCAGAAAGGGCCAGGTCTCCATCAAGGTCCTGGACCAGCTTCGGACATTTTCCATCCATGACACCATCCAGTACCCTGCCGAGCCTATTGTAGATTTTCCGTTAGACAAAATGGACTTACTGCTACAGGAGACAATTGCTCAGTCTTGCATGGCGGATGACCTTGAGAAGGCCGTTACTAGTAACCCACACACTGTGGATTCATTTGCAGATAGCGTGATCGAAGAGGTACGAGTCATTGACATCATACCAGCCCTCCCATTCCACAGGCCTCCCTTCAAAGCATTACCACTCACAAGTCAGAAAACCCTGCCGTCCATCTTAAAGGCTCCCGAACTCGAGCTGAAGCCCTTGCCCGAGCTCTTAAAGTATGCATATTTGGGCGACAATCAAACCCTTCCAGTCATCATTGCGTCTACCCTAAGTACGAAAGAGGAAGAGGCATTGGTTCACGTCCTTAAGGTCAATCAAACAGCAATGGATGGACAATAGCTGACATCAAAGGCATAAGTCCCACAAAATGCATGCATAGGATACTGCTGGAGGAAGACTCCAAACCATCACGGGAGGCGCAGAGGTGATTGCATCCACCTATGAAGGAGGTCGTGAAGAAAGAGGTCCTAAAGCTTCTGGACGTTGGAATCATCTATCCAATTAGTGACTCCAAGTAGGTAAGCCCAGTCTAGGTCGTGCCAAAGAAAAGTGGGATCACAGTGGTTAAAAACGAGCATGATGAGCTTGTACCTCAACGGATTCAAACAGGACGGAGAGTGTGCATTGACTATCGAAAGTTAAATATAACCACACGCAAGGACACTTTCCTTTGCCCTTCATTGATCAAATGCTCGAGCGCCTGGCTGGACACTCCCACTATTGCTTCTTGGACGAATACTCAGGATACAATCAGATTGCTATTGCACCCGAAGATCAAGAAAAAAAAAACATTCACTTGCCCATATGGCACTTTTGCATACAGAAGAATGCCGTTTGGATTGTGCAATGCCCCAGCTACCTTTCAGCGTTGCATGATGAGCATCTTCTCCGATATGGTGGAAGATATAATTGAAGTATTCATGGACGACTTCTCGGTGTTTGGACATTCATTCGAAATGTGCTTAGTTAACCTAACCCGAGTACTGGAACGGTGCAGAGAAAGCAACTTAGTGCTGAACTGGGAAAAGTGCCATTTCATGGTACAACAGGGAATTGTCTTGGGTCATGTGATCTCTAGCCGAGGCATAGAAGTGGACAAAGAAAAGTTAGACATAGTGGAGAGGCTGCCATACCCCACTACAGTCAAAGAGGTTCGATCGTTCTTAGAGCATGCTGGCTTTTACCGCAAATTCATCAAAGATTTCTCGAAAATCAGAAGACCTTTGTGTGATCTTCTAGCCAAGGACGCCACATTTGAGTTCACTAAGGGATGCCGTGAGGCATTCAACACACTCAAGGCAAAGCTCACGGCATCACCTATCATCATGCCACCGAATTGGGACTTACCATCCGAACTAATGTGTGATGCCTCGGACTTCGCCATAGGAGCTGTTTTGGGACAGCGTGTCGACAAGCTCCCTCATGTCATTTACTATGCAAGTCGAACCCTGAATGATGCCCAACTGAACTACTCCACCACCGAGAAGGAGCTCCTTGCTGTTATCTTTGCCCTTGAGAAGTTCCGCTCATATCTAATTCAAACCAAGGTCATAGTATACACGGATCATGCTGCCTTGAAGTATTTGCTCACTAAAAAGGACGCCAAGCCAAGGTTGCTATGTTGGATGCTACTGCTCCAGGAATTCGACCTTGAAATCAGAGACAAGAAGGGCAGCGAAAACGTGGTCATTGACCATATGAGTTGATTGCTTCACATTTCCAATGAACAGGCCGATTAGTTGCCCCTCCTCGAGACCTTTCCTGACGAACAACTCTTCGCACTCCAAGCTATCAAAAGGACAAGCTGGCTAAACAAGCTAAGTACTTCATATGGGATGAGCCGTACCTAAGGAAGCATTGTCTAGACCAAATCATTCGGCGTTGCATCCTCGAAGACGAGATGGAATCCGTCTTGACATTTTGCCATAGCTTGGCATGTGGGGGCCATTTTGGAGCTAAGAAGACAGCCCTCAAGGTACTACAAAGTGAACTCTACGGGCCCACACTTTTCAAGGATGCACACGAATTTGTACCCACCTGTGACCGCTGCCAACGCCTAGGTAACATCGGCCCTCGAAATCAAATGCCATTACACCCTATTCTTGTGGTCAAAATCTTCGACGTATGGGTCATTCATTTAATGGGGCCTTTTCCGAATTCCTTTGGCAATCTTTATATTCTGCTTGCAGTTGATTATGTCTCCAAATGAGTGGAAGCAATTCCCACCAAAACTAACGACGCCAAAGTAGTGGTACGTTTTTTGCAGAGTCACATCTTAGCCAGATTCGATGCACCTAGGGCAATCGTCAGTGATGGGGGGGGGGCACACTTATGCAAACATTCGTTTGCAGCCCTAATGAAGAAGTATGGCGTCACCCACACGGTCTCAACACCGTATCACCCTCAAACGAGTGGCCAAGCGAAAGTGTCCAATCGGGAAGTAAAGGACAAATTGGAAAAAACGGTAAATCCTAACCGCAAAGATTGGTCCAGTAAATTGAATGATACGCTGTGGGCCTATCGGACCGCATACAAGACCCCGATTGGCATGTCTCCCTTCCGGCTTGTTATTGGAAAAGGCTGCCACCTTCCAGTGGAATTGGAGCATAAAGCATTCTGGGCTATTAAGCAGATGAACATGAACATCGATGATGCTGGAATACATAGGAAGCTTCAGCTAAGTGAATTAGAGGAGTTACGAAACGAGGCCTTCGAAAGTGCTCGTATCTACAAGGAAAACACCAAAGCTTTCCACGACAAGCGCATTCAGCCCAAGGACTTTCACATCGGACAAGAAGTCCTCCTCTTTGACTCCCGGCTCAGACTAATGCGAGGTAAGTTTCGTTCAAGGTAAATGGCCATCGCCTCAAACACTACTTCAGGGACCTCTCTAATCCAAGCGCAGTCAACCCTGCACCTCCGCATCTGCCCAGCTCCTAGCAAGCCAGCCCCGTCTTGCCTAGATGTTAAATAAAGCGCTCCTAGGAGGCAGCCTAGCCCTGGTTTGTATTTCTCACTTCCTTTTATGTTTCTGCCCGTTATATCTCTCAAACCTTTCTACTGTTGTCATGCTTACTGCTTATCCCATTGAGGATAATGTTCAGTTTAGGTTTGGGGGTGTGGATTTAAAATTTTGCATATAGAAACAAGTAGGTTTGGGGGTGATACACGGCCAGGACATTTAAATTTCTGCTTGAGATTAGTATGATAACTTGTTAATAGGAATGTATATGCTAAGTTAACTGTCTTAGCCTTACTAAGAGTCATGCCATGGTCAAGTAGTTCATAATCTGCACTTCACAATGCCATGTTTTAAAGTGATTAAGTGAACGAAATAACTGAATTTGGGTGAACCTTAGAAAACTAGTGGAGACTACCATGTGAGATCTTTGAGCCTAATTGCCCTTCTTTCTGAGGGATATACTTGTTTCTACTCTTAAACACTCATCAATTTTGTTCTTAATTGTTGATCTCATTACATCATTTTGCATTGAATTTTAAAGAACTAACATCATTTAGATACTCTTGATCTAATGTGTGCTTTGCCATAAGAAGTGATGTAGGCTATGTATGCTTTAACCTCTAAAGGCTTTATCCTACCCTATTGCATGCTCCCTAAGCCAATTTTGAAGCCAAACACTCAACCTTTTCTTTCATCACCCAAAGTATAACCTAACCGAAATACTTAGCCATTCATCACAGCCATGTCCTATAACCTTAGTTTGTGCTAAAGTTGCCGTAAATGAGATTCATGGTGAGAATGAGAGGTGAATGAAGATGCTTCCCAATTCAAAGGACATTGGCGTCAATTCAAAGTTCCAAAGTAAAGAAAAGCTTTACAAGTTGCAAACTGCACGAAAATTTGAGGAAATCATTACATGATCCTGGTTCAGTCCAATTCAAAGAAGAACAGAAAAAAATAAAGAAAACAAATGAAAGAACAAAAAAAAATGTTCAAATCAAAAGAAAGAAAGAAACGTTGAGAAAACGTGAATTGAGCCAAGTGAGCCAAGAGCCTCAAAATAAGCCATCAAGAAAGCACAATGTCCTGGGCCTTAAGAAAGGATTCAGTTCAGAAATTTCAAGTTCAAGTCATGACTTCTCATGCCTTGGCACAGCTCAGGTCCTTTGAATCCCATCCTTCCTTGCTAAACCCCAAAGCTTAGCCCCGTTACAACCTAAAAAGGAAGACCTAACTGATCTTATGGACAATCATGCTGAGGATTAAGGTACGTATCTATGTTCTTAAAGTTCAATTCCTTTCATGAGATCTTTCTTTCCATAAAGTGCTATTCTTCATTGTTACGCATATGTGATTAAATTTGAATTTCATAGCATAAACGCATCACATATGCTTGAAAAGAGTGAAAGCCTAGGATTCTTGTGCGAATTGAGAGTTGCCTAGTGAGGATTAGAGTCGAAGCGAAATCTTTCTAGGGCACTTAGATGAAGTTGTTTTCGAACTTGATCACCTGAAAATATTGGCACTTATACACGAACACCTTCACATGACACTCACGGCTATGGCATTCCTTTTAGTTCTGCAAAGCATGTTTACTTACTTTCATTCTTATTAGCTTGTTAAAAGTACTATCTCTAGCATCTTTTTTTTGTTTAAGTAAAACGCTTGTGGGTATCGTGCTGTTATAACCCTCAGGAGACAAAACTCCTCCTACTAGGCGAACCTAGGGGTTTAAATGTTCTATCTTAACTATAATCGAGTCTTTTCATTTTGTTAGCGTTTGTTTTGATCAGGGACTTGAAAAAGATAGGTTTGGGGGTATTTGATCAGTCGTTATTTATGGATCACTTTGATGTCTTTATATGCCTCTCTTACATGTCTTTTGAATGATTTCGTGCCATAAATAGTAGAAAATGATCAATCTTGTGAGACTTGTGCAGAGTTAGAAAGATAGGTAAAATCTGGAAAGAACGCAAAAAGAATGACTCAAATTGGAGTCCAGATGAAGGAGATGTCCTCATTTCAATACCAGGTCCTGAATGGAGTCCTGAGTGCGCTAGTGCACCAATGCTCCTATTTTGAGTCACTGGCCAAGTACCTCATATCAGGCCCTCTGGGTCTCAAACCTGTGTTTCATGACATCAAGGTCAGGTCCTAGAAGAGCCAAGGTCGCGCCAAGGCAGGTCGAGGACATGTCCCAAGAACTCCCATCCGAGCCCAGATGCGAGCCTAAGCCCGGGGTCCCTGTTCCGCCAGCGATGGATCAGACATTCTCCCTCTAAGCTAAGCCTGACAACATTTGCGCCATGCTAGAATGAAGATGCACTTCTACTATACTCATGATGTGCTTCAAAAGCGCAGTCCCAGATCCTGATTACCAAGACAGTCCAAAAGCCAAGTTCGGCCAGCTTGCGTTCCCACTGGCCAGCTTGCGTTCCCACTTGCCAGCTTGCGTTCCCACTTGTCAGCTTGCATTCACACTCCCAGTCGTATTCTGATTGGTCTGAGAAATTTTAGGGACTTGTAATTATCTAGAAGGATTAGGGCTGTCTTAGTACACGTTAGGATAGGGTTTTGATTTTATTCAAATTCTAGTTGAACAAGGATTCCCTTTTCTTGAAAAATAAGGAACCGTGTTAAGTAAAAAGGGAAAAATATATATATATATATATACGTTTGGGTGGAGTGAGCTAGGGCCATTTTCTGTTTCGGGAGATAGAGATACCCTAGCCACAGAGAGTAATTTGGTTTTTTTGGAGTTTTAAGTTAAAGCTTTGTTCTTCCTGAAGTTGAGTGGTTGGACGTGGAGCTTGGAGAAGAAGGCTCTGCCATGTCTTCTGCTGCACCTATTCTTCACAATATCTTTTGTAACCTTATTTTTACTGCAATTTAATTATGAATTCAATTACGCTTGTGTTTATTTCAGTTATGTGTGAGTAGTCGTTAGGATTAGGGCTACTTGAAACCCTAGCCATGTTAGCTTGTTGATTGGATTTCTGGCACTTGATTATGATTGCTATGCATGCTGAATAACTTGGATTACTGTGCTTAATGACCTTAATTTATGCCTATAAGATTAGCTACCTTGTTTGCATATAATTATTGATGTAATTGCTTGAGTGACCGTCATATCATCTTGTGATTTGGAGCATCAAAAGTATTCTTACTTGTAATCTTAACTCATAACGACCTTGGATTGCATGTCACTGTGCCAAGCCTGAACGAAGATGCGCTTCTACTATACTCATGATGTGCTTCAAAAGAGTAGTCCCATATCCTGATTACGAAGACAGTCCAAAATCCAAGTTTGGCCAGCTTGCGTTCCCACTTGCCAGCTTGCATTCACACTCCCAGCCGTGCTCTGATTGGTTCTAATAGATTTAAGGACTTTTTAATTAATTAAAAGTACAATAACTTTCCCAATCCTTATAGGACATGGTTTTACCAATCCTTATAGGACATGGTTTTACCAATCCTTATAGAATAAGGTTTTCCCTTTGTCTATAAAAATGAGCCTTTGTTAAGTGTTTTGGGGGAGCAGAGAG
This sequence comes from Oemleria cerasiformis, assembly GCA_037349345.1. Taxonomy (NCBI): domain Eukaryota; kingdom Viridiplantae; phylum Streptophyta; class Magnoliopsida; order Rosales; family Rosaceae; genus Oemleria; species Oemleria cerasiformis. The sequence goes on along the minus strand of JAZGTL010000041.1, from coordinate 2,561,494 downwards.
AGAGCGTTCCGTTTTGGTTTTTTGGAGAATTGAGAGCAAATTTTTAGAGATAATATTTTACATACAGATTATTGGACGTGGAGCTAGGAGAAGAAGGTTCTGCCGTGTCTTCTGCTGCACCTGTTTTTAACAATCTCTTCTGTACCCTTATTTTCATTATTGCAATTTACTTATGAATTCAATTATATTTGTTTCAATTTCAGCTATGTGTGAGTAGTCATTAGGATTAGGGCTGCTTGAAGCCCTAGCCATGTTAGCTTATTGATTGGATTTGTGGTTCTTGATTATGATTGCTATGCATGCTGAATAAGTTGGATTACTTTGCTTAATGAACTTAATTTATGCCTATAAGATTAGCTACCTTGTTTGCATATAATTATTGATGTAATTGCTTGAGTGACCATCATATCATCTTGTGATTTGGAGCATCGAAATTATTCTTATATGTAATCTTAACTCATAACGACCTAGGATTGCATGTCACTTTGCTAGGCTAATGTGGTGTCATTAAATTCTCTTTAAACTTCATTCATCATCTTAAAAGGTAGGTGATAGACATTCTAGGCATATGCCCTGTTTAGAACATCCTAAGTAAGAGGGAATAAGATGTGTCTAGTGAACCAGCGCTAGGTCCTAGGCACGGGCACCTAATCCAGAAAATGCATAGTAATTAGGTCAAGGAAATCTGATTAGTAACTATAATTGGTTAGAGTGGATAGTAAGCCTTAATTCGCCTCAGTTAATAATCAATCAACTGTTAATTCTTGCATTGTTATTTTCTGCTTTTTATTTTACTTGTCTTTAAATTTCAGTTCCCACATCATAAAACAACACCCCCACACCCCCACACACCCCACCACCACCCCCCCCCCCCCCCCCCCCCCCCCCCCCCCCCCCCCCCCCCTTTGTCTATAAAAATGAGCCTTTGTTCAATGTTTTGGGGAAGCAGAGAGAGAGCGTTCCGTTTTGGTTTTTTGGAGAATTAGAGAGCAAATTTTAGAGATAATATTTTACATACAGATTATTGGACGTGGAGCTAGGAGAAGAAGGTTCTGCCGTGTCTTCTGCTGCACCTGTTTTTAACAATCTCTTCTGTACCCTTATTTTCATTATTGCAATTTACTTATGAATTCAATTATATTTGTTTCAATTTCAGCTATGTGTGAGTAGTCGTTAGGATTAGGGCTGCTTGAAGCCCTAGCCATGTTAGCTTGTTGATTGGATTTGTGGCTCTTGATTATGATTGCTATGCATGCTGAATAAGTTGGATTACTTTGCTTAATGACCTTAATTTATGCCTATAAGATTAGCTACCTTGTTTGCATATAATTATTGATGTAATTACTTGAGTGACCGTCATATCATCTTGTGATTTGGAGCATCGAAAGTATTCTTACATGTAATCTTAACTCATAACGACCTAGGATTGCATGTCACTTTGCTAGGCTAATGTGGTGTCATTAAATTCTCTTTAAACTTCATTCATCATCTTAAAAGGTAGGTGATAGACGTTCTAGGCATATGCCCTGTTTAGAACATGCTAAGTAAGAGGGAATAAGATGTGTCTAGTGAACCAGCGCTAGGTCCTAGGCACGGGCACCTAATTCAGAAAATGCATAGTAATTAGGTCAAGGAAATCTGATTAGTAACTATAATTGGTTAGAGTGGATTGTAAGCCATAATTCGCCTTAGTTAATAATCAATCAACTGTTAATTCTTGCATTGTTATTTTCTGCATTTTATTTTACTTGTCTTTAAATTTCAGTTCTCACATCGTAAACCCCCCTGCGTGTGTGTGTGTGTGTGTTTTCACTAAGTTAATAAATCTGAACTAAAGTGGTCATAACGTTGATACAAGTCCTCGAGGGATCGACTCTTGCTGTGCTACTATACTATTCTTATCGATTTGTGCACTTGCAAGGATTTTATAATTGTTAGAATTGAATTGTATATTTCTTGCTCTTTAATTCCACCAACATGCTACACTAATGTCCCTTCACAGCTTAGACAGAAGCTGGATGAAACTGCTAGAAAATGTGTGTTTGTAGGCTATGGGAGCTATGAGAAAGGATATCGTATTCACAATCTGGAAACAAAGAAAATTGTGATTTCCAGAACTATGACCTTCAATGAAAAAGCAATGTGGAGTTGGGAAACAAATGAAGGGATCAGAGTCCAAGTTTCAAGTGGAATGGACACTGAGATGGAAGCTGAAGTTCCTATGGTTCAAGAACCAGACCTACAAGCGCAGGACTCACAAACAAATCCCAGCATCAGTTCATCCTTAGAAACATCATATGAGTCAGAGAACATTCCAGTAAAAATGAGAAGTCTAGGAGACATCTATGCTAGATGTAACCTAACTATTGTTGAGCCTGAGAACTTTGAAGAAGCAGTGAAGGACAATGCCTGGAAGAAAGCAATGGAGAGTGAAATTGAGATGATTGAGAAGAACTCAACCTGGGAGTTGGTTAACAGACCAACTGATAAACCAGTGATTGGGGTTAAATGGGTGTACAAAACCAAGCTGAATTTAGATGGCTCAATCCTGAAGCATAAGGCAAGGCTAGTAGCTAAAGGCTATGCACAGAAGCCTGAAATTGACTTCAATGAAACATTTGCTCCTATTGCAAGACTAGATACAATCAGAACTTTGATTGCACTAGCTGCACAGAAGAAATGGAGTCTATATCAGCTTGATGTCAAATCAGCCTTCCTAAATGGTGTTCTAGAAGAGGAAGTCTATATGGATCATCTTGCTGGTTTTGAAGTACAAAGAGAAGAAGGAAAGGTGTACAAGCTCAGAAAGGCCTTGTATGGTTTGAAACAAGCCGCTAGAGCTTGGTATGGTGAGATAGATTCTCACTTACTCAACTGTGGTTATCTAAGGAGTCCTAGTGAAGCTACACTGTACATGAAATCAACTAAGGATGGCATGACCTTAATTGTTTCAATATATGTGGATGACATTGTCTATACTGGAAATTGTGACAGATTGATGAAGGAGTTCAAGGATGACATGATGAACAAGTATGAGATGACTGATTTGGGACTTCTTGTCAGGACCCGTCCCGAATTTCCCCTCGAAACCCGGGAAGAACCCTGATCCCGTCTGACTACCTAAGAAAAGGTTCCCAAAATACCCTTCAATCCTTACAAATTATAATAACAATAATAAATACTTCCTCTTGTCAGACAAGGGACTTAAGCACTCAATAATTCCCGTAATTAATGACCAATCAAATAAAATATAATATCAGAGCATCTAAGTAGGATCAAGAGTAAAATTTAGATATCCTACTCAATTTAGATATCCTACTCAGTTGGACTCACATAAAATCTGTATAATAAAAATACCTCGTGATCCACAATTTGGTTTGAAAACTCTCTTCAAAGGAGTTTAAAATCGTTTAATTTAATCTGGACACAAAATATCTCAAATTCAAATCATTTCGTTCAATCCGACACATAATATCTCAAATTCACTGTTCCCGACATATCCACAACACACCAGGGTATCCCTTGAGATGTGTTAAAATCTGTACAACTCTGTGTACCATCTGTACTGTCTGTACTATCTGTACTATCTGTACTATGCATAGACAGCTTCGCGACCTGGCGGAGCAAGGCCCCTCAACACCAAGGTCCGAACCCTCAACAACCGGTAGAGCAAGGCCCCTCAACACCAGTCAGAGCAACAATAACCATCGGGACGGGAACCAGTGAACCAAATCCATACTTCGAAATCTTTGATTCTCGGCCTAAGCCAAATTCTTTGCAATATCATTTTATGGCCAAAATCGGTAAAATCACAATTACGGGTCTCAACCCAAATCACATACTCAAATAGTTACCACTTCAAAACGATATCAAAATCAAGTACAAAAACCAGGCCATTTCTCAAAACACACTTTCACTGAAATATTGGAAAACATGTGTCCAGCATCATTTCTAAAATCCAGAAATTCATTGCACCCATACATAACAGTATTAAAATCAAAAATACATTTATGCATGCATTATAGTTTATAAACCAAAAGTCCACTCACAAACCTATTCAAGCAAGCTCAATCCCGAACTGTACGCTCCCCTGAAGTTCCTGGAGCAGTATCGCCTGTGTAAGCCGGAAAATCGATCGAAAGGTCCGAAACTTCCTATCCTCGGTTCGGCTTCCACCGTGGTCCTCTCCTTCGATGGTTGGTACGGTTGTGATCGTGGGAAGGAGTAGAATACGATTAGTTGATCAAAACGGGAAGCTAAAGCCTTGAAATCAAAGTTGACTTTATGGTTTTCCTTCGGTGAGTTTTCGCACGGGTTGGGTTCGAAGTGGTTTTGTGTTTGTTTGTCCCAAAGAGAAAATGAGTGAGATGATAAGGATGAAATGAAGATGACATGGATCAGATAAGTCTGATTTGGGGGGTTAAAATATCTTCTCCCAAAACCAAATTACCAAAATGCCCTTGCACATCTAGACCCATAACTTTCGTCCACGAACTCCGTTTTCCGCATGCCGCCTGTCTACGAACTCGTGAGTTCGAGACCTACGCAACGGTATCCAAAACACCGCCGAAAATGTCTCGAAACAAAATTTAACTTTCACGCCCCTTAACAAGCAAGGGTAAAATCGTCATTTTACATAAATAATTTACTTAAATCCAATAATTGAAATTCCGGGTTGTTACACTTATACATCATTTTCTTGTCATGGGAGTTATTCAAACAGAGAAATGCATCTTCATTCATCAGCAGAAATATGCACAGGCTTCAATTGACAAGTTTGGGATGAAAGAATGCAAACCTCTGAGCACACCACTTGCTACTGATGGTTCAGAAGCTGCAGATGAAGGTACTTATAGACAGATTGTTGGTAGTCTGTTATACTTAAATGCCACTAGACTAGACATCATGTTTGCATCTTGTTTATTGTCTAGGTACATGCATAATCCTTCAAAGAAACACTATGGTACAACTAAAAGGGTGTTGAGATATTTCAAGGAACTATCTCTTATGGGATTGAATATCAAAAGGGAAAACAAGCTACTCTATTGGGCTATTGTGATAGTGATTGGAGTGGAAGCTTGGATGATATGAGAATCACCTCTGGTTATGCTTTCTCATTTGGCAGTGGGGTATTCTCTTGGGCCTCTGTGAAACAGCATAGTGTGGCCTTATCTACTGCTGAGGCAGAGTATGTTAGTGCATCTGAGGCTACTGCTCCAGCCAAATGGCTGAGATTCGTGTTGGAGGATTTTGGGGAAGAACAAGTTGGAGCTACACCTATCCTATGTGATAATACTTCAGCTATAGCCATGTTAAAGAACCCAGTCTTTCACCAAAAGACTAAGCACATCAACATGAGGTTTCACTTCATAAGAGAAGCTATGCAAACTGGTGAGATTGACCTAATCTACAGCAAGTCAGAGGAGCAACTTGCATATGTGTTTACTAAAGCACTACCTAAAGGCAGATTCTATTACTTAAGAAGTATGCTAGGGGTAATGCCAGTGAACAGTTTAGGAAGGGATGTTGGTACTTAAGCTATACACTAGGCATCTAGGTGGCTAAGTCTGAGACAAGTCAGCAAAGGAGATGTGCAGGCAGGGCTGTGAACAATCTGTTATAACAGAAAAGTAGTGAGTGTGTGTGTGAGCCTAACTTGGCGTCCAAGACTAGAGGAGCCGTGTGGGATGTGTGTGAATGACATCATAGTGTCATCACACTAACAAAATGTAATAGAGAATGTAATAGGTGTGTGAGTGTGTAATCTGAATGTAATTCAATCATTATTGAACAATCTCTATCTGTCACAGCAGGGAGATCAAACGAATCTAAATTCCTGGGAGGCTCGTGAAAAAATTTCTTCCTTGAATATTCGAAGTTGTAAGGACCTTAAGAATCTTCCAAGCTACAGCTGCAATCACAAATGCTCCTTTACTTTTAGTCTAGTAGGATGCTCTTCCCTCGGCGAGTTTTCTGAGCTTCCCAAGAATATAAGACTGTTAAATTTGAGTGGAGCAACAATACAAGTGTTGCCCTCATCAATCGAGTCTCTCTACGCTCTCGATACATTTCAGCTGGGTAATTGCAAAAAGCTTTTGAGTACACTAAGCATATGTATGTTGAAATCTCTTGAGACACTTTATCTAACTTGATGTTCAGAATTTGAATACTTCCCGGAAATCTTGGAGCCTATGGAGCATTGTTGGTGACTAAGCTGCATCACTGGCAGCTGACTTGGAAGCATACCAGTTGCTGACTCAAGCAAGGAGCTATCATGAACTAAGGCACGAAATTGAAGAGTGTGTGAGTGTGTGAGGCAGTTAGCAACTGCATAGAGTGTGAGAGCAAAATAAGGAGTAAAGAGAAGTGTGTGAGGGTTTGTTATAGCATCCCTAACCGTTTTGTAAGTGTGTGAGTGTGAGTGAAACTATTATGTAATTAAACTAAAAAGAAAAGATAAGAAGAAGTATCACACGGGTAGAATCAGTAACAACTGATCTCCCTCAGCAAGAAAATCCCTCTCAGTCGTTTCATCAAACACTTAGAGTGCAGAAGATCATCATATTGATCTTCATCTAATCTCAGCTAAATTGTTCCTAATCTAACAATCCTAAACCTAAACAGAGAATCATACAAATAAGAATGAATGCATCACAGGCTAATCCCGATTCAAGGATTTCAGCTAGAGATTAGAGTTTAGGGATTATACCTTGCTTGCAGCTGTTCTTGATGGAAGCAACAAGCCAATCCCAATCTGAGAGAGATCATCATCCTCTTCTCCACACCGATCGAAATCAACCAAATCCCTTGCGATTCCACCATAAGTCTGGTCATCCGACATGGTATCAGAGCTGTGAGATCATATCTCTGGGGCGTCTGACTGTGGTGAAGCCGAGCAGGAGTCGAGCAGGAGTTACCTTCACTGCCAAGTCATGGTTAGTAATGAAGGAGGTGAACCGAAGATACCTATATTCACAGGAGTAAACTATGACTTCTGGAATATAAAGATGAGAACAGCACTAAAAGCATGCGATCTATGGACAATTATCACTCAAGGCTTACCTGATCATGAGTTTGATGATGACAATGAAGAGCTTGAGACAGCAGCAAGTCATGCTGATCAGATCAAGAATGACAAGGCTTTGAATCTGATTCAGAATGTTGTTTCTGAGGAGATCTTTCCTAGAATCTCAAATGAAGAGATAGCCAAAAGTGCCTGGGAGATTCTGCAGAAGGAGTACAGAGGAGATCCTAAGGTTAGAGCAGTTAAATTGCAAGGTCTTAGAAGAGATTTTGAATACACACGTATGAAGAATGATGAATCCTTTTCTACATACATGTCTAGATTGTTAGTTGTGGTTAATCAAATGAAAACATATGGTGAGGATATAACTGAAAAGAGATTAGCACAGAAAATCCTGATTAGACTGACTAAACTTTATGATTCAATTGTGTCCATAATTGAAGAAACTAAAGACCTAGAACATATTAGTGTTGAGAGTATCTCTGCATCAATCAGGGCATTTGATCAACGTTTGGAAATGCATTTTGAGGGTGATGTTGAGAAAGCCTTCTCAAGCATGAGTGTGAACAACAAGTCTCAGGTTCAGTCAAATCAGGGGAGGTTCAAGAAGCAGCAGTCAAAGGTGGAAACAAAGGATGGACTACTAGAAAATTCAAAGGAAATGCTAAGTATGAGAACAAGTTCTCTGGGAATCAGAAGGGTGAAACCAGTGGTTCTAAGGATGCTTGCAAGAATTGCAACAAACTTCACTGGGGTGAATGCTGGTTCAAAGGCAAGGTAAAGTGTTTCAAATGTTTTAAGTTTGGACACATTGCCAAGGACTGTTCTGAGAACTAGGTTGCTAATCTAGTTCAGAAAGTGAATGAAGATGAAAGCAACATGTTCTATGCTTACCATTCAGCCTCCATTGAGAAGGATGTGGGTGTGTGGTATTTGGACAGTCGTTGTAGTAACGACATGACAGGGCATGAGTCTGTACTGACCAACCTTGATCGACATCTGAATGTAAAAGTAAAGATGGGTACTGGTGAGTTAGTATAAGCTACAGGGAAAGGCTCTTTACTAGTTCATACTGATCAAGGTGACATGTACATCAGGGAAGTGATGCTTGTACCTGGTTTAGATGAAAACCTACTAAGTGTAGGACAGATGGTGGAGCATGGCTACTGTCTTGTGTTTGGGGACAGTACAACAGAGGTCTATGAAGACAACACCATGAAACAAAGGATTTCCAAAGTACCTATGACTGGCAGCAGGTCTTTCAAGCTTTCTCTGGACTATGTGAGTCCAGTAGCTAGAAGGGTAGAAGCAAAGGAGAGCACAGAGTTATGGCACAGGAGGTTTGGGCATCTGAACTATGCAAGTCTAAAACTGCTAAGACATAAGGACATGGTGGTTGGTCTACCTAGCCTAGAAGGTGACAAAGAACTCTGTGAAGGGTGTATATCAGGGAAACACCATGTGAGTCCTTTTGACACAGAAGAGGCTTGGAGAGCATCTACACCTCTTGAGTTAATACACTCAAACGTGTAAGGTCCGATGCAAACAGAAACAATGGGAGGTAACTTGTATTTCCTTACTTTCATTGATGATCACTCAAGAATGTGCTGGCTGTATTTCCTAAGACACAAGTCAGGTGTGTTGAATGTGTTCAAGAAGTTCAAAGCTATGGTTGAACTACAAAGTAGGTGCAAGGTGAAGAAGTTAAGAAGTGATAGAGGTGGAGAGTACACTTCAAATGAATTCCAAAGGCTCTGTGAAGAGAATGGAATAGAGAGACAGCTGACAGTAGCTTACTCTCCTAAGAAAAATGGGGTTACTGAGAGGAAAAACAGGACTATAGTTGAGATGGCTAAGTCTATGTTGCATGGTAAGCATTTACCCTATGAGTTCTGGGGTGAAGTAGTTAACACTGCAGTATACATCCTAAATAGATGTCCTACCAAGGCTGTGCAAAGCAAGACTCCATTTGAGAAGTTCTCTGGTAGAAGACCAGGAGTGTCACACCTAAGAGTGTTTGGCTCTATATGCTACATGCACATTCCATCTCAGAAGAGACAAAAACTGGATGATTCAAGTATCAAAGGTGTCCTAGTTGGTTATGGTAGCTGTGATAAGGGCTACAGAATCTATAATCTGGAAACTGGAAAGGTTGTGGTGTCAAGGAGTGTGATATTCAATGAAGAAGGAAGCTGGGATTGGAAGAATCATGCAGAAGTCCAAGGGTTCATACCTTTGAGTTTTGACACTGGAACCGATGGTGCTACACCAGCAACTCAAAATACTCAAACTACTATCATCAGCTCAAGTTCAAACTCAAGTTCTGAATCTGATCCTAGTGCAAGTCCTAGTCCTAGTGATTCACCTAGCACAAGTTCTGGAGATACACCAGTAAGGCTAAGGAGTCTAAGTGAGGTTTATGCTAGGTGTCACATGTGTATAATTGAACCTGAAAGTTTCAGTGAAGCAATCAGAGATTCGGCTTGGAAGAAAGCTATGGAGGATGAGATTCATATGATTGAAAAGAATGACACTTGGGAACTGACAGTGAGACCTACTGACAAACCAGTGATTGGTGTCAAGTGGGTGTACAAAACCAAGCTTAACCTGGATGGATCTATTCAGAAACATAAGGCCAAATTGGTAGCTAAAGGGTATGCTTGGAAACCAGGAGTTGATTTCAATGAGACCTTTGCACCAGTTGCAAGGCTTGACACTATCAGAATACTAATTGCTTTAGCAACACAGAAATAGTGGAAGTTGTTTCAACTTGATGTGAAATCAGCATTTCTAAATGGTGTTCTGGATGAAGAAGTATATGTAGATCAGCCTGAAGGTTTTGATGTCAAAGGACATGAAGCTAGTGTCTACAAGCTAAACAAGGCACTATATGGACTAAAGCAGGCACCAAGGGCCTGGTATGGGGAGATTGATTCCTACTTACTGAGTTATGGTTTTGAGAGAAGCTCAAGTGAGGCAACTCTGTATCTAAAGTGCAAGAAAGAGGAAGGAACTCTAATTGTGTCAATCTATGTAGATGACATCATCTACACAGGTGACAGTGCTGCTATGATGGATGAGTTCAAGCAGGACATGATGAACAAATATGAGATGACAGATCTGGGTTTACTACATCATTTCCTAGGGATAGGTGTTCTACAGTCAAGCAATGGCATCTTTATACATCAAAGGAAGTATGCAACCACATTGTTAGAAAAATTTGGACTCAAAGACTGCAAACCAGTGAGTACCCCTCTAGTGACAGCAGAGAAGCTGCAAAGAAATAATGGCAGTGAAGCTGCAGATGAGCAACTCTATAGGCAGATTGTGGGAAGTCTGCTCCATCTCACTGCTACTAGACCAGACATAATGTATGCCTCAAGCTTACTGTCTAGATTCATGCACAACCCTACAAAGAATCACCTAGGTACAGCAAAGAGAGTCCTAAGGTATGTCCAAGGTACACTAACCTATGGAATTGAGTACAAGAAGGGAAAAACAGCAACCTTGGTGGGTTTCTGTGACAGTGATTGGGGAGGCTCAGAAGATTATACGAAAACCACATCTGGATATGCTTTTTCATTTGGCAATGGAGTGTTTTCTTGGGCATCTGTCAAGCAGAGAAGTGTTGCTCTTTCAACAGCAGAAGCTGAGTATGTAAGTGCCTCTGAGGTAACTACTCATGCTGTCTGGCTAAGGTTTGTTTTGGGAGACTTGGGAGAAGAAAATTTAGAGGCTACCCCTCTACTGTGTGATAGTATGTCAGCCATTGCCATGGCCAAGAATCCAGTCTTCCATCAGAAGACCAAACACATAAACAGAAGGTGTCATTACATCAGAGATGCAATCCAAAATGCAGAGATAACCCTACACAACTGCAAATCAGAAGAGCAACTTGCAGACATATTCACTAAAGCACTACCTAGAGAGAGGTTATGTTATCTAAGAAGTCAGCTGTGAGTGGTTTCAGTGACTAGCTTAGGAGGGGATGTTGGTGACTAAGTTGCATCACTAGCAGCTGACTTGGCAGCATACCAGCTGCTGACTCAAGCAAGGAGTTGTCATGAACTAAGGCACGGAATTGAAGAGTGTGTGAGTGTGTGAGGCAGTTAGCAACTGCATAGAGTGTGAGAGCAGAATAAGGAGTAAAGAGAAGTGTGTTAGGGTTTGTTATAGCATTCCTTACCGTTTTGTAAGTGTGTGAGTGTGAGTGAAACTATTATGTAATTAAACTAAAAAGAAAAGATAAGAAGAAGTATCACACGGGTAGAATCAGTAACAACTGATCTCCCTCAGCAAGAAAATCCCTCAGTCGTTTCATCAAACACTTAGAGTGCAGAAGATCATCATATTGATCTTCATCTAATCTCAGCTAAATTGTTCCTAATCTAACAATCCTAAACCTAAACAGAGAATCATACAAATAAGAATGAATGCATCACGGGCTAATCCTGATTCAAGGATTTCAGCTAGAGATTAGAGTTTAGGGATAATACCTTGCTTGCAGCTGTTCTTGATTGAAGCAACAAGCCAATCCCAATCCGAGAGAGATCATCATCCTCTTCATCACACCGATCGAAATCAACCAAATCCCCTGCGATTCCACTGTAAGTCTGGTCATCCGACAAGCATCTCAAGTGTTTATGTTTAGAAGAAACAGTGATCAAAGGGCTACCCCTATCAATCAATTGTCTTTCTGCTCTTGTTATTATTAAACAGAAGAATTGCAATATAGGCTCATGAGTCTCAAGGAGAGCATTTGTAAGTTGAAATCTCTAGAGACACTGGATCTTACTGGATGCTCTAAGTTCGAATATTTCCCAGAAATCTTGGAGCCTATGGAGCATATGAAGTGTTTATATTTAGAGGAAACAGCGATTAATGGGCTACCCTTGTCAATCAATTGTCTTTATGCTCTTGTTATTATTGAACTGAAGAATTGCAATAGGCTCGTGAGTTTCTCGGAGAGCATTTGTAAGTTGAAATCTATAGAGACACTAGATCTTACTAGATGCTATGAGTTTGAATATTTCCCTGAAATCTTGGAGCCTATGGAGCATCTGAAGTTATTATGTTTAGAAGAAACAGGGATCAAAGGGCTGCCCTTGTCAATCAATTGTCTTCCTGCTCTTGTTATTATTAAACGGATGAATTGGAATAGACTCGTGAGTATGTCGGAGAGCATTTGTAAGCTGAAATCTCTAGAGACACTGGATCTTACTGGATGCTCTGAGTTTGCATATTTCCTAGAAATCTTGGAGCATATGAAGTTTCTATATTTAGAGGAAACAGCGATCAAATGTCTACCCATGTCAATCAATTGTCTTTATGCTCTTGTTATTATTGAACTAAAGAATTGCAATAGGCTTGTGAGTCTCCCGGAGAGCATTTGTAAGTTGAAATCTTGGGAGGTACTAGATCTTACTGGATGCCCTGAGTTTGAATATTTCCTCGAAATCTTGGAGCCTATGGAGTGTCTGAAACTTTTTTGTTTAGAAGAGACAGAGATCAAAGGGCTACCCCTGTCAATCAATTGTCTTTCTGTTTTTGTTATAATTAAACTGATGATTTGCAATAGACTCGTGAGTCTCCCAGAGAGCATTTGTAAGCTGAAATCTCTGGCGACACTAGATCTTATTGGATGCTCTAAGTTCGAATATTTCCTAGAAATCTTGGAGCATATGAAGTTTCTATATTTAGAGGAAACAACGATCAAAGGGCTACCCCTGTCAATCAATTGTCTTTCTACTCTTGTTATTATTGAACTGAAGAATTGCAATAGGCTCGTGAGTCTCCCGGAGAGCATTTGTAAGCTGAAATCTCTAGAGACACAGGATCTTACTAGATGCTCTGAGTTTGAATATTTCCCAGAAATCTTGGAGCCTATGGAGCATCTGAAGTTTCTATATTTAGAGGAAACAACGATCAATGAGCTACTTCTTTCCATCAATTGTCTTTCTGCTCTTGTTATTATTGAACAGAAGAATTACAATAGGCTCTTGAGTCTCCAGGAGAGCATTTGTAAGCTGAAATCTCTAGAGACACTGGATCTTACTGGATGCTCTGAGTTTGAATATTTTCCCGAAATCTTGGAGTCTATGGAGCATCTGAAGTTTTTATGTTTAGAAGAAACAGCGATCAAAGGGCTGCCCCTATCAATCAATTGTCTTTCTGCTCTTGTTATTATTAATCTGAAGAATTGCAATAGGCTAGTGAGTCTCCTGGAGAGCATTTGCAAGCTGAAATCTCTAGAGACACTAGATCTTACTGGATGCTCTGAGTTTGAATATTTCCCAGAAATCTTGGAGCCTATGGAGCATCTGAAGTTTCTGTATTTAGAAAAAAACAGCGATCAAACGGCTACCCCTGTCTATCAATTGTCTTTCTACTCTTGTTATTATTAAACTGAAGAATTGCAATAGGCTCGTGTGTCTCCCGGAGGGTATTTGTAAGCTGAAATCTCTAGAGACACTGGATCTTACTGGATGCTCTGAGTTTGAATATTTCCGAGATATCTTGGAGCCTATGGAGCATATGAAGTTTCTATATTTAGAAGACACTGCGATCAAAGGGCTACCCCTGTCAATCGATTGCCTTTCTGCTCTTGGTTTTACTACGATGAGCAATAGGCTTGTGAGTCTCCCACCGAGCATTTGGAAGCTGCAATCCCTTAAAGGGTCGCTCAATCTCACTGGTTTATCTAAATATGAATACTTCCCAGAAATTTTGAAGCCCATCCAACATGTGAGGTTTCTAAATTTGACTGGAACAAAGATTAAAGAGCTACCCTCGTCCATATTAGAGTGCCTCTTTGGTCTAGTTAGGATTATCCTAAGTAGCAGCAAAAGGCTAGTGAGTGTTCCAAGGAGCATTTGTAAGTTGAAATTTCTTGAAAGCCTTGATCTCAGTTATTGCTCTGAATTTGAATGCTTCCCAGAAATATTGGAGCCAATGGGACGTCTAATGTTTCTTAGTTTGAGAGAAACAGCGGTTAAAGAAGTACCCTTAAGTATTCGGAATCTATATGCGCTTGAAAATTTGAAACTTTCTGGGTGCCAAAACCTTGAGTTTGTCCCAAATTGCATCTACACTTTAAACAAGCTGAAAACTCTCAGCTTTGCTCGCTGTCCGAAACTTGTAGAGTTACCTCCCTTCTTATCAGATTGTTTGGTCTCTTGGGAAAAACTAAACCTCAGTTATAATGGTATATCAGAAATTCCTGATCGGATTGTATGCTTAACCTCACTACGAAAACTAGATCTAACTGAGACCCCGATTGAGAGCATACCGGCAAGCATTAAACAAGCTTATAATCTTCATCCGATAAGAATAAGCAGTTGCAAGAGCCTTCAATCTTTACCAGAGCCCCCAGACATTCGTTTTCTTGATGCAAATGGCTGCGCATCCCTGAAGGTCGTCGTGCCAGCAGCAGAAACGCACCAAACCCAATCTCCAATCTATAAACCAAACAAACGCATGGATTGTTGTTTGATGACCAAACATACATGCATTGATAAATTGATGATCATGGCTTGATTTGAATAATTAAACCAACTATCATGGAATTGATGATCATGGGTTGTTTTGAATAACTAAACCAACTATAAATCATGGAAATTTGGAATGGATGATTTGCTCTCCACCTTATGGATGATCCGTTTTCTTCCTTATGGATGACCCGCTCTCCACCTTATAGAAGATTCGCTCTCCACTTTGTGGATGATCTGCTCTCCACATAGTGGATCGATGATCCACTCTCCATGTTATGGATGATCCTCTCTCCACCTAATGGATGATCCTCTCTCCACCTAATGGATGATTCCCTCTCCACCTTATGGATGATCCACTCTCCACCTAATGGATGATTTTCTCTCCACCTTATGGATGATCCGCTCTCCATTTTTGTTCATACTACAGACTAGAATGATCGTACATAGTTGTAATAGCAGCCAAGTTGATGGACCATGTAACGCCTAGACCTAAAACTAAAGTAAATTCGTAAAAGTAGTTGAGAAATGACAATTTTGCCCTTGAAGAGTAGGCTTTTGGAGGTCACTTTTTGTTTAAAAATACTTTTGGAAGTTTTTCTTTTACCGTTGCATAGTTCTTGTCCTCACGAGTTCGTAGACATACGTCATGCAAAAAGTAGAGTTCCAATGAAAGAGTTATGGCTCAAAAACAAAAAGAGCAGTTTCGTAATTATAGAAAATCACATTTTTAAGTTTAGATGACACTTTCTCTCTCCTCACTTTCTCTCTCCCCGAGCTCAACCCCCTCCTCCCCCAAAATTTACGGCCAAACCCAAAATCCCAACTTTGGAGGGCCATAACTCCGTCGTCCGGCTACCGATCGTCATGATTCTTTGGCCAAAATTTTCATATCTTCAAGCTCTACCCTTCCCCCCAAAAGAGCCAGTCTAATTAGTACCTCGTTATTGTCTCTCGTGAGGAGAGGGTCTGCTAGGGTTTGGGAGGTGTGGCGGCTCTTTCTTTGAGTGACGGCGCTGAAGTGGGGAAGTTTCTCTTTGCATGACGGCTTGGGTTTGTGATGTTTTATGACTTCACTTAGATTTTGTCCTAATCGGGTTCTGCTTGGCATCGCAAGTGATTTGGGGCCGTTCCGACTACTTGGCGCGCACAGCAAGGTCTGAGTACGGCATGGATTTGGAGGGTTTGGGACAGCGGTTTGGGGGTGGGCTTCTGATTATCTGATCGAGAGAGAATCAGGACATGGGTAGAGTTGGATGAGGCCAATGATGTTCCACTGGGGTTTCAGTTGTGTGATCGCCGAGGTCCTCACCCACAGGTCCGCGAACCAGGATGCCTTTGTCTCCTTGTTTCGGGGATTGTGGAAAGGGAGGGAGGGGGTTCTCATCAACTCTATCAGTGAAAAGCGCTTCCTGGCTCAGTTTGCTTATCCGCATCATGTACGAAGGGTACTGGATATGCAGCCGTGGACCTTTGATGAAGCGATGGTTCTTGTGGCGGAAGGTACGCGCTCAAGGAACCCTAGAACAATGCGGTTAGACTGGTGCAACTTTTGGGTTCAAATGCATAATTTTCCAACCCTATGCATGACTATTAGGGCTATGGAGAAAATTGGGGGACTGCTTGGTTCAGTTCTTGAGGTGGACAAGTCAGGTGGGAGGGAGTGTATCAGTCGCTTTGTTCGAGCCAGAATAAGGATCAATATTCGTGAACCTTTTATGCGATGGGCGAAGGTTGAGTTCCCAGTGGTGGGTGATACTTGGGTGGGTTTCTAATATGAATTCCTACCGACATATTGTTTGGTTTGTGGGTTCCTTGGCCACATGACCAGGCACTGTGTGGAGGCCAAGGGCACGTAACATGGTGTAATTGGAGAAGTGGATAGAGACCTCGTATTGGCTTTTAAAAATTTGGAGGCCACCTCTGACCTGCGTGGGAAAGTGCTCCAGAGTGTGATCCGGCGTGGTTGGAGGGAAACTATCAGAGATAAGGCATGACGCGGGGATGGTGTGGCGTCTGACCTTGCTTTTCATATTCAGCAGGAACGGGAGGAGGTTGAGGGCCTTCGGCAGCATCTGGCTTCAACGTTTGACGAAGGGAGGATTGGAAGAGGGGGGTGATCAGTGGCAATACCAGTGAGCATGTAGTAGAAAGTAAGGGGACGTCTGGTTAGGGTGATGCAGTTGCGCATAGTAGTGTTGCAGAAGCGAGGCTGGGTGTGGTGTGGCCGAGATAGGAGTGGGGGATGGATTGGGTGATGCAGCTGTAGTGGTAACAGTGGCGGGAAAGGATAGTGCGATTCAGGGTTCAGACCCGTTTCTTTTGGCACCAATATTTGACAATTTGAATCCTGTTCAGCGTCCCCGTAAGCGTGGAAGAAAGCCTAGGCCTGCTACTTTGGTTGAGTAGGAGGGCAGCAGTCATGGAGGGGATAGTGAGGCTAGGGAAGCTTTCGGTGGGGGTGACACTATTGGTCGTTGGGAGGCCAAACGTAGCCATGTGGAGTTTGTTGGTTCGTCTTCTCAGGTGGTCGGGGCCTCCCTTGATGGGTCTCTTGAGCAGAGGGGTGATGTTTCCACCTCTGCCCAGGAGCTGTAGACACATGAGGATTCTCTACTGGAATTGCCAGGGCATCGGTGGTGCCTTGACAATTCATGATTTGGAGGAGCAAAATAGGCTTCTTTAACCTAGTGTGGTGGTGTTACTGGAGACGAAAAACAAAAGTGAGAGGTTTCGGTATTTGCAAGGACGACTAGGTATGGATTTTATGCAGCCCGTGGAGCCGAGAGGGCTTAGTGGTGGCCTTTGTGTTTTCTGGAAATCTGTCGGGCTTGTGGACCTTGTAAAAACTACAGATTTTGTTATTGAGTTATTTGTCACTGATGAGGATCGTAGGTGCAAATGGAGATTGTTTTGTATTTATGCCAGTACTAATGATGGGAAAAGGGCACGGTAGTGGGACCTTTTGCGTACTAGATTGCGACGGGATTCTGACTCTTTTTTACTGCTGGGGGATTTTAATAATGTCCTTTGTGCTAGTGAGAAAGAGGGTGGGATTACAAGGTCTGCCACTAGTATGATAACGTTCCGGTCTTTTGTGGCTGATGGGCAGCTGCTAGACTTGGGATACATGGGTCACCCTTTACTTGGCATAACAAGAGGGAGAATGGGTTTGTTCAAGCTCGGTTGGATAGGGGTTTAGCTATAGACTCCTGGGTTAGATCGTATCCATATGCAACAGTCACTCAAAATTTATTATCAGGGTCTGATCTCTCCATGTTGGCGGTGGATACTTGTCCTGGTACCGGGAAACATCGCCCTAGGTTTATTTATGATCCCCGGTGTAATAAAGAAGCCAATTGTGAGGGGGTGGTTAAGAGGGAATGGAGAAAACACCTGTTGGGATCTCCTTGTTACCTAGTGACGGAAAAATTGAAAGCGATCCGTAAAGGCCTTCTGGTTTGGAGGAAGAAGGGGAACGGGAACGCTCAGGTGGCAATTGATCAGCTGAATGAGCAATTACATGACTGTTATCAGGCTGCTGATTATGATGGACAGCGGGTATGTTATCTTGAAGCAGACTTGAAACAAGCAGTGCTTGATAATGAAGTTTATTAGAAGTTGGTTCAATTGTTAAATGAGGGGGATAAGAACTCTAAGTTTTTTCACTCTAAGACTGTCAAGAGAAGGCGACACAATAAGATCAAGGGCTTGTTTGATGCGAGGGGAGTATGGAGGAACAAGGAAGAGGATCTTGGAGGCATTGCCGTGGGGTTCTTTAAGCATCTCTTTGAATCTTCTCAGTCGACACTTGTGGGTGAGGTTACAGACTGGATTTCCCCACGAGTCACGGATGAGGAAAACGCATCTTTGGTCCGTCCTGTACATGCAGAGGAAGTTCAACAAGCAGTGATGCAAATAAACCCTATGAAATCTCCAGGTCCGGATGGCTTCACTACAAGCTTCTATCAACGGCATTGGGGGGTGATAGGGCATGAAGTGATCCATGCAGTGACTTCTTTCTTTGAGACTGGGCACCTTCTGAATCTTCTCAGCCGACACTTGTGGGTGAGGTTACAGACTGGATTTCCCCACGAGTCACGGATGAGGACAACGCATCTTTGGTTCGTCTTGTACATGCAGAGGAAGTTCAACAAGCAGTGATGCAAATAAACCCTATGAAATCTCCAGGTCCGGATGGCTTCACTACAAGCTTCTATCAACGGCATTGGGGGGTGATAGGGCATGAAGTGATCCATGCAGTGACTTCTTTCTTTGAGACTGGGCACCTTCTGAAAAAGGTGAATTTTACGTACTTGGCTCTAATCCCTAAAGTACCTAGCCCCCTTAACAAGACGCAAATTCGGCTTATTTCGTTATGTAATGTTCTTTACAAGGTGATTTCAAAAGTGCTTACTAATCGGTTGAAGTGTCTGATGATGAAAGTGATTAGCGATTCTCAAACAGCCTTTGTTGCAGGCAGACATATTACAGATAATGTGTTGGTCGTGCATGAGGTGTTGAATACCATTCGTAAGAAGAGGGGCCGGGAAGGGGTGGAAATGATGCTTAAACTGGATATGGCCAAAGCTTATGACCAAGTGGACTGGGGTTTTCTGTTGGCAATCATGCGGAAGCTGGGGTTCAATAATGTTTTCTATCAATGGATTATGGAGTGCATTTCTTCGACGTCTTTTAGTGTTCAAATGAGTGGGGCACCGACCGAGGTCTTCTATCCATCCAAGGGGCTTCTACAAGGAGACCCACTCTCCCCATTTATGTTTGTTCTTTGTGCAGAAGGCCTCTCTGCGATCTTAAAAATGAGGGTGGAAGTGGGGGCTTTGCATGGTATCCCGGTGGCACTAGGAGCGTTCAGTTTGACCCATCTATTTTTCACGGATGATTCTGTTTTATTTGCAAAGGCTTCTATGTCGGATGCTACTGTTATCAAGGAGGCCTTATGCCTTTATGAGGTTAGTTCTAGCCAGATGGTGAATCTTGAGAAGAGTTTTGTCCTCTTTAGTGCAGATTGTCCCATACAGCTTCAGAATCCGATTGTGGGTGCACTCGGGGTTAGGAGAAAAGAGGAATTTGGGCAGTATTTGGGTCTAAAAGCTGATTTTGGTGAATCAAAGAGGGCTATTTTTGAGGATATTTGGAATCGAGTGGAGGCTAAAGTGCAAGGGTGGTCCGAACAATTTTTGTCCATGGCGGGTAAGGAGGTCATGGTTAAGGCTATTTCTCTTGCGCTGCCTAACTATGCAATGTCCTGTTTCCAAATACCGGTTGGGGTTTGCAAGGATGTGAAAAGAATCCTAGCTCGATACTGGTGGGGTAAGCAGCATATGGAACGTGGTATTCATTGGGCGCTTGGGAAAAAGCCACGATGCCGAAATGTAAGGGTGGGCTTGGCTTTCACGATTTGAGAAGCTTTAACATTGCTATGCTAGCAAAGATTAGGTGGCGTCTAATTACGGATCCCACTTCTCTATTGGCTAGGATTTTGCTAGCCAAATATTACCCCGATGGATCCTTCCTGCAAGCTAAGGACAAGGCCGGTTCTTCATGTGGGTGGAAAGGAATTTTCCAAGGTCAGCATTTATTATAGGCTGGTGTCCGTTAGAAGGTGGTGGATGGAAAGTCTATTCGACCCTTGTTGGACCCATGGCAGCCTACTTGTAGGCCATTTCGGATCAGGTCTGGTGGCCCCAATGTTCCCGCTTGTGTTCATGATTTGGTGAATTCCTCCCGGTGTACTTGGGAGGCTGGCCTCGTGGATAGCTTGTTTCGGCCGGAGGAAGCAAGAGCAATATTGGCCATTCCTTCGAGCAAGTATGGTTGCAAAGACCGAATGGTTTGGCACTACTCAAAATCTGGTTCTTATCATGTCCATTCGGGATATATCTTGGCTTCTGAATTAAGTAGGAATTGTGAGTTCTCAAGGAAGGGTGGTCGTGAATCCAGCACGGCTGGTGCTCATGATTATTTTTGGAAGGGTATATGGAAGCTAGATGTGCCGAATAAAATTAGGTAATTTATTTGGCGATGTTGTCGAAATTGTTTGGCGGTGCGGCATAACTTGAAAAGGCATAGAGTCCAGGTTGAAAATTTATGCCCTTTGTGTGGGCAAGAGGACGAATCCAAAGCTCACTTGTTCTTCACTTGTATGTTTGAAAAAAATTGCTAGTTTGGTGGCCCCCTACAGTTGGACATTGAAGGTCTGAGGGGTCTATCCTTTCGGGATTGTTGGGGTCAATTGCGTACTATGTTTCAAACCGTGGATGATGTAGATGTAGTCTTTCAGACCTTGGCGTTTGGGTGTTGGAGGATTTGGAAGGCTCGGAATTTGATGTGTTTCTAGGACGATGTTCAGCCCCCAGAGGTGACCATTGGGCTAATACAGAAGCAGATTGCTGAGTTAAGAGACACCAAGGCTTATGCGGTGCCTACAATTAATCAGGTTCCTATGGTGGATAGGGCAGGGATTGGTTGGGGGCTTCAGCAGTGGTACGACCAAGGTTGGGTCTGCTCAAGCTGAATTGTGATGCCGCATGGGAGTTTCCACCAGCGAGGAGCTCCTATGGCTGGGTTCTGCGTTCGTGGTCTGGAGGTTTTGTGGGTGCAGGTGGCCATGGTGGGTTCACCTGTGGCTCTGCCCTTCAAGCTGAGGCTTTGGCAATTCGGGCAGGTTTGGTGGCTTGTTTAGAGGCCGGCCAACAGAAGGTTGAAGTTGAGACGGATTCCTTGCAATTGGTGATGTTGCTTAATGCTACTGCTTGTGATGTGTCAGTTGAGAACATTCTACATGATATTCGGTTCCTCCGTGGGTCATTTATTTCCTTGTCTTTTTGTTTTGCCCCCCGGGGTTGTAACAAGGCAGCTCATGTCGTGGCAGCTCATGTGAAATTATTGGGAGGGTGCCATATCTGGTCAACTTTTGAACCAGATTGGCTATTTAACCTTCTTGTTGACGATGTTGGTGTTTTTGTGCGGTTATAATTTTTGCAATAAAGTTACTATTTAGGAAAAAAAAAATTAGTGCCTCGTTTGATCGAATTGTGGCTGGAAAGGGCCGGCCAAAATACCACCGCGAAGACCAATCTTCAAGTTGCAATTCCGGCCACATCCGTTGTTCGTTATCCTTGGTTCTTCTTGCAAAAGGTTTGTCTCTCAACCCTCTTCCAAGCCCATTTGAGCCCTGACATCAACGGCCACCGTAGGTGGTGGTCCGATGTCGAGAAATTTAAGTATTTTCGACTGATATTTGCTGATTCCGGCCACTTCCAGCCAAAATTGGACTTTGACATAGTTGGGAAGTTTGTTTTACTTGTTGTGCTTGTTCTTTTGACATAGGTGTTAACCACTAATTTGGAAATTTCCGGTAGCCGGATTGCTTTTTGCCGCCAGTGGCAGTGGCGTAGCGCGGCGGTACATTAGACCATGTAGTGGCAATCCTAAGTATATAGAATTGTCCCTTAGGTTTTTGGACAAGTCAAATCGACATATTTTGGTCATTTGCTTAACGATTGAAGGATCGTCAAATCTAGTCCGTTCGATAAAAAATTAGAGAGCAGTTGGATCATCACCATATGTTAGTATGTTAATCCTCATGCCTCTAGGATTGTGTAGAAGTTGACGGATCTAGAATCAGAGGTTCAGATCTCTAGATTTGCAATTATAAAGTTTAGGCTTGTTAAGTAACATTTGAGGGCTTGTGGGAACCTACGGGTGTTCGAGTCCGCATTTAAGGTTTAGAATTGTCGTTTATTGATGCAGTGTATCGTTCTTGACAGGCGTGGTGGCTCCGAAGTACGGGGGACCGAATAGCTTAGAGTCGAACTCGCTTGGACTTTGAGGTGAGTGGACTTGTTTTCCTAAATTATAATGCAAGCATATTGGGATGTTTCAAATATTTTATTATCAATTCGAATGTCGGATATCAAATGGAATAATTTATTATCTTCGGGCGTCTTGGGAATGAAGGAAAATCATTATAAAGTGTTTATTTTCGTTATAAGACCCGAGAACTATAGATAGTGATTTTACTTGGTTTTTCATTGACTATGGATTTCAATAGTGGTTATGAGTTGAGGAAATTAAGGGTCCGTTTAGATAGCTATGAATTCATATTTGGATTTGGATTTCGATTTGGGCATCCAAATCCAAATTTATCTGTTTGGATCATTATTTGTTGTGAGGATTTGGATTTTGCCCAAATCCTCTATGAATCCTCTATGGATTTCATAAGACCAAATTTTAAAATTTCAAATCCATTTTGAATCTAGTCATTTGACAAATCCACATCTTCTCTTTCCCCTCTTTATTTTCAGAAAAAATAAAACATCTTTATTTTCACTTGTTTTCCATCCTCTTTTTTTTCATCATTTTTTCCATGCTCTATTTTTTCATTTTTTTGTCTTTTTTTTCTAGCATCTCTTTGCCAAATTTTATTTTTCATTTTTTTATCCTTCTATTTTTTTTTCCTCTTCTTTTCATCATTTTGTTTTTTTCATCTTTTTATTTCATCATTTTTTTTCATATTTAATTTTTTCAACCTTTTTTTCCATCCTTCTATTTTTTTTTTCCATCCTATTTCATCATTTTTTTTCATATTTCTTTTTTTTAATCCTTCTTTGTTCCCCTACTCTCTTCCCCTATGTTAGCTCATATTGCTCTGTTCTCCACCTTTGTCGCCCATTTCTCTCCTCCTCTATCACCCCTATTTTCTCCTCCTCCTCTACCACCCCTATTTTCTCCTCATCCTCTTCCACTCATATTTCTCTTTCCTCCTCCTCTGCTCGCCCATTCTCTCTCTATCAATCTTTATGTAGGTTATAAACCTTTACGTGGTGTTCACAAACCACCATTTTATTCAATTTTTTTATCTTATTGTTCTACCAGACTAATAATTGAATTAGCATAAGATCTTGGTGGCCTTTAATTGAATAATAATTGAATTAACAAAAGATTTTGGTGCACCTTAATTACCCAAGAAGCGTCCAAAAGCTTGCTTACCAAGATTGGTAACATGCAATGTCAATTTGTCAAGAGTCGCAAACAATTTCAGCACTGAGCCACTGGTACTAAAATTGATGTAACGCACCCTTGGAAACTCAAAATCATGGGCTATAAAATTCTCCAGAAACTAGACTTATAGAGCTTTCCAAACAAATATGGCTCATTGTTTGGTTCTTTATGAGCATGTACAGTTCAATCCGTAAAGTTGACACATTTGTATTAACAGTTTTATTAACAACATTGAGCTACTAGTACTAAAACTAATGAAAATCCTTGTAGAAACTCGAAATTATGAGCCATAAAAATCTAATACCCTTTAGGGGAAATTTCTCACAAAAATTGCTCTCAACACGTTAAAACTACCAATTCTACTTAAAACAACTAGTGCAAAACATAGGAATAAGGTATGAAAAGTAAACGTAAATATTATCAGGCTTCAATTTCAGTTTATATTATTATTTTTAGTTAACTTAATCTTTAAAAAAAATTTAAACGAAAAAAAAAATTGAAAAAAATATTTACGTTGTTAACAATGTATTAATGGTTATGATTATTAATAATATTCATTTAGGTAAATAAATAATGAGCCATTTTGACATTATTATTTTTAATTTGTGTAATGAAATTACTTATTTAATCCTCAATTCAAATCCTTACAAATAAAAAGTTTGCCAAATAATTGATTTTAAATGAAGAAATTTCAAATCCACAAACAAATATTTATGTTGCCAAACAATATAATTTCAAATGAAGAGATTTCAAATCCCTTCATTTGAAATCCAAATCCAAATCCAAATCCTTGTTCCCAAACGGGCCCTAAGGGAATTCATTAGCACATGTATTATTATCCTTTTAAGGTTCGGAAAGCAAGAAGAAGGATTAAATGGATTTATTGATAATTATGGATTTTCCGAACTTCTTATCATTTATGTATTTCAAGGATTTAGAATGATTATGCTTAAGGGATGTATGGTTACTTCTGGATGTTGATAACGATTTTGAACATGGTTTGGGGCTTGTACTGGATATGGATATTGGGCCTTGGTTCGAAGTTATGGACGTTGGGTTTAGGTCCGGGTTTTGTTGATTTTGGCTTCGACTAGGTATTATGGAATTCCACCACATGTCTTTGAGGTATTGTCGGACATGTGAGGCGGGGTTTTTCACCGACACATGATGTTGAGGTATTTTCCGTCATGTGCTCATTGAGGTTTGGATTATTTCTCCGACACATGACGTCGAGATATTTTCCGTAATGTGCCCGTTGAGGGTTATATGATCTTGAGGTATTTTCGGTCATGCGTGTTCATTTTTTACACATGACCTTGAGGTATTTTCGGTCATGTGACTGCATGATCTTGAGGTATTTTCGATCATATGTGCTCATCTCCAACACATGACATTGAGGTACTTTCGGTCATGTTCTAGTCGAGGTTATCTACGTGCGTAGTACATGATTTTCGACACATGATCTTGAAGTATTTTCGATCATATGTGCTCATCTCCGACACATGACATTGAGGTATTTTCGGTCATGTTCTAGTCGAGGTTATCTACGCGCGTAGTACATGATTTTCGACACATGATCTTGAGGTATTTTCGGTCATGCAGAGAGTAGGTCCCTGGGTTGGACCTCTTGGTTCTCTAGCCATTGCCTTGAAGTATTTTCGGCAGTGGTTAGGAGGGCATGTGCCCGTGTTGGACGGTCCGGGATATCGAGCTACGGCTTGAGATGACGGCTACAGTCGGGATGTTGAGCTACAGCTCAGGATGATGGTTATGGCCGGGATGTTGAGCTACGGCTTAGGATGACGGCTACGACCGAGATGTGGGGCTACGGCCCGGGATATCAGCTTCGGCCGGGTTATTACGATGGCAAGTACAATTGGATATGGCGTGGGTTCCACCTATGGGTGTCTTAATGTAAGTATGATTTACCATGAGGTGGGTGGTCATGATTATCATTATTATTATTATCATCACTTTATAGCGTGTGTACGCTTCGGTATGCTTCTATTGTCCACTTACAATTGTTTTGGTTTTGTGCCCTCCAGGCCGTAGCGGGACGAGGCAACGAGACTAAGAGGAGGCATCATCTGTTGTTGCGTTACCGTCACATAGGACTTTTATTAGTTTATGTAGACTTACGATTAACCTAGTTTACTCTGATCCACTTCTAGGTATTGTATATTATTTCGAGGGCTTGGTAATTTGAGCTCAAATTGGTTTTCGGTTGTGGATTTAGCTAGACTATTTGGTTTTGTATTTATGTTGAATCCTTCGTCTGATAGTGGAAGCCGGTTTTGACCCATTACAGGGGAGATTCTGTCGAAATTTCGGTATAATTCTCGTAAGGTTTGGTTGGCAGTGTGAGGGCATTTCAGGAAGGTTTTAGAATTTTACAGGGGTTGTCAGACAGGAGCAGGGCTTCTCTCCGGTTTCGAGGGGAAATTCGGGAAGGATTTTATCCGACCGTTGTTGGAAGAAAAGTACAACAATAAAGTAATACCAATCTTAACAATTATAGCATAGCAAGCGCACTAATCAATAGACAATATAGTGGTACCAAGCCAGGGTCGAATCCCACAAGGACTTGACTCAACAATGTATCCAAAGCAATATATTGTATAGTTCACAAGCAGGTACTCATACACTAAGTAGATATGCAAGACACTTATAATAAAGGCACATAACAAAGGGGGGTTTTAAAGTTAAAAGATGTTGTAAATGGGGGATTTAATGCAAGTAAGTAAAGTGAATCACAGGGGTTTGTAATAAGATTAAAGACCGGTCAAGGCAGTCCCTATCCACACCTAACCCCAACGTTTTCCAACTTGGTTTGCAAGTTTCAATTACCATGTATCCTTCTTGGTTTAGTGCCCATGCAAGGGGTCACTTAAGCTCACCCTTAAACATTTATTCCTCCTTAGCTTGTATGTTTAGTTCTCTTAAGCTACTAAACTTCTAATCAATTATGCAATAGTTCTCTTAAGCTACCAAAGCATGCAGGAAAGCATTAAGTACAAAAGGAATTTAATGATACTACACTAACCCTAGAAAGTGATGTGCAGTTCTAGGAGTGTCATCGATCTCTTCACAGATTATTTTTACCATAATCGTTGATGCAAAGTCATCTTATGATTCATGCAGTTAAAATGGCCAGTTTCAAGAACATGAACAAAATAGCAATTAACGCAGTGAATCAATCTACCAAGGCAAACGCAATAATCAAACCAAGCGCCAAAACCAATTCACGAAATTGTCATGGTTAGCGCTTCAAGATCTGCCCTAACCCTAAGGTAAACTACTCACTAAGCATACTGAAAACATCAATTTAAATTGCATTCAAAGTAAAAGTAGAAGAATAAACCCAATTATACTCTCAAAGGCAATCTGTAAGCACAGCTCCAAGAACAGCTTCAAGAACACAACTGAGTCCTCGTGAACAAGCTTCACGTTAATAGCTCAAAATAGTGATTCTAAGTTTGAATGTGTGTAAAAACTGGTGCCTAAAACGTTGGACAGAGGCCCCTTTTATAGACAAGAAGAAAACCTTGTCCTACAATGATTAGAAGAACAAATCCTAGTCTAGAATGTTCTAGAGTGACAATGGCACTCCTAAGTAATTACAAAGTCTTAAAACACTCTGAAAACCAATCAGAATAAGTCTGGGAATGTGAATGCAAGCTGGCAGTGTGAACACAAGCTAGCAATTGGGTAGATAGCTGGAATTAGAGTAGGTCCTCGGGCAGGATGCTGAAAACTTGGAATTTCAACCTAGGGACGTCCTCGGCCCGCCGTGGCTCGCTTCGGCACTTGGATGGCTTCAAAATGTGATAAGGAGTCAAAGCACACTCCTAGACTTGATCAAATAATCATAGGATGAATGATGGCCCACTTTGGAGAGATCTGGGCATGTCCTGGACTTGTCGATAAATCTCAACACTGCTCTGGGACTCGAATCCAGGTGCTTTCTGGGACACGACATTGGTGTCGTCGCGCCTTGGCCTTTCAGTGCGAACCTCGTCTAGGACTTGGCGGGGACATGTACTTGGCACTCCAAGGGTGTGACTTTGGGGACTCGAGACACGACTTGGGGACCCAGATGGCCAGATCAGAGGCACTTGGTATCCGCCTAAAATGAGGTACCTAGACATGTCCTAGGGACCTGATATTGAAATGATCATAACTTCTTCAATTGAACTTCGATTTGAGTCATTCTTTTTCCTATTTTCTTAGAATCATATTATCTTCTAAAGCTTGCACAAGTCTCACAAAAAGCATAACTTTCTACTATGGATGGCCAAGATTCAAACAAAATCTAAGGAAAGGGACATGAAATACATGTGGGTTTTATGACCTAACAATTACCCCCAAACCTAGCTTTTGTTGTCCTCGAGCAAAAAAATGAATAAAACTAAAGGAAAAACTAAATGACTCAATCTAATTAAGGATTGATCATTTAAACCTCTAGGTTCACCTAGTATGAGGAGTTGTGTCTCCTTTTACTTAATTAAAGCAAAAACTAAACAAACTAAGCAAAATACTTCACAGGTCAATAAGGAACAAAGCAAATCAATCATGTCATGCCAAACTAAATATATGCCAATTTCAATTAAGTACCATGTGTTAAGTGTGAATGTCCTTGCTTCAAGATTTCAAGATTTAAAACAACAAAGTTCAAATGCCGTAGAAAGATTTCACCTTGACTCTAACCTCACTAGGCAACTCTCAATTTCTCTCATGAATCCTAGGGTTGCACTCTTGCAAGCATATGTGATGATGTTATGTAAAGGAATCAAATATAATCACATATGAAATATTATGAAAGAAAGGCAATTTTTGAAAATGAATCTCATGAAGGAATTGCACTTTAAGAACGTAAAGACATACCTTAACTCCAAGCAAGACTTCCCATAAGATCAGCTAGGTTTTCATTCAAGGGTTGTAATGGGGCTAGGCTCAATGGTTTAGAAGAAAAGGATTGGACTCAAAAGTCTAGGCAGTGACAAGGCCTGAAGTAGCATGACTTGGAACTTGATCTTCTTCTTGACTTGAGCTTTTCATGGTCCTCGACCAGACTTGGCATTTCAGGGCTTCCTCAAGTGAGGGCTTTGCTTCCTTGAATGGTGTTTGAATCGTGACCTCTTTTCTCACTGGCTCACTTGGCTTAGCTTGTATTTCTTTCTTTTTTCTTTCCATTTTTCTATTCTTTTTCCTTTTTTACACTAAGCCAAGATCATGCAATGGTTTACATTGTGTTTACTTTTGACCAAGTTAGGACTTTTGTCACTTGGGATGCCTAAGACATTCATATGATATCAACTTTGCACTTTGGCCTCTTTCTTCATGAGTTGGACTTGAGGGGCTCCACGGCTTAGCTTTAACATTGAGCTTCTTGAACTTCTCTTTCCTGCCCATGTCATGAACTCCATTTGATGCTGCCTTGGCACAACCTAAGCTATAGGGTATGGCAAATTTTTTAGGGCTTCTTATCTAGGGCTTAGGTAATGCTTCGGGGGGGGGGGGGGGGGGGGGGGGGGGGGGGGGGGGGGGCGGGGGGGGGGGCTGGGGGGGTGGTGGTTTGGCTTCAAAGTGGGTTAAGGGAGCATACAAAAGGGACATATATGGCTTTTAGAGGCTTAAACATACATAGCCTGTATCACTTCTTATGGTACATCAAACTGAGAATCAAAAGATGTTAGTTCTTTAAAATTCAATGGAA
Source organism: Oemleria cerasiformis (assembly GCA_037349345.1). NCBI lineage: Eukaryota > Viridiplantae > Streptophyta > Magnoliopsida > Rosales > Rosaceae > Oemleria > Oemleria cerasiformis. The sequence goes on along the minus strand of JAZGTL010000041.1, from coordinate 2,532,240 downwards.
AGCATAGTAATGAGATCAATCAATGTAGAAAGAATTGAATAGTGTTTAAGAGTAGAACAAACACTACAAGAAAATCGCAGTTGCCCGACTATATTTTGCCCGATGGATTATATCTCGCGGGGTAAGGTCATAATGCCCGACGGATATGCACAGTCGCCGGGTAACAAGTTGGCGGGAAGAAAAAGCCGTTGGCGTGCAAAATTGGACATTGTTACCCGACGATTTGAACTCCCCGTTGGGTAACAGTGTCAACAACGACGACCAATCGCCATTGGGTAATAGTAGACGTTGACTCTTTATTGCCCGACGAATCATTTAATATTGCCCTGCGAATAATGTTCGTCGGGCAACTGTCTAAACACTCTAAATACCAGAGTCTTTTTTTTTTCTTCTTCTTCTTCCTCCTCCCTGCTTCTCATCCTTCTCTCTGCTCTCTCTCTCTCCCTCTCACTCACTCACTCTCTTTATATACCTATTATTATCATCTCATCACCATTTTCATTACCAACAAATCCTTTTTTTCTATCAATCATCAAATATCAAATATTAAGGTATGAAATTTTTATTTTTTTGAAATTTTTATTTTTGATTAGGAATTAATTATGTGTTGTGTTGTAGAAATTTTGTATTTAATTTGAAGGAATACTTGTGAAAAGGTATGTGTGTTTACCTCTCAAATTAATTTTGTTAAGAATGTTGGATATAATTATGTTAGGAAATTTTCTATTTATTGTGGAAAATGTGTAGAAATTTTTTAGAATTTTTGGAAATTAGAAATTAGAAAATTTGTTAGGAAAATATGAAAATAGAAAATATGTTATGAAATTAGGAAAATAGAAAATATGTTATGAAATTAGGAAAAAAGAAAATATGTTAGGAAATTAGGAAATTTTGTTGTAAAATAGGAAAATTAAAAATATGTAATGAAATTATTGAAATTAGAAAATATGTTTGGAAATTAAGAAAAATGTTCGGAAATTAGGGAAATATAAAATATGTTAGGAAAATAAGGAAATAGAAAATATGTTAGGAAATTAGAAAATTAGAAAATATTTTAGGAAAATAGGAAAAAAAAATATGTAATGAAATTATTAAAATTCGATATTATGTTTGGAAATTAGAAAATATGTTAGGAAAATAGGGAAATAGAAAATATGTACAGAAATTATAAAATTTAAAACTTTGTTTTATGCATAATTTATATATGTTTGTATTTGTGAATTTGTAGTCATATTTTTTTTAAAACGCTTTATTTAGTTCCGACGGAGTGAAATACATTCATATTTCATAACCGTTTATGCGAAGTTAATCGAGTTGATTAACTTCGTATAATGAAATTCAATGAAAAACCTTAGACCCTTTTGAGAGTCAATAAATCTGATTGATTGACTGACTCTTGAATTGTCCATATATTCGGACAGTTTTGGGGTGCGCAACTATGTGTTGTGTAGTTGGCGGTCTACGTGGTTAGGTTTCGATTGTGGGAAATTCGGTTTGTATCCCCTCAATGTTCTTCGAATGCATACTAGATATTTGTTTATAATATCTACGTCGTGCATTTGGGGAACTGTAGGGAGATGCTGCCGAAATTTCCCTCGATCTGAACTTAGCCTCGTAGGTCGCAAACTACACAGCACAGAACGTGCACTCTCGAATGGGATAGGGCCAAATAACCGGAGGCATAAGGAGAAGAGTTGATTTTGATTTTAACTTGTTCTATTTACTGGGCAATGTTAACTGAATTACTTATGTTGACTCTATGTTGTGAAAGCAGGCACAATGGACAGAGGGTGGATGCAAATGTTTGATAGATCTTCTGATCAATATTTGGATGGGATCGATAACTTCATTGCCTTTGCACGAGTCATTGTAGTGATACAAGACGTATCAGGTGTCCGTGCCGTAAATGTAATAATTGAATTTGGATGTCGTTGAATGAGGTCCAAACTCATCTGGAATGGAATGGGATCGTACACAACTACACTAATTGGATCTATCATGGTGAAGAAATATTTTCTGCATCGACATCTTCGGTTCCCGGGACCAGTAGGGACGAAAGTGGTTTGGATGGTCAATGTGATAATGATCAAGTCGTTGAGTTATTAACCGATGCTTTTCCTCCGGCATCAGATGATATGGAAGATGATGCACCAAGGTTGCAACTGGAAGACTCTGATCTCCATTATGAGAGATTGTTGAAAGAAGCTCAGCGCGAATTGTACCCCGGTTGTAAATCATTTTCGGTTCTAGGGGCAGTTGTGGAGTTGATGCACATGAAAGTTGAGTATAATCAAATGAACAAGCATTTTGATCACATGTTGGACATTATCATCCGAATGCTCCCTGAAGACAACTGTCTGCCAAAAGATCATTATAGCTCGAAGAAGTTGTTGAAGGGACTTGGTTTAGGGTATATCAAGATCCATGCATGCAAGAACAACTGTGTTTTATTTTACGGTGAATTCGAGCAGCTTGACAAATGTCCCGTGTGCAATGAGCCTAGGTTTCAAAAGAACAAGATTCCTAACAAGGTGTTGCGTTATTTTCCACTGAAGCCAAGGTTACAAAGATTCTACATGTTGTGTCACATAGCCCGTGATATGAGGTGGCACAAGGATGAACGCATTGATGATGATGTACTGAGGCATCCGGCGGATGGAGAGGCTTGGAAGGAATTTGATAATATGTATCCCGAGTTTGCTGCAGAGCTAAGAAATGTCAGATTAGGGCTCGCTACTGACGGGTTTAATCCATTTGGGAGTTTTGCAAAGCCCTATAGCACTTGGTCAGTTGTTATGGTTCCGTATAACTTGCCTCCTTGGAGATGCATGAAGAAAGAATTCACAATCCTTAGTACTTTGATACCGGGGCCCAAATCGCCGAGTAATTCCATCGATGTGTATTTGCGGCCGTTGATTGACGAGCTCGTGGATTTGTGGGAAAATGGTGTCCGAACATACGACAAGTGCAGTGGAGAAATGTTCACCCTACGAGCGGCGTAATGTGGACAATTAATGATTTTCCTGCTTATGGTATGTTATCGGGATGGAGCACCAAGGGCTATCTTGCTTGCCTAACATGTGGACCAGACACAACGTCCTTTTGGCCAGCGTCTAAGGTATGTTACTTGGGTGCGAGAAAGTTTCTGCCTTGGGATCACCGATGGCGAATGCAATCTGACTCATTTGATGGTAAATCAGAGTTAAGAGGTCGACCAAGGGAGAGGTGCGGTGATGAGATATTATCCAAACTCAACAGTATACATGAGTTCATGACAAGAGGATCGAAACCAGCCGAACAAGAAAATTGGACGAAAAAAAGCATATTCTTCCGGTTGCCATATTGGTCGAAATTGAAAATCAGACACATCGCCGATCCTATGCACATTGAGAAGAATGTTGCTGAGAGTGTTCTGGAAACGACTTTACCCATTGAAGGAAAGTCAAAGGACACAAAAAAAGCTCGTTTGGGCATGAAAGAAATGGGGATTCGGCCTAATTTGTGGCCAAAAGTCGTCAACGACAAATACATCATGGCTCATCCAAGTTATACATTTACGCCGGACAATAAGAAAAAATTCCTAAAGTGGTTGCAGGGTGTGTAATTTCCCGACGGGTACGCCGGCAACATATCCCGGAGTGTTAGCACGGACGGTGGGACCATTTCTGTTATGAAGAGCCATGACTATCATGTTTTGCTACAACGACTCATTCCGATTGGTATTCGACCCTTATTGGAGGCTGGTGTTGTTGAGACGATAGTTTATTTGTCTCAATTCTTCCAGATATTATGTGCCAGGTCGTTGGTTAAGGCGGACCTTAAAGCAATTAACGAGGATATTGTGTACATCATGTGTCAGCTTGAGAAAATATATCCACCTGCATTCTTTGATGTAATGGTGCACCTACTAATACATCTGCCAGATGAGGCAAAGCTAGCTGGCCCGGTGCATTATCGTTGGATGTACCCAATCGAGAGGTATAACTTATCCCTGCTATTTGATAATATTTCCTTACTATCATGTATAATCTGTGAATGTTAATGTATATTTCCTTGCAGAATGTTAGGTACGTATAAGCGGTACGTGCAGAACAAGACACATCCCGAAGGCTCCATAGCCGAGGCGTACATTGCAAAGGAGGCACTCACATTTTGTGCAATGTACCTTCGATGATGGTGGTCAACGTCCCGAGACCCTATCCGTATTTGCCCAACCCGCACGACCATTCCGCACTGGTCCAATCTCGGAGCCGTTCATCAATACTGATATGGAGGTGGCTCATTGGTTCATTCTCAACAACTGTGATGAAGTCTGGCCCTTCCACGAGGATCATGAGTCATTGATGAAGGCCCAATTTCCTTCTAATTGGGAAGAAATGGACAAACAACTATTTCCACGTTGGTTTTCCCAGCATGTAAGTCAAATATTTTATTTCCAAAGTTCTTAAATTATTTTAAGCTTACCTATTTCATTTCTTGTGTGTATCTTACCAGATGGCACAGCTGAAAGATGTCAACTCGCCAAATTTCAATAAAGAATTAATGTACCTTGCCATTGGCCCATTTCGAGGAGAAACGTACGCTGGCTGTCATGTTAACTGAGTTAAGTTCGTGTGCACAGAACGAGACGACAAGTTGTCTAAGAAAAACAGCGGGGTCTTCGTGCCGGGGGATGGGGAAAATGCTGAGACGGGTTTCTACGGCAAATTGTTAACTGTGGTTAAGGTGTTATACGCCGATCACAAGGAAGTCATCTTGTTCAAGTGTCATTGGTGTAATACGACCCAAGTATCCCAAGCAATGTCATCAAAGATCAGTTATATACTTCTATAAACACAAACACCCGATGCTTTGAGAGTGATCCCTACATCCTCGCTAGTACGGCGAAACATGTATTCTATGTGGATGATCCAAAAGCTGGTGGTAGATGGAGAGTAGCTGAGATGATGAATCACAAAAACCTTTGGGACTTGGATGATCGATACCATGAAGAAGATGGGGAAATAAACGATGACCAAATCATTTATCAGGTAGATTCATCGGCATCCACCCAAAACGTGGATGGAGTTCGGAGCAATGACATCATAACACCAATTGCGATTGATGACATTTTTATTGATCTGGGGGAATTAGAACAAATTGAAAGTGATTCGGAGGAATCAAGTACTGTACACATGTCGGATGACGAGCGTGATTGGGAGGGGGAAAACGAATCCGAATGGAGCGTTGTAATTTCGAAATTTCATTCATATATGAAATATCCATCTTCAAATCAATAAATTTTATTTTTATGTATGTTGTATGATTTCATTGAAAAAAATAGTTTTTTTACTTTCTTAAAGTGAGGAAACCATACATGCCCTCCACAAAATACGCAACTTCAAACTAAATGAAGGTCAAAGATTTAGTACAATATTTTGATGATAAGTCAATTTTTACTCTTTAATGCAATGTCAAAAAAATTGAACCCAACTTTCATATTAACCTAATAAGATACAACAATTTTTTATAAAAAATTTTGCATATAAAATGTTCTTTGGTAATATTTTTATAAACAATTAGTTAGTAGATTAAATTTACCTTTATTTCATAAACAATTTGTTTAAATTGATTATGCTCGACAGATTCACTATTTTACGCGACGGATCGCCACAAATGTTACCCGACAGATTCGTAAATATTACCCGACGACTATATGTAAAATGTTACCCGACGGGGAATAGAAGGTTTACCCGACGACTGCCTCAGCCTGAAATAACCCGACGGATATATATGAAGATTCGTAGGGTCTGATTTAGCTAATTAAATTTACCATTTTTATTACAGATGTTACCCGACGGATAATTTATAGGTTACCCGACGACAGAATCCGTAACATGACCCGACGGATATATATGAATCGTTGTCGGGTCTGATTTAGTTGATTAAATTTACATTTTTATTAGACATGTTACCTGATGGATAATGTATGGGTTCCCCGACGACCGACTCAGTATAGTTACCCGATGGATCATATATGGGTTACCCGACGGAGATATAAGAAGATTCGTCGGGTCTGATTTAGTTGATTAAATTTACAATTTTATTAGACATGTTACCCGACGGATAATGTATTTGTTACCCGACGACAAAGTCCATATAAATACCCGACGGAGATATATGAAGAGTCGTCGGGTCTGATTTAGTTGATTAAATTTACAATTTTTATTACACATGTATTTACCAGATTAAAAACTTTACATTTTTTTTTTACACAAATTTTCAAAAACTTAAAAATTGAAACTGATCGATCTAACCGTCCACATTTGTGGTCGGTACCCATAGATCATCTGCGCGAAACATTTCCCAAATTGGAAATCCCGGGATTAGGTTACGGTGCGCGACGATTCAACGGTTACAGAACGTTTCATCACGATCGGAATGCTTTAAATCCTCAAAACATCAAGATTTTCGACGGGCGAGATCTAGGCATGTAAAACCACAGAGTGAACGGTTAGATCGCTCAAATTCAATCGTTTCAATATCAATAGAACCAAAATTCAATAAATGTAATGAAGGTTCCTTCAAGCGTTTAACCTCCTTGGGCGATATGCTTGTTTTCCGATTTTCAAAAACTTAAAAATTGAAACTAACCGATCTAACCGTCCACATTTATGGCCGGTACCCATAGATCATCTGCAAGAAAAATTTCCCAAATTGGAAATCCCGGGATTAGGTAACGGTGCGCGACGATTCAACGGTTACATAACGTTTCATCACGATCGGAAGGCTTGAAATCCTCAAAACATCAAGATTTTCGACGGGCGAGATCTAGGTACGTAAAACCACAGAGTGAACGGTTAGATCGCTCAAATTCAATCGTTTGAATATCAATAGAACCAAAATTCAATAAATGTATTGAAGTTTCCTTCAAGAGTTTAACCTCCTTGGGCGATATGCTTGTTTTCCGATTTTCAAAAACTTAAAAATTGAAACTGACCGATCTAACCGTCCACATTTATGGTCGGTACCCATAGATCATCTGCGAGAAAAATTTTCCAAATTGGAAATCCCGGGATTAGGTAACGGTGCGTGACGATTCAACGGTTACAGAACGTTTCATCACGATCGGAAGGCTTGAAATCCTCAAACCATCAAGATTTTCGACGGGCGAAATCCTCAAAACATCAAGATTTTCGTTTGAATATCAATAGAACCAAAAATTCAAAAAATGTATTGAAGTTTCCTTCAAGAGTTTAAACTCCTTCGGCAATATGCTTGTTTTTCGATTTTCAAAAACATAAAACCAAAACTGACCAATCTGCCCATCCATATTTATGGTAGGTACCCATAGATCGCCTGCATGAAACATTTCCCAAATTGGAAATCCCGAGATTAGGTAACGGTGTGCAACGATTCAACGGTTACACAACGTTTCTTCACGATCGGACGTTTTGAAATCCCCAAAACATCACAATAACGATAGATGGGGTTTTAGGCATATAAAACCAAAATTTAAACGGTCATGATGTTGCATATACTTTCACCGGACTTGATTTTCAGATTAATTCCAAAAACGGCATCAGGAAGGTCATGCCCGACGGATATTTCAACATTTCCGTCGGGTAACTTCAATAAATCGTCCAGTTTTTGAAAATTTCAATTTTCCGCCTAATTTTTCCCGAAATCTCAAATTTGCCGCTTGGTGTTACCCGACGAATCATTAACATTTCCGTCGGGTAACCGCAATATATCGTCCAGTTTTTTCAAAATTTCAATTTTCCGCCTAATTTTCCGCGAAATCTCAAATCTGCCGCTTTATTTTCCCCGACGAATGAGTTACAGTTTGCCCGACGGGCCCGACCGACTTAATTTTCGCGGATTCTCAAGAGTCCCGCGTTTTGTTGCCCGAGGGAGTATAAAGGTATAACCCGAGGGATATTCGACAATCAGCCTTACCCAACGGGTGGGATGGCTGTTACCCGACGGACGTCAGACCTAATATTCCGTATTTCGATGATGCTATTGCCCGACGGGGTGTTAAACGTTACCCGACGAGTTGATTTAATTGTTACCCGACGGGTTGTGAAACGTTACCCGACGCATAGGACCTTTTTCTTATGCCCGACAGATCATTAAAGTGTTAATCGTCGGGCAATACCAATCAGATACATAAATCAGACCGAGTCTTCTTCTTCATCCTTCTTCTTCATTTTATGGATTTCTTTCTTCTTTGGTTCTTCTTCATTTTTGCTTGAAGCGGCACTTGCATCTTCCTCTCCCTCAAGCAGTCAAGGACTCCTTTTATTACACCTAGTTTTCCTGTCGGCTCTGCTCTCCCAAACAGTCAAGGACACTGTTTTTGTTCACGGAGGTTTGCCGTCACCGCCGCTCCCCTCACCGAGGTTTGCCGTCGCCGCCGCTCTCCTTGTTAATGTTAATGTTAATGTTAATGTTAATGTTAATTTTGATATATTGTTTATTGTTAATTTGGATATATTGGTTTATTGTTTATTGGTTTATATTGGATATATTGGTTTATTGTTAATTTTGATTTGAAAAATGAATTTATGAAATTGGATATTGTTATTGTTAATGATTATGTATATATATATATTTGGATATATATATTTGTTAAGGTATATATAATAGTTGAAGATTTGTTGAAATTTTGATGTTTGGTATAATGTTGAAATTGATATAATGGTATGATTTTTTATATGGTATTTATGTGAAATGTATGAATTTTGGGTATTTGAATTTTAAAAACAATTATGGGAAATTTTGATATGGTGTAGTATAAGTGGATTTTGGAAATGTGTGTTTTATAAATTTTTAATTTGTGAATTTTTGGATTTGGATATTATTAGTATATGTTTGGATTAATATGTAAGTTTGATTTTGGTCCCGAAATTTGGATTTAGGAATTTAGGTATAATGTTGTGAATTTTGAGTTTAGTATGCTTAAATTAATTAGTTGTTTAAGTTTAATTTTCGTTTGTGTTGGATTTATTTTAAAAAATTAGAATTTGATGGTTTTAGTTTTTAGATACCAATTTACTAATTATTACTAAAAAAAATTGATGCTTTATTTATTTATGTTTATTGGAATTATAAAATGTTGGTTAATTTTAAATGTGATTTTTTTTTTATTTTTTGAAATTAATATTTAATATTTAATATTAAAAATGTTTGCTTTCTTTTTTATTTAATTAAAAGTATGTTCTTTAATTTTAATTAATTTATTTATATGTGCTATTGTAGATGTCGCATCGCACCTTAATCACATCCAGGACTCGCCCTTGCCCGGATCCTGTTGATGATCATGAGCCGGAGGAGGTAGCCCCTGACTCAATTGCCTCAACAGCGGCGTCGGTTCATGCACCCCTGTCAGTCTATCAACGACCGGGTGTCCGATCGGCTCGTAGACAGCATAGCAAGAAACGTGGGGAACCCCGTACCGACCCCCAGCCCTCACAGGACGACGTCGGAGCGGACGAAATAGGGCCTAATATCGGAGTACTCCCTAAGGGTAAGTTTATTATTTTGTTTATTTAACCAATGGTTTTTATTTGATACTCATTTTATTTATCAATGTTCATCGAATTTGCAGGTAGGTCAGTGAATGTGCGCGGGATCAACCGAGGTTTGACATTCCAGCGCATTTGTACGACGACAAATGCAAAGATACTGGTGGTGTACGTGCCACGCCTCCGGTCCGCGCCGGTCAAAATTCACAGCCTCCTAGTTCATGACATTGGTGCGATTCTTCGCACCAAGTCACTAATGATGGGGGAGACTTTCCGAACCCAAACCGCAAAGGAGATCTCGCGTTGTTGGGGAGAGTTATCGGTATATTTTTTTCCCATTTTTAACATTAATTTCATATTTTTAATTTTTTTTTAACTTTAATATTTGATTGCAGATCAATTTTGAGTTCGACTTGGAGAACGTCGAGCTCAGTAGGTACCTGTGCCAACACTGGCAGTTACGGTACACCGACTGAAAGTACAAGCTCCACAAGTACTTCTTGACTTGGCCTTCTCCGGAGGAAGCTTGGGCAAATCCTCCGGAGGAGTTAGACGGGCCGAAACTGGCAGGGTGGTTGTGGTTGTGCGACCATTTAATGTCCCCCACTTATCTGGTACGTATTATCTATCTAATTAATTAAATTATTTGATTTTTATGTTATTTTCCATTTTCAAATCTAATTTTTGGTTTTACGAATGAACAGCGGAAATCGATTGCCAACACATCGAACCGGGGGGCAAAGAAATTCAACCACCACGGGGGGTCGCAATCCTTATCGGCCCGGTAGGAGGATCGGCGCATCGCCGGGTCGATGTTCCCAGAGGTGGATGCCTGGGGGCAGGTGTATGCTGGACGGGGGGATGAAGAGGCTGATCGAATTCACGTAAGTTTATTTCCTTCTGATTAAACATTTTTTCTTAATTTCATAATTATTTTTCTAATTAATATTTATTCGAATTTGTAGGATGCGATGGTGCAAGACGTCCAGTAGACACAAGCTGAGCTCACCCAACAGCATCCAGATGTGCCTTTGCATCAACAGCTCCCTAATGTCGACATGTCGGTCGCTATTCTGGAGCGACAACTAGGGAGGCGCCCAGGGAGGGTCGTTCGGGGAGCGGACGACGGGATTGTGCGGGATGTCTCGACTCAATCGTCGTCTTCATCTCAGGTAGGCAATACCCAGGAGACGGCGAATCGTATGAGAAATCTCGAGGCCGAACATGCTATGATCAAAGCCCAATACGCGGAGATTCAAGCCCAAAACCAACATATCAAGAGCACCCTTGACAACATCCTTCAACGTTTGGGTGATCGTGGATTGGATGATATTTTCTCACCGCCCAACCAACCGCCCCCTCAGGATCCCGGCTATTTTGACAACTCCACTAATTCTTAGAGTATATATAAAGTATTTTTATACTCTTAATGATGTCAAAAAATTACAGTATTTTTTTAATATTAATTTAATTTAATTTTTATTCTTTATATTAAATTTTTTAATTAAATTTTTTATTGTTTATTATTTAATTTAATATTTTATTTTCAATATAAAGAGGAGGTTGCCCCACTAATTCTGTACATGTTACCCGACGAATTGTAACAATACACGCGACGAATGGGTGACATGTTCCCCGACGACATTTAAAACTATTACTGACGAATGAGTTACTTGTTACCCGACGGATATTCAAACTATACCCGACGATTGAGTGACATGTTACCCGACGGCTGTGTAAAACGTTACCCGACGGTTGTTTATCATGTTACCCGACACGTGTATATAACAGTGCCCGACGACTATATTTAACCTTACCCGACGGTGTTTCTTAACGTTACCCGACGGGTATATATGACTTTACCCGACGGTCTATAAACCTCCCCTGACGTATATTTAATAGATTACCCGACGGATAAGGAAGCCCTTACCCGACGGTCTTATGATGTTGACTTTATGTTGCTTGACGAAGATGTCAACGACGAACTTTACCGCCGGGCATTAGTTAATTACTCGACGAGGACACTGTGCTCGTCGAGTAAACTCAAAGCCCGACCGCGGTAGCCCGACGCCTATTGCCCGACAGAGATTCGCCGTTATATATGTTACTCGACGGAGGATTTACGTGGCTCGATGAAATGGTTTCGCCGGGCAACCTCTGATTTCTTGTAGTGAAAGTAAGTCTCTCAAAAGAAAGGCATTAGGCTCAAAGTCTCACATAGGGTAGTCTCCACTAATTTTCTAGGGTTCACTTAAATAGAGTCATCTTTTAGCTTAATTTCTTGAAGTTAGGCATTTAGTGTAAAGATAAGGCACGAACTTAAGCATGGCATGGCTCTAGTAAGACAGCAATAATTAATTTCACAATGTAACTTATTAACAAGTAAAGTACTAAGTACCTAGTCGTGTACCCCCAAACCTAAATGTTGAAAAATTTTGATCCACACCCCCAAACCTATACTAAACATAGTCCTCAATGTTAACAAGTTAAAACATGAAGATCAAAATAAGTAGAGATGCAAAGGAGTCGTACGAAAACAAAACATAAAGAGAAGGGTAAGGGACACAAACCAGGGCTAGGCAACCTCCTAGGAATGCTTGATTTAACGTCTAGGCGAGACGTACCTTGCAAGTCAACCTAATGTAGGCACGGCAAGGAGTGCTTTGTCCACTTCCTGGAACATATAATGAGCCCCTTAGTGCATAGTTGTAGCTGCATCATGGGGTAAAGCATTAGGAATACAAAAAGGAATAAACTGACGAGAACGTAGCTTATCTGGAAAGAGATTGAGAAGAGATTTGAATGAAAGTGGCTTTTGTCCATTATCAAATATCCTCATTCGAAAATGCTTAGGGTGATGCGCCTTAGGTTGTGCCATGTGAATCCCAGAATTTAGTAGCCATGTCCTTGGTCCTTTCCTTTTGAACTTGAAGAGGGGTACCAAGTTGAGGGCTTCAATCACCTTCCTTTTGTTGAACCTGCAAGGGAAAGGTAGAGCATCATTAGTAACTAAATCGGAATTCAAAGCCAAATTCATAACATAAGAATTAGATTTTAGTGTTTCAGATTTGAGTTTAGAAGGCTCATTGTGTTCCAAAACCGTGCCCTTGTCCTTGTCCCTTGGTTGAGCCACAGGTTGAGGTAGCAAGCGGGGCATGGCTTTGGCATGTGAGTTAGGCACGACCTGAGGTAGTGATCTCGGCAACAAATCAGGTGCAGCCTAAGGCTGAGTTTGGGGGAGAAACTCAGGCACATTATGGGGTAGAACATTGGACACGGGCGCCAACTGTGCCACAGGCTCAGGCACAACGCTGGGCAAAAACTAAGGATTTGGGCCTGTAACCTCTTCCAAGGCCGATTTGTTCTCAATTGCAGCCCTTTGAGATGGTTGAGGGAGTTCCCCTTCAAGTGGGTCCTTGAAGCACCAACTTTCCAACACTTGAAGCATCCTGGCTGGCTCGCGGTCTTTCGGTGGGATTCCCGCAGTCTTCCAGTGGGATTCCCGCGGTCTTCCAGTGGGATTCCCGCGGGATTTGCTTCTAAATGTAAATCAGTAGAAGATGAGCTTGGCTACGTCATGGTGTCACGGATTGCACATGTTCCTTGCTCTTTAACATCTGCCCAGATGTCCTCTTCCCCTTCATCCTTCCTATTCTCCTCCTCCCATTCTTCTTCCATTTCGATTTCCAACTTAATCTGAGCAGATTTTGGAGGCAATGCCACATCATGGCATTGGGTGGGAGCCACGATCTCCATGGCAGATTGTTGAGGTTCTGGCCTTATGATATCCTCATCACCATCATTAATCATGGCTTCATTTGATAGGGAAAGTGCCATATCTACAATTCGGCTCATTTGGACGACAAAATGTCCTATTTGGTCCTGGAGAGCAGCAATGGCATGATCTGTTTTTTGTTGATAGGTCGTGGTGCACTGAATCAAATTTTGCTGGAATGTTGTGGTATTCTGAATCAGATCAGCCATCATGTCTTCCAAGGACCTTCTTCCCACGAAGAGATTGGTTGGTGGAGCATGTTGATAAGAGTGGACTGAGTTGTCTTGATAAGGGAGTCCAGGAGATAAAAAACGGTTATGAACCAATTTAAGTGTTATTCCATGTGTAATTGGGATGATTGCTTCATCACTGATTGTATGCATAAGAATATGGCTTGTTCCAAGATCTCCTATCCATGTAAAGTTCGTCCATAATTACCTCACAAAATGACAATCTTGAGTTAGTAACCTAAAGCAATGGACACTGTTGAGGGACAAGTCCCCGGCAACGACGCCAAAAACTTGTTGGAAGAAAAGTACAACATTAAAGTAATACCAATCTTAACAATTATAACCTAGGAAGTGCAATAATCAATAGACAATATAGTGGTACAAGCAAGGGTCGAATCCCACAAGGACTTGACTCAACAATGCATCCAAAGCAATAGATTGTATAGCTCACAACCAGGTACTCATACACTAAGTAGATATGCATGACACTTATAATAAAGACACAAAACAAAGGGGGGTTTTAAAGTTAAAAGATGCTATAAAAGTAATAAGTTGTAATGCAAGAAAGTAAAGTAAATCAAAGGGGTTTGTAATAAGATTAAAGGCAGGTCAAGACATTCCCTATCCACACCTAACCACAACGTTTTCCAACTTGGTTTACAAGGTTCAATTATCATGTTTCCTTCTTGGTTTAGTGCCCATACAAGGGGTCTCTTAAGCTCAACCTTACATATTTATTCCTTCTTAGCTTGTACGTTTAGTTCTCTTAAGCAACCAAAGCATGCAAGAAAGCATTAAGTACAAAAGGAATTTAATGACACTACACTAACCCTAGAAAGTGATGTGCAATTCTAGGAATTTCATGGATCTTTTCACATATTATTTTTACCATAATCATTGATACTAAGTCATCTTATAAGTCATGCAGTTAAAATGGCCAGTTTCAAGAACATGAACAAAATAGCAATTAACGTAGTGAATCAATATACCAAGGCAAACAAAATAATCAAACCAAGTGCCAAAACCAAGTCACGAAATTGTCATGGATAGGGCTTCAAGATCAACCCTAACCCTAAGGTAAACTACTCACTAATCATACTGAAAAACCCAATTATACTCTCAAAGGAAATATGTAAACACAGCTCCAAGAACAACTTCAAGAACAACTTCAAGAACACAACTGAGTCCTCGTGAACAAGCTTCACGTTAATAGCTCAAAACAATGATTCTAAGTCTGAATGTGCGTAAAAATTGGTGCTAAAACGTTGGACAGAGGCCTCCTTTTATAGACAAGAAGAAAACGTTGGACAGAGGCCTCCTTTTATAGACAAGAAGAAAACCTTGTCCTTAAATGATTAGAAGAGCAAATCTAGTCTAGAATGTTCTAGAGTGACAATGGCACTCCTAAGTAATTACAAAGTCTTAAAACACTCTGAAAACCAATCAGAATAAGTCTGGGAATGTGAATGCAAGTTGGCAACTGGGCAGATAGCTGGAATTTGGGCAGGTCCTCGGGCAGGATCCTGAAAACTTGGAATTTTAACCTGGGGAACGTCCTCGGCCTGCTGTGCCGCACCTCGACACTTGGATGGCTTCAAAATGTGATAAGGAGTCAAAGCGCACTCATAGACTTGATCAAATAATCGTAGGATGAAAGATGGCCCACTTTGGAGAGATTTGGACATGTCTTGGGCTTGTTGATAAATCTCGACATTGCTCTGGGACTCGAATCAAGGCGCATTCTGGGACACGGCATTGGTGCAGTTGGGCCTTGGCTTTTCAGTGGGAACCTCGTCTGGGACTTGGCGGGGACATGTACTTGGCACACCCTGGGCGTGACTTTGGGGACCCAAGACACGACTTGGGGACCCAGATGGCCAGATCTGAGGTACTTGGTCTCCGCCTAAAATGAGGTACCTGGACATATCTTGGGGATCTTGGGGACCCGATATTGAAATAATCACTACTCTTCAATTGAACTCTAATTTGAGTCATTCTTTTTCCTATTTTCTTAGAATCATATTATCTTCTAAAGCTTGCACAAGTCTCACAAAAAGCATCACTTTCTACTATGGATGGCCAATATTCAAACAAAAGCTAAGGAAAGGGACATGAAATACATGTAGGTTTTATGACCCAACAACCGCCTCGCCTCGTGTGGTGACACCTTCCTCGCTTATGGCTTGCTCACACCGTGGATGACCCTCCACCTTTGCCTCTCATACCTGGACAATAACACTTGGTCGGCTGAGGAGTGCCCCGGCCAGGTTTTTATGTCCTTACATTATCTGTTATTTTGCAAACACTTTTCTTTATCTACTTATTGTCTATTTATTCCTTTTGTACTCTCTAAGTCTGGTTAACCTAGCATGCACACAAATTCAGCCTCGTTTGGGAACATGAGGGTACTTGGGGACTTTAACCTCAGCTGCAGACCCTCTGGGGTCGGCTAAGATGATTAAGTTTCTCGGGTCTGCTAGATTTGGCTTAGAAGTCTACAAAGATTCAACTTCCCACCAGAGGTGAAACTCTCGACTAGGGAGTTGGGGGACTCCTGTTGATCGCCATAATATCCCAAGCCGAATATACCAAATAGTGATCGACAAGACCCCCCTTGGGACCCAAAAAAGGGTAACCCTAATGGCCCACCAAATAGGCCCCCTTCGACTACTACTTACATGACCTACCTTCAGCCTAACTCTAGTAAGGAATGATGGACAACTTGCTCAGCTGACCCTCAAATACACTAGCTGAGTATTCCATCGACTTTTCCAGGCTGATAACGTCAGGACGCCTCATCTACTGTGTCAGATAGAGGACATGTGTCTCGTTTCCGATAGTGGAGAAGTCAAAGATTGGAATGCCCCCTAACTCTCACCTAAGAAGCCTTGGGGCAGAAGTCTTCCAATTTCCCAGACCCTAGGTGCTAGCAAGTGTCAGCCTAGAGTGACAGAGATCACCCAACTGGTGGCTCCCCATATAAGACAAAACTGGCACAAGACTCCAAGCAGGCGAGTACCCAAGAACAACTTGGCTATCCGAGCAAGACCAATTGACCTATGAGGAATCCCCACGTGGACTACCCATTTAGAAGTGGACTTGTTGATCGGCCTAGAAGAGGCCTCCACATGAATTCCACTCAAAAAGACCACTTGACTTTGTGCTTGGATGGGAGGAGGCCACATCACCCTCCATTTGGACGACATGATGGAGACTTCCAGACGAAGTCTCGTAGCCTATATATAATGTCCAAGCCTATATATGTATATTTACAGAATAGATAGGAAGATGTTGGGTCTCCAATGTAAGACCCCCTCCTCTATACTATCTGATGTAAAATTACCTATGTACTCTCATATATAAGACAAACACTACCCCCACAGTAGCCTCTTCTAGGGTGAAACAATTATACCTTTGTGTTCGATATATGTTCGATTTACATAGGACATTCTTACCTCAATTTATTTCACATATCAACACAAGCTTTATCTCTGCGACATGCATGCTCAGGCAATTGCTTCCTAATAATTCAAGAAATCTCTTCATTTGCGACTACATTCTGTCTCTCTTGCTTCGGTCCGGAGGGATTCCTGAGGTGCAACTTAATTTTTCTTAATTATATTTCCTAATTGATTAACTTTTTTCTGTTTTTATTTAAAATAAAAAAATTTTGATTAAGTTAATTTGTTAAATCTTCTGCAACTTCTTTTTTTATATGCATAATATGTATATATATTATATATATGCGCGGATTTGCATGTTTTGACTCGTGGTTTGTAGGAATGTTTTAATTAAGGATGGTTGCTTCTTCTTGAACAATGTTTCAAGGACTACATGGAGAGGGTGCTCGGTTCGAGGACGCTTTGACAGAAGCAGCAAATCTATCAGGATTTGATAATTCAAACAATAATAGGTAACTACTTACTCTATTACTTGTATTAATGTGTTGTTCGGCTTTTAGCAATTTCCGCCTTCATGGGAACTTAGCGCCTATATGAGATTGATATCAGGCGAGGGGTACCTTTATGTCTTCCGGTGGTCTCTGATGGCCACAAGAGGCAACTAGTGAGGTTCGAACACTAGACTTAGGAGCAAGCCAGACTAGTGCTTGAACCACTCACACCCTCCAGTGGCCTCCGGTGACCACAATTGAGGCAACATGGATTTTTGTCCCGGTTCCCACAAACAGCGGCAAACTTTTTGATGCATAAATAGGTGTAGGTTAAGTAAATCAATGGGAAGTCTTGGTCCCTTTGAAAATACCAGGGTAAGTGATTTAGACCGAGAAGACACACACTCACACTAAGAACACAAACATGCATGTGGTTCACCCAAATTGAGTTACGTCCATGGTGTTAGGCCATTCTCATCAATAAATAATGTGTGCTTTGAGCCTTAAAGAGAGGATAAGAGAAGTAGAGAGACGGAGGAATCCCTTTAAAATTAAGGGATAGTTCCCTTTTATAGGCTAAGGCCTAGGGTTTGGCCAATTGGTGATGGGCCTTGATGGTGGGTTTGAGCTTGGACCAAGTGATCTTCCAAGTCTTTGATAGACTCATTACTCGGTCGGTCCCATACGAAATTTTAGTAATACTACCTATAAACGGTTTTAAATCTACTAGTTTTTGCGTAAAAAAAAAGGGATATGTCATCTTTAAAGGCCATTGGGGTTGGAAAATTGGATGTTTAATGGTGGGAACAATGTACTTGGGGCTGCTAGGTATAAGAACTGAAAAAAAAGGGATATGTCATCTTTAAAGGGCATTGGAGTTGGAAAATTGGATATTTAATGGTGGGAACAATGTACTTGGGGCTGCTGGGTATAAGAACTAGTTTGACAAAAATAATTTTAAAAAAGATAGCACATGACTCAAACATATGTCTTATTTTTAACGAAAAAGCTAATGCAAGAATTAAAACTCATATAAGCGTTGTAATGTTATTGGACCAAATCAAAAATTAAAATTGGGTGTATTTTTACTAATAAATTAGTAAGTAAGTTCGTAAGTATTCTCCACCAGAAAGCATAGCTTCCAATCACGATACGCCTTGAAAGAACAAAATTAAATAAAAAATTTACACGAAATTTAACTTATAATTGAACTTTGGTCTAGTACATTGGGGGCACACCTGTTGGTATGTTTGGATGAGTAAATTCAAAGTTTCAAGGAATTTAGGTTAAATTAGTTAAAAATGAGGGACTTCAAAGTACCAAGTGATTTCAAATCAGCATAGAAAAACCACTAAATAAGGGGTTTCCAAAGTAACACCTTGATAGGTGTTACTTACGAATCTCATCTAAATTCCTTACATCCAATCATTTGAAATCCCATATTACTTTGAAGTTCATCAATTTGAACTAATTTAGCCTAAATATCTCGGAACTTTGAACTTCCTCATCCAAACATACCCAGGAAACTTCTTTTTGATTGATTTCCAGTCCACTATTTGTTGCCACGTGTCATGTACTTTAATAATAGTGAAAGTTCATTACATTTTTATTTTTATTTTATAAAAAATATTACATAAAAAAAAGAGAAATTATAGATATTTGAACACACTTAATTGATCATATCAATTTAACCATCTGATGTGTCAATCAATGAAGGATGTTATTTCAATAAATTAAATCACCTTGCATTTAGTTTTTATGGTAAATAGAATGACACATCAAGTGTGTCAAATAATATGGTCAATTACTAAGTGTGGTTAAATAGCAGCGCTATGAAAAAAATTAAAACTCAAACAACCATATCTTCCCCACCCACCCAACTTCAACCAACATCAGTCCAAATTCGCATAACTCTCCAACCTATGGCGTCGACGACGATGATGACGAGCATGGTCCCCAGAGTTTTTTTTTTAACTCTCATCCCTTCTCTTCAACTCCCTCCATGTATTTCACAGTCTCATTCTCTCGTCAGCGACGTCGATACAGTTCTGTTTATTCTTGGCCATAGTCTCCATGATTAATTTCATTTTGGCTCCATCTATTATGAAAAGCCACTAATTTTTTCACTTTATTGTCAGCCGTCTTTTCCATATCTTTGCACATGTGGACCACTCGTTGGAAAGTATTTTTTAATTAGGAATTAGTTTATTAGTAAGCGATTTAATTACTAGATTTGATTAGATTTGGTTTAGAATTCCGATTTTGTATTGGATTGGAAGTTAAGTTTTGTTATCCTTGTTGACTTAGGTTTGGCTGCCTATTTAAGGCTTAACTTAGGCTTGTAAATTAAAACCCTTCAGAAACCTTTGTAATCGCATAGCAATATACTGATTGGTTCCTAAAGTGCTTGCATCCCCTATGGGTATGCGGCACTTAGTTTCTCCGTGCACCCATGGGCCACAAATTCGCATATTGAGATTTCTGTTGCATTTGTTTTTCGTGTATTTGATTGTTTGACATGGTATGAGAGCGGGTTTGATCGTCTCATGTACTTGATTTTTTTTTTGGAGTATCAATTTGACATGGTATCAGAGCGGTTTTGAACTCGCGGACAATCTTTAGTACTTTGTTCGTTGGGCTTCCGCAATGGGCATTCACATTGGCATTGACATCAGCATCCCATCACTAGGGCATGCATCAGCATCACATCAGCATCGCATTGTATTGGCATCACATCGACATCGCAGCGGCATTGCGTTGCATCGGCACCGCAGGACATCGGTATCGTATTGGCATGTTATCAGCATAGCATCGGCATAGCAACGGTATCTGCATCGGCAACATCGTTCTCGGAAAACTCAAGATGCAGCAACATGAGTTTGATAGGGGGTGTTGAAAAGTATTGTTTAATTAGGAATTAGTTTTGGTTTTGAATTAGGAAGTGTTGTACTTACTAGATTTGATTAGATTTGGTTTGGGATTCCGATTTTATATTGGATTGGAAGTTAAGTTTTGTTATCCTTGTTGACATAGGTATGGTTGCCTATATAAGGCTTAACTTAGGCTTGTACATTAAAACCCTTCAAAAACCTTTGTACTCGCATAGCAATATACTAATTGGTTCCTAAAGTGCTTGCATCCCCTATGCATGTGCGAAGCTTAGTTTCTCCGTGCACCCATGGGCCACGAATTTGCATATTGAGATTTCTGTTGCATTGGTTTTTCGTGTATTTGTTTGTTTGACATGGTATGAGAGTGGGTTTGATCCGTCTCTTGTACTTTGTTTGTTTGTTGTGGAGTATCAATTTGACACACCTCTCCAACAAATCCGTATCCCAACTTATCTCAAATTAATTTTCTGTCTACAAATTGAAGGGGGAACATGAGGTGACTTCAGAAAAGGAGGAGGACTGGGGGGAAGAGATAGGAGGTGGAAAAAAAAAGTAAATGTTTCCCTCGACGCCATAGATGTCAGAAAGGTAGTTGCCAATAAAGAAAAAAAAGGCTAATTGAGGCAGATATTGGTCTGGGAATATATGGCTATTTCGATGGAATTGACAACTCTTGTGGACTTTGTGGCGATTTTGCAGAGATGGAAGAACATTTGTTTAGAGATTGCAGCATCACTCAATAGGTTTGGCACTCATGTGACCCTTTTATTCGACTTCACAATACGGATATCACTCAGTGGCTAACAACTCTGAATTCCATTGAGAAAGGCACTCCCTCACAACTTAGAAAGAGTCTTTTAGCCTGTTGGCGGATTTGGGAGGCTAGAACCAAGGCTATCTTCTCCGATTAGGCCCCTAGTGTTCCCAGAATTGTTTTTGTTGATCGTAGAATTGGTGATAATTATTTCTTATTGAATGCTCCCAAGATCACTCATTCTCAGCCGAACACCAAGATCAAATGGGCAGCTCCGGATGTTGGTTGGTATAAACTGAATTTCAATGCTCGGTTAAATCTAATCAATATGCTGTTGTTGGTTATGTCATTCATGATGATGTTGGGCTCCCGGTGATTTCTAGAGCCCTAAACCTTGGACGCACCAATAGCCTGGTGGCTGAAGGCTCTGCGTTGCTGGCTAGGCTTAAAACGACTTTAGATGCAGGTTGTCAAAAGCTCAGAGTGGAAAGTGACACGAAGATTATCATTGATGCAGTAAGCAACAAGCTTAAACCTTCTAGGCATATTCTCAGAATTATCTCGAATGCCAAGTGTTGGAGCAGAAGATTCCAGACTATATCTGTAACAACCCGTACCTTAAAAGAAATTAAATTTGTAAAGTGAAGTGAGATAATGGCAATTTTACCTTCGGGTTTAGTAAGGGCTCAGAAGTCACTTTTATTTGGAGAAACATTTGAAAAAATTTCTTAGATCATTGCTTAGGTCTCGAACTCACGAGTTCGTAGATAAGCGGCGTGCGAGAAACGGAGTTCATATGAGAGAGTTGTGGGTCTAGAACAATGAAAACCCCCACCCCCACCTTCCTCGTTTTCAACCAAATCAACTACCACCACACGCCTCATCGTCTTCCCCACCTCACCACGACCCTAACCGAAAAACAACCACCGTAGGCCCAGAACCGAGGAGGAAAATTTTAGTACCTTTCCGGCCAAACTTTGGCCACCATATGTAATAGTTATCTATTTTGAACTTAGATTTTTCGTTCCTAGGTTCAAGTAGATAGATTTAGACTACAAAAATGTTAAATTTGGTTGAGAAAGGAAGCTTTTAGAAAAGCTTCAAAACCGGCCAATAATGGCGGTTTCCAGCCAGTAGCCGGTAGCGCGCCGTCGAGGGAGGTTGAAGGTGACTGAAACACGCAGTTGCGCGTGGGGGAAGCCACCAGCGCTTGACGGTACGTGCAGCTCTTTCCCGAGCTCCAGCTACTTGTGTATCGATGTTTTTGACGTTCCGGATCTGTTGGTGCATGTTTTAGGTCCATTGGAGTTCGTTTAGGGGTTGTTTTGGATGTTTTTAGGTTACTTAAAACGAAATTAGGGAGCGTGAGTACTTCCGGGGTTTAGGGGATCAAATTGTGGGTTTTTAAATGCCGGTTAGTAATACCGAGTGGTGTTTTTGGCAGACGTGGTGGCTCCGAAGGTCACGGGGAACCAAATAGCTTGGAATTGTACTCGATTGGACGTTACGGTGAGTGGACTTGTTTTCCTAAATTATAATGCACGCATATTGTGATATTTTAAGTATTTTATTATCGATTTCAAATTTCGAGAATCAAATGGAATAATTTATTATCTTCGGGCATCTCGGGAATTACGGAAAATCATTATAAAGCATTTATTTTGTTCTAAGTCTCGGGAATTATGAATTTATTGATTTTCTTACTAATTATGCATTCTTGGAAGTAAGGACGATTATGGATTTTGGTTAACGATTTTGAGTATGGTAGGGACCTATCCCGGATATGGATATTGGGCCTCGGCTCGGAGTCATGGATGTTGGGCTTAGGCCCAGGTTTTGGAGATTTTGGCTTCGGCCAAGCATTATGGAATTCTGCCACATGTCTTTGAGGTATTATAGGACATGTGAGGTAGGGAATTCTCCGACACATGATGTTGAGGTATTTTCCATCATGTTCTCGTTGAGGGTTGGATTATTTCTCCGACACATGACGTCGAGGTATTTTCATCATGTGCTTTTTGAGGGTTATATGATTTCTCCGCCCGTATGATCTTAAGGTATTTTCGGTCATGCGTGTTTGTTTTCGATACATGACTTTGAGGTATTTTCGGTCATCTAATTGTTATTTTTGACACATGACTTTGAGGTATTTTCGGTTTTATGACCGCTTGACATTGAGGTATTTTCGGTCATGCATGTTCATATCCGACACATGACTTTGAGGTATTTTCGGTCATGTGCACATCGAGGTTACCTATGCGCGTAGTACATGTATTTCACCACATATATTTGAGGTATTTTTTTATATGTGGAGAGTAGGTCCCTGGGTTGGACCTCTCAGTTTCTAGCCATTACTTTGAGGTATTTTCAGTAGTGGTTAGGAGAGAATGTCCCCGAGTTGGACTGCCTCGGATGTTTAGCTACGGCTCGGGATGACGACTACGATCGGGATGTTGAGCTATGACTCGGGATGACGGCTACGGTCTAGATGTTGAGCTTCAGCTCGGGATGTTGAGCTACGGCTCGGGATGACGGCTACTGCCGGGATGTTGAGCTACAACTCGGGATGCTGAGCTACGGCTCTAGATGTTGAGCTACGACTCAAGATGACGGTTATAACTACTACTCGGGATGACGGCTATGGCCGGGATGTTGAGCTACAATTCAGGATGTTAAGCTACGCCTCGGGATGACAGCTAAGGCTGGGATGTTGAGATACGGCTTAGGATGACTGTTACGATCTGGATGTTGAGCTACAACACAGGATGTAGACTACAGCCAGGATATTGAGTTACTGCTCAAGATGACGGCTACAGCCAGGATGTTGAGCTACGGCTCAAGATGACGGCTACGACCGGGATGTTGAGGTACAACTCAGGATGGAAGCTGCGATCGGGATGTTGAGCTACGGCTCAGGATGTTGAGCTACAACTCGGGATGCTGGCTACGATTGGGATATTGAGCTATGACTCGGGAAAACGGCTATGTCCTGGATGCAGGGTTATGGCTAGGGATATCGGCTTCGGTCGGGTTATTACGATGACAAGTACAATTGAATATGGCGTGGTTTCCACCTAGGTAATTTAATGGTACTTCGGTAAGCTGTATGTATATATATATATATATATATATATATGTATGGAGGATCTTAATGTATGATTTACCACGAGTTGGGTGTCATGATTATCATTATTGTTATCATTATCCTTTGTTAGCGTGTGTACGCTTCGATATGGTCTATTGGTCACTCATAGTTGTTTTCGTTTTGTGCCCTCCAGGCCGTAGCGGGGAAGGGTGACCAGACTAAGATGAGGCATCATCTTTTGCTTCGCTACCGCCACGTAGGACTTTCATTAGTTTTTGTAAATTAAGGATTACCTAGTTTGCTCTTATCCTATTTTGGGTATTGTAAATTATTTCGAGGGCATGGTAGCTTGAGTTCTGATTTGTGGTAGCTTGTGGATTTAGCTGGACTGTTTGGTTTTGTATTTGTGTTGAATCCTTCATTGGACATGTGGAAGCCGGTTTTGACCCGTTACAGGGGAGATTCTGCCGAATTTTTGGTAGAATTCTCGTAAGGTTTGGCTAGTAAGGTGAGGGCATTTCGGGAAGGTTCTGAATTTTAGGGGTTGTTAAATGGGAGCAGAGCTTCTCACGAGTTTCGAGGGAAAATTCAGGATGGGTCCTGTCAATATCCTTCTAACATGTGCTCAGAGAAGCCAACGTTGTGGTTGATTCCCTTGCCGATTTGGGCATCAACAAAATATGGATCTTAGATGGGCGAGGAGTCTTCCTAATTAAGCATTAGGGGCTTGGAGATTCGACTTTTCAGGGCGTGGTTGCCTAGGGGGGCCTATTTGTTCTAGTTTCTTTATGTCTTTTTATCTTAAATGCACTTTGTACTTGCTTATATGTTCCACTTTGCACCATATTATCATTATTCGTTCAAAATACATCAACAGACGAGTTGATCCAGTCAGGTGCTTTTATGTTAACTTCCGAGGTCAAGATGAGGACGTGGCACCTACATGGATGAAAATAAGCTGAACCAAAATAGCTCCCATCCCGTTTCCAGCTACGCTATCTCCACCCAAACTCATACCATAGCCACTGAGCAAGAACCAGAGTCAAATCTCCAGCACTCAACAAGGCACCCGATCGAGATCACAAACCAATCGAACATAGTCCAAAATTAGAGTAAAAACCCTAGAAATTAACCATGCAACACGAAATCGACCCCATCGAATCCCCAAACATTGTCGCGGAGTTCTTAGAACCCCAATTACGAAGACGCAACCCAAACCCCAATCATTCCCGGAAGAGCACCACCAAATTCAATCGATAGCCCTAAAAAACCCCAATAACTTATCTTCTTTGATGCCATGTTTGACAGAGAATGTTTGAGGTGGAGCAGCAAGCCGGCGTGGTGGTGGCGCGTGATCACCAATGATGAAGGTCGGATTGTGAGGTCGATACATCTCAGTCCCCCAGTTCCATTGGTGGTGGCGGTGTCACCAGGAGACGTCGGGAAGGTGTGTAACCGTGCAAGGCATTGACAAGGATTTCCGGTGAGACGCCAGCCGTCTTCCGACGACGATGAATAGTGTAGATGTCGTATGGGTTTTGTAGATACAACTGTTCTGAGCTTAACGGTGCAAGTGGCGTCACTAAACAACAGTTGGTCGGCTTTGATTTGGAGGCTGTAGGCGAACCCGAAGCTGTGGTCTGGCGTCGGTGGGTTTCAGCGTTGTTCCTTCGAAGGTTTTCATATCCTCGCCTTCCATGTTTGATGGTGTGAGCGGTGGTGGATGTCGACTGTCGACGATGGTGGAGCGGCGCTGCTAGAGTCTTGCCCTGCTTTTGTACTTTCTTTATTTTCTCTGTTGACATGGTGGGTGTTTGCCCCTTTTCTGATTTTGTTTGATGTTGTAGATCCATTCATGACTCACCAACATTCATGTATCCTCACTTATGTCGAGATTTGGGTAGCCAAATGGGCTAGGAAAAAAATAAAAGGTAAGACCCATAACCCATTTGGGATTTTGGGTACAGTGGAGCTTTGAGCCTCTGACCCATCTTCTTCACCAAATTTTGCTTTTTCTCTCACCTTTTCTCACACTTTGGTGTGTACTGAAGAGTTTGTATGTTGGTGGTTATTTTTCTTTGTTTCATGTAGCAGGATGGTGAGTGATGGTTGTTTGTGCGTATGTTGAGATGGATTTTTGGCACATAAACGGTTTGGGTTTCATGTGAACCGAGAGAACAAGAAGGGATTTTATGGCTTTTCTTGGCAGTGAGCCAATCTTAGATTTTTGGCAGTGAGGTTGGGTAATTTTTCTAGGTTGGTGTTCTTGGGTTCATGTTGTTTCAGCGGGTAAAATGAAGGGAAAAGAACCGACATGGATATTTTTCGTGATTCCCACATAGGAAGATGGGGAGCCATCAATCCAATTAGCTAAAGAAAGTTAGCATGTCCAAATTTTCAAATTTGCCCCAGTTTTTAACGTTAGTTAAAAGTTTCAATGGAAAAACACATGAGTGAGACGAATCGTCTGTTTCAAAGTGAATTTTGAACGAATGATGAGAATATGATGTAAAGTAGAACATATAAGTGAGTACATGGTGCATTAAAGTAAAAAGCCTTTCTTTATTTTGTATAAAAAAAATATTGCTATTTCGTATTCTTTGTTTTATATAAAATTGTTTTTCAAAATTAAAAAAAAAATTAAGAAAAAATTTAAATCATTAAATTAAAACACGTGACAAACAAATAGTGGACTAGTTGTCAACCAGGTGGGTGACCTAACTTGGTAAATCTCGTAAATTAATTAATCAAAATTAATAAGTATCACGTTATGGTAACTTAGTAAATTTCGTAAATTAATTAATCAAAATTAATAAGCATCATGTCATGATACTCTTATACAAAATTTGTTATGTATCTATTATTTTATCGCAGATCTACTGTTTCATTTCTATGTCCCTTTCCATGTGCCATTTTTAAGAGTTTACTCTTTACATAACTCAACATTAACTTTGTTAATTTTCAATAAAATTAAACAAAATTTAAGATTAAAAATAAAAAACAGCAAAAAAGAAGACAGCAAGTCAGCAACCACTACCACCGTACGGTGGCTATCGGCTTAGATCTGGAGGCGATTTGGATGGCCGTTCGGTTTTCGTATTTTAATCATGTATAAGAATTAACACCGTTAGAGGTGTGGTTAAGTTCAATGACAAGTGTCAAACAACCATGACTGGGACATGGGAAGGGCCGAAGGGAAATAGCCACAACCGGGGACATGGACACTGCTGCTGGGTAATTTCCTGGAGTGTGTTTCTGCATGAGTCTAGTCAACCATATAATTCCAAATACAAGTTTCAACTTTCAACTACAATATTTCTCTTAAATTTAAATACCTCTTCCCCTAATCTTGCAATTAATCTCTTACAGCAATCCGTTTCTTGATCTGAATTCTGGAGATAATCCCAGTGTCGTGCCCTTGGAGAACTCGAGTCTCGATCGATCTCTATCATGAACGCCATACCTGAGGCCGAGGTACTGTCATCTCTAGCTAGCTAACATAATTGCTCATACTTAATCTCTTACAATATAATTTATACGTTTCTATTGTCAAGATTGTTTTGTTTTCTGACAATTAAATGTATTGAATATGTGTGTGTTGTGCGGGTTTGCACATTAGGAATTCTACAGATATAGAACTATAGCTATATTTATAAGAGTTCAAATTCTTATGTTTTCATAAACGAATATAGGGTATGTTTGGATGAGGAACTTGAAAGTTCCAAGGAATTTAGGCAAAGTTAGTTAAAAATGAGGAATTTGAGAGTAGCAAGGAATTTGCAAACGATTAGATGCAAGGCATATAGATGAGATTTGTAAGTTACACCTACGGAGATTGGAGGTGTTAGGAAATCCCTTGTTTAGTGGTTTGTTATGCTCATGCATTGTAACAACCCGGAATTTTAATTATTGGATTTAATTAAATTATGTATGTAAAATGACGAGTTTGCCCTTGCTTGTTAAAGGGCATGGAAATCAAGTTTTGTTTTGAAACCTTTTCGGTGGTGTTTTGTATACCGTTGCGTAGGTCTCGAACTCACGAGTTCGTAGACAGGCGGCACGCGGAAAACGGAGTTCGTAGACGAGAGTTATGGGTCTAAATGTGCAAGGGCATTTTGGTAATTTGGTTTTGGGAGAGATATTTTGTTACCAAAACAGTGTAATTTGATCCATCTTCATTTTCATACTTATCATCTCCTTCTCTCTCTCTCTGTGACAAACTCAAACACACCCGAAACCATTGAACCCGTGCGAAATTCACCCAAACACCCACAAAAGTCAACATTGATTTCAAGGCCTCATCTTCCAGTTTTGATCCACTAATCGTGTTCTACTCCTTCCCACGATCACAACCGTACCAACCATCGAAGGAGAGGACCACGGAGGAAGCCGAACCGAGAATAGGAAGTTTCAGACTTTCCGATCGATTTTCCGGCTAGCACAGGTATGTGTTTGATGTTTTAAGCTCATATTTGGATTCCTGGGTTTGAGTAGATAGATTTAGACGTAAAATTCATGAAAAATGGTTGAGTTTTGAAGAAGTTGGAAAGCTTGGAGTTTCGGCCGGAAATGGAGGATTCCGGCGAAACCAGACGGCGGCGGAGGTGGTGGTCCGGTCATCTTCTCCGGCCAACCTCCGGCGACGGTGACGGCAGCCGGTCATCTTCTCCGGCGAGTCGCCGGTGACCGGTCAGGTTGAGTTGAACCGGTCCGGTCGAGTGAACCGGTCGGGTCAGTTGAACCGGTCGGGTCGAGTTGAACCGGTCGGGTTGAGTGAACCGGTCAGGCCGAGTTGGACCGGGTCGGGCCGAGTTGGACCGGGTTGGACCGGTCCAGGCGCGTGGGTACTGTAGCAGCGCGTGACCGGCGCGTGAGGGCGCGTGGCGGCGCATGAGCGCGTGTTCCGACCTTCCGTCGGCGCGTGGCGGCGCGTGGGGCCGAGTCTGAGGTCACGGTGGCGCGTGACAGTTAGTTTTTGACGTTTCGGACCTGTTGGCGCAGGTTTCGAGTCGATCGGATGTCGTTTAGGGGTTGTTTCGGACGTTTTAAGGTTGCTACGTTTTCTAGGACAGCATCGTTAGACTCCCGGGATTTATGGGGTTTATACTTAAGATTATTATTATTAGCTGGTAATCCCGATTATTAATTTGGACAGGCGATACTGCTCCAGGAACCTCAGGGGAGCGTACAGTTCGGGATTGAGCGTGCTTGAACAGGTTTGTGAGTGGACTTTGATTTATAAACTGTAATGCATGCATAAATGTATCTTTGCTTTAAATACTGTTGAGTATGAGTGCAATGAATTTCTGGATTTTAGAAATGATGCTGGACACATATTTTACAATATTTCTGTGAAAGTATGTTTTGAGAAATGGCCTGATTTTGTACTCGATTTTGATATCGTTTTGACGTGGTGACTATTTGAGTATGTGATTTGGGTTTTGACTCATAATTGTGATTTTACCGATTTTGGCCATAAAATGATATTTTAAAGAATTTGACTTAGGCCGCGAAACAAGATTTCGAAGTATGGATTTGATTCACTGATTCCCGTCCCGATGATTGTTGTTGCTCTGACTGGTGTTGAGGAGTATGACTCTACCAGTTGTTGAGGGTTCGGACCTTAGGTGTTGAGGAGTATGTCTCCGCCGGGTCGCGAAACTGTCTATGCATAGTACAGATATTACAGACAGTACATATGGTACACAGAGTTGTACAGATTTGAACACATCTCAAGGGATACCCTGATGTGTTATGAATATGTCGGGAACAGTGAATTCTTGATTTTGAGATATTTGCCAAATGGAACCAAATGATTTGATTTTGAGATATTATGTGGCAGATTGAACCAAATGATTTGATTTTGAGATATTATGTGTCCGATTGAACCAAATGATTTGAAATTGAGATAATTTGTGTCCAGATTGAATTAAATGATTTTAAACTCATTTGAAGAGAGTTTTCAAACCAAATTGTGGATCACGAGGTATTTTCATTATACAGATTTTATGTGAGTCCAATTCATGATTTTAAAGATAAATGTGAATTTTGGATGATTTACATATGATGCTTTTATATGATAAATTGTTTTATGTTATGCATGCATGATTTTATAAATGGAGGGGAAGAAAGGTAATTCTTCGAAAAGGAATTTATAAATGATTATTTTTGTCCACTCACAACTTTTGTGTTTAAATCCCCCTTCAGGCAGTTGAGTAGAGTTGACGCGAACATTGATCTCGAGGCTGAGGCATTAGGATTCTGACTGCGCTGTGTTGTATATTTGAGTAGGATATCTAAATTTTATTCTTGATCCTACTTAGACGCTCTGATATTATGTTGCATTTGATTTGTCGTTAATTACGGGAATTATTGAGTGCTTAAGTCCCTTGTCTGACAAGAGGAAGTATTTATTATGGTTATTATAATTTGTATGGATTGAAGGGTATTTTGGGAACCTTTTCTTAGGTTGTCAGACGGGATCAGGGTTCTTCCCGGATCTCGAGGGGAAATTCGGGACGGGTCCTGACAATTGGTATCAGAGCACTAGGTTAAATTCCTGCAGACTGTACACTACGTGTACAATTATTTTGGTATTGATGAGTTATAGTTTTTTTCAGCGTAATGCCTCCGAGACGCGAGTTCCGTCAACCGTCGGAAAATATGGGGGACACACCTGAACCTACAGTGGAGCCTGATATGAGGCAGACACTGGAACAATTAGGTCATGCGTTGACTTCTGTACTTCAGAGTAGGACTGCTACTGAAGGTTCAGACATTGAGAGAGCCCAGAGATTAGGGGCTACAGTATTTATGGGCGACTCTAGCCCAGATGATGCAAGAGAGTGGATTACTCGTTTAGAGCGAGTGTTCTCGGTTATGAGATGTCCTCAGGGGGACAGGGTGTTGTTAGCCACTTTTCTGCTGGGTGGTTCCGCTTATGATTCGTGGAGTGCATTAGAGGTATCAGGTTGGGGAGTCAGTACCATTACCTGGGCGACCTTTCGGGAGAAGTTCCTCGAGCAATTTTATCCTTGCTCGTACCGAGATGCCAGGGAGGCTGAGTTCATACACCTACAGCAGGGAGATTTGACAGTGGCTCAGTATGAGCAGAGATTTTTAGAGTTGGCTCGTTTTGCACCAGCTCTAGTGGTAACCGAGAGGGACAGACGCCGCAGATTTGAAAATGGGCTGAGGGGCGAACTTCGGTCAGCGGTAACGGCTGCAGCCCATACTTCATTGAGAGATGCGTCTGACGCTGCAGCTCGTGTAGAGTTGAGCATGGGTGTGCCAGTCCAGCAGCAGTTTAGGGATTCCAGGCGACACAGGGATCGCTGGGATGTTGGAACCTCTAGCCAGGGACCGTCCAAGAGAGGCAGTTACAGCTCTGGATCTACTGCGGGTGAGGGATCTGGTTCAGGCAGTGGCGGAGTCAGACAGGCACCCCAGTCATCCGCCCGTTCTAGTGGTGCTTCTGTACAATCAACCAGAAGACCGAGTGGCAGCTCAGGTAGCACTGGATGTTTCTTTTGTGGGGAGAGTGGTCACATCAAGAGATTTTGCCCACATTTGTATCTGGCTAGTAGTTCCTGGGGGCGGGGTGCTGCTGAACTGGGGCAGAGGACATTTCAGACGCCCGGTTTTGCAGCTGGAAGTCAGAGTCAATCCAGTAGGGCCAACATGGCCAATTGGACAAACAGGCCCCGTGGGTCCAACAGGGCCAGAGGCAGACAGTGGGGTCGTGTTCGATCGTTGGATACACAAGCTCGAGTGTTTGCTATGTCGCAACAGGAGGCCCGAGCAGCACCAGATGTAGTCACGGGTATGTTATCTATTTTTAACCGTGATGCTTATGTTTTAATAGATCCTGGGGCTACTCATTCTTTCATTTCTCGGGGTTTTACATTATTTTCTGATAGAGAATTGTCTCCGATTGGTTGGGACATGGGTATTAGTACTCCTACTGGGAATATGTTAGTGGCGAATCTCGTGATTCGAAATTGTCCAGTGTTAGTGGAAGGTCATGCATTAGAGGCAGATTTAATCCCCTTAGATATTTTTTATTTTGATGTGATTCTGGGGATGGATTGGTTGACTATGCACCATGCCTGTATTGATTGTTATGACAAGAGAGTGGATTTCCGGAGTCCAGGTTTACCGGAACTTACATTCAGAGGAGATCGTAGGGTACTACCCTGTGGAGTGATATCAGCTTTGACTGCTGAGAAATTGCTGAGGAAAGGTTGTGAGGGTTACTTGGCTCATGTGTTTGATTCTCGGGAAACTTCGATGAGAGTGGAGGATATTCCCGTGGTGAGTGAATTCTCTGATGTGTTTCCAGATGATCTTCCGGGATTGCCACCTCACCGGGAGATTGAGTTCACCATCGAGCTTTTGCCAGGTACTCAACCTATCTCACAGGCACCGTATAGGATGGCACCGGCAGAATTGCGAGAGTTAAAGACTCAGTTGCAGGACTTGGTGAATATGGGATTTATTCGTCCAAGTGTTTCACCTTGGGGTGCACCAGTGTTATTTGTGAGGAAAAAGGATGGTGGGTTGAGGTTGTGTATCGACTACCGGAAGCTAAACATGGCTACGGTGCGGAATAAGTATCCTTTGCCAAGGATAGATGATTTGTTTGATCAACTTAAGGGGGCAAGATATTTTTCGAAAATTGACCTTCGATCCGGATACCACCAGTTGAGGATCAGAGAAGGGGATGTTGAGAAAACAGCTTTCAGGACTCGTTATGGTCATTATGAGTTCCTGGTGATGCCTTTCGGGTTGACTAATGCCCCAGCAGCATTTATGGATTTGATGAACAGGGTGTTCCAAAAGTATTTGGATCGGTTTGTGATTGTGTTCATTGATGACATCTTGGTGTATTCAAGGAGTGCTAAGGCACATGAGAAGCACTTAAGGTTGGTGCTGAATATGCTTAGGAAAAAGCATTTGTTTGCCAAATTCAGTAAATGCCAGTTTTGGTTGACTGAAGTTGGATTCTTAGGTCATGTGATTTCGGCTGAGGGTATCAGTGTAGATCCCCAAAAGGTTGAGGCAGTGGCAAACTGGGAGCAACCGAGGACAGTGACAGAGGTGAGGAGTTTTCTGGGTTTGGCAGGATATTATCGACGGTTCGTAGAAGGATTTTCTACGATAGCAGGGCCGTTGACTCGGTTGACGAAGAAAGGAGTCAAGTTTGACTGGGGAGCTGATTGTGAACAGGGATTTCAGGAGCTGAAGAGGAGGTTGACTTCTGCTCCAGTATTGACCATTCCTGATGATACTGGTGGATTCGCGGTGTATAGTGATGCATCATTGCGGGGTATAGGCTGCGTGTTGATGCAGCATGGAAAGGTGATAGCTTATGCTTCTAGACAACTTAAACCCCATGAGTTGAATTACCCCACACATGATTTGGAATTAGCTGCAGTGGTGCATGCATTGAAAATATGGAGACATTATTTGTACGGGGAGACGTGTCGGATCTTCACCGACCATAAGAGTTTGAAGTACTTGTTCACCCAAAAAGACCTGAATCTGAGGCAGAGAAGATGGCTTGAGTTAATAAAGGATTATGATTGTACTATAGAGTACCATCCAGGGAAAGCCAATGTTGTGGCGGATGCTTTAAGCAGGAAATCCATGGGTTCTTTAGCCCATTTGCATACAGTCTACTTACCATTACTGGTAGAGTTCCGTAGAGCAGGGATAGTACTGGACATGGATAGCCAGGGGGCTTTGTTGGCTAGTTTTCATGTGAGGCCTGTGCTGATTGATCGGATTATTGAGGCTCAACTCCAGGACCCTACATTGTGCATTATCAGGATGGAGTTAGAGGCTGGAAACAGGCAGGACTATGCGCTTAGGGATGATGGAGCCTTGGTTAGGGATGGTCGGTTGTGCGTACCGAATGAGCTGGAACTAAAGAGGGAAATTCTTGATGAGGCTCATAGTTCGGCTTACGCTATGCATCCAGGAGGTACCAAGATGTATCATACCCTAAGGAAATATTATTGGTGGACTGGGATGAAAAGGGAGATTGCTGAGTTTGTGAGTAGATGCCTGACGTGCCAGCAAGTGAAAGCAGAGAGGCAGAAACCATATGGGGCACTTCAACCATTACCTATTCCGGAATGGAAGTGGGATCACATTACGATGGATTTTGTGTATAAACTTCCAAGAACACAGAAAGGACATGATGGGATATGGGTAATTGTTGATAGACTCACGAAGTCTGCACATTTCTTGCCAGTGCGGGAAGATTTTCGGATGAGTCAGTATGCCAAATTGTTCATTGATGAGATCATACGGCTACATGGGACTCCAAAGTCCATTGTTTCGGACAGGGATCCTAGATTTACCTCCAGGTTTTGGCGGAGTTTGCAGAAGGCTTTTGGCACTACATTGCATTTTAGTACAGCTTTTCATCCTCAGACGGATGGTCAGTCTGAGAGGACAATCCAGATTTTGGAAGATATGATGAGAGCTTGTGTACTACAGTTTAAAGGAAACTGGGATTCACACCTGGCTCTGATGGAATTTGCTTATAATAATAGTTATCAGTCGAGTATTGGGATGTCTCCTTTCGAGGCACTGTATGGGAGGCAGTGCAGGACACCTCTATGCTGGAACGAAGTGGGTGAAAGGAAACTGTTAACACCAGAGTTGGTTGATACGACTGAGGAAAAGATAAGGATCATCAGAGAAAGGTTGAAGACAGCCCAGGATCGCCAGAAGAGCTATGCAGACCGCAGAACTAGAGACCTTGAGTTTGAGGTTGGTGACTGGGTGTTCTTGAAACTATCTCCTTGGAAGGGGGTTGTACATTTTGGTAGACGAGGAAAACTGAGTCCTCGCTACATTGGTCCATATGAGATTCTGGAGAGGATAGGACCAGTGGCATATCGTCTTGCTTTACCATCGGAACTATCCAGAGTTCATAATGTTTTCCATGTATCTTTGCTCCGGAAATATCTGTTTGATGAGTCTCATATGTTGGAAGAGCAACCACTTGAGCTGAAAGATGATTTGACCTTTGAGGAGCAACCGGTGCAAATTTTGGATTGGAAAGAGAAGGTACTGCGCAGAAAGAGTATTCCTCTAGTTAAAGTGTTGTGGAGGAATCATAACGTGGAGGAAGCCACGTGGGAAACCGAGGAACTAATGCGGACGCAGTATCCTTATTTGTTCCAAGGGTAGAGTTGAATTTCGGGGACGAAATTTCTTAAGGGGGGTAGATTGTAACAACCCGGAATTTTAATTATTGGATTTAATTAAATTATTTATGTAAAATGACGAGTTTGCCCTTGCTTGTTAAAGGGCATGGAAATCAAGTTTTGTTTTGAAACCTTTTCGGTGGTGTTTTGTATACCGTTGCGTAGGTCTCGAACTCACGAGTTCGTAGACAGGCGGCACGCGGAAAACGGAGTTCGTAGACGAGAGTTATGGGTCTAAATGTGCAAGGGCATTTTGGTAATTTGGTTTTGGGAGAGATATTTTGTTACCAAAACAGTGTAATCTGATCCATCTTCATTTTCATACTTATCATCTCCTTCTCTCTCTCTCTGTGACAAACTCAAACACACCCGAAACCATTGAACCCGTGCGAAATTCACCCAAACACCCACAAAAGTCAACATTGATTTCAAGGCCTCATCTTCCAGTTTTGATCCACTAATCGTGTTCTACTCCTTCCCACGATCACAACCGTACCAACCATCGAAGGAGAGGACCACGGAGGAAGCCGAACCGAGAATAGGAAGTTTCGGACTTTCCGATCGATTTTCCGGCTAGCACAGGTATGTGTTTGATGTTTTAAGCTCATATTTGGATTCCTGGGTTTGAGTAGATAGATTTAGACGTAAAATTCATGAAAAATGGTTGAGTTTTGAAGAAGTTGGAAAGCTTGGAGTTTCGGCCGGAAATGGAGGATTCCGGCGAAACCAGACGGCGGCGGAGGTGGTGGTCCGGTCATCTTCTCCGGCCAACCTCCGGCGACGGTGACGGCAGCCGGTCATCTTCTCCGGCGAGTCACCGGTGACCGGTCAGGTTGAGTTGAACCGGTCCGGTCGAGTGAACCGGTCGGGTCAGTTGAACCGGTCGGGTCGAGTTGAACCGGTCGGGTTGAGTGAACCGGTCAGGCCGAGTTGGACCGGGTCGGGCCGAGTTGGACCGGGTTGGACCGGTCCAGGCGCGTGGGTACTGTAGCAGGCGCGTGACCGGCGCGTGAGGGCGCGTGGCGGCGCGTGAGCGCGTGTTCTGACCTTCCGTCGGCGCGTGGCGGCGCGTGGGGCCGAGTCTGAGGTCACGGTGGCGCGTGACAGTTAGTTTTTGACGTTTCGGACCTGTTGGCGCAGGTTTCGAGTCGATCGGATGTCGTTTAGGGGTTGTTTCGGACGTTTTAAGGTTGCTGCGTTTTCTAGGACAGCATCGTTAGACTCCCGGGATTTATGGGGTTTATACTTAAGATTATTATTATTAGCTGGTAATCCCGATTATTAATTTGGACAGGCGATACTGCTCCAGGAACCTCAGGGGGGCGTACAGTTCGGGATTGAGCGTGCTTGAACAGGTTTGTGAGTGGATGATGAGTCAATTATATACTTGTATTTTCCCATATATTTAATTAGTTATTATTATTATTTTGGGAAGAATTGATACTTGAATTGATTATATTGACAGGTTTATTCTAGAAGGAGTGTTTGGAGCAAAAGAAGGAAATATATCAATAAAATCCCAATTCAAGAAGGAGAAGGCATATGCTCTCCTATTTATGTTCAAACTAAGAATTAGATTTGATTATTTTTATTTTACTCCTTTTCAGAATAGGATTAGGAATATTTCCTTATAAATACCCAAGCTTGGCTTAGATTTAAATACACCAGAATTCAGAATACAATTCTTCATCTAAGAGCACGGCAAGCTGGGATTTTCGGCTACCCTTGTTCTACAAACTGTTTGTTCTCTTAACTTCAATTTTAATGAAATTATTTCTATTCATTATGAGCATGAGTAGCTAATTTTCTCACTAGGGTTAGACCTAAGCCTTAACATGATTATGTGATTTATCTTTTTCCTATGTTTTCGTATATGCATGCTTTGAATCTTTAATCACTGTTTAAAACTATCTTTATATCTTAATGCTTGATCACCCTTAGGATATTTAGACAAGTAATTTGATGCAATTTTATAGGAATGCCCACCTAAAAATTGGGATTAGCTTCTTGTGATTAAGGATTGTAATACATCTAGGTTAAATACCATAACTAAGAGATTGCATGGTTATAAAAGATTTTCATGAACTTAATGAATCTTGCATGTAGAATTAGATCTAAATGCCATAGACTAATCGCATGTTAGGTATACGTTTTCACTTGAATGCCCATGAGGAAAATATGCTTTCGAAAAATCTAACCTTCAAAGTTGCATGTATTGATTCATAGATTATTTTCTAAGTCACATATGATTGTTAATGGTGAAGGTTGAACCCTAGTACTTTTTTACATTGTTTACTTAATTTTTATTCAGTCGCCAAAATTATTGCGATTATTTTATTATTAATTAAAAGTGAATTCTATAAATAAGAATTATCCATATCAGTCCCTGAGGAAATCGACCCTGCATTCAGTGCTATACTACAACAGCCCTGTACTCTTGCAGGTATTATTTGTGTGATTTTAACCCTTGTTTTACAGGTGGGAAAAATCCTATCAAGAAATTGGCGCCGCTGCCGGGGACTGTGCAGATTACTCTTATTTTAATTTACTTTTAGTTAATTATTTATTTTCATTTTTTTTCTATACTTCACCAAATCAACATTTACGCACAGGTCTCTACTCTTGCAGGACTATCTAATTGTGCATGGTTATTGCTACACGATCTACGAACCCGATTCTAGCACAATTCGATCCTGAACCTGAAAGAACAGCAAGAAGAAGAAGACAACTACAAGCAACTAACGCAAGGTTCACACTCAAAGGAACTTTCCTTGCAGCTTTGTTCACAGAGATAGACAACATACTGCCAGCACCAATGGCATTAACAATACCTGAAGTCGGCGCACCGCTTAGCAAAAGCCTTGCAGCACGTGGGAATGGAACCCCACAATGCATCGTGTACCCCGAGGTACAGGACGGAGTCACTTTTGAGATCAGGCATCACATGCTTGAGCTTCTACCCACTTTTCATGGACTCCCAAATAGTGATCCAAACATGCACATATCTGAATTCTTGTCAGGTTGTGACAACATCATTGTTCGGGGGATTTCAAACGAGGCAATTAAGTTAAGGCTTTTTCCTTACACCTTGAAGGATAAAGCTCGGGCTTGGTTACATTCATTACCTCCAGGTAGCATAACAGCATGGGAACAGTTACAAACAAGGTTTCTAAACAAATTCTACCCATCATCCAAGACTCTTGCTTTAAAAAAAGAAATATTGGCCTTCGCCCAGAAATCTAATGAGTCGTTTCATGATACTTGGGAGAGGTACAATGACCTGTATATGCGTTGCCCCCACCATGGATTGGATTCAGACATGCAGATGAACATCTTTTATGATGGACTCAACCACATCACCAAAAGTTACGTCAACGCATCCGCAGGTGGTTCTCTCATATCCAAAACAGCTCGTGAAGCATTTGAAATATTTGAGCTAATGGCTAACGAATCTCAACAATGGACGGATGATGGCTCTCATACGAGGGGACACATCTATGATGTAGCACAAGGACATGGTACCCCTAATATTGCAGCACAAATCACCCAATTGGAAAAGAAGATCAACAGTTTGATGCTCACCACAGCTGCCCCAAAGACAACACAGGTTTGCGCCATATGTGAGGACCCTACACATAATGTCCTCCAATGTCCTCAGAAGGATGGGTATCCCGACCTTGTCCAAGAACAAGTAAATGGCATGAGTTCCTTCCCAAGACCCCGTAATGATGCCTACCCCAATACATATAATTCTGGCTGGAAAAATAATACAAATTTTGGGTGGAATGGACAACACCAGGTCCGGTCCAATTACCAGCAGAATTATCATCAGCCACTCAACCATCAGACCCAACCGGCCGCACCACGCCAATTGAGTGTAGAAGAGCAGCTTACCAGGTTTATTGAGATCTCTACCCAAAATCAACAAAATACTCAAGCATCAATTAAAAACTTGGAGCAGCAAGTTAGCCAACTGGCCCAAGAAATTTCTGAAAGGGATAAAGGGGTTTTTCCCAGTCAACCTATACCAAACCCGAGAGGAGCCGAGCACTGTAAGATGGTAAGGACTTTACGAGGGGGAAAAAGTTATGACAATCGGGAGGCATCAAAGTCATCCCAATTAGAAAATAATACCACCGAATCACATATTGAACCTGAACCTCAGGTTGAACTATTCACCCCACAAATTAAATTTGCTCCATCCAACGTCCCTGCCTACACTCCGCCACTGCCATTCCCACAAAGGCAGCAGCGCCGCTCAAACAAAGACCAACAGACCATTGACTTCATGCAGACATTAGCCAAGGTCCATATCAATCTACCTCTACTAGATGCTATAAAGCACATCCCTTCCTATGCAAAATTTTTGAAGGAGGTATGCGCCAATAAGAAAAAAAATTTAGACCTGGAAAAAGTGGTTTTGACAGAACAGTGTAGTGCAGCCCTTCTACACAAACTGCCACCAAAGAAAAAAGATCCGGGCAGCTTTACTATTTCCTGCACAATAGGGAATTCCGAATTTCAGCAATCTCTAATAGATCTCGGATCAAGCATCAACCTTATGCCCTACTCAATATTTAAGCGATTAGGAGCAGGACAGCTCAGGCCTACACCAATGGTTCTCCAGTTGGCTGACCGATCCCTCACTTACCCTAAGGGCATCATTGAAGATCTCATCATCAAGGTGGATAAAGTCTATCTACCCATCGATTTTGTGGTACTCGATATGGTGGAAGACAAAGAGACGCCCCTAATCCTTGGACGACCTTTCATGGCCACAGCCCGCACACTGATAGACGTAGAAGCTGGCACTCTTACATTCCGTGTGCAAGATGAAACTGTGGTATTAAACCTGTTTGACATGGCTAAAAGACCCCCTGAAATTTCAGAGTGTAGCAGAATTGAAGTTTTGGAGGAGGTAACCTGCATGGCACAAAGACAATTGCTCTTTACCGACCCTCTAGAGGCCGCACTCATTGACCCCATCCTCTGCCAAAATGAGAAAGATATTGCAGAAATTATGGTGGCCCTAGATAGCAACCGACCACCCTATCCACGGTGGCGACCTCAGATTGAAGCGCTTGGGCCCCCAAAGACGCCACAACCGCCTTCCATTGAGATAGCCCCTCAGCTGGAAAAGAAGCCCCTTCCAGCCCATCTCAAATATGCACACCTCGGTGACCAAGAAACTCTGCCCGTGATCATTGCAGCAGACCTTACTGACCTAGAGGAAGACAAGCTACTCAGAATTCTACGCAAATACAAGGAGGCAATTGGTTGGACAATAGCCGACATCAAAGGCCTTAGTCCATCAATCTGCATGCATCGTATCTTACTAGAAGAAGACAGCAAGCCTACTGTTGATGCTCAAAGGCGATTGAACCCAATCATGAAAGACATTGTACGGAATGAGGTCCTAAAACTTCTAGACGCGGGCATTATCTACCCAATTTCAGACAGCCCATGGATAAGCCCAACACAAGTTGTTCCTAAAAAATCAGGAATCACGGTTAGTACTAACGAAAAAGGGGAACAAGTCCCTACAAGGTTAACTACGGGGTGGAGGGTGTGTATTGATTATCGCAAGCTGAATTCAGCCACACGAAATGATCACTTCCCACTCCCATTCATCGATCAGATGGTGGAACGATTAGCGGGTAAAGCATTCTATTGTTTTCTAGATGGTTATTCAGGGTACAATCAGATTCCTATTGCACCTGAGGATCAAGACAAAACTACATTCACTTGCCCATTCGGCACTTTTGCCTATCGGCGTATGCCATTTGGATTGTGTAATGCACATGCCACTTTTCAGCGATGCATGATGAGCATATTCTCGGATATGGTGGAGCGAATAATTGAAGTGTTTATGGATGACTTCTCCGTATATGGAGATTCCTTTGACCATTGTTTAGACAACCTAGCCACAGTTTTGGAAAGATGCCGAGATACCCATTTGGTATTAAACTGGGAGAAGTGCCACTTTATGGTGAAGCAAGGTATCGTGTTAGGGCACCGAATTTCAAAGCGTGGAATTGAAGTGGACAAAGCCAAAATTGACGTCATTAGCAACCTACCACCATCAACTGCGACGACGCCGTTTTGTCCACATCAATGCGACGACGCAGTTTTCTTGGCTGCTCCTCCTTGCTGTCGTTTTAAGAGCAGGGGGCACAACTCAGGTCTCTGTTTCGATCCCAGGTGCTATTCTTTCTTTCTATTTTATTTTCCTTTTATTTTTGTGTTACTTCTTTATTTTGTTTTGTTTTTCTTTCTTCTTTTCTTTCATCTTTCTTTGTCTTTTCTTCTTTTGCACCCTGGGGACATGTTGCATGATAAGTTTGGGGGTAGGAAACTATCATTTTGTTTGTCCGTTCTATAAAAAAATTTAGTAAAAATACAAAACAAAAAAATAATAATAATAAATAACAAAGATTTTTGTTTAGATTTAATTTGATTTTTCCTTCCTAAATTATTTTTAATGCACTCTATTTGCTATGATCGAAATTTGAAACTTCATAAGTGAGATTAAATATTAGAGCATGACCACCAAGAACATATAGTTGATTTTTGCACACAATTCGTACCATATTCAATTTCGCACATGCACATCAACTTATTTGTGGAAATTAAATTTGTTCAAGCATGCTAATTTTTCTTATCCTAAGATTGTGGGTTATTTAATTTGTTACCATCCAAGGTTCGAAAAAGTGAAAGCCATAAGTAAATCGGAGGTGAGTCCGAGCCCTAAAATAAGGGTGTGCATTTACCCATCAATTACATGCTAGCCTTTCCAATTCGAGTAAATAAATCTTTTGGGACATTTGTTGTCTGGTGCCCTAAAGTCATCTGATTTGGGAGTCATCGATCTAAAGCTCGTTACATGGGTTGGATAGAAAGCTTGCTTAATGTTAAATAAAATTCCATCCTTTGTTAAAAAAAAAAATAAAATAAAAAAAAAAATATATATATATATATATATATATATATATATATATATATGTATATATTATAATAATAATAAATAACAAAACATAAATAAATAAATAAATAAATAAAAATAAAAATTTCAGGCAAGAATGCTTTGGATGGTGATAAGTTAAGTGATTTTACAGTTGGTGGGTACAGATGTAATGAAAGTGAGGGACTGGTTTAACTCTTACAATTTTGTTGAGATTCACATTACACGAATATGGTTTATGGATTGCTCACCAGAATCTGGTAATCTTCTGTTTTGAAAGTGTGGATTTGCTCTCTCTTTTAGACTTGCTTATGACTTGAGAATTTTGATTTTGCTTTTATGAGTGTTGCTTTATATTCAATGGAAGGAAAGTTAAATTAAGTTTAACAAATTTTGAAAGTGTTTGTGGGTTTCATAACTGGTAAACCCTCAGGAGACACAACTCCTCCTACTAGGGACACCTAGGGGTTTAAAGGCGTGTAGTGTTTGCTCAGCACTATCGAGTTCCCTGCGAAAGTGGCATCTTATTTTTCTCAATGTTTTCTTAGTTTTGTTTTATTTACTTGAGGACAAGTAACAATTCAAGTTTGGGGGTATTTGATGAGTCAATTATATACTTGTATTTTCCCATATATTTAATTAGTTATTATTATTATTTTGGGAAGAATTGATACTTGAATTGATTATATTGACAGGTTTATTCTAGAAGGAGTGTTTGGAGCAAAAGAAGGAAGTATATCAATAAAATCCCAATTCAAGAAGGAGAAGGCATATGCTCTCCTATTTATGTTCAAACTAAGAATTAGATTTGATTATTTTTATTTTACTCCTTTTCAGAATAGGATTAGGAATATTTCCTTATAAATACCAAAGCTTGGCTTAGATTTAAATACACCAGAATTCAGAATACAATTCTTCATCTAAGAGCACGGCAAGCTGGGATTTTCGGCTACCCTTGTTCTACAAACTGTTTGTTCTCTTAACTTCAATTTTAATGAAATTATTTCTATTCATTATGAGCATGAGTAGCTAATTTTCTCACTAGGGTTAGACCTAAGCCTTAACATGATTATGTGATTTATCTTTTTCCTATGTTTTCGTATATGCATGCTTTGAATCTTTAATCACTGTATAAAACTATCTTTATATCTTAATGCTTGATCACCCTTAGGATATTTAGACAAGTAATTTGATGCAATTTTATAGGAATGCCCACCTAAAAATTGGGATTAGCTTCTTGTGATTAAGGATTGTAATACATCTAGGTTAAATACCATAACTAAGAGATTGCATGGTTATAAAAGATTTTCATGAACTTAATGAATCTTGCATGTAGAATTAGATCT
Organism: Oemleria cerasiformis; assembly: GCA_037349345.1. NCBI lineage: Eukaryota > Viridiplantae > Streptophyta > Magnoliopsida > Rosales > Rosaceae > Oemleria > Oemleria cerasiformis. The sequence goes on along the minus strand of JAZGTL010000041.1, from coordinate 2,488,575 downwards.
AAATGCCATAGACTAATCGCATGTTAGGTATACGTTTTCACTTGAATGCCCACGAGGAAAATATGCTTTCGAAAAATCTAACCTTCAAAGTTGCATGTATTGATTCATAGATTATTTTCTAAGTCACATATGATTGTTAATGGTGAAGGTTGAACCCTAGTACTTTTTTACATTGTTTACTTAATTTTTATTCAGTCGCCAAAATTATTGCGATTATTTTATTATTAATTAAAAGTGAATTCTATAAATAAGAATTATCCATATCAGTCCCTGAGGAAATCGACCCTGCATTCAGTGCTATACTACAACAGCCCTGTACTCTTGCAGGTATTATTTGTGTGATTTTAACCCTTGTTTTACAGGTGGGAAAAATCCTATCAGTGGACTTTGATTTATAAACTGTAATGCATGCATAAATGTATCTTTGCTTTAAATACTGTTGAGTATGAGTGCAATGAATTTCTGGATTTTAGAAATGATGCAGGACACATATTTTACAATATTTCTGTGAAAGTATGTTTTGAGAAATGGCCTGATTTTGTACTCGATTTTGATATCGTTTTGACGTGGTGACTATTTGAGTATGTGATTTGGGTTTTGACTCATAATTGTGATTTTACCGATTTTGGCCATAAAATGATATTTTAAAGAATTTGACTTAGGCCGCGAAACAAGATTTCGAAGTATGGATTTGATTCACTGATTCCCGTCCCGATGATTGTTGTTGCTCTGACTGGTGTTGAGGAGTATGACTCTACCAGTTGTTGAGGGTTCGGACCTTAGGTGTTGAGGAGTATATCTCCGCCGGGTCGCGAAACTGTCTATGCATAGTACAGATATTACAGACAGTACATATGGTACACAGAGTTGTACAGATTTGAACACATCTCAAGGGATACCCTGATGTGTTATGAATATGTCGGGAACAGTGAATTCTTGATTTTAAGATATTTGCCAAATGGAACCAAATGATTTGATTTTGAGATATTATGTGGCAGATTGAACCAAATGATTTGATTTTGAGATATTATGTGTCCGATTGAACCAAATGATTTGAAATTGAGATAATTTGTGTCCAGATTGAATTAAATGATTTTAAACTCATTTGAAGAGAGTTTTCAAACCAAATTGTGGATCACGAGGTATTTTCATTATACAGATTTTATGTGAGTCCAATTCATGATTTTAAAGATAAATGTAAATTTTGGATGATTTACATATGATGCTTTTATATGATAAATTGTTTTATGTTATGCATGCATGATTTTATAAATGGAGGGGAAGAAAGGTAATTCTTCGAAAAGGAATTTATAAATGATTATTTTTGTCCACTCACAACTTTTGTGTTTAAATCCCCCTTCAGGCAGTTGAGTAGAGTTGACGCGAACATTGATCTCGAGGCTGAGGCATTAGGATTCTGACTGCGCTGTGTTGTATATTTGAGTAGGATATCTAAATTTTATTCTTGATCCTACTTAGACGCTCTGATATTATGTTGCATTTGATTTGTCATTAATTACGGGAATTATTGAGTGCTTAAGTCCCTTGTCTGACAAGAGGAAGTATTTATTATGGTTATTATAATTTGTATGGATTGAAGGGTATTTTGGGAACCTTTTCTTAGGTTGTCAGACGGGATCAGGGTTCTTCCCGGATCTCGAGGGGAAATTCGGGACGGGTCCTGACATGCAGTGCATGTGCTTCCTTGCTAGTTGCTCAACTACCTACTAAAATAGGCTAAATTTGTTAAAAATGACAACTTAATATCTAGAGATTTCGAATGAGTAGATGCAATGCATTTAGAGGGATGTGAAGTAATTAGTTGATAGGTGTTACTATGAATATTTAATGGTTTTGTTATGCTCAGGTGATGCCATGTAGTCCCTTGTTAGTTGTTCAAGGGACTACAACTATTCCCTTGTAGTCCCTTGTTACTTATTACACACAGTCCCTCTATTTAGTTGCTCATCGTGCATTCGTAATTAAGTTGTATACCCTAAATCTCTCAGTATTTTGAAGTTTGTATTTTGAAGTTTCTCATTCAAACATACCCTTATTGAAATAGAGTAGGACTAGTCAGAAGTTTAACTATGGGGACAGCACTAGGCAATAATTGTCCCAGAACAGATTGCTGTTCTTCTTCATTCCAGCACTACAGGGAGTCTTAATAAATAGGAGAACATCCAATAAGAAGCAATTTGACCAGTGGTTTTACACAGGTTATGGATGAAAAATATGATGTGTTTCTGAGTTTCAGAGGTGAGGATACTCGAAATACTTTTACTAGTCATCTTCATACTGCTTTACGTGGGAAGAAAATTGAAACTTACATAGACAACAGAATTGAGAGAGGAGACGAAATTGGACCTGCCCTTCTCAAAGCAATTGAGAAATCAAAGCTTTCCGTTATCATTTTTTCGAAAGACTATGCTTCTTCCAGTTGGTGTCTGGATGAACTTTTACATATACTTAAATGCAAGGAAAGAGATGGGCAGTTAGTTATACCCATCTTTTACGACATCAGTCCCTCACCTGTAGGAAAGCAACAGGGTTGTTATGCATATGCGTTTGCTCAACTTGAAGAACGTTTCAAGGACAATATGGACAAGGTGGACAAATGGAGGGCTGCTGTGACCAAAGCAGCCAAAATATCTGGATTTGATAATTCAAACAAAACTGGGTAATAATTGACGAACTCTGTAACTTTTCTTAATTACTTCTACTTGTGAGTTGTGACCATTCAATTCTTGAGAAAATCATTTCAGGTGTACCTAATAACTATTGGTTATTGTTTCTCCATAATTATATATATGGCAGGCTGGAGTCTGATTTAGTTGACAAAGTTGTTGAAGGAATTTTGACCAAATTGAATCGCCAAACATCCGTTGATTTGAATGGCTTGTTTGGAGTTGAGAGCAGAATCAAGGAAATTGAATCCTTACTATGCATTGATTCATCAGATGATGTCATTTTCAGTGTAGGCGTTTGGGGCATGGGTGGTATTGGAAAGACCACCCTTGCAGATGCTGTATTTCACACACTCTCTAGCAAGTTTGAAGCTTCGTGTTTTGTTTCAAATGTTAGGGTGAAATCAGAAGAAAAAGATGGACTAGTTAAGTTGCGGAATGCACTTCTGCGTAAGATATTGAATGACAAGAATCTGAATATCTCCACTCCATCTATAGGATCCGATATTGTGAGAAGAAGGCTCAGTCAAACAAAAGTTCTCATTGTTCTTGATGATGTGAATGATTTACGCCAGATAGAAGTTCTAGCTGGAGATCATGTTTGCTATGGCCGTGGAAGTAGAATCATTATTACAACGAGAGATAGGAGCCTACTCATGAAAACTGTTGGAGCTAAAAAGATATACAAGGTCAAGGGGTTGAAACGTGATGATGCTGTTCAGCTATTTCACCGCTTGAATGCTTTCAAAAACAACACTTCATCTGGTTACAGAAAAGATTATACAGAGTTGGCAGAAAAGGTGGTAGATCATGCTGGAGGCAACCCATTAGCTCTTAAAATGTTGGGTTCCTCATTCCTTCACTGCGAGAACAGAGAAGATTGGTTGGACGTATTAAAAAGATTTCCAACAAAAATCCAGAAAGTGTTGAGACTAAGTTATGATGGATTAGACGACATTGAAAAGGAGATGTTCCTTGATATAGCATGTTTTTATCAACCACATGACGAAGGCTGTTATGGAAAAATAATGTTCGATTATATTTGTGGTTTCCATGCACCGGTAATTAAAGTTCTCAGTGATAAGTGTTTCATATCATTTTCAACAAGGGACCGCCTTGAGATGCATAATTTGATACAAGAAATGGGCAGGGCAATTTTTCGTGAACAACGCATTGAAGAGCCTGGAAAACGCAGTAGATTGTTCATTACAGAGGATGTCAATCATGTGTTGAAATATAATAGAGTAAGAGCCAAACACATTTATAAGAATTGTAGTTTTCATTAAATTTTATTTTATGGTTAATGTATTTACATTTGTACGTTTCTCTTGATGGTCAGGGAAATGCAACTGTTCAAGCCATTTTCTTTAACAGGTCTGAGATTGGAGATCGACACTTGAATCATACTGCAGATTTCAAAAAGATGTACAATCTGAGGCTTCTATATGTTGGAAATTCTAGCTGTGGCAAGTACTGCAGATTAAACGTTTCTTTTCCCAGTTCTCTTAGTTATCTTTACTGGGGTGGATTTCCTTTGAAATCATTGCCATCAAAATTTTCTCCAGAAAATCTGGTTGAGCTTCGGATGCCCCACAGCAAAGTTGAGCAACTTTGGAATGAAGAAGGCCAGGTACATATATAAGCTTATTATACTTATTGGATAAAATGTACGTAGTGTAGAAAGTTACTAACTCTCGCTATTGATGGATCTTTTATTTGCTACAGAATTTAAAGAAGCTAAAGGTGATGGATCTTGATTTCTCGAGTCATCTGATTAAAGTTCCAGATCTCTCTCAAAGTCAAGAGATGGTGCATTTAAGTCTTAATGGCTGCATAAGTTTGGTTGAAATTCCTTCTTATTTCCAATATCTTGACAAGCTTACTTATCTTAACCTCGGAGCCTGCACGAAACTCAAATATCTACCAGAGATGCCACGCAATATTGAATTCTTATATCTACAGAGAACTGCAATAGAGGAATTGCCTAAATCAGTTTGGTCTCATGAAAAAATTTGGTCTTTGGATATTCACTCTTGCGCAGACCTTAAGAATCTTCCAAGCAACAGTTGTAAGCTGAAAGTCTCCGGTACTTTTAGCCTAAAGGGATGCTCATCTCTTGACAAGCTTTCGGAGCTTCCAAGGAATATAACAGTGTTGGATTTGAGTGGGACAGCAATACAAGTATTGCCCGCATCATCAATATGGGGTTGTTTCTCTCTTCTTGTTGAAATTAAATTGAATAATTGCAAAAGATTTTGGAGGCTCCCCACCAGCATTTGTTATTCCAAGTCTCTTGAGAGACTTGATCTAACTGGAACCGCTATTGACAGCATACCTGAGAGTATAAAAAATGCTTCTCAGCTGCGTTGCCTGTGGTTAACCAATTGCAAGAGGCTTCAGTCTTTACCAGAGCTTCCAGGGGTACATTGGCTTGAAGCACATGGCTGCACATCACTACGCAGGGTGTCAAATACACGTACTGCACTCACACAAGGCCAAGGTTGGGGTGGATATAAACATTTTCGAGGGCTTCAGGCGGAGCAACTTAGGTTTTCAAATTGCACAAAAATGGGAATCAAGGCATGGAAGAATATAATGGCTGATGTGCAGCTTAGAATTATGCGAATGGCAGCTCGGTCACCTAAGCATTTTCAACAACAAGAAGCTGAAGTAGCATCTGGCCTAGAACTTGAAGAAGAAAGTAATGTAGGTATATCTGCCCTCTCTCTCTCTCTCTCCATATATATTCATGTATTTTGCATGCACACAAGACTAGCACTCAAACGTTAACCAATTAGGTAGCACCTTAATATTGGTTTCTCTGCTCTCTAACACATTAATTAAGCATGACGAGTACTGTGGACAGGAATATTTTGTTAGGTCTTTGGTGAGCGTGGTATGTGCAGGAAAGGAGATTCCAGATTGGTTCCATTGTCAAAGAGAGGGATCTTCAATAAATGTCCAGCTTCCTCCAGATTTTTTTGGTTCTGGTTTTTTAGGTTTTGCTCATTCTGTTGTTGCATTTGACAACTACAACGTGAAAGGGAGTTTGAGGGTTGGTTGTACATCAAATTTCAATACCAATGATGATAGTCGTTTCTACCATCGGAGTTGTGTGGTTGCAGACTACGGAGAATTGAATGACGGCCACAATTTTAATTCGGAGCACATGTTTGTGTGGTTTAGTCCCTTTGACTATGTAAAGGACGGAAACTACCTTGACGCCAGTGTGGCCTCTTTTGAGTTCTACCCAATATATGATCGTCTTGGCGGAGCTGTTGATTGTTCCAAGATCAAGGTGATATAAAGTGTGGGATCTCCGCGCTGTACGCCCCAGATGCTCGAATATTGAAGTTGAAGTTGATGGCATTGAGCAAGTTAAGAGTTGAGGCACGTGGATTATTTCCTGTTTTAGTAAGCGAGATGTTTCTAAGGACACGAAAACGCACTAGTCCCTTAGACACGATGTCCGATGAGAAGACAATTGACAGCAACGAGAACCTTTCAGTGATTCCTGGTAACGATATTGATCCAATCCACTCCTCCTTGGTACTGCCAAAAAACTCCATTCTTGGGTGGCTTTTTTTTAACTTAGGAATGCTGCAGTGAGTACTGAATTTGAACTTTCAAGCCTTTCACCGTCTCACGTGTCACTTAAGAAGGGTCAAGTTCAAGTACTGAGTTTTACAAACTTGTGACCGGCGACTCGTTCGAGTTCTATGTTACCAAGGATTATGCTTTCGAAGATTCCGAATTGTAGGAGACAAAGTGTGGGATCTGCCTATTGTATTCCCAAGACAGCACAAAAACCACCAGAAAAGAAACTTGTAAAGAGATACAGTGAAAACAGGGGATATAAGAGGAGAGATGGATGATCCTGTGTGTGCTCGTTTACGAACGAGTGGTGATGACGAGCAAGAGGTGATGACATCATGATTTAGTGTCGTTTACGAACTTGTATCTTTTTGGTTAATTTAGTCATGTTTCAAGTAAGGATAAATAACCATAATAATGAAAAAATTGCTCATAAGCCAATGATGGTTGGTTGAGTTGGTAAAGACGTTCTCTTTGCTAGATCAAAGCTTAGGTTCAATTGCCGCTGTCAGCAGTATCTCTTGGTGGGCTCTCCCAAAACTTATACTCTAAAAAAAAAATTTGCTCATAACGAATTATATTTAATAATTAATATGTGACTTTTTTGGACGAAATATGAAAATTAGCATTGATACCCTCCTATCACAAAAAAATTCTTCAATATCCCTTTTCTTATATCCTTACAATCTAAGGTAAAAGAGTTTTGGAATATGCAAATTTGGCCCAAATATATAAACAACCGATAAGTCAACAAACACCCATTTAGTTACTTATTAGGATTTGTTAGATTGTGAAGAAGAAAAGAGGAGGAGAAGAGCGAGAGTGAGAAGTGAAGAAGAAAAGAGTAGGAGAAGAGCGAGAGAGAGAAGTTGGGAAGAAGAAAAGAGGAGGAGAAGAGCGAGATAGAGAAGTTGGGCGGAGGTGGGAAATGAGGAGAGAGGGAGACGCTGTAGTGGTTTTAGGGTTTGGAAACGAGGATAGAGGGAGGCGACGACGGGGTTTGGAAACGAGGATAGAGGGAGGCGGCAACGGCGGGCTTGGAGTTGCGAAACGAGGAGGCGGTGACAGCGGGCTCGACATCTTCCAAACTTGTATAAAGGGAGGCTCCGTCTAGTGTTGTTCGACAGGAAGTGAAGGCTGGGTTAGAGAAGAAATGACGTGCGTTGGACGGGAAGAGCAAGTTGGGTTTCGACTGGAGGTTGAAGGTAAATCAATTGGCCCTTTTCTCATGAACGAATACGTCGTTGAAGAAAATTTTCAATTTGATTGGATTGGCTTAGTTTCGATTTCTGAAAATCTGGTGGTTTGATTAGTTTCAATTTCTGAAAATCCGGCGGTTTGATAGCTTCCGATAGAGATTGGGGAAAATTGGTGGTTGGTGTTTGGATAAGGATTGTTGTTTGAGAAACTATAAAATTGTATATGAAAACGTTATGATAACTAATCATGGTACAAGTGGTAACTAAGGGGAACTAACTAGTAGTTAAGTGGTAGAATGCAACATATAATAACAAATTGTGCTTGGTTATGCCAAACAATGTGTGCTTTAGCGCTGTGTTCATTTCCGTAAGTGTGTGAGAAAAAATAAAGAAGCAACTGGATAAAAGTGTGCTACTAAGCATGTTGTAAGTTGTACGTAATGAGATGTAAGTGGTAGGGGAGTGGTCGATAAAAAAGGTTTGGTAATAAGTGTGTCTAATTATGCAACTATAAGTATCAGTCAGTGTTGGGTACCTTTGTATTAGCATGAATGTAAGTGAGGCAACTTATTTTGTAATTGAATGAGGAGATGTAAGTTAGCATGTTATAAGGAGTAACTAAGTATGATCTAAGTAGTAACTAATGATACCTAAGCGATGTTTATGTGGTAGATTCCAATTTACCAATAAGCTATTATGTTTGGTTATGCAAAATGTAGTGCGGTTTAGTGATGTCTGTGTTTGATGTATGTTTGGTTATGCAAAATGTAGTGCGGTTTAGTGATGTCTGTGTTTGATGTTGTGCAGGTATGGATGAAGCCTTGGGGATTTTAATTTGCTACAATGGGAAATGGGTGAAGAAAGGAAGTAATTATATATACGACGGGGGAGAAACAAAAAAGGATTTTAGTTTCAGGTTGTATTAGTTATGAGGAGCTGGTTGAACGAGTTTGTTGTGTTGCTCACTTAGATGGTAGCAAAGAAAGATTAGTTTTGAATTATTCAGTCCCCATTTTGGGTTGGGGGGGGGGGGGAGAGTGTGGTTCCTGTAGTTGTGGTAAGGAAATCAATTGAAGAGGAGAGTGTTGCAGGACCAAATGACAACAATTTGGCTCAAACGAACTGGACTAAGCATGCTACATGTAGCACCAATGTAGTGAAAATTGTGGGAGAAGCAATTCATGATTGGCTGTTAATTGTAGATTTGGATGGAATAGATGATATATACATGGGTGGGAATGAAGATGAAAGTATGTATTCGGACAATTTGGGGTCTCATTTTAATTCATGGGCAGTTGGTGTGAGTCAAGCCGTAGATGTTCAAATGAGTACGAGTGCAATAAATGTGGGAGAAGAAGATGTTAGACATAGACCTGAAGTTGGTGTTGGTGTGGTAAATTCAATGCCTAATTTACAATGGAGTGATGGTTTGGCAGGTGGTCGTGGAGGACCTAGGGGAGAAGGAAATATGGGTTCAAGTGGACTGAATCCCCAAACTCAAATGTCTCACTCTCATCGAGTGCTTCACAGCATTAACTGGAAGGAAAATTTGTGGGAGGGGCATTTGTTTTCTACCAAGGCAGCCCTAGTTAGGTTTATTAACTAGCGGCTGTTAGAGGAAATTTTCAATTAAGAACTGTAAGGTCATATCCTACATTGTTGGTAGTGAAATGCAAGGATTTGGAGTGAATTTGGGGTGTACGTGGTCGCAAAGTTGGTTATAGTCAATTTCATGTGGTGAAGTACGAAGGCCCCCATCGGTGTGATATGAGATCCATCAACAGTCACCATTCGAGGAGAATAAATGGTTTAGTGTCGGACTCAATGCAACAGAGGTTGAAGGATGCACGAGCCCTTTTTACACCCGGGGATGTAATGAACGATGTTAAACACCAATTTGGCCTTAAAATCAGTTGTGCAACAGCATGGAGAATCCAGGAGATAGCTTTACAAACACTGGGAGGGAAGGCGGATGAATCTTATGCGTTGCTGCCTTCATATTGTCATGAATTAGAGCGCACTAAACCGAGTACGTTCACTTTCATTCATACGGAGGAAGGGAATAAATTTAAATATTTGTTTGTTGCTTTTGGGGCTTGTGTTGAAGGATTTAAGTGCTCAATGAGGCTAGTGCTTGCAATTGGTGCCACACATTTGAAGTCAAAATACAAGGGTGTTTTATTTGTAGCTACAACTTTTGATGGTAATAGGAATATATACCCGGTGGCTTTTGGCATAGGGGATTTGGAATGTGATGCGTCCTGGGAATGGTTTTTTAGTAAGTTGCGGTTGGCAATTGGGGAATGTCCGGACCTTGTGGTAATTTCAGACAAGAATTATAGCATAGCTAATGTGATAAACCAAGTATTTCCTGCTGCAAGTCATGGGGTCTTTTTTATCATCTCAAGGGAAACATGAAGAACAAGTGTAGAGTGAAGAAGAGCAAGATACTTTTCCAATTTGAGATGGCAGCGAAGTGTTACAGGTTTGCTGAGTTTGACAGAGAATTTGGTAAGATTCGGAACCAAGAGGTTGTTGATTATCTTCATGAGATTGGGCTGTGAAGATGGTCGAGAGCACATTGTGATGGAAAAAAGATACAATGTAATGACAACAAACATTACTGAGTCTATAAATATTGTTTGAGGTTTGCAAGGCTCTTGCCGGTTGTTCAACTTATTGATGAGATATGAAGCATGCTGCAAAGATGGTTTACAACTCGAAGGGAGAAAGCTTCGCTGTGCACTTCCATATTGTGTCCGGATTTTGGGGAGAAGAAATTGGCCCTCCGGGTAGATGATGCAGGGAGGATGAACGTTGTAAAGATAAATTATTTGGAGTACAATGTATTAGACGGGGATTTAGATGGTATGGTGCATTTGGGCAATAAAACTTGTTCATGTAGAAAGTTTGATCTTGAAAAACTTCCTTGTAAGCATGCCATTGTTGTCTGTATGCACGCCATTGCTGTCTGTATGCACATCAACCTTCCTTTGTACAACTTGGCTTCTTCTTATTACACCCGAGCCACTTGGGAGAGGGCCTATTTAGCTTCAATTTACCATGTATCCCCGATAAGAGCATGGGATGTCCCTACTTCTGTTAGGAATATTATTTTTCTACCCCCCATTATGAAGGTGATGCCCGGTCAGCCTAAGAGGCAATGTATCCCCTCACAGGGAGAGGAGAGAAGGTCCAAAGTATGCTCAAGGTGCGGTGGCAATGGGCATTACAGACCTACTTGCAATGAAACTGTGCCACAGTCAAATAGGAAAGTTTAGTTGATGGGTCCAATTTTAATGCAGGATTAGATGATATAGTCTTTGCAAGTGTTATAACATCAAACCATAAGTAGAATTCATGAACTGCATTTTTATGTATTACCTAAGTAAATGAGATCAAATTATTTGGATGTATTTATCTTATGTTTAATTTGTGGAAGGTTGGCCTCATATGTTGAAATCCTAAAAGTAGGTGCACCCAGTTTGGGCATCAGGGATGGGGCTCTAAACGAGGTCTAAGTGTGTACTAAGTGGGACCTAAGAGTGAACTATGTGGTTACATAAAATCATGCACAGCTGCTTTTTTGTGGTCATAATTGTATAGTTTGATGATATACTAGTTAGTCTATGAAAGGGTTGTAACATTCAACTGCACTTATTTTTGTTGTATTCCCCCAATTGAATGACATCATATTATGTGGGTGTTTTAATCTTACGGTTCCGTAGCAATCTAAACCAGGCATAATTGAGGTCTGTGACTTGGCAAGCCGTTGGCTATCTCAGGTTTTATGAGGCCTAATTGCTGCGACTGAAATTAATGTGGCTGCTTGAACTCATATGTTGAAATCCTCAAATTAGGTGCACCCAATTTGGGTATCAAGGACGGGGCTTCAAACGAGGTCTATGTGTGTACTAAATGGGACCTAAGAGTGAACTATGTGGTTACGTAAAATCATGCACAGCTACAATTTTGTCGTCATAATTGTATAGTTTGATGATATACCAGTTAGTCTTTGCAAGTGCCGTCACACTCAGCCTTAAGTATACTTGATGAACTTATTTTTGTTGTATTCCCCCAATTGAATGACATCATATTATGCATGTGTGTTAATCTATAGTTCCGTAGCAATCTAAACCAGGCATAATTGATGTGTGTGACTTGGCAAGCCGTTAGCTATCTCAGGTTTTATGAGGCCCAATTGCTGCGGCTGGAATCAATGTGGCTGTTTGAACTCAAATGCTGAAATCCTCAAAGTAGGTTCACCCATTTAAGGGCATCAGGGACGGGGCTCTAAACGAGGTATAAGTGTGTACTAAGTGGCATCTAAGAGTGAACTATGTGGTACAACCTGTACATGTGCTTACATAAATTCATGCACAACTTGTGTTTTATGGTCATATATATCTTGGTTCGTTTGCAGTGGCAGATCATTTAAGAGCGTTCAAACAAGGATAGAGCATTGTACAAAAATATGTCAACTAGAACTGAAATATTAAGTTTGGCATGTCCAGGCCTTGATGAGTTTGTTGGGGGAGGGGGGTAATACCTTGCAAGGCCATAACCGAGATTGTTGGGGAAAGCAGTACAGGAAAGACCCAGTTCTACTTGCAAGTGTGTTTAGTAGCCCAGTTACCTCATAAATTTGTTGGCTTAGAGGGGTCCTCTATATACATCGCCACGATTACAACCTTCCATTGAGACATCTCCACGCCATGGCCACCAATTTCCAGAACACACACCATTGTTTTAGAAGCTGTAACCCGTGTGATAGCATCTTCATGAGGGGAGTGCACGATGCACACCACCTACTCAATATTATTCCTCAACTAACTACTTTTATTACAGGGAGGCTAAGAATCATGCATGTTAAGGTGATCATTATTGATTTCATAACTAGCATTTTTAGGTGCGAGTTTGATAATACAAGTGAGTCATTTCGGATTCGTCCCCGATTGATGACTAAGGTAATTTCCCAACTTGAAGAGTTGGCTCATAGATTCTCGTTAGAAATTGTTTTCACAAATGAGGTACGTGATTTTATTCCACAGAATGACGGTCTTAGTGCAATTCGATTGGCTGGCACGGAGCCACTATGGTCATCCGATCGAGGAGTTGTGCCTGCTTTAGGTTTTGGATGGGCAAAACATTTGGATCGCCGGTTGTTTCTGTCAATGGAGGAGCGGACTGTCGTGGAAGGTAATGCAAAAGGTGGACTGGGATTGGTCACTTCTAGATCGGTTACACAAAGACGCATGCAAGATATTCTAGGTCCACTAGCCTTCAATGATGTGTGTGATTTTGTAATAGTCGACAATGGACTTTGTGGCATGAATCAACGCCCAACATACATAATAAGGTAAAACTATATGAATCCAAGTGCGCAAGTATCAGAAAGCACTCGGTTCTGCTATGTTGATGCAGTTGTTATGTGTAAATGTAATCTGTTATGTTAAGAACAATACCTTACTCTATTTGAACTTATCTAGAATGATGAACCAGTCAACATATTAATTTATTAGCTACCGTCCACCCCATTTAGTACCTCCTCCATTCCCATTTAGGTACCAAATAAACCACTTGTATTTTCTAATATTAAGATTATACAATGTAAGTAATAAACATAAAGCGTTGGGAAAACATGATGAAGAAAACATTCATTAATTGTAGCAAGATGATTTAATACAATATGGACCATATTGAAGGAAGGCAAAACTTCGTTAAGGGGTAGAACCCAACTGCCACCAAGGTCCCAAAGTTGCTTCTAATGCAACACCAAAAACAAAAATACCACGAATACAATATAATTATAGTTTTGCAAAAAACCGCGATCCAACTAAGGATCTCAATGAACCTTCACCATTAGTGTATTCTTTTTGCAATTTTCAATAGTTGAGGTTAAGGAAAACACATCTCCTTCACAAGTTGGTAATTGGTCAGCAACCTCATGGGATGAGAGTGTGAAAACCAAGGCTTGACCCACCAAATCACCTTTCGGAAATTGAACTAGATGTGGTGGACTAATTGGAATTAATAGGGGAAGGGAGGTTGGTGGAGCCATTAAAATGACTATGAAAGAAGTTATTGGAGGTATGAAATTGGGGGATTGAATTGACAGCTACAATGATCGGTTTGGGTAGCTAGGTTAGATTGTGGTGTGTGGAAATAGACAAAATTAATGATGGTCCTTTTATACCATCGTGTGTGAATCGAAGTAGGTGAGGGGGGAAATCCTTTTTGTTCCCGCCTACTTCACTCCTCTTTGCAAATGTTCCCTCCATTTATTGTTCACACTAACCCACTTGCATCTCCTTCACAAGTTGGTAATTGGTCAGCAACCCCATGGGATGAGAGTGTGAAAACCAAGGCTTGACCCACCAAATCAGCTTTCGGAAATTGAACTAGATGTGGTGGACTAATTGGAGTTAATAGGGGAAGGGAGGTTGGTGGAGCCATTAAAATGACTATAAAAGAAGTTATTGGAGGTATGAAATTGGGGGATTGAATTGACAGCTACAATGATCGGTTTGGGCGGCTAGGTTAGATTGTGGTGTGTGGAAATAGACAAAATTAATGATGGTCCTTTTATACCATCATGTGTGAACCGAAGTAGGTGAGGGAGGAAATCCTTTTTGTTCTCGCCTACATCACTCCTCTTTGCAAATGCTCCCTCCATTTATTGTTCACACTAACCCACTTGCATAGACAGTTGGGGGGAATATTATTATATAAATACCTACATGTGGTTTCAATATATTGCCAACTTTAAAAACAAAAAAAGGGGTGGGAACAGTTTAGACCGATACGTATATCACCAACTTCCAAAATTCAAACCGTCAAAATATTAAAGCTTCTTATAGGTATGGATTTTTAATAATTTTACTTGAAACCATTAGGATCGCTACGGATATTACCCAAATCCAACATTCAAAAATTAATATAACAAAATTAAGCACCTTAACGGTTCAGGTTCGATTCCAACGGTTTTCCAAATGAAAATTCAAAACAAAACCATTACTAACGCCACGGTTTGGATATTCAAAACGTGTGAATTTTATCCGGCCAACTCTAAACAGGATTGCAAATAACAGTTTGAATCGAATTGGTACCGGATTTATTCCCACCCCTAAACACAACATATATACGTACTTAGGGTGTACCACCTATACCGTCAGTATAAGAGATGTAATGAATGGGTATAGGAGTTACTAATTCAATAAAAAAAACTCCTAATTCCTATCACATTGCCACCTAAATGTTGTCCAAACCATTATGACCATCATCAATTGCTCCCACACCCATTTGGCTACTTAAGGAGTTTTTAGATGAATATCAAAACACCATATCTCAACAACCTACTTACTCAGATGAAAGAAAAAAAATTAGATGCAATGAGAGACATCAGGCCCGCCAACGAGGAACCATGTTATGAAGGTGATGGCCGCTGGCCTGTTGCCTTCCTAGAAGAGTCGGATTTCAATCCTCGACATGCAAGAGCCGCAACTTATGAATCCGAAGGTGATTCTGATGATCCAACTGAGAAAATTGAAGAGGTAAGACAAACACTTGAATACTTTTCCAAAGGTACAAGGTGGTGGGAATGGAAACTTGGGTTAGACTTTGATGTTAGGAGAAATTTGAAAAATGATTTGAATGAGGACAAGTTTACGGAGATTAAACACACATTGAAAGCAAAAACCCAATTTGCCAAATTGGATGCTCTCAAGATAGAGGTGGAGGTCGTGAAGTCAAAGTCATTGGAAGATTACAAAATGTCTAAGGAATACCAAGCTGAGATTGACAAAGCATTCAAATAAGGTTTTGAGTTGTGCAGGGAGTGTATGACGATCATGGAAGCGAACCACGATTGGGAGAGCAAAGACATTGATGGTACCATTGCAATTGGAAATGCATCCAACCCTCGCAACCATCCCCTTGTTCATGCGGCTAACAAGCGGAAGAAACCAACATATGCAATCTAATAAAAGTTTAATGCAAGCAGTTACAAGATAGCCAAGATGGAAGGAGTAGGGCTGGTCTCAATATGTGACAATGCTTATAATATGTGTACGTAACTATATTAAAGCCCTAGTATGGCTTGGTACTCTGTCTAGGTTGTTTGAATAATCTACGTTTTAAGTTAAACCCAGTAATAAAAATTACAACTTAACTACCGGTTAGGGGTCATTAGATACCAATTATATCATTTTTAGATACCACTAGGTTCCTACCAGGATTCGATGTGGCATACCTGCTTATCGAAATTATGCGAGCAGAAACCCAAACTACAATTTGCATGACCCACCCAACAAAGAAGCAGCAAAAAATTGCAGAACTAGTGAGAAGGCGAATGTACCACTTACATACCCCTTAGTGTACATTAGGAACAACTTAGATACTGGTTAATTACAGTCAAAAAAATTGTGCTTGTATTCCAAATGACTGTGTGCAAACAAAGACAGCACGTACCGATAGCCATGAAGTGATGAATCAACATTTATATTAAAGCCCAGCATGGCTTAGTACTCTAGCTAGGTTGTTTGCATAATATACATTTCAAGTTAAACCAAGTAATAAAAATTACTACTTAATTACCGGTTAGGGGTCATTAGATGCCAATTATACTATGTATAGTTACCACTGGGTTCCTACAATGATTTGATGTGACATACCTGCTTATCGAAATGAAGCGAGCATAAACCCAAATTACAAATTGCATGACCCAACACAACAAAGACGCAACTAAAAATTGCGGAGCTAGTGTGAAGGCGAATGTACCGCTTATGGAACCCTTAGTGTACATTCGGTACAACTTAGATACTAGTTAGTTTCAGTTCCTGGTATAGATCCTACCTTTACTAATAGAGTTTGAAACAACCGTTTGCCAACAAGCACACGACAAGAACACAGTAATGACGTGATGAAGCAATATTTA
Organism: Oemleria cerasiformis; assembly: GCA_037349345.1. NCBI lineage: Eukaryota > Viridiplantae > Streptophyta > Magnoliopsida > Rosales > Rosaceae > Oemleria > Oemleria cerasiformis. The sequence goes on along the minus strand of JAZGTL010000041.1, from coordinate 2,472,160 downwards.
TACATTTTCATCACTCTACAGTTATACTAGCAAGTTAAGAGTTTATCAATCAGTTCACTGCCTCAGTTTGAACCCGTATGCCTATATAAATAAACTTTCCTTCTGCTATCTACAATACAAACATACCAAGCAGCATGTGTGGAATATTCGTCTCTAACAGTGACCTTCATTGTGCAGGAACTCAATTGCCAATTTCAACCGAATTTTAGGTATGTATTCTTGTGAACAGCACGCAACAACATCCTGGTTCGAAACCAATATGTCAAAAAACGCAGCACAAATACACCGCAGCTGCTCCTACATTATTTCAATCCTAATGTGTCACCCTATAACATTAACTCACTTGTCAACAAAAGAATAGAAGGTTTAGAGATATTGTACCCGTCGGTTTGTTGAGGAACCTTCCTTGCCCTCACTAGCGACCATCTCGGTGCCTCAACAGCTTACGACAATCCCGGATAGAAGTTCAGTGCCTTCAAAACCCGGGGCAGCGTATGAGTAAGTGAATGACAGGCGCTTTCCAACTTTTTAAATTTGTTTTTGGAGACCATGGAATCATAGATACAAATGCACCGCATCTACAAATCCAACTCAGCTACTACCCAATGATTGTTTCCCAATGAAAATGGTAGGAAGGCCTTTGCTACACCCGACTAGGCTAAACCATAAATTTTTGGCTATATTCCATTGATGTAATCGGTAATTTTCCCAAAATTTGGTGCTATTCCCTTTGCTGCACCTACATCATCCGGAGACGGCAAATCTTCCTCAACTTTCTCCAGATAACGTTGTCGATCAAAGTAAACAAAATCAATTCATCCTTTAATAAACCATTTTAAGTCAACAAGAATTACACATAGAAATTGAACCAATGTGTCAAATATTGTCAATCAATTCCTAAATGTACCTGGAACCATATGTTAGTTGTAGTCCATGCAAGGGTATACAAATCCGAGTATTGAAACTGCCTCCTACGAAATAGAAACAAGCCCACTTCCATATGCTGCATATAGTTCACAAAGAATTAGCCTCTAAATCCATTTATAGATGAACACTAATTAACCAATTTTAAGATTAACACCTAACCTCATCCGTTAACCAGTCGTCCATGTCAAAAAGCTTGAAGAAAAACTCCAAATTGACAGTGACACTCTCCAAAGTAACCTCACATCTGCACATCATTAATTTAACGTTATATCAAATCTATAACACTATGACTAATTTGATTAAGCATTTAGAATAACTTACTCAGGTTTGCTGGCCCCATTCTTCCATGAATTTTACCAATAACTCCACATCCTCCATTCGAATTTCAGAAGAAGGAGCATACAATGCTAGTTCCTCTTCAATCTATTCAGCATCCTCTTTCCCTTCATCTGATCTCTGACTCTTTTTCTTCATAGGATTTGTGAATGGTGAGCAAAGTACAGGGCCTTTCCGCTTTGTTCGCTCCCCTTTTCCAACCCCTGTGCTGTCCACAATGGTATATCCAACAATTGGTGTTTGTTTCCCCGCTGGAACCTCTGCTACCGCATCAACTACTGTCTTTATAGGTGATTTTTTTCTTTTCTTTAAAGCTGCCTTCAACTTCGAAGCAAGTTTCTTCAACAACTGCATGCAACCCTTGGCAGAATTCACCTCATTCGGAATAACCATAGAACGCTTATAAACTTCTCCCACCACAACTTGACCACCACTCTCTTCTTCACCAACTTTCACTCCTTCTTTCCCACTTGCCAGCGTAGGCTGCTCAACCGCCTTCTCAATATTTTTCCCACCTTGTAGACCCACTAAAGTTTGACATGCTTCAACTAGAGTTGCAGTTTCAGCTTCCTCCATTGTTACAACTTCACTAATTAAGCCATCATTTTCCTTGCCAGGCCCACTTGACTTTCCCGCAACATCCACCTTTCCAAGTTCAGTGATATTTCCAATCTCCATATCTAGCACATTGGTCACATTTTCTTCTTCTTCATCTTCGCCCACTGGCCTTGAACAACCTGGTCCTATGGGAGAGTATAAGTCATTATCATTGGTTGGCAACTCATCTCAGGACCCGTCCCGGATTTCCCCTCGAAACCCGAGAAGGACCCTGATCCCATCTGACAACCTAAGGAAAAGTTCCCAAAATACGCTTCAATCCTTACAAATACAATATGAGATTTCTGCCTAAAACTTCGGCAGAATCTCCTCTTAGGGACTTAAATAACTGGTTTCCACCTGTCAGACAAGGGATTAAAAGCACTCCAAATTCCAATAGACAATAACCATCCCAAAATATATCATATCAGAGCGTCTAGGTAGGATAAATAATACAAAATTAGATATCCTACTCAAATTTAGGTACAAAGCATAGCTATAAAGTCCTAATGCATCCGCCTCGTAAGAAGTGCCCGTGTCAACTCAACTCAGCAGCCTAGAGGGGATTTAAAACACAAAGGTGTGAGTGGACAAAAATAATCAGTTATAAATCCTTTTCCCGAGAAAATCTTACCTTTTCCTCCTCCACGAAAAAAAAAACCACATGCATGCATCATATAAAATAGTTTATGATACTAAAACATCATTTGAAAATCATCGGCATTTCCAATCTCTCCTTAAAGGAGTTTGAAATCATTTAAGTCAATCTGGACACATAATATCTCAAATCCACTGCTCCCGACATATCCACAACACACCAGGGTATCCCTTGAGATGTTTTAAAATATGTGTTTTGAAATCTTTTGTTACTTGGTCTCAGCCACAATCTCTGAAAAATCACCTTTTATATTGGAGGTTCACCGGGTTCTCCGCCTCAGCATATCCTAGCCCCAGCTCCTGGCCCCCCTCAAATAGGTATTGTTTATATTGGAGGTTCACCGGGTTCTCTGCCTCAGCGGATCCTAGCCCCAGCTCCTAGCCCTCCTCAAAAGAAGTATTGGATCCAAAATCAAGTATTTTATAATCACAAATATGGTTTCAACTCAAAATCATGGACTCAAATAATTACCACGTCAAAACAATATCAAAACCGAATCCAAAAACCATGCCATTTCTCACAACACACTTTCACTGAAATATTGGAAGAACAAATGTCCAGCAATCATTTATAAATTCCAGGAAATCATTGCAACCATACAAAACAGTATTTAAATCAAAGATATTGATGCATGCATTACAATTTATAAACCAAAAGTCCACTCACCACCTGTTCAAGCAAGCTCAATCCCGATTTGTTCGTTCCTCCGAGGTTCCCGGAGCAATATCGCATGTCAATAACAACAATCGGGATTACCGGCTAGTAATAAAACTCTTATATAACAACTCCCTAAACCCCGGGAGGTCTACCTACGCTGTCCTAGAAAACGTAGCAACTTTGGACGCCCAAAATAACCTCTAAACGACGTCCGATCAACCCGAAATTTGTGCCAACAGATTCAGAACATCAAAAACTAGTCAACACGTGCCGCCGTGACCTCAAAATCGGCCACACGCGCTGCCACGCACCGTCACGTGTCGGTCACGCGTCTGCTACAGTACCCCACGCGCCTGGACCAGTCCACCCGCCCCGATCAGTTCACTCAACCCGACCGGTTCAACTCGACCCGACCCGGTCTGACCTGATCCGACCGGTCGTCGGTGACTTGCCGGAGAAAACGACCGCCTGCCGGTGCCATCGCCGAAGTCTGGCCGGAGAAGACGACCGGCCGCCGCCGTCTGGTTTCGCTGGAATCCTCCATTTCTGGCCGAAACTTCAAGCTTTTATAACTTCCTTAAAACTCAGCCATTTTTCACAAATTTTATGTCTAAAACTATCTACTCAAACCCAAGAATCCAAATATGACCTCAAAACAACAAACGCATACCTGTTTAAGCTGGAAAAACGATCGGAAGGTCCGGTTCTTCCTATACTCGGTTCGGCTTCCCCCGTGGTCCTCTCCTTTGATGGTTGGTATGGTTGTGATCGTGAGAAGGAGTAGAATAAGATTAGTAGATCAAAAATGGAAGTTTAAGCCTTGAATCAAAAGTTAACTTTGTGGGTTTTGGTTGTTTTCTCACGGGTTCGATGGTGTTTTTGTTTCACAGAGAGAGAGATGATAATGAGATGAAGATGAAAATGAAGTGAAGATGTAAATGATTGGGCTTAAAATATCTTCTCCCAAGCCAAAATTACCAAAATGCCCTTGAACATCTAGACCCATAACTTTCATACACAAACTCCATTTTTCGCGTGCCGCCTGTCTACGAACTCGTGAGTTCGAGGCCCATGCAACGGTACCTGAAACACCGCCTAATACGTTTCGAAACAAAACTTGATTTCCAAGCCCTTACCCGACCAAGGGTAAAATCTTCCTTTTACAAAATAATTTATGTAATACAACAAATAAATTTCCGGGTTGTTACAACTCATACGGGGACTCCGAATCCTTTCCCCTTATCTCCTTAATTTTTTCCTTCACCTCCATCAGATCTTTCTTAACTTCACTCTCCAATTGGTTGTACTTAAATTTCAGCTGCTTCAATCCCCTCACCTCCTCCAGTAATGTCACTATATTCTTCAATTTTTCATTCCCTTTGAACAACAAAGTGACAGCATTTGCTAGATTCAATGCCAGACTCCGCAGCTCCCCCATATCAAATCCAACATGCATGTGTAGATCGGGAAGTTGAACAACGTCTTCTTCGGGTTGTGGGAACTGAAATTCGAGGTTTGCATCCATTCCTTCATTTACTTCTTCTTTACCATCACTGCCCCATGACCACAACCCTAACTCCTCCTCGTCACTTGTGGGAACAAGCTTTAACACCTCCGCCTGCAAAATACAACTAATGTCAACAACACACTAACAAATAAACAATCATTCTTCTTAAATAGCAATACCAAACACAATCTCCTATCTAATAGCTTCTTAAAGTTTTGCACTAACCTTTTCATATTTAAACAGCTCATTGTAGATACCGTGAAATGTAATCAATTTGATGCAGCTCCAGTGTAGTAATCTCGGCACTTTAGGATTTCTCTGCATCTTGACATACCCATTATTGCGCAAAAATGACAAGCTTTCAAACACCCACACCTTCATCATCAAATTAAATAATTTTTTACTTCACATCAATTTCATACATTAAAGTTTATCATATAAATGAACTAGTCCTTTTTAATGACTAACCTGAAAAGTATGCTAAAACCCACAAACTTTATAAGCCAATTTGTTCAGCTTCAGTCGCTCCATTCCTCTGAGTTCTGCTCTTACCTTAACCCTTGGTTCTTGCTTTTCAGCTTCTTGTCCTTCAGTGTTTGCACCATCCTACTCACTTTCCTAATTTTCATCTCCACTACCATTATCCTCCTCTTCTTCATTTCCATCAACATCACAAATGTCCTCTACAGCTGGTACTTTTCCATCATCACCTCCACCATCTTCTTCATTAGTGCCTTCACCAACCTTTTCTTTTCCCCTCTCTTTCTTATTCCCTGCCTTCTTCTTCTCCTTTGGCACTCGTTTAGTTACGAAAATTGGAGGCCGCTTCTTGTAACCCTTAACTAGAATTCTTGCTAAGGACTCATGAGTTTTTGAATAAGATTCCGAGCCCCACGGATACTTATTCCATTCATCTAGATTGTCAACCAATCTCAAGAATTCCTTATTCACTCCCACTTGCCTATCTCCCAAGTAGGACCGTTTCAGCAAAGTAAACCAGCCCTAACTTTAAGGCATCTTCACGCCTCCTGCATTCTTTGTAGGCACTCACCAATTGAGAGATCGTTATCTTCTTCGTCCCCTTGAAGTACCGTTTCGCCAAGCTCGGTGAGCCATCACCCTCATGTGCATGACTGCTTTTCTCTCAACATTTAAGACCGGTTATCAAACTGAAATCTTTGATAGTGAACTGCTTCACCTTCCCCCCAACTAGGAAACATGCGCCTTCCGCTTCATTAACTCCCCCACCGGTAAGTTTAAGGGACATCATCCCATGAACAATGGAACCGTTCCACTGCAATTCTTCGATGTCAAGAATGTGCCCAAAGAAGGTAGTCCTAAACTTCTCTAACTCATGTTGTGTCAATTTAGCCTTTATGTCCTTGACTGTTCTACTTGCTTGCCATCCAGGTTGAACTTTAGCTGATGCCACATCGTCCTCCCCCACGATTAGCTTGTAATTACCTCCCATTTTCTGTTTTTCAAACAATGAAAGTTCACTTACGCAATTAACATAGTACATGTTGTCAATGACCTAAAATAGTCACCCAATACTTATAAACCATCTTGTTATGTCCTAAAATCCATTTACAAACTTTATATCTTATTTCAAAACTTTTCTTATCAGTATGATTGCCTTATAATTTCCTTTAGTTACCCCTTATATGGCTATTATATACCGATTATTTAGAACTTATTACCAATTACACAACCAAAAACATTTCACATTTACATTCAGCTTGCATTAGAAACATCAATCCAATTGTAACCTATATCCAACAACAATGCACGCCTATTTCACAAAACCAACCAACATTTCTCTCAATTTCTCATCATCAATTTCAAACAATTAACCTAATTCAATTAATTATTTACCATTTTCATTACAAATCTTACAAAATTTTGCAATCAATACAAACCCTAAACCAATCAATAATCAATCAATCCCCTTCCAATTTGAGAACCGTAGTTCATCCGCTTGCAAACCCTAACCAACCTACAATAATTCGGAGCCATACGGGGGAAAATGTTACATACCTTTCAATACACCAGACGCTGCCACCGTCACCGTCTCAGCCCTGTTGAACAACACCAGACGGAGCCTCCCTTTTTACGAGTTCGGAAGATGCCGACCCCGCCGTCGCCGCCTCCTCGTTTCGCAACTTCAAGCCCGCCATCGCCGCCTCCCTCTATCCTCGTTTCCAAACCCTAAAACCACTACATCGTCTCCCTCTCTCCTCCTTTCCCACCTCCGCCCAACTTCTCTTTCTCGCTCTTCTCCTCCTCTGTACTTCTTCCCAACTTCTCTCTCTCTCTCTCTCTTCTCCTCCTATTTTCTTCTTCACAATCCAACAAATCCTAACAAGTAACTAAATGGGTGTTTGTTGACTTATTGGTTGTTTATATACTTGGGCCAAATTTGCAAATACCAAAATTCTTTTACATTAGATTGTAAGGATATAAGGAAACGGATGTTGAAGAATTTTTTTTGTGATAAGGGGGGTATCAATGCTAATGTAACGACCCGTAAATTTAATTAGTGAATTTTCACAAATTAATTTAGGAAATGACGATTTTCCCCTTGGTTTTATAAGAGGCTCGAAAGTCATTTTTTGTTTGGAGACACTTTTGGAAGTTTTTCTTGTACTGTTGCGTAGGTCTCGAACTCACGAGTTCGTAGATAGGCAGTACACGGAAAACGGAGACCCCGATGAAAGAGTTGTGGGTCTAGAAGGTTCAAGGGCAATTTGGTAAATTTTATTTGGCAGATATTTTTAGGTCACACTCCAGATTTTTCTTCACTTTTCTCCCTCTCTCCCTGTGCTCTCTCTTTCATCCAAACCATGAAACACACAAACCCTCAATTTTTGATTTTCGATTTAGGCCAAACCACCACAAACCATTCACATCATCATCTTCCTCACTTCATTCTGAGCTCAACCATATCCACCTTTGAGCTCAAAAGTGTTAGGAGAAGGAGTTACGAAGGTGAATGATCAGTTGTTATTTATGCATCATTTTGATGTCTTTATATGCCTCTCTTACATGTCTTTTGAATGATTTCATGCCATCAATAGTAGAAAATGATCAATCTTGTGAGACTTGTGTAGAGTTAGAAAGATAGGTAAAATCTGGAAAGATCGCAAAAAGAATGACTCAAATCGGAGTCCAGATGAAGGAGATATCCTCATTTCAATATCTGGTCCTCAACGGGGTCCTGAGTGCGCCAGTGCGCCAGTGCGCCTATTTTGGGCCACTGGCCAAGTACCTCATATCAGGCCCTCCGGGTCCCGAACTTGTGTTTCATGACATCAAGGTTACGTCCTAGAAGTGCCAAGGTCGCGCCAAGGCAGGTCGATGACATGTCCCAAGAAATCCCATCCGAGCCCAGATGTGCGCCTAAGTCGGGGGTCCCTGTTCCGCCAGCGGTGGATCAGAGGTTCTCCTTCTGCACTAAGCTTGACAACGTTTGCGCCAAGCCTGAACGAAGATGCGCTTCTATTATACTCATAACTTACTTCAAAAGCGCGGTCCCAGATCCTGATTACGAAGACAGTCAAAAATCCAAGTTTGGCCAGCTTGCGTTCCCACTTGCCAGCCTGCATTCACACTCCCGGCCGTGCTCTGATTGGTTCGAATAGATTTTAAAGACTTTGTAATTAATTAAAAGTAAAATAACTTTCCCTATTCCTATAGGACATGGTTTTACCAATCTGTATAGAACAAGGTTATACCAATCCTTATAGAACAAGGTTATACCAATCCTTATAGAACAAGGTTTTCCCTTGTCTATAAAAAGGAGAATCAGATAGAGGATTTAGGGCGTTTTTGTTTCTGGGAAAACAGAGACCTGAGCCACAGAGAGTTCCGTTTTGGTTTTCTAGAGAATTAGGGACCATATTTTGGGAGATAATCTTTCACATAGATTATTGGACGTGGAGCTTGGAGAAGAAGGCTCTGCCGTGTCTTCTGCTGCACCTGTTCTTAACAATCTCTTCTGTACCCTTATTTTCATTAGTGCAATTTACTTATGAATTCAATTATACTTGTGTTTATTTCAGTTATGTGTGAGTAGTCATTAGGATTAGGGCTGCTTGAAGCCCTAGCCATGTTAGCTTGTTGATTGGATTTCTGGCTCTTGATTATGATTGCTATGCATGCTGAATAAGTTGGATTACTATGCTTAATGAACTTAATTTATGCCTATAAGATTAGCTACCTTGGTTGCATATAATTATAGATGTAATTGCTTGAGTGACCGTCATATCATCTTGTGATTTGGAGCATCGAAAGTATTCGTACTTGTAATCTTAACTCATGACGACCTAGGATTGCATGCCACTTTGCTAGGCTAATGTGGTGTCATTAAATTCTCTTTAAACTTCATGCATCATCTTAAAAGGTAGGTGATAGACGTTCTAGGCATATGCCCTGTTTAGAACATGCTAAGTAAGAGGGAATAAGATGTGTCTAGTGAACCAACGCCAGGTCCTAGGCACGGGCACCTAATTCAGAAAATGCATAGTAATTAGGTCAAGGAAATTTGGTTAAGAGCTATAATTGGTTAGAGTGGATAGTAAGCCTTAATTCGCCTTAGTTTACAACCTTTCATTCTTGCATTGTTATTTTCTGCACTTTGATTTACTTGTCTTTAAATTTCAGTTATCACCTCATAACCCCACCCCCCCCCCCCCCCCCCCCCCCCCCCCCCCCCCCTGTGTGTGTGTGTGTTTTTTTATTTAAGTTAACAAATCTGAACTAAATTGGTCATAACGTTGATACAAGTCCTCGAGGGATCGACTCTTGCTGTGCTACTATACTATACTTATCGATTTGTGCACTTGCAAGGATTTTATAACTGTTAGAATTGAATTGCATATTTCTTGCTCTTTAAATCTACCAACGCCACCTAGGGAGTGTTTCCGTTTAACAGTTTGTGTAGAAAAGCATACGTGATGTTGAGGAGGCGGCTTAAGGCTGCACTAAACTTGCATAGGGGTATGTTTTTGTGAAGAAGAAGAAGATCTTATTTTCTTCTAGAAAAGGGCTATCCCTTGATGAGTCTTTGACAATATCAATATTTATTCAAAACTCCACTAACCATATTTTTGAAATTTTTCAATCCTTAACTGCCGTAATAATTACTCAAACAATGAAATTGACCCTTTAAAGCTTTTAATCCCTATTTAGTAGCTTTTTTTTCCTTTCTATTTTATGAAAACATTACTCTCACTTATAATCTATTTTTCTTTTTCACTTGTTCATTTTATGGAGTAATGTAAGAACAATCCAACTTAAAACAAGATAATTAAGAGCAAGAATTCTTCAAAAATACTTTTAAACTTCAAATTATTATCCGATATTAAAAGATTAGGTTAATTGTTTATGGTTTAGAGTTTAGTTCTTCAAATTTATGCCCAAAATCGAATAGTTAAACCCTAAACCCTAAGTCATAAGCTCTTCCACCACTATCCCTACCTAAACACCCCCCACTCCCTCCCTAAAACTTTCTATCCCCTACCATTAAACCTCAAACAACACGAATTTCATTATTGATTTAAAGAAAAAAAGTAATATATAAGTTTAATTATAAAAGTGTTATAAGATTAATTTTAAAATAAGGGTTAGAATCCTAATCATGCATTGTACAAGAAGATGACAATAAACATGCATGGCAAAAAAATAGTGGAGGGACCTAAGACTAAAGAATTGTCATATTCTAACTTTTAAGTAAAATACAATCTTATCAATGATTAGTTAGTAAAAAATATGGTATATCAGTACAATTCATTTTTTGCTACATGCAGCCCACAATGTTATTTTTTCATGGGTTTAGCCCATTGACAACCCTATCTATTATATGGAAAGAGAAATATTTTTGTTGTTTCTAATTGTTTTACTCTATTTTCAACTCATTTCACGAAATTTCATGTTATATATTTTAGTTTAAGTATTAATGATTTGATTTTTGTTTAGATACGATGGTAAAGAGAAGTGGATTACATTATATACATTCAGTATCAACCTCGTACTTTTGGAAATCGAATTTGAGATTTTCAATATAACATTTGGAGAGAAATATCATTATATCATAGCACTATATGGCATATTAATAATTTACTTTAGGTATTATGTTTTTCACGAGAGTATCAAGGTTTACGCCTCACCTTGTGAGACTTAAAATGTCTTATCTTTGTAAACAGTGAGTGTTCACTTTAAAAAAGTATTTACGACATACTAATTAACACATAAAATGGAGGCTTTTGTAGATTGCAAAAAAATTAAGAAGGAAATCAAATGAGAGAAAAAGTAGATTTTGTGTATCTATATTGATTCGATTTGATTCATTACAAGAGCACATCCCGACACAACTTTAACAATCTCTTATCCATCTAACTAAAGCAACTTATGATCTCGATGGCATCAATGGCATGTCAGATATTTCTACTTCTTCTAACAACTTGGGAGTCATTTTGTCCAAGTGGGTTTTAAATATTATTGTTCTTCCTATCATCACTGTATTTAGTGTTGCGTTATGGTTGCCATATAATAGAGCTACTTGATCTTTTTTAATCCTTGTAGCCCTATCCCCCAACTGATGATGTAGTTGAAGTAATTAAGAATAATTATCACGACAGTTGAGCTACCATTAGTTGTTGAATCTTGCAAAAATCCCAACGGAAAATGACAGATTACGTTATTGAAATGTTAAACACATGATTTGCATATGTAACCAAATCTAGGTTAATTAATTAGTTTCAACTTGTTAGAAATCAAATCGTGACAAATTTTAGATAGATTTGGTATCATAAATTGATTCGATATCTTTCTTAATTAAAGTACAATATTTTCCTTTCATCGATAGGCTTGTTGTAACTAGTATATAATGTGTGTATTTGTACATATAATAATATATTGAGAAATATTCTTCTATATTTTATTTTTAGCATGATATCGGAGCTTTGTGAGTGTGAGGCTATTGCCTTTTGAATTTGAAAAATCCAGAGGGCATTGCCTCGGGAAAATCGATCATGTAAAGCATTTCAAATTTGTTGGGCAGTATCGGCAAAAATAATGGAAGGGGCAAGATCGGGTGTCACCAATGGACAAACCAAGAGATAATCATTACGTTGCATCGATTCCAAAGCGCATATTCATTAGGTTTCTTGTCAACGAAGGGCGCCTTAAGAGAGGAATCAATGAAGCCAAGTTTGCTCTTGGGAATAACAGAGATATAAACGACGTGACTCCAAGTGGCACAATTGTCGCAATTAAGAGGCTGGGTAACAAGTGAATTGTTCAGATGATCAAAATGGTAATGATAGTATGGACTAGAAACTTCCATGGTGGAGCTTGAAGAATCTGCAACCATATTGATTTGGCTGAGAGGAAGAAAAAAAAACAAATCAAGAGCTAGGAAGAAGACTGCACTGAAACCATGTTAAATTGATAATATAGAGGAAAGCTATTGTATTTTCCTTTTGGCTTTTTGTGCCACCTTACTCGACATTTGTGTCACCTTCTGTGCCACCCTACTTGGCCTTTGTGCCACTTTCTTTACCTTGTCGTCAGAACAAGTTTTATTGAGCCCAAGATGGGCCTTTTCGTTCCCGAAGTTATCATAATTGTGGGATGATTTGAAGCAACGCAGAAGACTATAGAACAAGAAGCTTACTCTGTAAGTTGGGACTTCACAATGTTCTCTCTCCAACTTGAGGGGAAGCGTTAGTAATCAAATCGTGACAAATCTTTGATTCATTTAGTATCATAAATTGATTCGATATCCTAATTTATTATGTTGCTTAATTAGAGTATAATATTTTCCTTTACTAGTATGCCTTATTATAACTAGTATATAATGTGTGTCTTTATACATTCAATAATACATTAAGAAATATTTGTTCATCTTTTATTTTTAACACAACTCCTATATCATACATACCTTTTCATCCCCACAAATTATATACATATATAGTTCTTCTAGCTTAAGCTCAGAGCCTAAATTATATACATATATAGTTCTTCTAGCTTAAGCTCAGAGCCTGAGGCACACACATTACACATAGAGATGGAAGATACACAAAGAGTGGTAACATGGAAAGAGAAAGAGGAGGAAGAAGAAGAAGAACGAGCGAAAGTGGACGTGTGGAAATACGTGTTCGGGTTTGTTGAAATCGCGGTGGTGAAATGTGCCATTGAGCTTGGAATAGCGGATGCAATTGAAAGCCATGGAAGTCCAATGACATTCTTGGAGCTCTCATCTGCCCTAAGATGCGACCCTTCTTCCCTTTACCGCATCATTCGAGTACTAGTCCACCTAAAAATACTCAAAGAAAAAACCACAACCGAATTACGCTCCAAAAGCTATGCACAAACACCTTTGTCACGCCGGCTATTGAAATCAGGGGAAAATAGCATGGCAGCTTTAATTTTGCTGGAGAGTAGCCCGGTAATGCTGGCCCCGTGGCATGCCCTAAGTGCCCGGACTCGGGGCACAAGCAACCCTACTTTTGAGGCTGTACATGGAGAGGATGTATGGAGCTTCGCCGCAGCAAATCCTGACCACAGCCAGCTTATCAATGAAGCAATGGCTTGTGATTCAAGGTTGGTTGTGCCATCAGTGATTGAAAGTTGTAAAGAGGTGTTCAAAGGGGTTGAGACAATTGTAGATGTGGGAGGTGGTGATGGGACGACTTTGGGGTTGTTGGTTGAGGCTTGTCCTTGGATTCGAGGCATCAACTTTGATCTTCCTCATGTTGTGTGTGTTGCTAAGAAAGGTGATGATCGGATTCAGAATGTTGGAGGTGATATGTTTGACTCTGTTCCAAAGGCTGATGCTGTAATTATCAAGGTTAGTATTTTGAGGAAAACTTGTCTTCAATTGTGGTCCTCTCTTAAAAAATGTGTAACTTATTAATATTAAGATTGCCTCATCATGTTAAGATCTGCCAACTTGATAAGAAAAAGTAATTTGGCAATTTGGCACATAACTTTCATTTATCTCTTTGTTAATTTCTTCTTAAACTTTTATTTCGGTCAATTTTCTCCATAAACTATTATTAATGGCCAATTTGCCCATTATCATCCTATTTACTTAATTACAATATATATATATATATATATATTAATCCTTCTTTTTATTCAAAGAAGTGACATGTCGGTTATTGAATATGATTTGTTAAATATAATTTTGTAGTTATTAATGTTAGTTAAATAAATTTTTTTGAAATAAAGTTCATGTAACAATTGACAAGACGATACAAGTTAGTGGGCAAATTGACAAACTAATCAAAGAAAAAAAAATCTCCTTTGTAATATCCTTGCATATTACTAAGCCTTATTCGTCTTGCTATGAGTTTTCTTGGTCAACAAGGCAGATTTTTTATTTTATTTTCTTAATTGTAGTCGGTTCTTCATGATTGGGGAGACGAGGAGTGCATTCGCATCCTCAAGAAGTGCAAGGAAGCTATTCCGGAGGACAAAGGGAAGGTGATCATTGTGGAAGCTGTAATTGAAGAAGAAGAAGAAGATGTTGTTGATGAAAAGGAAGACAATAAGAAGTTGACAGATGTGAAATTGATGCTAGACATGGTGATGATGGCCCATACTAACACGGGCAAAGAAAGAACCTTGAAGGAATGGGGATGTGTTCTTCGGCAGGCTGGCTTTCCTCGACACACAATCACACCAATTCGATCCATCCAGTCTGTCATTCAAGCTTTTCCTTGATTGAAAACATTTTATAGAACAAAATAAAGGATGTGATTGTATTCTCAAAATCGATGTTAATTTTCACTGTGTGTTATTTTAAGTTGGTTGTAACTAGGTTGAAATTTCCTTTGAAGTTGTTGGATGATTGGCAAAATAATTTCTGCAATGCATTGTCATCTGTGTCGCAATTGGATGGCTGAGGGATTGAGTACTTAGTCCGACGGATATATTATATATGCAATCGTAAAGGATGCAGTTGGAGTCCCACATCGGTAAAAGGAAAACGCTGAGTTGCTCTGGTATTATAAATAGAAGCCAAAACCAAGGTTCAAAGCATCTTTGCGCTTGGGGCAATGACGCAGCTTATGAGGTTCTAACCGAGGCGCGTCTATTGCTGGTTGAAAACTATTTCCAAACCCCCTCTTAGGCCTTGGTTCAGCCTTGTGCCTTTGAGAATTTCTGGAAGGGCTTCTCCTTCGAGTCGAGCCCTACAAAACTAGTTCTTAAAATTTTAGTTGTCAGTGTCACTATGTACTGGAATTTCGGAGGAGATTGGTGGTTTTTGGTCGATTATGGTAAGTGTTCGAGGATTGACATGGAACATTATGGGGACAGTAGTAGGTGTGGGCAATTTGTTCTTTGATCTGATTTTTTTCTGTCTAGTAAAAAATTGAACTAGGATTCCTCGAAAAGTATTAGTAATCTATTTTCGAAATTTGATCTGATTTTTTTCTGTCTAGTAAAAAATTGAACTAGGATTCCTTGGAAAGTTAAGGATTAGTTATCCATTTTTGAAAACTGACATATGGTTTAAAAAAATAGAATTGGTAAATATTCTACTCAAATTGAATATATAAATAGATATGTATATATTTATTTATTTTATTATTTGGCATTACATAATTTGTTGTTTGCAAATTATACAATGCACCACACCAAATCAATTAATGGAATTTTTTTAATAATGATTTTGGACTTATTTTTTTGTTCGGTTGACGATTTTTGACTAAACAACACTATTTCTGTTGTTTTTGCTATCTTTTTTTAATTTTATTGTTACACCTTTATTTTTAATTATTAAATTGTTAAAATATAAGTCTATGCAATGTCGGAGCCACAATTGGTCCAGAGGGGTCCGAGACCCCTACTATAATATGTTTTTCGTTACAATCTCTACTTGTATATGTATATGTGAATCACATCAATATTATTTAAATTTTGAAGTTTGTTACTCTTATTTTGCCTATTTTTTTCTATTTTTCCATTAACATGCCAATGTAATTTATACTAAAATTAATTAAATTTGAGTGAATCAGTATTTATTTTGTACTCAAGATAAATGGTACCATAATTACTTATTGACCATCGAATAACATTTATGCCTATAAAATTATCTCATTCATTGCCATTAGTTTTATTTTGTTGTTTGTTTCCTAGCATGATAAAGTGCTCATCCAAGCAGTAACTTATTTGGAAATCGAATCAGAATATTGGTTTTCGAAGTGTTTCAGCTAAAAAGCACACTTAGTGTTATATAAATGGTTACGTAGTTATAAATAAATTGAGCTGAAAATGAATTTTGAATATATAATTTGGACTAGATTTATAGGAATCCAAAACCTGAAACCAGACCAATCTGAACCGATTCGGTGAGTTTGCAAAATTGATGGTTTCATCTTGTTGTGATTCTATTTAAAATTGAATATATATCTCATACCTCATACGTATTTATCATAATTTATTAAAATATAACTATAATGAATGTTTTAAAAAAAATAATATCAAAATACTAGCTTTATTATCTTCGCTTTTTTCAAACATCATTTGTTGTTTACTATCTATGCATAAGCACTAAGGTGTGCTATTTGAGACTAAAATTTAATCCACCAATCACTTTAATGCCATGCTTTAATACAAACTCACGATACGCATTGTTCGTACTTAATTTGGTCAACCTGACAAAGGTCGATCAATTGACAGAACCCATCCCGAATTTCCCCTCGAAACTCGGAAATGGTCCTGCTCCCGTCTGACAACTTAACAAAATACCCAAAATACCCTTAAGCTCTGGCAAAAAATTATGAGAATTCTGCCCAAAATCCGGTAGAATTTCCCCTTATAAGCTAGCTAACCGTCTTCCACCTGTCAGACAAAGGATCAGATATCACACAAAATTCCAACAACCCAACCTCTCAACAAAATATCTACCAATAATTATAAACAATCCAGCAGATTTATCAGAGGGTCTAGGTAGAATAAATTAATACACAGGTAAATATCCTACTCTCGGTAAACGCACAGTTAAACTGTAATGCCTCCACCTCTAGATCTGCCCACGTCAACTCATAGCCTGGAGGGGATTTAAAACATCAAAATTGTGAGTGGAGAAAAATAATCAATTAAAACTATTTCCAAGGAAAACATACCTTTTTCCCTCTCCACAAATAAAATCATGCATGCATCACATAAAATAGTTTATAATAATAAAACATCATCTGAAAATCACCGGAATTCCATGTTCCTTTAAAACCACTTGGTTGGACAACGCAAAATCTGTATAATGAAAAACACATCGTGGTCCACAATATGGTTTGAAAATCCTCTTCACAGGAGTTTAAAATCCTTTGTAATTAACCTGGATGCAAAATGTATATCAAAACATAACAGAATCCACTGTTCCCGAAATACCCTCCACACACCCGATATATCTCGAGTTGTGCAGAGCCCTAAGCTACGCGTAGACAGCCCTCGCGACCCGACAGAGCAAAACCCCTCAACACCAGCGTCGGAGCCCTCGCAAACAGCGGAGCAAAACTCCTCAACGCCAGTCGGAGAAAACCTTAACCCTCAGAGACAGAAAAACCAGTGAAAACCAAAATCCGTATTTTGAAATCCTTGTTTCTTGGCCTAAGCCAAATTCATTTAAAAATCATTTATGGCCAAATCCAATAAAATCATAAATACGGGTCTAACCCGAAACCAGGGACTCCATAATTACCACACTAAAACGATATCAAAATCTAGTCCAAAAACCAGGCCATTTCCTCATAACACATTTTCACTTAAATATGTAAAACCTATGTCCAGTAATAAATTCTAAATCCCAAAAACATATCACAATAATATATAATATCATTTAAATCAAAGATACCTTTATGCATGCATTACAATTTATAAACCAAAGTCCACTCACCGATAGCTGAATCCCGAGTCGTACATTCTTCTGCCGTGTTCGGAGCAATATCGCCTGTACTGGTCGGAAAATTGATCGCAAGCCTTCGGTTCCTTTTTCCTTCGATCGGTGCCTCCTGCGACTGCCTTCTTCGGTGGTGGGTATGGTTGTGCTCGCAAGGAAGAGGAGAAGGTGATGGTGTGGATGAAAAGTGTCAAGGTTCCTCGGATTTGAAGGTCCTAATTCAAGTTTCTTTTGGTTTTCGGTCGGTGTTGATTTCGGTCGCAGGTCTGTGAAGGGGACACGGGTCTATGTAATAGAAACTGAGAAAATGAGAATCATGTAGAATGATTGTCCAACTTTGGATTTATATACCTCCCAAAGACAAATGACCAAAATGCCCCTACACAATCGAGACCCGAAAATTCCTCGCACGGTCTCCATTTTCCGCGTGTCGTCTGTCTACGAATTCTTGAGTTCGAGACTTACTCAATGGTACCCGTAAGAACTGTCAAATGGCTCCACACAAAATTGACTTTCGCGCCCCCTTTACCAAGGGTAATTTCGTCTTTTCCCAAGTTAAATTACAACAATTTACGAATTAAATGTCTGGGTCGTTACATCAATCCCGTCAAAACCATACTTGGCCCTCGGTTCAATAGGAATACAACAATACAAATCTACAACATAAGGTGCATACCACTAACCCAACCTTGGGCAAAAGACACCAAAAGCCATTAGGCCAACCAGATCTGGTAGGCCTACCTATCCCTCGGTCGACCGAGTCAGCACAACCGTAGGACTCGGGACCACCAGGACTCATGTCAGCTCCAAGATCAGGGACATTTATCCCTCATCGAAATATTTCACCTACAACATTCAATGCCACTATAAATATAAGGGCACCTCCCCTAAAAAAGGTAATGATAATCTTGTCCTCACGCTGCATAATTACTACAGTACCCTCCACACTTAAATTACTTAAGCATCAGAGACCGTTAGGCCGGCACCACACCGGTGCTCCTTTGCTCTTACCTTCTCCTTGCAGTTCTTCCCATCAACGAGAAGAGCGAGCTAAGCGAGATCAGCGAGGCAACTCTAAGTTGGTCCATTTTTGGTATCAACAGTTTGGCGTCGTCTGTGGGAATTCTGAAATAACCTTCCACAAACTCACATACCACGTAGGTCGTCCCAACACTCTCGGGCATCTTGTTGGATGATCAAGAAGAAGGGGAACTAACAACACTGATTTTCTACAAAGGAACTCCCGGGAAACGTCCCTGATGTGCTAAGGCAAACTTCGGACGATCTCCAACGGGAAGTAGCTGAGCTTAGGGCTCACAATGCCAAGATGGACGCTAAGAATCAAGTCCTATCTGATCAGTACGAGAACACACTCACCCTCGAAAGGATTTCCCAATGCGATCAAGGGCGAAACAAAGGGCCAGCCGACCAAATTGTGATCGACCGAACCCTGGCCGACCAACCTATCATCGAGCGAATCTCCTTAGATAGACATAAGAAGCAGAAATCAAGGGCAAACCCTGCCTCATCCCGAGGGCGGCTTCTCATCCACCCCCTCAGTGGTGCCAATCCTTCTCAACCAAGGATGTAACAGGATGCCCGCCAATTACTGAAAGTTCGCCAAGTTGAGTTAGAGCCTATCCACCTAACTTACCCTACATCAAACCCTAGGGATGTGGGACAACCTCCCTTGGATGGATGAGGGCTTGAGTAGTTAGACGGATATATTATATATGCAGTTGGAGTCCCACATCGATAAAAGGAAAACGCTGAGTCGCTCTGGAATTATAAATAGAAGCCAAAACCAAATTTCATAGCATTTTTGCGCTTGGGGCAATGATGCAGCTTATGAGGTTCTAACCGAGGCGCGTCTATTGCAGGTTCAAAACTATTTCCAAACCCCCTCTTAGGCCTTGGTTCAGCCTTGTGCCTTTGAGAATTTCTGGAAAGGCTTATCCTTCGAGTCGAGCCCTACAAAACTAGTTCTTAAAATTGAAGTTATTAGTGTCCCTTTGTATTGGAATTTCGGAGGAGATGTGGTTTGAGGTCGATTATGGTAAGTGTTCGAGGATTGACAAGGAAGATTATAGGGATAGAAGTATGTGTGGGGAAATTTGTTCTTTGATCTGATTTTTTTTCAGTCTAGTAAAAAATTGAACTAGGATTCCTCGAAAAGTTAAGGATTAGGAATCCATTTTCGAAAACTGACATATCGTTTCAGAAATAGAATTGGTAAATATTCTACTCAAATTGAATATATAAATAGATATGTATATATTTATTTATTTTATTATTTGGCATTACATAATTTGTTGTTTGCAAATTATACAATGCACCACACCACACCAAATCAATTTATGGAATTTTTTTTAATAACGATTTTGGACTTATTTTTTTGTTCAGTTAACGATTTTTTACTAAACAACACCTTTTCTGTTGTTATTGCTACCTTTTTTTAATTTTATTGTTACACCATTATTTTTAATTATTAAATTGTTAAAATATAAGTCTATGAGACAATGTCGGAGCCACAATGGGACCAGAGGGGTCCGAGACCCCTATTATCATATTTTTTTCGTTACAATCTCTACTTGTATATGTATATGTGAATCACATCAATATTGTTTAAATTTTTGAAGTTTGTTACTCTTATTTTGCTTTGTTTTTTCTATTTTACCATTAACATGCCAATGTCACTTATATTGAAATTTGAGTGCATCAATATTTATTTTGTACTCAAGATAAATTGTACCATAATTGCTTATTGGCCATCGAATAACATTTATGCCTATAAAATTATCTCACTCATTGCCATTGTTTTATTTTGTTGTTTGTTTCCTGGCATGATAAAGTGCTCATCCAAGCAGTAACTTATTTGGAAATGGAATTAGAATATTGGTTTTCAAAGTGTTTCGGCTAAAAAGCACACTTGGTGTTATATAAATGGTTACGTAGTTATAAATAAATTGAGCTGAAAATGAATTTTGAATATATAATTTGGACTAGATATGTAGGAGTCCAAAACATGAAACCAGACCAATCTGAAACGATTCGATGAGTTTGCGAAATTGATGTTGTCATCTTGCTGTGATTCTGTTTAAAATTGAATATATATCTCATACCTCGTACGTACGTATTTATCATAATTTATTAAAATAAAACTATAATGAATGTTTTAAAACAAATAATATCAAAATACTAGCTTTATTATCGTCGGTTTTTTCAAACATCATTTGTTGTTTACTATCTATGCATAAGCAGTAAGGTGTGCTATTTGAGAATAAAATTTAATCCACCAATCACTTTAATGTCATGCTTTAATACACACTCACGATACGCATTGTTCGTACTTAATTTGGTCAACCTGACAAAGGCCGATCAATCCCGCCAAAACCATACTTGGCCCTCAGTTCAACATGAATACAACAATACAAATCTAAAACATAAGGTTCATCCCACCAACCCAACCTTGGGCAAAAGACACCGAAAGCCATTAGGCCAACCATATCTAGTCGGCCTACCTATCCCTCGGTCAACTGAGTGAGTACAACCGTAGGACTCGAGACCACCAGCACACGTGTCAGCTTCAAGATCAGGGACATTTATCCCACATCGAAATGTCTCACCTACAACATTCAATGCCACTATAAATACAAGGTCACCTCCCCTAAAAAAGGGCTTGATAATCTTGCCCTCACGCTGCCTAATTACTACAGTACCCTTCACACATAATTGACTTAAGCATCGGAGACTGTTAGGCCGACACCACACTGGTACTCTTTTGCTCTTATCTTTTCTTTGCAAGTCTTCTGATCAACGAGAAGAGCGAGCTAAGCGAGATCAGCGAGGCAACTCTAAGTTGGTCCATTTTTGGTATAAACAGTTTAGCACCATCTGTGGGAATTCTGAACAACTTCCCACCAACTCACATACCACCTAGGCCGTCCCAACACCCTCGGGAATCATGTTGGATAATCAAGATGAAGGGGAACTAACAACAATCCTTTTCTACAAAGGTACTCGTGGGACAACGTCCCTGATGTGCTAAGGCAAACGTCGGGAGATCTCCAACGGGAAGTGGCTGAGCTTAGGGCTCACAACGCCAAGATGGACGCTAAGAATCAAGTCCTATCTAATCAGTGCGAGAGCACACTCGCCCTCGAAAGGATGTCCCAACGCGATCAAGGGCGAGACAAATGGCCAGCCGACCATATTGTGATCGACCGAACACCGGCCGGCCAACCTATCATCGAGCTAATCTCCTTAGACAGACCTAAGAAACAGAAATCTAAGGCAAAACCTACCTCATTCCGAGGGTGGCTTCTCACCCAACCCCTCAATGGTGCCAATCCTTCTCAACCACGGATATATCGGAACGCCCGCCAATTAATGAAAGTTCGTCAAGTTGAATTAGAGCCTGTCCACCTAACTTACGCTACATCAAACCCTAGGATTGTGGGACAACCTCCCTTGGATAGCTGAGGGCTTGAGTAGGCAGACGGATATATTATATATGCAGCTGGAGTCCCACATCGATAAAAAAAAACCGCTGAGTTGCTCTGGTATTATAAATAGAAGCCAAAACCAACTTTCATATTATCTTTGCGCTTGGGGCAATGACGCAGCTTATGAGGTTCGAATCGAGGCGCGTCTATTGCTGGTTGAAAACTATTTCCAAACCCCCCTCTTAGTCCTTGGTTCAGCCTTGTGCCTTTGAGAATTTCTGGAGGGGCTTATCCTTCAAGTCGAGCCCTACAAAACTAGTTTTTAAAATTGAAGTTATTAGTGTCACTCTGTACTGGAATTTCGGAGGAGATGTGTGGTTTTTGGTCGATTATGGTAAGTGTTCGAGGATTGACAAGGAAGATTATGGGGATAGAAGTAGGTGTGGGGCGATTTATTCTTTGATCTGATTTTTTTTCAGTCTAGTAAAAAATTGAACTAGTATTCCTCGAATATTTAAGGATTAGTAATCAATTTTTGAAAACTGACATATCGTTTAAAAAAATAGAATTGGTAAATATTCTACTAAAATTGAATATATAAATAGATATGTATATATTTATTTATTTTATTTTTTGGCATTACATAATTTGTTGTTTGCAAATTATACAATGCACCACACCACACCAAATCAATTAATGGAATTTTTTTAATAACGATTTTGGACTTATTTTTTTGTTCAGTTAACGATTTTTGACTAAACAACACCTTTTCTGTTGTTATTGCTACCTTTTTTTAATTTTATTGTTACACCATTATTTTTAATTCTTAATTGTTAAAATATAAGTCTATGAGACAATGTCGGAGCCACAATGGGACCAGAGGGGTCCGAGACCCCTACTATAATATTTTTTTCGTTACAATCTCTACTTGTATATGTATATGTGAATCACATCAATATTGTTTAAATTTTTGAAGTTTGTTACTCTTATTTTGCTTAGTTTTTTCTATTTTGCCATTAACATGCCAATGTCACTTATATAAAATTATTGAAATTTGAGTGCATCAGTATTTATTTTGTACTCAAGATAAATTGTACCATAATTGCTTATTGGCCATCGAATAACATTTATGCCTATAAAATTATCTCACTCATTGCCATTAGTTTTATTTTGTTGTTTGTTTCCTGGCATGATAAAGTGCTCATCCAAGCAGTAACTTATTTGGAAATGGAATTAGAATATTGGTTTTCAAAGTGTTTCGGCTAAAAAGCAAACTTGGTGTTATATAAATGGTTACATAGTTATAAATAAATTGAGCTGAAAATGAATTTCGAATATATAATTTGGACTAGATATGTAGGAGTCCAAAACATGAAACCAGACCAATCTGAAACGATTCGATGAGTTTGCGAATTGATGGTCTCATCTTGCTGTGATTCTGTTTAAAATTGAATATATATCTCATACCTCGTACATATTTATCATAATTTATTAAAATAAAACTATAATGAATGTTTTAAAACAAATAATATAAAAATACTAGCTTTATTATCGTCGTTTTTTTCAAACATCATTTGTTGTTTACTATCTATGCATAAGCAGTAAGGTGTAATCTTACCCTCACGCTGCCTAATTACTACAGTACCCTTCACACTTAATCGGCTTAAGCATCGGAGATTGTTAGGACGGCACCACACCGATGCTCTTTTGTAGAGAAGGGACCTACGAACTCCAAGGCTCGAAAGGAAAGACATTTCCACACCCATGGAATGTGGACCATCTCTAGTTCTACTACCAGTAGACAGGCCAATTGCCCCAAACATCATCGGCCATGAAAAGAAATTTTTGTAATCATTCCTGGCATACCCAGTTGACATTATCAATGAATGAATTTTACAATGAGGCAAAACCTCTCTTTCTTATTTTGTAACCTCTCTTTCTTATTTTGTTTTACACAATTTTTGTCATACTATCAGGTGATCGGTTTTCTTTCATTTCGAGGGACAAAACTCGTTTTGAATAGCCTTACCTCATTTTGAGGCAATTTATTTTGAACAGCCTTATTCCATTTTGAAGCCCAACCCCATTTTCAATGACCTTACTTCACCCTCAGCGGTATTGTTTCATTTTGAGAGTCAACCTCAGGTTAAGCAGCCTTATTTTATTCTTGAAATCCTAAATATTCACTATGAACGGCATACCCTCATTTTGAAAAGCCAAAGCATCATACTGAACGGCCACAAGACATCTATACTATTCACCAGTTAAATCGACCTTTACATACCTACCAAGCATACATGCAAGCTTATCTTGAACGATCTTCAAGTTAGAAGGCACATGAAAAATATTTTTTGAATCAAAGACAGATATAAGTAAAAATTACTTGCTCAAATATGCATACAAGGCCACAAGGCCGACTAAAAGCTACGGGACATTCCCCTGATCATTAGCTCCACCAATATCTTCTCCCTATTGATCGGCTTGACCTCCTGTGTCATCCCCCTGACCGTCCTGATCACCACCACCCAAGCCATCCTAATCATTTACATCGGCATCGTCCCCCACGACATCATCTTCCTCGTCCTCTAGGTAATCCTCCAACCTTGGCGGATTCTTCAACCACAGGAAGCGAATAGGCAGGTCGGTGTTAGCCAGCACAATCCGTTTGAACAGACCATCCTCAAGCTTGGCTCCGAATCGCTGAAGGTCTTGATGATGAGTCGGGAGTGCCCACCTTCTTGGTCGAGATGAGTTGTTCGGTCAGCCTAGCATTGGCCGACTCGACTTCCGCAACCTTAGCCAACAGTTCTATCACTCTGGCCTTGGCCTCACCCTCCTGGGTAGCCAACTTCTTCTCCAACTCCTTCACCTTGAGCTCAGCATCCACCTTGGCCTGGATAGACCGTTCGACCATCATTTCCTTCTCGGCCAGAGAATTCATCTTCTCCTTCAAGGCTTGACGCTCTTCGGCCGCCTTTTCCCTGGACTGGCTAGCATGCCGAAAGGTGCTAAAAACCTCACCAAAGAACTGCATGCACGTCAAACAACACTTAGAAAAAGAAAAGAAAAAACAACAAATTGATGCAAAAACATTAATAAAGGCCGAACAAAGAGAACTTACATATGCCCTAGCACGCATAGTCTTGTCACACCTATCGCCAAAGTCTTTTGACTTCAAGGCCGCGATCTCATCCAGCTCATATTGAAACCCACAAACAACAGTATTCTTGAAATCCAGTTGAGAAGGGTGGAAGGCCGTCAACCGCTGCCTCCAGGTCTAATCCACTTCCTGAGTCCTCACCATATCAACTTCCCCATCAACAATCACGAAAAAAGACCAAAATGAAGCGTCCATGATCTGCTTCTTGAGTTTCTTGGGGACTTTACGGCCTTCCAGGTCTGAGGTGATGTTAGGGCAGATCAGCTAGCAAGCCTTCTCAAGGGCGTCCACTTCTCTCTGCTTCTTCTGCTAGGTCGCGCCTTCAGAATCGTTGGCCGATCCCTTACGCTTCTTCTTCTTCTTCCTCTCCTCGACCATTATTCGGCGACGCTCGTCAGCTTCGTCATCAAGATCAATGAAGGGAGGAAGAGGAGGCCAAGTAGTGGACGGCCTAGAAGTGGCAGTCGGCTGAACAGAAGCCGACCCCGAAATAGTTTGAAAAAGTGAAGCCAACGGCTCCCCAGTAGCAGGATCCACCCCATGAGAAGGCGAAGCCTCATGCTCTTCCTACTCGATCGAACCACCATCGACCCGCAAAGTAAGTTGACCAAAAGCAACCTTCAAAGTTGACCTTGTCTTGACCGGCTTACGGAAGTCTATCTTCTTTGTAAAGGCTCCGGCCTTCTCAGCCTTAGTCTCTGCAGCCTTCTTCAAAGCCTCGGTAATCCTCGCCATTCTTTTTGTGAGTTGCTCGGCGGCAGGAACAACAAAATCTAGATAAGCTGCACCAAAAATAAGTTAGAACAGAAAATAATATACAATCCCACTAGCTAAGGCCGATAGACACTTACGAAGAGCAGATATAAGACCAACTTGAAGAAGATGATCAAGCAGACGTAGATAATCCCTACTCCCTTCCACTCGGTCAAGCTTGCTCCAAACTTCAGCACAATCTGCTTTCTCCTGATCACTAATGTCTGGTTGCTTGTAAACTTCTACAAAAGAACCAAACACAAGTCAAAACCAATCAGATGTATCAATCACAAAAGAAAAGCAACAAAAATTTCCTAAGGCTACCACCTTTCGACGTATATATGAATGGCATGCGTCGGCCGAAAAGGGCAAACCCACCCCTTCCCAATCCCCAGAAACATAGACAAACTTATGTTTCCATGCCTTTTGGGAAATCAGCATATCTTCAGTAAAGGGACCCCTCCCTTTCTTATTTCTGGCCTCTACGTATATCCAACCAGTCTTATCTCTAACAAACTTGTACAAGTGGTTGATATGCCCCCAAGTCAGCTCACCCTTCCCACACATTTTGAAGGCCGTATAAACCCCAGTAAACATAATCCAACAATTTGGATTAACCTGATCGAGGGCAACTCCAACTTCAAGGGCCATCTTCTATAGCCACTGATGAAGAGGAAACATCACCTCACGGCTGAAATTATCTGGGTGGAAAGTCGCCCAGTCGACTGGAGGATTACTCGGCCTTTCCCCTTCCTAAGAAGACGCATCTTCACAGAGTCTGGAATGCCGAATACAGTTCGGTAAGCTATCATATCACTAGCATCTAGAGTGTTGACCTGCCAATCAACTTCATAGGCCAAGCTAGCCACTGTTACCAATTCAAAGGCCCCATCCACATCGATTTCCATCGGCCCTGAGCTCGATGCTATACCCTTGCCCTTATCAACAAGAGACTTCAACAATTCACTCTGGTCAACAGACAAAACTTCAGCGTTAGAGGTCTCGGCCCCATCACCGGCCGACACATAATGAGTGTCAATATATTCAAAAGGTTTATCAAGCTCTTTCTGCTGATACTGAGCCGATTGTCCTTGAGAAGCCTCAAGGATTGGTCCCCTTATGTTCTTATCCACCTCTATCTTAACCCTAGGGCATGGCCGAGCAGAACCAAAGGTCGATTCAGAAATATTTAGCCGTGAATCAAAGCTAGTCGAGCTAGATTATGATTCACCGCCTAATGCATTATAGGACTGATGCCCGGCTCCTTCTGAATCACTTGCTGAACTTGACATCTACAACATACAAGGAAGATCTAAGAAGGGAAACATGCTAGGCACAAGAACTAGACAAAGAGACGATCAAACAAGCATGCTCATCAAAGTTCATCATCAGTTCATGCAAAATTCACACATTTAATCGAAAAAAAATAAGGAAGAACAGAGCAATACCTTGTTTATGACAATTTCGCCGCAAACGCCGCCGCAAATCACTCGCCTTAAATCGGATTAAAAGGCGCCGGAAATCGCCTTCAAATTTCTCAAAATTTCTCTCAAAAGACAAAGTGAAAAATGAGGAAGGATTCAAGTTTTTATAGTTGAAAATTCGACTGTTACAATCCCACTCGGCCAGACGAATAGCCCCGCACAGAACCCTAGGGAGTACATGCATGACACGTGGCACACCACGCAAATCATATCAAAAGGTACATCGCTGAAGTCATGCAAGTGGCTCTCGATCGGCTATGGAAATCATCCTAGCCGATTGGCCACCTAATTGTGCGAGGTTCTACACCTGCGGGCCGTACGAGGCGACATACACTTACCTCGAGTGGCTCTCGGTAGGCCATGGACATCATCCTAGCCGATCGGCCAATTAATCGTGCCAGGTTCCGCTCCTGTGGACCATATGAGGTGACATACACTCACCTCGTGTGGCTCTTGATCGGCATTGGACATCATCCTAGCTGATTGGCCACCTAATCGTGCAAGGTTTCTATCCGGCGAGCTGTACGATGTGGCATACACTCACCTCGAGTGGTTCTCGATCAGCCATGGACATCATCCTAGCCGATCGGCTACTTAATCGTACAGGTTCCACTCATGCGGGACGTACGAGGTGACATACACTCACCACGTGTGACAGGACCCTTCCCAAATTTTCCCTCGAAATCGGTGAAAAGCCCTGCTCCCGTCTGACAACCCAATAAATAGAAATTCTTGATTGAATATAAAACATCACAATATGCATGCACTATAATTTAGAAAACAAAGTCCACTCACCTCCAGGCCCAAACTAGCCTAATTTCTAGCTAATCGATTCCTCATGACCTTCGGAGCCACCACTTTTGTCAAAACGATACATGGCATTATTAAATTGCAATTATAAACCTAAAATTCAACCTCCAAAACCCCGGGAGGTATACACGCATCCTAACTAGAAATGCAGCCACTTCGGACGCCCAAAACTACCCCTAAACGAACTTCGATTGACTCGAAACCTGCGCCAACAGGTACCGAACATCGAGAACTTCAAATCTCATGTTCGCCGGAGCTCGAGGAGGAGCTCCACGCGCCGCCATGCGTCGGTGGACGACCGGGAACCCTCCATCCCACGCGCCAGCAGGTGCGACTGCACCTAGTACTCGCCCCCTACCTCTAGCTGCGGTTACTGTTCATCGCAGAAAAATCCTCCATAACCACCCTAAACTTCCAAGCTTCATAACTTTCTCAATTCTCAATTAAAATTCAACGTTCTAATAATGGAAATTCATCTACTTGATCCAAGGAATTCAAATATGAAGTCCAAATTGAGAAACCTCACCTGTAGTGGCCGAAAAATGGACGAGAAGTTTTGGCCCATGTTCAAAGTTCCACCCTGTCGTCCACGGCGGTCCTCACGGCTCAAGGAGGAAATGGATGAGTTCGTGAGGTCGAGAAAATGGTTATGGTGGGTTTAGTTTTGGTCGAAAAGGCCAAAATCAAAATCCCAAATTTCGGGGTTCTTGGTTTCTCACGTGAGAAAGGAAAAAGAAGTTTTGGGAGAGAGAAGAAAGTGTGTTCAGAAAAAATCGGGAGAAAAGGAAGATAAAGTCTTCCCAAAATTTCTACCTTCCCAAATTATGAAAATACCCCTCAAGGTTATAGACCCGTATCTCCCACATCCGGGCTCCACTTTTTGCGTGCCGCCTATCTACGAACTCGTGAGTTCGAGACCTACACAACAGTTCAAAAAAAGTTTCCAAAAGTATCTACGAACGAAAAGTGACTTTCGACCCCAAGGGTAAAATCGTCATTTCCCTAATTAAATTCCCAAATTGCTTTAATTTCTGGTCCAGGTTGTTACATCGAGTGGCTCTTGATCGGCCATGGATATCATCCTAGGTGATCGACCAACTAATCGTGCGAGGTTCAGCTCCTACGGCTAGTACGAGGTGACATACACTCACCTCTAGTGGCTCATAATCGACCATGGACATCATCCTAATCGATCAGCCACCTAA
Source organism: Oemleria cerasiformis (assembly GCA_037349345.1). Taxonomy (NCBI): domain Eukaryota; kingdom Viridiplantae; phylum Streptophyta; class Magnoliopsida; order Rosales; family Rosaceae; genus Oemleria; species Oemleria cerasiformis. Next base: position 2,442,714 of record JAZGTL010000041.1, on the reverse strand, counting down.
TCGTGTGAGGTTTCGCTCTTACGGGCCGTATCATCCTAGCTGATCGGCCACCTAATTGTGTGAGGTTCTGCTCCTACGGGCCAAACGAGGTGACATACACTCACCTCGAGTGGCTCTCGATCAACGATGGACATCATCCTAACCGATCAACCATCTAATCGTGCGAGGTTCCGCTCCTGCGGCCCGTACGAGGTGGCATACACTCACCTCGAGTGGCTCTCGATCGGCCATGGACATCATCCTAGCCGATCAGCCGCCTTATCATGCGAGGTTCCGCTCCTGTTGGCCATATAAGGTGACATACGCTCACCACGAGTAGCTCTCGATCGGCCATGGACATCATCATGGACGATTGGCAACACGACCATATTAGCTCAAATACACACCACTTGTGTAATATTGGATCAGCCATGGACATCATCCAAGGCCAATCAGTCATTCTCATGAACCCCTCTTCAAATAGAATGTGACCATGGTGTCTCGCCTCAGCCAAGGGCTTGAGGGACTGGGGACTGGTATAGGAAAAATATCTGTATAGGTTGACAAGTAACAACAAGCCCTCAACCGAGGAAATCCACCTCAGTCAACGACTTGGGGGACTTCTGTTCGTACCTAATTTGGTCAACCTGACAGGCCGATCAGTCCAGCCAAAACCATACTTGGCCCTCGGCTCAACAGGAGTACAACAATACAAATCTACAACATAAGGTGTATCCCACCAACCCAGCCTTGGGCAAAAGACACCAAAAGCCATTAGGCCAACCAGATTTGGTTGGCCTACATGTCCCTCAGTCGACTGAGTCAGCACAACCGTAGGACTTGTGACCACCAGGACACGTGTCAGCTCCAGGATCAGGGACATTTATCCCACCTCGAAATGTTTCACATACAACATTCAATGCCACTATAAATACAAGGGCACCTCCACTAAAAAAGATAATGAAAATCATACACTCACGCTACCAAATTACTATAGTACCCTCCACACTTAATTAATTTAAGTATCAGAGACTGTTAGGGCGGGACCACATCGGTGCTCCTTTGCTCTTACCTTCTCCCGGCAGGTCATCCCATCCACGAAAAAAGCGAGCCAAGCGAGATCAATGAGTCAACTCTAAATTGGTCCATATTTTGTATCAACACGTACTGGCATTTCAAAATACTGTACCAACTAGCCAAAATTTCTCTTTCCATATGTTTCTTTTTTGCAAAATCTTCCAAATAAATTAATGCGTGATTTAAACATGCAAATCATTACCACGCTTACGAAATATTTATAGATAGTTTGTACTGATCGATGAGGGACCACACATATCATGTACGTGTTTTTTGGTTTCTTAATGCTTCTATTAATTTTTCGTTCGGAACACCTTTGTTGTAGTCATTTCATGTTAATCATGTTCAGTTTTTTCTTATACAGTACTTCGATGTGATATGAGCGTGAAAGAGTTTAAGAATCGATTTTCTTTTTATAATAGCTAGTAAAAATAATTTATTTTGGCTATTTGACTTCTATATTGTAACTGGATCTCGAAAGATATGAAAGATCTCCCTCCAAGCTAAGGACACCAATAACATATTTGATATTGTACAAAGGATTTGAATTCTTAACGATATCGAACCTGGAACAACATCAATTATTGCATGACGATATACTGATATAGGAACAACCTCAGATAATTCGTGACATGTCAAATAATTTCGTCAAGAACTCAAATACTTCAATCTGTAACAGTGGTCAAGAATTCAATACATTTTATGTTATGTTATCTATTGATTGATTAACATGTGAATCATGTAATAATCTTTACTCTCTCATCCAGCACACATCTTATATAAAATTTCATATGTTTAGATTTTTTTTATTTTTTATTTTTGAGTAAATTACAGTTTATTACCCTGTAATTTATTTGAAGTTACAGAATTATATTTGTTCTTCAAATCTTTCAATTTACTTATCTGAACTTTCCATTTTGTTTCAACCGGAACCCTTCGTTATTTTTTCTGTTAAGTTAAACGTTGAATGCTGATGTGTCTAAAATAAGTAATGCTGATGTGTCTAAAATAAGTCTCAGAGTTAACTTTCGTGGACAACCTATAAGTGACACATAGACCCAAAACTTAAATATTTATTTTTTAATTCCTTAAAAATCAAAAACGTAAAATCAACTATAAAGAAAAAAAAAACTAAACCTAATTCCCCGATCTGAATCAGCCAAACCACGATGACCGCAACATACATGGGGTGCGGTGCTCTAAAAAAATTGTCGGAGTTGCCATGGCAACTAATTTTCCTTTCGCCGTCCAGGCATCTGCAACTGCTCCAACGAATCTAGGAACCAAATCAATGTAATTCAAGCTTCAATATCTTAAATTTTACTGAAAGATCTAGAATTAAACAACAAGTAAGAAATTGGGGGAGAGAAAGTGGGCTTTGGGTTGCTATATACTTATATTATCTTTGTTGTTCTTGGTGGTGTTTGATATAAAGGTTTCTTTGTTTCTAATTTAAACTCTCTCATTCACACTTCCCTCTCCATTCCTTCAGTCCAAGTCCTTTTGCTGCTCTCGCCCCTTTCTCTTATTTTCACGCTCTGATTATTTTCTCCCTCTAACTTCCTTTTCTCGGGGGAGCAAATGCCTCGACGGCGACAGGGGAAACTCAGACAATTTCTCCTAGCACGATATCCCCCATGGCTGCGGTTATCGTAGTTTGGTCGATTGGGGTCGGGGTTCCGAATTGGGTGTTTTTTTTAACGTTGATTATGTTTTGTATTTTAAAGAATTTATAAATATTTGTTTTTTTGTCCATACGGCACTTATTGGTTTCCACATAAGTTAAATGTAGGTCATATTTTGGATACATCAGCATTTAAGGTCTAACTTAACAAAAAAAGTAATGGATGATTCCAGTTGAAACAAAATGGAAAATTCAAGATAGTAAATTGAAAGATTTGAAAGAACAAATGTAATTCTTTAACTTCAAACAAATCACAAGGTAGTAAACTGTAATCTACCATATGTTTTATATAATATATTGATGGATGTTGTATTTGAGGATGAATAAGCAGTAGGAGTGACTAAGGAGGTCTATAGAATATGAGAAATATTATGAACCTAAAGAATTTCTAATGAAATTTTGATAAAATCTTCTCACTGAAAACAATTGGCTTTATATTAGGCCACTCTGAATTCTTATCCTACAATCATGCCTGAATCTGAGGGTTCGGACTCTAATAGCTTGTGGGGGTCTTAAGAACAAGTAAAAATATAATTAAAAAGGGAGATTAGTGCGCCTTTAATCTAGTAATATTCTTTTCTATTATATAATAGGTTCCTTTGCGAGTTTGAGTTAAAGGGTGAGAATAATACCCAAAATGTATGTTTCTCTTACCCAATAACTTTGTATTAAAAAGAAAGAAGGAGGACCGGTGTGATTTCGGCCTAGGCTACTCGGATGGTAAAGTAAAAAGATTATGTAAAAAGAGCAAGGGGTAATTGGTTTTCAAGGAAGACGAGGAGCTGTCTCTTATGGAGGAAGCTGTCCCTTATGATAAGAAATGGATAGCAAAATAAAAGAAACAAGTTTAGTCCCACATGGATTGCACAGAAAAGTCTAAGTTGGTGTATGCATATAAAAATGACGCCGAAGCCATTGATTGAAAGTATCTTTGCGCTTGGGTCAATGACGCAGCTCATGAGGTTTTAACCGAGGCCCGTCTATTGCTGGTTGAAGTTGATGAAAATGATATTAACGTTTGCATTTTTTCGAAAAAAAATTGGATGGAATGAAATTGATGAAAATGAGACTATTGAGCGTAATGTTAAGTGAAATGTTACGGAACTTACATTGGACGGATGACATACATAAAGTGGAATTGAATTTAAGAAAATTGAATACAGTGAACTGAAAATTAGGTGGAATATAAGGCTGTTTATTTTAAAAAGGATTTAGATTTGAATTTCATAATGAAACTAAATTTGAGTTAAAATGCATGTATGTTAGGATTTGAATGAGAAGAAAAGTGAAAAAAGCAAATGCATTTCAAATAACTTTGTGCATATAGTAAATATCATTTATAGCCTTTTTATCAAATCCAAATTCCTCCAAAAATAAGAATTTCCATAGAATGGATGACATGCATAAGTAAATTGACAATAAGTGGGTAAATTGGCCAAATAGTTCTAGTATTTAATATGTATACATAAAATTGAAATATATAGAGTACAAAATTTTACAAAATATTAGTTTAGGTGGAAATTTAGCAGATTCCTCTTATATTCAACACTTAGAAACTAGAGTTTTATATGAGGTATTTTATATGAGGTGGTAAACCCACCACCATGGTTGATTGTAAATTAGACAGTCAGCCATTCTCTGTTTCTGTTGCCAGTGTTCATTATTTTTAAAAGAGATAGCCATCAGCTTACAAAGAGGCCTAAACTTGTTTTGGAATTTTAACAAAACCAACAGAATGAGCAGCCAAACCAAAACCAAAACCAAAACAAAAAGCCAATATGTGCACATCTATCTAATTGCCAAAAACAGTAGGAGAAAGCAGAACTAAATTGTCAACTTACAAGTAAACCTCCAAACAAAATTCTCCTTTTTATGTCAACGAAGTTTCTTCGCATCCTTGGAAGTTTTCTCTAATTGTGCAAAAACTGGAGAAAATCTGTGATCACGGATGAGCGACACTAAAACATATGTGTTTGCAGCCAAGAACAAGATGCTAGCAATCCAGAGTTGAAGAAAGACGTTCAGTCCCTTGAACTCAAGCAAATAAGCCCACATCAACCAGTGAAGTTGACCCCCTACCCAAAATGTCATGCAAGATAGGCCTTTCCATTTAAGCTTCATCGTGCTCCAAGCAAGTACCAGAGGCAACAGACAAAAGAACCACACAAAGTATTGTGCAGTCATTACCTGTCAAGAATCGGCAACAAGTATTAGGTCGTCTCAGGAATGAAAAATTGATAGAAACCACATTTTACGGGATTTGCGTTTAGCACAGTGTAATTAGAATGTTGAATCAGATAGGAAACTAATTTACTAAGCCAGCAATCGATAAGGAAAAGCAGTATTAAAGAGAAAAACCTTGTTGAATGCCACAAATGCCACTGTCTGCGCTAAGCAGCAGAATGGAAGGTCTCGTGCAAAACTCAGAATAAGAACAAGCTGGACTATCAACTGCGGAAGAAATGAGATGAGCTTCTCCAATACCGAGAGTTTACGGTGGTACTGAAGGTAGATGTGATAAAAATAAATTGAAAAATTGTGCCTTGGATCAGTACGGGTAAGATGATACAGCAGTGCCTCGTACAGGAACTCCCACCCATACAGATGATAGAATAAACCAGTGAAGAGGAAGAATACAGCCGCAGATATAAAGGAAAAAAGTATCCTTTCTCGTGTTAATGCACTTTTCAAAAGAAACCATGGACAAAGAAGCTGAGTAAATCTTGTATCAGAACAGCTTTGAGGTGATTCTTGCCGATGATCCCAACATTGAAGCCTAGGCTTCGGACCAGGTCGAAACACATGTGGATCAAGAATCACAAGGATAGGGAGTGCATAGATAATGGGGTAGATTCTGAAGTGGACAACAAGCCCGTACCAAAATGCAGCTTGCAACACTCGTCCTGTTATGCAGAAGAACATCATATAGAGTTAGAAAGTTAACGGTGGTCGACATAACACCATGAACCGTTGCTAAAATAAGATAGTTCAACAACCGCTACATATAGTTGAATACTCTCCCTACTCGGCAAAACGAAATGCAAGGGATCTTTTTGAATAATAGGAACATGAATAATATCAAAATCATAATGTTTATCATCAAAAAAATCAAAACAACAAAGACAAGGATGATCACCTCAAAATAAAGGAACACCGAGAAGGACCCACATCATTAAAGACAATGTAAATGAAAATATAAAAGAAGCTTAAACAATCCTAGTCTTTCAGTTTCTGTAATTTGTGCTAACTGCTAAGGTTTAAACAAACATCTTATAATTCCATTCATAAAAAAGTAGTAAATTCAATCCAAAGATATGATTCACTTAATAATTGACGGCAACAGCAGTAATAGTTGCATTTAATGACATAGGAAAAAGAAAGAAACTTACACCGTTCATGAGACATATGAAGATCCAAAGAATCAAAGCACAAACAATTGGCTCACAGTTCCCACGAGTCCCAATGGTGAAGGTAAACGGATTAAATAGCCAAGCCACCACAGAAGGTATGGTTAAATTTTCAGGCACACCGCGAAGCTTCAAAATGGTCCTTATAAACAAACCCACCAGCAAATCTACAATATTTAGGACAAATAAAATCATATCAATTGAATTTATAATTAAAAAAGAGCAAGTAAAATTGAGATGGAGAAAATAATCCTAATGTACCTGCAGATGAGAAGAGGAACTTGCCCCAAGAGCGATGGAGAATCGAATTGGGTATGAGGAGAAAAGCGAGCAGAGGAGAGTACCTGTAAGTGGATCTTTCAAATGGGGATTTACCAGACGCCATTAGAGAGGCTGCGTCCGAGAAGACCATGTAATCGATGTCCGTGTACCTCACCTCCATGTGGGTATCCTGCCACTCTCCGTACACGATCAGAATCACCCTCAACGCCGCCGATACCAGGAGGAGCGTACGGAAGCTTACGGACGCCATCGGTTTTGGACGAAACAGAGATCGGAGGGAGTTAGCGGAAAAGGGGTGAAGTCGTTTAAGTGGGTAGTTATGGTAAATAAGTGTATTGACTGAGCCTATTTTGGGAACAAAGAAATGAAAATAACCAATTGTAAAGAAGCCAGGTGTGCACGATATATAGTTAGTTCCTCAGGCACCCAATTATATCCTGAATCAGTGAATCTCATCCTTTCTCCCACCATTTTCTTCCACTGTCAGAGCCTAGCTGAGAGCTTCCAAACCTAAAAAATGGCTTCTTTCTCAATGGTGTCAACGCCAGTTCATCTCTACTTACCGAAGAAGCTTACTTTCCCAATCCGCTGCTCCTCAGCTCCACCAGCACCATCCGTTTCGACCGGATCGACCTCGACCCAGTTCGATTTGAAAACTTACTGGACGACCCTGATCGCCGATATCAATCAGAAGCTTAACGAAGCCGTCCCAATTGGATACCCAGACCAGATCTATCATTCCATGCGATACTCTGTACTCGCCGATGGCGCCAAGCGAGCCTCCCCGGTTATGTGCGTCGCCGCCTGTGAGCTCTTCGGTGGCAACCGCCTCGCCGCCTACCCAACAGCATGTGCTCTCGAAATGGTTCGTAATTTCGTCCTCCTTTTGATTTGTAGAGGCTAATTAGACTGAATTTCATAGAACCCCGTTTGAGTTCTGTGAATATTCTTGTATGAATAGAAATTTCATAGAAAATCTAGTGAATCTTGACTAAAACCCTGTTTGCCTATGTGGGTTTTCCTTATTATCTGCTTTTTTTTTCTCAACTTTGACATGGGTATTTTATTCAGTGGTTGGAATATTATAAAGGAAGGTGCTTTTTTTCTTTCTTTGATTGGCAATTTATTTGTCAATGGACAGGTACATGCAGCTTCACTCATACACGACGACCTTCCATGCATGGATGATGACCCATCACGACGAGGCCAGCCTTCAAACCACAAAATCTACGGCGAGGACATGGCAATTCTAGCCGGAGATGCTCTGTTTCCCCTAGGGTTTCAGCACATTGTGTCAAACACCCCCTCCAACCTTGTCCCCGAGCCGCGCCTCCTTCGTGTGATCTCAGAGATTGCTAAGACTGTTGGGTCCACAGGAATGGCGGCCGGGCAGTTCCTCGACCTGGAAGGCGGGCCGGAGGTTGTCGAATTCGCGCAGGAGAAGAAATTTGGGGAGATGAGTCAGTGCTCTGCTGTTTGTGGAGGGTTGCTAGGTGGTGCTGAAGATGATGAGGTGGATAGGCTGAGGAGGTATGGCAGAGCTGTTGGGGTTTTGTATAAGGTGGTTGATGATATTTTGGAGGAGAAGATGAAGAGTGGGGATGAGAGGAAGAAGAAGGGGTTCAACTATGTGAGAGTGTATGGGATTGAGAAGGCTATGGAGGTGGCAGAGGAGCTTAGAGCCAAGGCTAAGGAGGAATTGGATGGGTTTGACAAGTACGGAGATGGTGTGGTGCCACTCTATAGCTTTGTTGATTATGCTGTTCATAGAGGTTTTAATGTTTGTGACTCAAGTTAGATCAATAGATATAATTCATCAATGTCGGAGACCATTAAAGTTGGACCTACTTGTATTCACGGGTTTTATAGGTCCTATTTGTAATGCAAAGTCGTTTCAGATTAGATTATAGAGATGGAAGGGATTACATAATACACATTGAGTATCGATTTGATTATTTACGATAATCAAACTCAAAATTTCGTATATAACGTATGAAGAGAAATATTATTAGACCATAATACTAAATAGCTATTATATGTACATTTAAAACTGACATTTTCTCGATATGATTTGATGCTTTTGTGCAAATTTTGATTAGTCTTGCATTAGAAATCATCACAAAAGTGTTGAGATGAGAATCATGAGATTGTTTCAATTGACATACAAATACAATCAGTGATGTAGTACTATATATAGCCATCGATAATGCATGCATTCTAGGGTGAATGTGCTCTTTCCTTTTTATGATTGACATTATTTTGCTAGTGAAATTATATTTATCTTTTTAAACATCATATAAAGATTATCTCAATAAAAAATTCAAAAATTTTTAATTATACAGATGTCTTAATGAATTGACTGTTTATCATAGGAATGTTAACGGTTATCAAAATCATTCAATTTTATTTTATACAAAGGGATTATCAAATAAACCTATAATATAGTTAATTTTTTGCCGAAATAATATTTATATATTATTTTAAAAAATTAACAATTACAATTATCAAACTTGAAAAAAACATTTACGTAATAATTTTTAAAGGTACGAGAATATAGTTAACTTAGGTATTAATGTAACTAATCCAATAACATAATTTAATGGTAATGTAAAATAAATATTTTTTGAAGAACCATGTAAAATAAATATTAAATGTGAAAGTTTTGGCTCTATAATATATTCAACCAAGTCCATCAAACAACTTCAAATTCTTCATAACTTTTTTTTTGCTATCTAGGAAAATGTACTTACGACTTACCACATTAAATGGGCCTCATGTACAAAAACTTAGGCTCATGTCAGACTTCACAAGCAAGAGGAGGTAAATTAGAGATTTGCAAAGCAACCGAGAGATCGAATATCTAACCATGCTTGAGTTTATATTTACAGGCCCCATTCATTTTATTGTAAATGTCTAAAAGAGGAAAAGACGTATAAAGGGAAGTAGGATAAAATGATTATACTTGTTATTTAATTTAATTAGAGTAATTTTCCAATTTATCTATTGAATTTGTATATTCATGTAAATTTCTATTTCAACCAATTTATTGTATAAACTATTTTAATAGCTAATTGATCCCATACCATCATACTTACCAACAAAATATCTAATTTTTCATCCAAAAAATCACATGAGGATCATTAAATATAATTCGCTATGAATAACTTAATGTTACGTATTTAATATGTTCACTTATTTAAAATGTCACAAATTTAATATGGGTGGGGGTTGACCATTAAGAGTGAAGTTGGCAAAATGGTATAAATTCATGGAAAAAATTGATTAAATTAAATTCATATATAATTAATTTAGTCAAAATTTCTAATTAATTATACAAATGTTGTATTATTATTTCAAAATAATACCGTTTATCACATTACCATAAAATGTGGTGAGAAAATATTGTTCCTTTGGCAAATGATATCGAATGTTTGACGACGCTAGAAACAATGCCGTTTTCCTGATAAAGGCATTGGACTCTGAGCTTTGGAGTCGGTTTGGGCTTGTGGGCGAGTAAAACCCAAACCCAAACCCAAAATCCACAATTCCTTTCGATCTAAAGAATCAAACATAAACGTCGTTGGATTGTCGTCAGATGCGGATGCAGTTGCAGTTGCAGTGTCGTTGACGAGAACGAACTGAGATCGCATTAAGGTCGCCAAGAAGAAGAAGAAGACGACCAAGGCAAGAAAAATGGCGGAGGGGACAAGCCAAAGCAGCAGTAGCTCAATGGAGAACCTGGATCACCTGCCATCGGCCCTACTCGCCACCATCATGACAAAGCTCGACGTGGCCTCCGTCTGCTCCGCCGCTTCCACCTGCACCACCTTTAAAGCCTGCGCTTCTCAAATCCTCTCATTCATCCCCTCCTTCCACCTCCTTGTAAGCCTTTCAATTTTTCAATTTTGGGTTTCAATTTTTCATTTCCGATTTTGTTCTAAAAATTGATACTTTTTGCTTTTGGTTTAGGAAATCGCGCCTTCAATGGAGTTGCTGAGGCCTCTGCTGCCTCCGAACCCGTGGCTGAAGAGCATGAAGGTCAACTGTGGCCGGCTCGACGATTCAGCCATCCAGATTTTGCTTCACCCTTCGTTGCATGAGCTTTGTATGCTCAATTGCGCGGATTTCAGCGGAAAATTGCTTTCTGAGATTGGAGGCCGATGCAAGGACCTAAGGTTGGGTTTCTTTTGGCTCTGCTGCTTATATGAATTGTTGGTGATTGTCAATTTAATTGTGGAAAGTGAAAAGGCTGTTATTATTGGATTTTGGGTGTATTAATGCCCTTCAGGTCTCTCTGCTTGGGGTCAGTGGCTGAAAAAAGAGGGCGGGCTATTCATATATCTGATTTGGAGGAGTTGCTCAGTGGTTGCACTCATTTAGAAGTAAGGCTCAATTGAATGATGATACATAATAAAATGTTTAATAACAAGATTTAAAGTAAACGTGGCGTTGGTTGGTTGGTTGGTTATAAAACATGGTATTGGATTTGTGATTTTTCTCCTCAAATAAGCTAAGATCATCATTGACTCTTGAAGATACAAAATTGACAAAGTTTATAAGTAATGGGGTTTTCAAAATTTTGAGTTTGTTATTATGTTTAGGAACATCCATCAAAATGAATGTTAATTGAGTTTCCCTAGAAACATTGAGGAGATTTCTTGTGTGCATCTTACAATTAGATGCTTGAAGTATGTTTCTTTAATTGCAATGTGCCCATAAAGCATATTTGCGGGGTTACAAATTCTTTGATGTGTTTCATCTAATGCCTATTGTGATTATCTTGGTAGGAACTGAACTTGATGTTTGATGTCTCACTTTCTGATCACGATAACTATCTTCGAGTGTGGGCTTTGGCTTCAGAGAAACTCATTTCTCTCGAGATTGGCTACATTCAATCAGTACTGGTGACTGAACTGTTTAGCTCAAATTTCGGATTCCATCAGTCTCCAAATTTTATTCAGCCTTCCATATTGCCAAACATTCAGAAATTATGCTTTTTGGTCGACTATATAACTGATGCTATGGTTGGAACAATTTCTAAAGGTCTCAAATCCCTTACCCATTTGGATCTTCGAGATGCACCCATGAGCGAACCAGGAGTTACAACAGACCTGACGAACGCTGGCCTTCAACAAATTAATCAGCATGGTAAATTAAAGCATCTCTCATTGGTCCGCAGCCAAATGTTCCTCTTTACCTATTTTAGAAGAGTAAATGATCTTGGCCTCCTCTTATTGGCTGACAAGTGTAAAAACATGGAAAGTATATATCTGGGCGGCTTCTGTCGTGTTACAGACACAGGTTTCAAAACAATCTTGCATTCCTGCTCCAGGTTATACAAGCTTAGGGTGTCTCATGGGACTCAGTTAACAGATTTGGTTTTTCATGACATTTCTGCAACTTCCCTGTCTTTAACACATGTTAGCTTGAGACGGTGTACTCTCTTGACCAACCATGCAGTGACTAGTTTGGCATCTAACAAGGATCTAAAATTTCTTGATTTGAGAGATTGCAGAGACCTCGGGGATGAAGCCCTCCGAGCGATAAGCACTCTTCCTAAATTGAAGGCATTACTATTGGATGGATCTGATATTAGTGATGTGGGATTATCATATTTGAGACCAGGGGTTATAAGTTCACTAGTTTCACTGTCTGTTAGAGGGTGCAAGAAACTTACAGATAAATGCGTCTCTGCTCTATTTGATGGCTCTTCTAAATTGGAGTTGCAAGAATTGGATCTGTCCAATCTCCCTAATCTCTCCGACAATGCAGTTCTATTACTGGCAAAAAGCAGGGTTCCACTGCTTGAACTACGAATGCGGCAATGCCCATTAATAGGTGACACTTCGGTGATGGCGCTAGCCTCAATGCAGGTTGACGAGGAGAGGTGGCATGGTAACAGCCTGCGGTTATTGGATCTGTTTAATTGTGGGGGCATTACTGCACTTTCTTTCCAGTGGCTGAAGAAACCATATTTTCCAAGGTTGAGATGGTTGGGAGTTACAGGTAGTGTAAACAGAGATATGGTAGATGCTTTAGCTCAAAGTAGACCATTCTTGCGTGTGTCAGGCCGTGGTGAGGAGCTGGGAGTTGAGCAATGGGATAACTCGGGTGATTCTGACATGCATGACTATGATGAGATGGACGAGCTTGAGCGGTGGCTTCTAGATGGCGAGGATGAGGATGCTGATGAAGATATGATGGATGCAGAAGCATTGGAGTAATCCGACGCGTAAGTTCTATTCTGTTCTTGTGTGCTATGTTCATGTGATTTTATTGTATACTGTTGTTATGCAGAAACCTATATGTATCATATGATTCATCTCATAGATCATAGATTATTGATTCGAGTTATGTTGTATGTTTTGCCTCGAATCTGTTATCTTGCCCTGTTAATGCCTGTAACTATTTTGGATAATTTGGAAATTGTATTACATTTGATAATTGTAATTAAATTTGTTTGATGTGTAGCCCACAGAAAATGACATTGTCTGGCTTTTTAAGTTTTAGGAGACAATTCCTTATCTATGTCTATGTGTGATGATTTACCATGGGACTGGCTGATGTGTAAAGTTTTGATATGTCAGCAAAACCACTCACCTAAAGGGTAGTGAACTTACATGGAATGTTTATCATCTTTTCTTTAGTAGAATGTTTCTACTAGACATTTGAAAGATATTTTAACTCATGAGTTTATTTTCAAATTCTTATGAATTTTGAGTTTGTATTGATATTGAATTGATTAGTATAAAATTATTTCTGTTTGTGAAGAAGAACGACGATAGTATGTTGCAAATAAATTGGGCTAAAAAGAAATTTAAATATATAAATTGAGGTAAACATATATGAGTCCAAAACTCGAATTCGAACCAATCCAGTTAGTTTACAAAACAGACGGTTTCAGATTGATGTGGTTTGGTTAAGGTTTAGCTGAACGAATATCCAAAGACTTTAGGTTGATCCGTGTACTAGGCAAAATTTGACTCAACTTGATCCGCGTCCATCCCTAATATCTCTTTGCCTCCTTTAATTGTTTGGGCTTCAATGAAGAACTGTCTGCCATAAATCTGCAGCTGAAATTGAATCTAGCAGTCAAATACAGTCGGATAAAAAGCTGTGGTAATTATTTTTACGAGATAAAAAGCTGGTAATTTGCTCTACCTATTTCATAGCCATGACATGGACGGATGTGATGGTAACAACAATACGAAAGTTTTCATTTTCTTTCTATTTTCCTCTTCATCTATACCTGGTGTAGGACAGAATAGAATACTAGGAAATAACAACTTAGCGGAAGCAAACTCTAGAAAACACAAGCATAAAACTTAAAAGATAGGGTCTGGAATCACTCCAGGGGTTTTACACCCGAAATTGACTTCACACCAAAACTTGATCCTTTCGCAGGAAATAATAGATTCTACTGATATCACACAAGTAGATTTCTAGGAATCACTCCTAGTTCCAAGCATCGCACCTAGAGATCCTTGGGCATCGCACCTAGGGTTAGGTTGCATCACACAAACCTGAAGAGAAGCAAAGCTCCACAATTTTTATTCAATATCAAACTCCCCTCTAGGGTATACAACGTTAGTTTATATAAAGATCTATACATAATAAAATAGGAAAGAAACTTGCTAGGGAAAATAGGAAAACTAATCCTAGTCCCTTTAGAATTAGGCTAACTAAGCTTTAAGCCTCTTAATCTAATAAAAAATGTTTAAACATTAAAATACTAAAACCCTAAATGCCTAAAGACTAAACTGCCCTTGACGATTCTGCATTATTCTCCCCTGGTTGAAGAACTCGACTCCGGAGAGTTAAGTGAGAAGCTTGGACATCATTGGCTAACCAACATCAAAAGGATAATTCTTGTCATCAACGAAACTAAGTGACAGGACCCTTCCCGAATTTCACCTTGAAATCCGTGAAAGGCCCTGTTCCCGTTTGACAGTCTTTGACAACAGAGGCTAATACCTGAAATACCCTTATTTCCATAGAGACCTCAAATGAAAAAAAAATTTACAGGGACTCCAACAGAACCTCCCCTGTACTTGATTGACCTTCACCTACTTGTCAGACGAAAGACAGACTAGTAGTTCACAAACTACCTCGGAGGACCTCTTCCGCAAGCAAAACAAAAACAAGTGACGTGTCACCCTCGTGTGAACCGTCAACAAATCATCCATCTTGGTCACCGCCCACACCACCTACTGACCCTGATGACGAAAGTACCCTTGCCACATCTCAGGCATTGGTCACACTTCGTGACCATAATCATCGTACATATACCGAAAGGTTCTTTGGCTATCATATCCTCAATTCAGTTATTACACTATAGCTATTCCCTGAATATGCTAATCTGATTAGGCTTCTGTTTCCCTAAACCATTATAGAGGTCCACACACCACAAAGAAGACAAGACACAAAGTGCTTGGGAATAGAAAACTAACCAGAATCATCATCCTCATAGGGTATGTTTCGGGCATCTTCCTATGTCCGAAATTGAATTTCTGCATCCAAATACAATGTGAGTATTTGATTAGAAATTAATTTCTTTCACAAAGAATAAAGAAAATAAGTTAAATGTTCTGATTTCCACCCATCCATTATAATGTGCAAATAGTGCCAACTCTTGCAAAGAGAATGGGATTGCAAAATTTTGATGTCTAATCAATTCTCCTACAATGTAGCTCCAGAAGAAGGTGAGAAATGAAAAAAAAATTAACAAAGTGAACATTCATTATTTGAAAAAGCCGCATAATTTCCATTACATTGAGCCAAATTCAACTGACCTACGTCACTTTTTTTCTTTCAAAAAACTGAACTACATAACTAATCATACCTGTAAGTCTGAGACTTTCCTTTTGCCTTGTCATTGTGCAAATCCAATTTGATATCACCTTTTGCAACAAAGAAAATAAACCTGTGCGTCTGAGACTTTTTATGATTTTATCATGTTTGTCAAGACAAATTTATAGGAAAATAATTTAGTTATAAGGATTAGAGGAAAAAGAAACAACGACCTATTTGCTAAACTTGTGAATAACAACAACCTAGCAATTCCAAGATGATGGAAAATATCAACAGAAACGGAAATCTATCCAGATAGACAGGTTATTAGAGGAAAGTAAATTGTAGCATAAAAATGATACATGTAGCAACCGATATGTAGTAAAAACAAACAGTGTAGAAAGAAGAAGAAATTGATTGAATCAAGCATATCATTATATCTTTAGGGGTTTTCCCTTTTGCTCAGCAATTAATGCTCTAGAATAAATTAGTCATAAACCTAAATACTCCGTCTAAACAATCTTACCAAAGATATGAAATATATATATGAGGGTTCATGCAGCAAAACTTGTATAAAATTTGCAACTGTGTAATGTCTGTCTGTCTAGTAAATGTCCGACACTGCACCAGTGGCTGGCTTCAATGAAAACCAATTAAATGAATCGTATAGTACGTCCTGTTGGATTAAACCCTTTGCGGTACATCTCTTCTACCCATCTCTTTGCCTCATATGTCATCCCATGTTTGAGGAAACCGTGTAATAAGATTTCATAAGTCCACCGATTAGGCTCATACCCTTTCTGGCACATCTTGTAGAACAACGCACAGGCATGGTCCATCTTGCTTTGATAACTTAATCTTATTAGCAATACATTGTATGTGAACACGTCCAGAGGAAAGCACTTTTCAATTACTTCTTCCAAATTCTCAATATCTTGGTTCACCCTGATACGACCAGAAAATGCGCCAATAAGCAGACCAAGCATTGAACTGTCAGACATATCATTCTGCACCTCTCTCAGATGAACCCAAGCATCGTAAAGTTGTTGAGTTTTCAATGAATGCCACAGAAGTATGTTACCAGTAAAGGATGTAATATGGCGGCCAACTTTCTCCAAGTCGTTAATGAGATTTACTGCCATATCATATTCTTTATTCCCACAGAGCGCCTGTATAAGAAATTCATAACAGTCATCGCTTGGAACCATTCCTTTCTCTCTCATTTCCCTCAACAAGTTAAGTGCAATACTCGCCTTTTTGGCCTTGCATAGACCAACAATCATGGCAGCGTATGGTCTTCTCCGAACCTCTCTTCTCCCTTGCAGGTCGTTGAAGAAGTTCAAAGCATCGGAAATTCGTTCACTCTTCAAATAACTCTGTAACATAAGAATCTCTGATCTGAGAGTGGGCTCAACCCCGCTGCGCTGCATCATCTCATATACTTGTCTAGCAAGATCGGACCTTATGGCATGCCCAGCTCCATAGATGAAAAAGTTGTATATTTCACAACTCGGTTCCCTACACGACAGCTGCATCTCCAATAAATTATAGAAATGCTTGTCTGGATTTTCCATCTCACATAGACAGCAAATTACATCTTTATACAGGTTACGTGTAGGTAAGTAACCCTTTTCCTGCATTTCAATAACAAGTCTGGCAGCAATATCCCCTTTTTTTAACTTGTGAAAGCCATCTATCAGGTGAAAGTATGTACTCCTTTTGGCAACTTTATTTACTCTGTTGAGTTCCCCATGTATTAAATAGCCATCTTCTACCCTCTTACTCCTGCAAAGAGTTGTAATGAACTTATCATATGTGGAATCACTAGGCATAAAGTTGTGCTCCAGCGCAAAAATAACCAACTCCTTCATCTTATCAAGCTTTCCCTCTCTGCACAGAGCATCTGCCAGAATAGTAAACGTTTTCCTACCTGGAAAATAACCATGATCCTTAGAAGACTTCAATATTCGATATGCTTCGTCAATGCTGCCATCCCCACAGAAGGTATTGATCAAATAATTGTAAGCCATACTATTAGGGGAGAGTCCAAACTCAGACCTGGAATTATACAACTGAAGGGCAATATCCACCATCCCTGCTTTGCAAAAGAAGCACAAGGCAGCATTCATGGTGACCTTATCAGGGGTAATCTGACCATCCTTCATCTCCATCAACAAATCACAAACCTCCTCAAGCCGTTCCTCTCTCAAAAGCCTAGATATCAAAATATTGTACCTAAAGGCATCAGGAATATACCCTTCCAATGACTTCTTACTCTGCAAAAACTCCAACGCACCATCTAACCTCCCAGCCTGAACGAGATCCCGTATCCACACATTATAAACACTCTCCATGAGAAGCACCCCTGAGTCTCCAAATTCTTCCACCAACGTTCGAGCATGGTCAAACTTATTATGCTTACAAAGGGCATCTACAAGAACACTCACCATATGCCCATTGACATTCACAGGCAGGGTATCAGTCACCAATTTACGCAAATATCCTTCAGCTTCATCCAGCAAGTTTTGCTTACAGTACCACTTGAGCATGACGGAATGGGTGATCTCATTATCAAAGCCCCTCAAAGAAATCTGCTTGGCAATGACTTGAACAGCATCAAAACACTTCTCTTCCACCAAAGCATTCAAAAGAACGTGGTAAGCAAAGGAATCCAGGTCAAGCCCTTGAAAGCGCATTTTACCAAACAGTTGGAGTGCAATATCGGGCTTGCCGGCGACAGCATAACCCATAACCAAAGTGTCGTGAAATCTGACATTGTGGGCATACCTGTGCTTCCTGTAGGTGGCGAGGAAATCAAGCATGAGGGACATGAGCTTGGCCCGATAAAGAATCTTGTAAATGGCGTTGAAGGTGGCCCGGGTGTGATGAAAGCCGGGCTGGCGGCCGACCCAGTCGAAGAACTTGAGACAGGAGAGGACGTCCTTGTCATTGTTGCCGTAGCGGAGCACCTCCAAGACAAAGGCCTCGGAGAGGCGGAGGTTGAGAGCGGAGAGGGCAAAGTCGGTGGAGGATAGGTCGGTGTCGTTGTGTTCGCGGGTGGTATTGAGGATCTGGAAGATACGATCGAGGAGGAGGTCGTTGCGGGTCTTGAACCATTGTTTGAAAGAGTGGACAACGTCCTTTGCGGGGATCGAGTAGTTTGGGTATGTGAAAGATGCTGATGTGCTTGAAAAAGCAGCAGCAGAACCAGAACCAGAGGAGTTAGGCCTACAACAGAAAGAGGAAGTTGAACTGGGGTTGGGATTGCCGGGATTGAGATTGAAGAAGGCAAGTGAGGACAAATAGTAGGAGTTGTTGTTATTGGCCCTGGATTTGCATAAATTTCTCAGTGAACACTGCATATTATTGTTCTCTCTCTCAACCAAGGAGGAAGGTCTAAATCGAAGCTTAAGCTCAAGCTTGGACTGGTCTAGTGGTGCACCGACGTAAATATCGATGCTTTCGTCGATATTTCGAACGAAATATCGTGAATCCGTGGCTTCGACATATAAACCGAGTTGAAATCTATTTCTTCTCCCTAAATCCGCTGATTTTGACGGTATTTCGGAGATATTGGAAGGAAATTTACAGAAATTGAGATAGGTGAGGTAAAGTGCAGTTTCTGGTCTGAGGCGCTGCTCGAGGAAGAAGAAGATGGACAAGCGATCACCTTTTTTCTGCAAGTCTGCTGATATGAGGTTAGGGTTTTCCTCTCCTGGTCTGATGCGTCCAGCGACTGCGAGGAGAACTGAAGGAGATGCGCGAGGAGGAAGAAGATATCAAACGGGTTCTCCACTTCTCCCTTGAACGACGTCGTCGTTACAGTTTCATTAAACAGTGCGTTCATGTATTGTTTGGTTTTTTTTTTTTTTTGGCAAAAGGTATTGTGTTTTTTGTCTTTTTCCACATTTTGAAACGTTTCGTTATATAGCTAGCAACTGCTAGGCTTCCTACACGCTCAATGGGCATGTGATATTGTTTTTTGAGTTTTTATCGTTTATTGTCAAAATTTGACTCCTAATTTTATAAATATTAGTTTTTATAAAAAGTTTCAAATGTAGCCAAAAAAACATATGAATGTACTCAAATGCCGCTTAAACTAAAATCAGCATTTCAAAGACGAAATCGTTTAAGTTGCGCTCTAATTTGGGTCAAATAGCCCCCATCCTCCATGGTCTCTGTGTTGTCTCGTGATGGGCTCTCTTGCGCGGCTGTAGATGAGATGATACTTTGCTTCCTTTCTTTCTTTCATTTGTTTATGTTTATCCTCTACCTAATTTGGTTTGTGCTTCATTTCTGGGTTTTTCTTGGGGCTTTTATGAATTATATAATTTTCCAAAAGAAAAAGGTCGTGCACTCGTTTCATATTATAATGAAAGCTGCTCACTTATATATTATGGATGAGTGCTACAATAACATTCCTAATTCTACCAATAATATTGAGGAAGTTGCAGTAAAGAGAGTGTGGAGAAGATGAAAATCAGAGCGTTGTAGAAGTACTTGCGACCGGGAGAGGCCGGAGATGATGAGGATAACACTTGAGTATTCGTGATAATGATTGGGGATTGAGTGATGAGGGCGAAGCAACAGTTTCAGATCAATAAGTGTGGCTTATCAAACGAAATACCCAAAATTTACATACGAAAATCTTAAGTTTGCATATTTAGTAATATTAAAATTAACCATTTCATACTCTTTAATTCATGTAGCCCTAACCATTTGGCCCAGAAACCCATGGGCTTGTGGGGGCCCGTTTGGCCCGGTGAATAAAAGCCCGGCCCGAAAGTTAGTGGGTTGGATTTGGACTCAGGTCTTTAAACCTGATATGCCTGATAGGCCCGGCTCATCCATATATGCCCGGCTCGTCCATATATACCCGGCCAGTAAGCCCGAATATATAAAACCTATTATTAATTAGACATTTAAGTACCTAACTCAAATTTTTTTTGCCCAATGTATATCCCCATCTTGTTTGGCCAAATATCAGGCCTTCTAAAAATTGAAATGTTTTTAAAAGTTGGACTGCAGAGCAAAGAGAGAGGATTAGATTTAGGTTTGAAAAAAAAAAGGAGATTGAAAGGATTAAACAGAAGCCACTTTTTGAAAGCATATTTACCCTTTCCTCCCTTGTCGCACCGCTTCTTCTAGAGTTTTATCTTTGCCGCCATCGCCACCATCTTCAACTCTATCTCTCGCTCACTCTCTACAATCACAAATGAGCAACGACAAGAGCAACATCAACATGGCCGATCTTGCCTTTGGTGGTACTCTCTTCTCCATCTTTTTCTCAGTTTGTTTCTGATTTTGCTCATCTTATATGGTGATCTTCTACTGCTTTTCCCCTTTGTGCTTTCAGCTATCAACGAAGAGGATAGAGCAGGCATCGTTAACGCTCTCAAGGTTAATTCAATTTGTTTCCATCATCGCTAGGTTTTATATTTGATTTGCGGTTGAAGTCTTTGATTTGCTTATAGAGTTTGGACTTATTTTTTCTTTGCAGAATATGATACAGAGCTTAGCCGGGCAGCACTCTGATATCCTCAAGGGCTTTTCTCCGGTAGTTAGAATTATTTGAATTAATAATTCTAAAAAGCCCAATTGAGCCTAGCCCAAGTGGGCTTATCCGGTCCGGCTCGGCCCGTGAGGCCTGAAAAAAACTCGGCCCGTCAAAGTGCTTGGGCTTTTATATATCTGACTAAGCCCACCGGTCCAACTCGGTACTTTTTAAAATATGAAACAAGCCAGGCTCGACCCGACCCAAGCCCAAAAATTTTGGGTCGGGCTTGCCCGACCCGACCCAATGATGAGGCCTAAACCATGGTGAAGAATTGTAGAGGATCCAATGAGCCATGGAAAATGACAGGACCCCTCCCAAATTTCTCCTTAAGATCCGTGAGAGGTCCTACTCCCGTCTGACAACACCTGAAACCTCAAAATAATTCCTGAAATACCCTCACCACTCCAACAAGACTTTACGAGAATTCTACCAAAAATTCGGCAGAATCTCCCCTATAAATTGGTCAAACCGCCTTCCACACTTCAGACGAATGATTCAACTTCTAAAATAAAACAATCTCGACCAACTCACAAAAAACCAATTACAAGCCCAAAACAACCAATCTACAGAAATAATCACAAGTAATCCCAAATGTTTAATCAGAGCAACTTGGTTGACAAAATAAAGTTTACAAATCTAACAAACCCTACTCAGAGCTAGTACGGTAAAAGCGCAGTCGAAAAGGGATGCCTCCACCTCGGAAAGTGCCCTCGTCGACTTCAATGGCCTGGAGGGGACATAAAACAAGGAAAATTGTGAATGAATAAAAATAATTGTAATTAGAACACAAATACCGAGGAAAAGCAATTTCCCTCAATAAAGAAAACCATGCATGCATTATGTAAAGTCCTTTTTAAAATAGTTATTTAAACTAGAAATAATCATGAAAAAACTTACTGGAATTCCATTTAGTAATTTAAAACCCAGTGGGACCCACATAAATCCATGCAATACAAAACAATCCGTGGTCCACAACCATGCTTGAAATCCCTCCTCGAATGAGCTTAAAAATCATAAGAAAACCTAGATGTTTAAATTAAGAAAAAATTCCACCATCTTCTGAAATAATCCCGAGTTGAAGCTCAATATCTAGGGCAGTCCAACCTAGGGACATTCCCTCCTAACTACTGCCGAAAATACCTCAAGGCAATGACTAGAACTCGAGAGGTCCAATTTGGGGACCTATTTTCCGCATGACCGAAAATGCCTACACGTGTAGGTAAGCTCGACGAGCACTTAACTGAAAAATACCTCAAAATCATGTATCGGAGATGAACACGCATGACCGAAAATACCTCGAGATCATGCAGTCACATGACCGAAAATACCTCAAGATCATGTGCTAGAAATACCTCAACGATCACATTATCGAAAATACCTAAAGATCATGTGTCGGAGAAAACCATAATAATCGAGGATGGCATAAATATTGAAAATAGTAACATAAATCCAATTTGAAATCCTTTTACCTGGCCTAAGCCAAATAGGTTGAACACTCATGGAACCCAAATCCACGGAACCGGCCATAGCCCCAAAATCATGTCAAAATCGTTATTGAATCCATAATCAATAATAAGTCAAATAGTAACAAAACTCCATAGTTCTCGAGACTCATGAAAATAATAAATTATTCCATTTAATTTCGGAATACGAAACTGATAATAAAATATTGGCTTATTACTTAAAATGCATCAGGAACACGCCAGTTAGTCTCAAAATGCACCAGGAACGGATATTTGCCTCACTTTGCACTAGGAACAGGTGCAACGTCAAAAACGTTGCACCATTTAACTGACGACGTCGTTGACGACGTTTAATTTACAGATGTGGAAGCAATGTGGCACAAGACCCAATAATAGAGGACATGTAAAGTGAGGTGGAAACTAAAATCGAGAGCATTGAGAGAAGATCGAATTGGGGAAAAATCTGGTCTGCTAGGGTTTCGAAGAATTTGGGGGAAAGGTAGAAGACGGCAACGAACGTTCGTGGGGATTTTAGGTTTTCAATCAGACGGGAAGGCGACATGAGAAGGGACAGCGGCAACGAAGATTGAGATATGGATGACAGTGGAGGGTGGGAGCAGCAACGAAGATGCCTATGTGGGAAGGTGGCTAGAATGAAGACATCATGGACCGATGATAACCAAGGGATGAGGTTTCTTGTTTGTCCAGATGGTCGGGTAAGTGATAGTTTGACATAATTGAATATGAATTTGTGGATTATGAATTTAAACGGTAGAAAGAAAGATTTTGTTTTGAAAACATTTCTGGGTTTGGAAGGAATTGGTGGTTAGAGCTAAGGGTTCTTGGTGGTTTTTGAATGAAAAGTTCAGAAATAATTTTCGAACAAGGAATCAAATTGGGATGGTAGGATTGCTGATGTGTTTGAAACCAGTAATTCTCAAACTCACCCATTTTTCGAACACACTAATTTTTTCAAGAATTCACAAATTTGAGAAAAATCAGTAATGCTGGTTTCAAGAATTAATGGTTTGAGTTTTGAGTTTGAGAATTTTCGGACAAGAATTTGTGGTAGGATTGTTGTTGTGTTTGAAATCAGGAATGGGTTGGACGAAATTTTTCAAGTTCGGAAGAATTTTTCAATTTCATTTGTATGTATGCAATTGATGATCGTTTTGATAATGCAGGTTCGGGGTCAGAGAGGCCGTGGTAAAGGGTGTGACTTTTGGGAGTGGTTAGATCCGAAGATGTGCAAAAGGTCAACTACTATAATTCTCGGGTTGCTAAGGAAGCTTGACATAGGAGAAGAGCAATTGTTGAATGAGAGGAGGAAGGTGTTTAGGCTTAGGATTGCACTTATGTTGACTTGGGATGTATTGATTGGAATTATGTATGTGTAAGGTGCAAAAGTAAGTTTATAGCATGAAGTAAGTAGTTAAGGTACTTTATGAAATGAGTGGTTAAGCTTGTAGTAGGATGTTATGTATGATGTAAGGTTTGAGCAAAAGATGTTATGAAATGGTGGAATTGAGAGAATCGACTTTCGTTATGAAATGTGATTGAAAATGGAGCATAAGCTTTGAGCATAAGATGATTCCAATGTGGCCACTTTGAGCAAAAACCTTGATAAAAAAGAAGCATAACACATGGACCATAAAACTTGACCATAACACTTGACCATAACAATTTGAGCATAGTACTTGTAACGACCCTCACAAGAAATTAACGTAATTTGAGAATTTAATTAGGGAAATGACGATTTTACGCTCGGTTTCGGAGGGAATCGAAAGTCACTTTTTGTTCGGAGATACTTTTGGAAACATTTCTTGAACAGTTGTGTAGGTCTCAAACGCACGAGTTCGTAGACAGGTGACACGTGAAAAATGGAGACCCGGTGAGAGATTTGTGAGTCTAGAAGCTTCAGGGGTAGTTTGATAATTTCTCAGAAGTCCACATTTAAGTGAGATATCTTTCTCTCTCTACACAGACTCTGCTCAAACACTCTCACTCTCTCATCTCTCTCGATTTCTCTCCCCCCGTGCGATCACGGCAACACCGCCTTCATCATCGACCCACTTTTGGGTCGATTCGAACCAAACTGAGGTGAAGATCAGCTTCCCCTAGTCACTGCGAGCCGACTGGTGTCAATTTTGAGGAATGAACACCGCCTAAGACAGAGAATCAAATTGAGGGATTTGGCTGGAACTTCACGGCCAGTTTCTGACCAAACTAGGTATTTCTCAACTTCATTTTCGAGTTCCTGGCGTTGAATAGATGATTCTACAGGGGTGGGTCGTAAAAATTAGGGGAGTTTGGGGAGAGTTAGAAACTCGCTGAAAATGGCAATTTTCGACGAGAAATTTCCAGAATCCGGCCAATATGGCAGCGGCGGCTGCGGTGGTCCGGTCACCTTCTCCGGTGAACTGGTCTGACTGTGAATAGACATTGCATGCCACTTGGTAGCCACGTGGTGCCATGTGGAGACACCAGGCAGCCACGTGGTGCCATGTGGAGCCACCTAGCAACCACGTGGCAGCAAAGTTAGCGGTTAGTCAACCGTTAGGTCAACTGACACAGTTAGGGTTTGACAAAATATGCTGACGGCGTTAGCATATTTCATCAAAAGGTAACGACGTTATGACGAAACCCTAACGTCGTTAGTTTGGACGGAATATTCCGATTTCGTCTGGATATTCTATCAGGTTTGATGGAATATTTCGCTGTGATTGTGCACACGAGTGGCGGCGTGTGGGGGCGCGTGGGAGCGTGTGGCCGGCGCGTGGGCGCGCGTGGGAGCGTGTAGCCGGTGCATGGCGGCGTGTGCAGTGGCCGCCGATCTTCTTCTGGCGCGTAGCGGCGCGTGGGGCCTTTTCCCGGCCCACGATGACGCTTGTCTAGGGTTTTGGAGCATTCCGGATCAGTTTTCGGAGATTTTGAGGCCATTGAAGTCCGTTTAGAGCACTGTTTTAGTAATCACAGCTGTAATGGATGACCACAGCGCGGGTTTTGGCTCAGGGGGTCAAAGGCGATTGGTTATCGATATGTTAAAGGGTTCCTTAGGGCTAGGGCCTCCTTGAGTTGGTACTTTGGATGTACAATGAGCGAACTGGGTTTCTGGGATTTCAAGGAATGTGTATTTCTATGTAATATGTCATACCACAGATTGTGAGTGGTGGGAAGTGAGATAAATTATTTGGAATATATTAACATCCTTTTTAGGCTCGGAAACCAAAGCTTAAGGTTTAAATGGATTTATCCGACAAGGATATTGATTTGGAATATGGATATCAAGCTTGGCTGAAGGTTATATGGTTGGGCCGTAAACCCAGCTAATAATTTATTTTAGGGTTTCGAACCGGGATTGTGATTTGGGTTTTGACCTTGATGAATGATATGAAATATGTTATGGAAGATTCCATCATACTCTTGGGATGTTATGATGTGAGGTATGTCAGGGAGGATTCCCTCATACACTCGGTGGGGTATGTCAGCGAGGCTTCCCTCATACGCCCGAGGAGATGTGAGGTATGATAGGGAGGATTGGATTGACGCTCAAGAAGAGCCGGAATATTGAGCTATGACTCGGGAAGATCCAGGATATCAGGTTACTGCTCTAGCAACCAAGTCTTGAACATTGAATTGGATCCAATCATTGAGGTGTATGGACCTCTGTAATGGTTCAGGGAAGCAGAAGCCTGACCAGATTAGTATATTCAGGGAATAACTATAGTGTAATAACTAAATCGACGATATGATAGCCAAAGAACCTTTCGGTATATGTACGATGATTACTGTCACGAAGTGTGACCAATTCCTGAGATGTGGCAAGGGTACTTTCGTCATCAGGGTCAGTGGGTGGTGTGGGCGGTGACCTAGATGGATGAGTTGTTGACGGTTCACACGAGGGTGACACGTCAGTTGTTTTGTTTTTCTTACGGAGGAAGTCCTCCAGGGTAGTTTTTGAACTACTGGTCTGTCCTTCGTCTGACAGGTGGGTGAAGGTCAATCTGGGAGGTTCTGTTGGAGTCCCTACAAATTTTTTTATTATTTGAGGTCTCTAAGGAAATAAGGGTATTTTAGGTATTAGCCTCTGTTGTCAAAGGCTGTCAGACGGAGCAGGGCCTTTCATGAATTTCGAGGTGAAATTTTGGAAGGTTCCTGTCAATTTAGTATCAGAGCTCCAGGTTTAACTTCCTGCAGACTGCACACTTGTGTGTAGATGCCTCTGAGACGTTTGTCTTTTCAGTGGCCTAGTACTGAGGGAGGCGGAGAGTGCATAGTGGATAGGAGGTACATGATTCCATGGTTGAGCTAATTTGGGTAGACCCTGGATCCGTTGGAAGATTGAGAGGACCATAGGTTGGGAGCCATGATAAGTACGAGCGAGTTAGGCCCCGCCGTTGCAGGTGAGTAGACTTTATTTTATTTAATTATAATGCATGCATATTTTTATATGTTTTAAATGATTTGATATCAATTATGAATTTGGTAATTAAGGTAATTAAGGATAATTAGTTTTGTAAAATGATGTATTGTTTTTGGGCCTCGACCCGGTTACATGGTTTTGTGGCTAGGGCTCAGTCTTATGGATTTCAATTTTATGGATTCCGGCTATATGAATTTTTAAGGTACGATTTAATTTGATTATGGGCCCTAAGCCGGTCTCATTGACATTTTGGGTTTCGGTCAAGTTTATGATTTTCGGTTTAGACCCGGAATGGTGATTTTATTGGAGTTGGGCATAGATCCCAGTTTTCTATGAATTTGGCTTTGGCCAAGAAATAAGGATTTCAAAAATGGATTTTGGATTTTACTTTATGGGTTTGTTTCCACTATGTATATCGTCCCCGAGGGTCGTGATTTTTTCCGGCACATGATGTGGGGTATTTCCCATCACGTGTTCGTTGAGGTTTCTCCGATACTGGCGTCGCAGGGTATTTCTCTGCTAGATCGTTGAGGTTTCTCTTATACTGGCGTCGCAGGGTATTTCTCCGCCAGATCGTTGAGGTTTCTCCGATTCTGGCTTTGCATAGTATTTCGCCGCCACATCGTTGAAGTTGTCTATGCGTAGTACAGGGATCCACATATTTTGAGATACTCGGATATGGGAGGGATTTCTCCGATGCTAGAAATTCAGGGAATTTCTTCGCCGCATCGTTGAGGCTGTCTATGCGTAGTATAGGGATCCGCATATTTTGAGATACTCTGATATGCGGAGGGATTTCTCCGATGCTGGCGTTGTAGGGTATTTCTCCGCCATATTGTTGAGGTTGTCTAAGCGTAGTACTGGGATCCACATATTTTGAGATACTCGGATATGTGGAGGTATTTCTCTGATACTGGCGTTACAGGGTATTTCCCCGCCAGATCGTTGATGTTTTCTGATGCTGGCGTAGCAGAGTATTTCTCTGCCAGATCGTTGAAGCTGACTACACGTAGTACAGGGATCGGCATGACTTCGTGATATCTTGGAATACACGTGTACCTATCTGAAACATGACTTCGAGGTATATTCAGTCATGTGACGTCATGACTTCAGGTATTTTCAATCATGTGGGGAGTAGGCCCCGAGTTGGACTTCTCGGGTTCTGATCATTGCTTTGAGGTATCTTCAATAGAGGTTAAAAGGGGTAGATTTCCAGGTTGAACTACATTGGGTATTGAGCATTCTGGTGCCTTCCGGATGTCTCCTGGATATTGTTCTCACCTACAGTATGTTGTCAAGACGGGAATAAAGAAATGTGCAGGGTGCACAGATTTAAGGTTTTAACATATTGTATCATTTTAAGTCAACTTACATTGCGTTTAATTGGGAACCACAACATATGTTCACTTCATGTCGGTAGAGACGCGATAGGACTCGTAAGGATGCAGGAGGTTGATTCTTTGACCTGAGTTAAGGGAATTTAGAGGAAGAAATTTCTTTAAGGGAGGAAAGTTGTAACGACTCGGACCAGAAATTAACGTAATTTGAGAATTTAATTAGGGAAATGACAATTTTAACCTCGGTTTCGAAGGGGTTCAAAAGTCATTTTTCGTTCAGAGATACTTTTGGAAACTTTTCTTGAACGGTTGTGTAGGTCTTGAACTCACGTATTCGTAGATAGGCGGCACGTAAAAACGGAGACCCAGTGAGAGAGTTGTGGGTCTAGAAGCTTCAAGGGTAGTTTGGTAATTTCTCAGAAGTCCAAATTTAAGTGTGATATCTTTTTCTCTCTACACAGACTCCGCTCAGGCATTCTCTCTCTCTCTCTCATCTCTCTCGGTTTCTTTCTCCTCGTGCGATCGCCGCACCACCACATTCATCATCAACCCACTTTTGGGTCGATTCGAGCCAAACTGAGGCGAGGATCAGCATCCCCAAGTCCATGCGAGCAGATTGGTGTCCATATCGAGGAACGAACACCGCCTAAGATGTGGAATCAAAGAGAGGGATTTGGCCGGAACTTCACGGCCAGTTTCTGACCAAACCAGGTATGATCTCGAATTCCCGACTTCATTTCCGAGTTCCTGGCATTTAGTAGATGATTCTACATGGTGGATCATAAAAATTGGTGGAGTTTGGGGAGAGTTAGAAGCTCGCCAAAAATAGTGATTTTCAGCAAGAAATTTCCAGAATCCTGCTACTATGGCAGCGGCGACCGCAGTGGTCCGGTCGTCTTCTCCGGTGAACAGGTCTAACTATGAACTGATGTGGCATGCCACCTGGCAGCCACGTGATGTCACGTGGAGCCACCTAGTAGCCACGTGGAGCCACATGGCAGCACAGCCAACGGTCCAGTTAGCGGTTGGTCAACTAACACTGTTAGGGTTTGAGGGAATATGCTGACGGTGTTAGCATATTTCGTCAAATGGTAACAGCATTATGACGGAACCCTAATGCCGTTAGTTTGGATGGAATATTCAGATTTCGTCTGGATATTCTGTCAGGTTCGACTAAATATTCTACCTTGACTGTGCACATACCTGGTGGCGCGTGGAGGCACTTGGGAGTGTGTGGCGGGCGAGTGGGGTGGCTGCCGACCTTCTTCCAGCGCGTAGGGCCTTTTCCAGCCCACGGTGATGCGTATCTAGGGTTTTGGAGCATTCTAGATATGTTTTTGGCAGTTTTGAGGCCATTGGATTCCGTTTAAAGCCCCGTTTGAGTAATCCCAGCTGTAATGGACGACCATGGGGGTGAGTTTTGGCTCGGAGAGGGGGGGGGGGGGGGGGGGGGGGGGGGGGGGGGGGGGGGGTCAAGGGAGCTTGGTTATCGATATGTTAAAGGGTTCCTTGGGGCTAGGGCTTCCTTGAGTTGGTACTTTGGATATACTGTGAGCGATCTGGGTTTCTGGGATTGCAAGGCATGCGTATTTCTATGTATTATGTCATACCATGGATTGTGAGTGGTGGGAAGTGCGAGAAATTATTAGGAATATACTAGCATCCTTTCAAGGCTCGGAAACTAAAGCTTAAGGTTTAAATGGATTTATCGACAAGGATATTGATTTGGAATATGGATATCAAACTTGGCTCGAGGTTATATAGTTGGGCCGTAGGCTCAGCTAATAATTTATTTTAGGGTTTTGGACCGGGATTGTGATTTGGGTTTTGACCCAGATGAATGATATGAGGTATGTTACGGAAGATTCCATCATACTCTCGGAATGTTATGATGTGAGGTATGTCAGGGAGGATTCCCTCATACACTCATTTAGGTATGTTAGGGAGGCTTCCCTCATACACTCGGTTAGGTATGTCAGGGAGGCTTCCCTCATACGCCCGAGGAGATGTGAGGTATGGTAGGGAGGATTGGATTGAGGCTCGGGAAGAGCCGGAATATTGAGCTATGACTCGGGAAGAGCCGAGATATCGGGTTACTACTCGGGCAACTATGTTTTTAACATTGAATTGGATCCAATCATTGAGGTGTATGGACCTCTATAATGGTTCAAGGAAACAGAAGCCTGACCAGATTAGCATATTTAGGGAATAGCTATAGTGTAATAACTGAATTGACGATATGATAGCCAAAGAACCTTTCAGTATATGTACGATGATTACGGTCACGAAGTGTGACCAATTCCTGAGATGTGGCAAGGGTACTTTCATCTTCAGGGTCAGTGGATGGTGTGGCCGGTGAACCAAATGGATGAGTTGTTGACGGTTCACACGAGGGTGACACGTCATTTGTTTTGTTTTGCTTGCGGAGGAGGTCCTCTGAGGTAGTTTGTGAACTACTGGTCTGTCCTTCGTCTGACAGGTGGGTGAAGGTCAATCAAGTACAGTGGAGGTTCTGTTGGAGTCCCTGTAATTTTTTTTTTTTCATTTGAGGTCTCCAAGGAAATAGGGGTATTTCTGGTATTAGCCTCTGTTGTCAAAGGTTGTCAGACGGGAGCAAATCCTTTCACGGATTTCGAGGTGAAATTCGGGAAGGATCTTGTTAGTACTTGATAATAACAATTTGATTATGAAAGGAGCATAATCATGTGCTTCAAATTTGGACCATTACAAAATCAAGCATTGTTTTTCTAACAAACCCACCACTACAAAACCTACAAACATCAAACTTTTGAAGTCCAATGTATCAAAAAGGGATGCGTTGGACTAGAAAAGTTTCGATTACACTTCAATTATCTTTTCAAACTAGAATAACAATGTAAGCATCAAATGGTTCCAAATGAATCCAAAATAGGGCAAAAATTAGTAGCCTAGCTAGTATATTTCTCATAATGGTGCCAATGGGGCAGTAATTCCTTTGCCCTCTTGAGCCAATCTTTGTTGATTGTCTTTGGCTTTGTCTTTCCCTTTGCATTTGTAGGTTACTTGAGCCTCTTTGCTTTGGAACTGCCAACTCTACTTTCTTCTTGTGGCTACTCATGTGAGACTTGGCTAGATTGAGAATCTGGAATTGGTTGTGTGATTGTTTGAGACTCGGGTAGGTTAAGAGGCGACCTTATTCTCCTTGCGGGCATTTTCTGTCTAGTTCTCCTGGTTAGGGTTGTGGCAGAGGAACTAAATGAGTCCAGTCCTGGTTTCTGTGACTAGTCAGTTCGGGGAGGTGGAGGTGGTTCTTGGAAGGACTATGGTGCTTCAGTATGGGCAACAGGTGGGTTTTGATTGGGTAGCACAGCAGCATTGCTTGAGGATGAATCTGTTTTCTTCCCTCTCTTCACCTAATCACAATACAACAAACACAACATCACACTTTAAAATTCATCACTACACATCACACTTTACAATTCATCACTACACATCACACTTTACAATTCATCACTGCACATCAGACTTTACAATTCACTACACATCACAACTATGAATTAGTTACAACAATCAGTCTAACCTATCCAATCATCAGCTAACTATCTTCCCACTGAAGAATATGTTATTTGAATTCAAATCCTTCAATTTCCACTATATCTTGTTGAATGGCTATATTCAGTTAATGTTCTAACATCACACTTTACCATTATTTGGCTGCTATATAAGGCAGAATGTTCAGCCAGGCTCATAGCTAATTCATGGTTGTTACTATCCTAATTAAGCAACATCAAGGAACAACCCATATGCTTAGCCTAATCAGATTGCTGCAAAAGCAATCCAAATAATCAAACTACCACAACAAACCAGCACAAACAACCAATTCAAAAATTGTTGCTTTCATTGAACCACCAAGAAAAATGCCTATCCCCAAACATCAATCACACTATCTTAATGACTTCAACCAGCACATCAATCACAATAATGAGAAATACAGCACAGCAATCACCACTAAATAATTTACTTATATAGCAGTCACAACAATGTCTTAAATGGTACAGCAATGACACTAAGTTACTGACTTAAACAACAATCACACTAGCTTATTGACTTAAACAGCAGATTTGTACTTAAACCTATCTTCATCATAGCAATGATAAATACAGCACAGCAAGCAAAGTTCTACTAAAACCTATCTTAAATCAGTCTCAAACCTAGTTGCTATCTTAATGCTATAACAGTTAAACTAGTTGAAATAAGTAAATTGAATTAAGTAAGTAAGCTATACTGGTAGCTTGTCCACCTTCCCAGCCTCTGATGCTCAGTCAAATTCTCTCTTTTCCTCTATTCTTGCTTATGCTTGAACTTGGCTTCCTTCTTACGGTCCACCAGTTGTGTACACGCATTTCTTTTGTGTTCGTCAGCCCCACAATTGCCACACTTGAGTGTAGAATGGTATCTCGGAAACTTGTTAGGATTTGAAGGTGCCTCCTTAGTCTAACTTTTCTTCCTTTTCATCTTTGGCCTCCCAGGCTGCTTATGATATTTAGAAGGCATTAAGGGTGCAGCACTAACTTTCTCCCATTGGTCTTCACTAGGGACAGGTTTGATGATCCTCTCGTATGCCTTAGTATAGGCTTCTTCTTTGTAACGTTGATGGACAAACAGCTCCGGGTTGCCCTTAAAGCGGCTTATTGCACTGCATGCATGCAAGCAGGGAATCCCACTTAGGTCATATCTTCTGCATGAGCATGTATGGAGATTCAAGTCCACTGAAAACCTTCTTCCAAATGGGTGAATGATCTCGAATATGTTATTCCCACAATGTGTAGGAATCAACCTCTGCCTTTTTTTCTTATAGTCCTCTAACAAAGCTTGAATTATATTTCCCACAAGGTGGCCATTCCACAATCGACCTTTTTCACGTCTCCTAGTCATCAAGGCTGTGATGTATTGCCTGAACTTGTCCAACATAGACAAGAAAGGTTTAGCTCTATATGGCACAATTTCCTTGTTGAATGCTTCAGACAGGTTGTTGAGCAGAATGTCGCACTTGAAGTTAGTCCTGAAATGGGATATGCACCGCTGCCTTGCATCTCGTTCTTTTAGCCATTGGGCTGCACTAGGACGGAGCTCTTACATTTTCCTCATCTCTTCATGAAACCAAGGAATGGTGGTGGCCCTTGCAATATCATCCATTTGTTCTTTGAGGGCCAGCCCTTTATGAGTATGGTTGAAGTCGTCATAAAGATGCCTTAAGTAATGGTGGTGCTCTGCATCGGGGAAAATCTGGTTAACCGCCTCAACCAAACCATTCTGCTTGTCTGTCATAACCAACAACCCATTGCTGTTTTGAAGAACCAAATCTTGCTGCAATACCTCCAAAAACTATCTCCAGCTGCAGAAATTCTCCACTTCACATAAAGCATATGCCATGGGAAACATCCCATTGTTGGCATCCACTCCTACTGCTGACAGAAGTTGGCCTAGGTGAATGCCTTTAATGTGGCACGCATCTAACCCTATGAAATGACTGCAGTCATTAATCCATCAATCTTTGCAAGCCTTGAAGAAAACATAAACCATCCCAAATCTAGCCATCCCATCAGCCTCCAATTTAGACTTTATCACCACAGTTGAACCGGGATTGGTCTTCAACAATTGTAGATAGTATTCTCCAAGTATTTCATATTGTCTTTGGCATGACCCTTCAGCCAGCTCCTGAACAATGGACCTTGCTCTGTAGCAAGTAGCTTTTGATGGTCTGTAGCCAGTGTCAATACATACAAGATCTTGAAATTCTGCAAAATCGCACTCGCTACTTGTCAGCTGCCTAGCATACTGTTTCACCATCCACTTGACATTAGCATGAATGTTGGAATTACTTGTACCACACACATGCTCCGCATTCAACTCCCTGACCTACAAACACTTGCTTGCTTCTACCGATAAGGCTAATATAACAAAGGAACACTCAGCACAACATTTAACCTTAACGCCATTCGGTTGATTCCTAAAGATCCATAGTTGTTTTCCTTGGATTACAGAATACTTTCTGACTGCTTCTATAAATGTGGTAGCATCTTGAAATTTGAGCCATATCTCAAACCTTGGATTATGCATGTCAACACTTGGAAGAAATTATCTACACTTAGGCATTGGTTTCTTCCCACTCCTCTTTTTAGGAACTGCACCTTCATCTTCCTCACCACTTATGTCTTTCATACTGCCTATCCTAGGTGACAAAGGGACATTCTCATCTTCCTCTACTGGTGGCCCTATGTCCTCACCCACAAATGCACCAAATGCCCCAAACAGCTTATCATCACTCACCACTATGGGTTCCTCATCATCCTGATTACAAGCTTCCTCTTCAAATGGTACAAAGTCTTCATCATCACTGTCACTATCTTCCTTATTGTCACTATCTTCATCACTGTCCCCACGTGAAACATCTTCAACAATAACCTTGGCTTTCCCTTTATTTTGCCTTGTTACTTTTGTTGTTTGATCCTCATCAATGTCTTCAACAATAGCCTTGGCTTTCCCTTTATTATGCCTTGTTACTTTTGCTGTTTGATACTCATCAATGTCTTCAACAATAACCCTGGCTTTCCCTTTATTCTGCCTTGTTACTCTTGTTGTTTGATCCTCATCAATGTCTTCAACAATAACCTTGGCTTTCCCTTTATTTTGCCTTGTTACTCTTGCTGGTTGATCCTCATGAATGTCTTCAACAATAACCCTGGCTTTCCCTTTATTCTGCCTAGTTACTCTTGCTGTTTGATCCTTGTGAATGTCTTCAACAATAACCCTGGCTTTCCCTTTATTCTGCCATGCTACTCTTGTTGTTTGATCCTCGTGAATGTCTTCAACAATACCTTTGGCTTTCCTTCGTCTCTGCCTTGCCACTCTTGCTGTTTGGACAGCTACTTGAGAAACTGGTTCTTGATTAATAGGTTATTGAGTAACCATTTCTTGATCAACCGGTTCTTGAGTAACCGTGTCTTGAGTAACTGGTTCTTGATTAACAAGTTCTTAAGTAACCGTTTCTTAATGAATCGGTTCTTGAGTAACCGTCTCTTGAGTAACTGGTTCATCATAACCAGGCTCATAATAAGCAGGTTCTTCTTCACATCTGCTTGACCCAAATTCTATAGTAGCAAGCACCTCTTCAATACTAACACCCTCCACAGCATGTCTACAGTATACATTCAGGCTCTTAGCCTTTGTCTTCGCTGACCTTTTAACCAAGTCTAAAAGCTAATGATCAGTCCAAATTTTAAAGAACTTCCCTCTCTCCTTGAAGTAGAATTCCACCTTCCCCAACAACATGTCTCCAACATAATTTTGGTCCTTCACCAGCCCATTTAACTCCAGTAATGATAAGTAGTCCCAAGAGCACCAATCATAACCAGGCCAGTGACCAACCCTCGTATGTCCATTGTCTTTTTGTGTTTGAGATCCTTCCACCATGATGTAACCCAATGGACACTATATCATCAGTTCCACCTAAACCACAAAACCAAAATCAAACCATTATAAACACCTCACAACAAAACCTTAGTCTTAACTTCACCTCAACTTAAGCAAAATCAAATCAAAGCACAGCCTTATTAACACCAATTCACAACCATATTACACCAATTTGACACCAAAAACTTAGTCAAGTCACATCCATGTCACACCCTAAAAAACAACCCTAAACTGTACCCTTAAGCTTAACCAAATTCACACCACATCATCACACACAAAATACAACTTTTCCACATCCCTAAGAGTTACCCTTAAGCTGAACCAAATTCACACCACATCATCATAGCCAAAATACAACTTTTTCACATCCCTAATATTTACCCTTAAGCTAAACCAATTTCACACCACATCATCATAGCCAAAATACAACTTTTTCACATCCCTAATATTTACCCTTAAGCTTAGCCAAATCCACACCACATCATCATAGCCAAATTACAACTTTTTCACATCCCTAATTTTTACCCTTAAGCTTAACCAAATCCACACCTTTAAAAGTCATAAAACACGCCCAAAACACAGCCATAAAACACCACTTTTACAACGCTAAAAATCCTAAACTAAAGTCTCATTACCCCAAAACTTTAAAAGCCATTTCTAGCCTTTTCAGAGACAAGTCTACGCATACCACCAACGCCACATACTACCCCACTGCAAAATACCCCACTGACAATTTCAACATTATTCAATTCACATCCACACCACTGCCCGACAAAGTTTTAAGCTTTTTAAATCACCACCAACCGACATTAACATAAGACAAATTCAATTACTACTCTAACCACACATCTATCTTCAATACCATAAACAACCAAATTTTCAACATTTTCGAAGACAAATCAATAAACAATGCCTCAAGCTCCATTTTTCAGAAACTATCTCTATATCAACAAAACACGACAAATAAAGTCATAGACCAAGCCAGGAACATGAACTTTCGGGTTCGAACTTACCATAATCGGGTTGCACTCCATCAAGTCCTCGATGAATCGGCATCCGCTAACTCCGACCTCTTTCAGGTCGTCTTCCCGTCTGATTGAAACCCCTGAAATCATCACGAGCATTCGTCGCCGTCTTCTACCTTTATCCCAAATTCTTCGAAACCCTAGCGGACCAGATTTTTCCCCAATTCGATCTTCTCTCAATGCTCTCGATTTTGATCTCCACCTCACTTTAAACATCCCCTATTATTGGGTCCCACTTCTGCCACATTGCTTCCACGTCTGCAAAATTAAACGTCGTCCACGACGACGTCAGTTAAATGGTGCAACATTTTGGACGTTGCACCTGTTCCTAGTGTAAAGTGAGGTAAATTTTCGTTCCTGATGCATTTTGAGACTGACTGGCGTGTTCCTGGTGCATTTTAAGTAACAAGCCTAAAATATTTAAAACATCATAATATGCATGCATTATAATTTAGGAAAACAAAATCCACTCACATGAAGCTCAAAATAAGCTCAACCTTGAGTTGTACGCTCCTCTGCTGTCATTGGAGCAGTATCGCCTATCAAAATTAGCAATTCAGGATTATTAAACGATGATTATAACCTAAAATCCAACCCCCTAAACCCTGGGAAGTACACACCCGTCCTAACTAGAAATACAGCTACTTCGGACGTCCAAAACAGCCCCTAAATGAACTTTGATTGATCCGAAACCTGTGCCAACAGGTCTGGAACGTCGAAAATATGAGAACACAAGTCACCAAGACCCGAGGAAGAGCCCCACGCGCCCTCACACGCCGGTGGAGTGGCTGGTGGCTCCTCCCACTTGCAATTGTAGGGGCTACTCACCCCTACCTCCATTCGCAGAAATCTGCCTCGCCAGCCT
The DNA here is from genome assembly GCA_037349345.1 of Oemleria cerasiformis. NCBI lineage: Eukaryota > Viridiplantae > Streptophyta > Magnoliopsida > Rosales > Rosaceae > Oemleria > Oemleria cerasiformis. Next base: position 2,405,373 of record JAZGTL010000041.1, on the reverse strand, counting down.
GAAAAACCCCATAACCACCCGATTTTCAAACCTTCCTATCTCTCTCAATTCTCAACCAAATTCGATGTTCTAATAATGGAAATCTATCTACTCAAGCCAAGGAATCCAAATTTCAAGTCCAAATCGAAAACCCGTACCTTTGATGGCCGAAAAGTCGCGGAGTTACTGTTCATTGTCATTCCTCCTTCTCCCAGCACTGTCAACCTTCATGGTTAGTACAGTGGTGCTCGGAATGAAGCGAGGAAGATGATGGTATTGTTAGTTTGTCTAAGTTTAGTCCTAAACGAAAAATCACAAGGGGAGGGTGTGTGTGTTCACGGTTTTGGCCCAGAGAGATCTAGAGGAGACAGAAGGGATAAGATAAAAATCTGGAAAATGAGGTTTTAAAATATCTGGTCACCAAAATTACCAAACTACCCCTGAAGCTTCTAGACCCATAACTCCCTCATCCGGACTCCGTGTTTCGCGTGTCGCATGTCTACGAACTTGTGAGTTCGAGCCCTACGCAATGATCCAAGAAAAACTTCCAAAAGTGTCTCCGAACAAAAAGTGATTTCCGAGCCCCCAGTAAACCCAAGGGTGAAATCGTCCTTTTTCTAAAATAAATTACGAAATTTGCATAATTAAATAAACGGGTCATTACAGACATGGTGGCCTACTAGCCGGGTTTCTTTGACAGTACGTGATAGAAAGGGTTTTGGTATTAGGGTAATTGTGTTTTAATTACAGGGATATTGAGGTATATTTAAGTGTACCTTATGATATAGTTGAAAGTTTTTATAAAAAGTGACATTTGTGAATTTAAGGTAAAAATTTAAGCTATATTTGATCAAAACTCTTTATTTTTTTTTACAGAATTTATCAAAAATTGGCTCCCAATTTCATAAATGTCAAATTTATATAAAAACATTCAAATATAACCAAAAACCTACTTAAATAGACTCAAATACCCTTCAAATTTAAAAGCCAAATAACCCAAATTAAAACCCAAATACCTGTTTTTTTATCCTCACTTTTTCTTCTCCTAACCAAATTTTTGTATAAACATCAATTATTTGTAATTTTGTTTTCCAACGAATAAACATCAATTATTTGTAATTTTTTTTTTCCTAACCAAAAAGAATAAATATGCTCTAGCTCTTGTAGCTCCTGGGGTTCTCATTGGGTTATTTGTTGTTGGGTTCTTTCTTCATCTTGAATATATTTTAATTTAGTAATAATAATTGATGTTTATAAATTCCATTTCTCTAGTGACCGATCCTTTATATCGCTCCCTCTTCCCCACAAATCTCCTCTCTAATTTGCTAAAATATTTATTCTTTGTCATTGATTGTGAAAGAAAAACCATAGTTGAACAACTCAATGAAACTTCTTAATGTATTAAGTTATTTAATTATAATGAATTTGCATTCCTATTTAAAATTAAATTAAATAAAAATATAAGGATAAATTTGGCAGTTTAATTTATAAAAATGTAGAAAAACTTTAAAATGCAGATGTAGAGTGCAAAAATAAGCTCCTTTTGTTAAGCACGCGCACTACTGATAGTGTTTTTAATTCTTTTATGTCGGATCTAAAGAAAATTGCTATATATTTTAAATTCAATGATTTTTTATTTAAAATAATGGATAAAAACATGAAGTAGTGGGAGGAAAACAAATGGGGTGAGTGTTAATCAAAATGTGGGATATTTTCCTTTTTTATGATGGTGTTTTTTAATTCTTTTTTATCGAGTCTAAAGAAAATTGTTTTATATTTTAAATTCATGTAGCAAAGAAATAAACTTCTTAAAAGTCAAAATATGAAAAAATGGCTATGCCTAGATACTTTATTCTATGGATAAAGGATCTAATTGATAGAGGAAGCGCCTATTTTTAGATGTAACATAAAAGGATATTTTTAGATATAACATCTAATTGAATCGTGAGAATCGGCTTCAAGAATTATTGGAAACCAACTCGTCGTATTCACATTTTAGCGCGATGGTCATCGGTTCGACTCTGATAGTCGGCTTTTCTCCATTTGTTTTATTTTTTACATAGTTAATAATGTGAACTCAAAATGAAAAACTTTGTTCCCTCAAACACTTCATTATTGGATGAAATATCCCTCTTCTTTGCATTTATTACGACTCTTTCTTCATGACTATTATAATTGGAATAATTGGAATAGTCTTATTACCCCCCAAAAATATATTTTTTCAAAAAGTAATCCACGATTATTCTTGCTCCTATATAACTCGGCTCTGCTCGCGAATTCATTGTAATTGGGGCGACAAAAATCCCTTTTTTCTCTGTCTGTGCGCTTAGCATCGCTTTAGCCGCATTACTATTGCAATCTGGGAATCGGGAATCATTCTTTGGCGCAAGCACTAAGTAAGAAAGCTACCTCTCCTTCTCCCTATGTTATGGTCGAGCAAGTAAACTACCTCTTACTCTGCCCCAATAGGATCTAGGCTCCACTTGTATTGGTCCTTAAGTGGAATTTAGGTACACAATATCCCTGGATTCTTCTTGCAGTTCACGCGCAGCAAAAAGTAACAAGGAGCTTCTGCGCGATTTGTCGCCTTTTTTTCGAGGGATTCTCCGCCTTTTACTTTTCGCCGACATTTGTAGATTCTCCTAAAAAGAAAAAGTAAAAGTAGCAGACCAGTAATCCCCCAGCCATTATCGATGTTCGTAATCCACAAACCATTCCTACTGACGGTCAGAATTTCTTTGAATATGTCCTTGAATTCATTCGGGACGTGAGCAAAACTCATATTGGAGAAGAATATGGTCCATGGGTTCCCTTTATTGGAACTATGTTTCTATTTATTTTTTTTCGAATTGGTCAGGGGCTCTTTTACCTTGGAAAATCATACAGTTACCTCATAGGCCGATGCATGCTCATTCTAATTTTCCATAGTGGCATTCTCCTTCTTGATTAGAGCAAAGAGAGGAAATCTGTCTCATTCGGGGAGATAGTCAAGCATTTTGATACCGGGCTCAGAGAAGAAAGAAGCAAAGGCAAGGATTGAGTGAAGCTCTTCCCCTCTCTCCAACTAGTCGCTTTTTCTACTCTAGTTCTTTATATACTCGCTTCAAGTATTTTTTTTATTTTAAAAAAATGAAGTTGTGGGATAAAAGAAATGGGATGAGTATAGTTACCTTTTTTTTTTGGTTACATTGGAGGGATTCAAACTATTGCATCTTGTTCCGCATGATCGTAACTGGTAATGTGAAATTACCAAAATGTCCTTACTTGTTTTTGTAATTTATTTTGCTAAAATTTTCAAAACCATGTGCTTTTACGTTCTACTATCCAAAAATTATCACAATCTCTCTCTCTCTCTCTCTCTCTCTCTCTCTCTCTCTCTCTCTCTCTCTTCGCTTTTCTATCTATCTATAACGAACGCAAACAAAACCCCCACCACGAATGAAGGAGAACGAAGTTCACTAATTGCATGTGTGTGATACGTAAATTAAGCGACACAAAAGTAAAGCCTATTCTACTCAATTAAACTTTACAAGTGCACAAATCGGTTAATATAGTATAGTGATTAAGCAAAGGTCGAATCCCACAAGGACTTGTTTCAACATTAGGTTCCACTTGAATTTAGATTGATTGCAGCTTAAGTTAATCACATAAATAAGTACAAAGACACAATGACAGAAAAGAAAGACTCACACAAAAGTAGATATGCTTGACACGAAATAAAGACAAGAAAAGACACTAAAACAAACCTAATATGCTGAACTAGACTCGTCATGCAAGTAACAAACAAAGACTCAAACTTTTTCCTCATGAAAACACACAGAAAAAGTGGAGTTTTTAGAGTTATAAAACTGAATTAAAGCATAAACTTAGAACTCAAGTAAATAAGGAAGTAAAAACAGATTATGAATCCGATTAATTAAAAGCAAGTTAAAGCCAACTATCCACCATTAACCACTTTTAGCTCCTAACATGATTTTCTTGATTCAACTATTATGAAAGTTCCTGAAAATGATGCTCGTTTAAAGACCCAATGAAGGCCCATTCCACACATTTTATCCTTTACTTACTTTACTTGTTTTAAGTCGGGTGGGTATACCTAACACATCTATCAAGTTATGAAAGATGATGCATTAAGTTCGAAAGAGAATTTGAGTCATCACACTATCCCTAGAAGATGATGTATAATCTAGGTTGTCATGAATTTTAAATTACAAGTATAAGGAACCCCAAACTGTTGATGCAAACAAATCATAAGAAGATGATTAGTCAAACAAGCAATTATCCATCTATAGTTTATGAAAACAAGATAATCAAACCTATTCACACAAACTAAGTTTCACGCTTAGTAATCCAAATATATTCAGCAATCATATTAATCAAACCAAGAGCCAAAATCGAGTTAAAGAACAGTCATAGTTAGGGCTTGAAATAGCCTTAACTTAAAAGGAACTACTCACTACACATCTTGAAATTAATATTGAAAGAGTTGAAAAGAATAAACCCTAGAAGATTGCCCAACGTCTGAACCTCCATTGGCTTGAAGTTTCTTCACAATCGGCAAAACCTAGGTTAAAGTGCTTACAAATTTGTTTCTCAAAACTAAATGGAATTAATGTAATTTCGGCTCTCTATCTCTCTGTGTTTTTTACAACGTCATAAACCCTCCTATTTATAAGAGAAAGTCAATCCTCTTAAAACACTAGTTTACATCACAAAGTAAGTAGAACTAGGTTTCCTACTTCAATATGGAGGCTAAAATAGTTCCCTTGTCCTAGAAAAAAAAGACGTACAATATTTCTAATTAAATTAACTAAATCAAACCCTAAAAGTACGGAAAACAAATGTGAACGCAAGTTGGGACTCAGTTCATGACAAGGGTGACTGGCTAGCACGTGGGATAAGCAGCGTGATTCGCGTATGTTGATAGCGAGGATCTGCTTGGTGCGTCCTTGGCACTTCCTTGGCTGTAACTTGAGACATGCACTGGCGAGGCATTGGGACACGATCTTGGCGAGACAAAAATATGTCTTTCGACACGTCCGTCGACACGTCGATATGGCTCACTTCTGTCGCGACTGTGGCGTGATCTTGGCGTGGCTCTGGACATGCTCTTGATGCAACATGGCCATGTCTTTGGCGTGACATCGGTAGGACACCTTTGGTGCCATGACACGGCTTTGAGGCCCGGAAGTGATTTCCTCGTAACTTTCTCAATTCAACTACATATTGAGTGATTCCTTTTTTCATACTTTTAGAATTCAATATTCTTTCTAAATCTGCACGATTGTCACAAGATAGATCATTTTCTACTATGGTTGACCTGAAATCCAACAAAAGACATTTAAAGGGGCATAAAATGACATCAAATAGATGTATGAAAAATGACTTAATAAT